>CM053626.1:210064285-210168222 GCA_028646595.1 Phalanger gymnotis
AGGAAGTCCAGTGATCCCCAAAACCATGTTTCTCACAGAGTACAGATGCTAAAGGCCAGTGGCCTATGGCTAACAAAAGCCCCTCTGAGAAACCCCAAGAGAAGGGGCCTGAAGGTGGGCAGCCTGGATGTTGGGCTGACATAGGATCCTCTGAGTTGACACTATTGGCCACCCTCTTGCCTTCTTGTAGCAACAATTTGGCTAGCAGCAGCTGTTGTGGGATGTAAGACCCAATAAGACCAGCAACAAGAGCATTAGTTGTTGACAATTAGTTTAATCACACATACAAACATCACTCATTTAGTTCAGGGGGAAAAGATCAGCCCCCTGAACTTCAAGGCAAATACAAACAGAAATTACAAACATCGACAGACCTTGTCTGATTCAAATCACAATACGTAGTCACCAGAGAAGAACCAATGGGTCTGGGTTAGCAAAGCTGGGGGTGGGGCAGTTACAACAGCTTGCTCAGAGTCTCAACACTCCTTCCATGAGTGAGACCCAAAAGTCAAACACCAAGCTCCCCTCAATTATATCCTGTTTGGTGCCCTGAGGGCTCTGACCTCACCTAGGCTGGATGTGTGAAAGTTCCCCATCCCCAGCATCAAGTCATATAACAAGTCAATGACTCCTGATAGTCTTAATGCTGAGAAATACTCCAAAGATCCCACAATACCTGCTCCATTCAAAGAAAGAACAGTGAAAAGTCCCATTTTGCTTGCCATTACATTTGAAAGGCAAGACTCATTAAAGGCACTTAAGAAAAGAACAGCAAAAAGTCCCGCCCTGATTATCATTAGACCTTTCCTCTATGGATTTTTATGACACTACTTTCCCCTGGCTCTCCTCCTACCTGTCTTCAGTCTTCTTTGCTGTCCCTTAACTAACGATGTTCCTCAAATCCCTAGGCCCTCTTGTCTTCTCCCTCTATATTCTCTCTTTAGTAACCTCATCAAATCACAGTTTTACTGTCAGCTCTCCATAGATGATAATGTATATAAGCATATGGTATATAAACATACACATAGACACATGCACACATATGTGCATATGTATATGTGTACGTATATGTATATATATATATGATTGGTTGTTGTCCTTTATTCTCGAAGGGGACCAAAATGACATCACTATGTTGGGGATCAAAGTACAATGTGTTTGACTGTGGCTGACTAGATCAACACAAGCTCAGAATGTTCTACCACAGGTCAGGCACAAATAGTCCATATGAACATTTGGAGTGGAGATGTCTCTAAATTTGTGCATTTCACATTTCTTTTGAGCTTTGCTCATAGAGCACAGCATCTTTATACTGTGTGATCCTGTGCCAGTGTCTCCCATGTCTCACAACTGATTTCAAAGTTCTTCAGAGAGAATATACACCATATTGAGAAAGGCCTTATATCTTCCCTGGGCTTCAGTCCTGCAACACCAGTGCTTATTGGCGATGTAGACTAGATGTCCTGGAGATAGCTCAAATTCAACACATCCATAACTGAACTCATTACCTCCCTTCAAACTTTATTCTAAACTTCCCTACTTCTGTCAAAGGCATCATCATCCTTCAAGTCTCCCAGGTTCAAATTGTCTTATCTCCTCAATTTCCCTCACCCCACATTTCCTTTCAGTTGCCAAATCTTGTTGTTTCTGCCTCTGAAACACAGCTTGCATCCATACCCTTCTCTCCACTCATATAGCTTCCACCTTAGTTCAGGCTGGTTCCACCTCTCACCCTGATGATTTCTATAGCATCCTAAGAGGATTCCCTGCCTCTAGTTTCTTGCCACTCCAGTCCACCTTACCCACTGCTGCCAAAATAATTTTCTTCAAGCTGTAGATCTGACCATGTCACTTCTCTTCTGAATCAACTCCAGTGTCTCCCTGCTGCCTCTAGGATAAAACATAAACATTTCCATTCAGTTGTTAAGCCCTACACAGCCTGAACCCAGTCTATCTTTCTAGCCTCATTGGACATTACTGCCCCTTCTGTCTTCCCTCAAGCAAAACTGGTTTTCTCTGTTTTTCATATAGAGGCAGTGCTCTGTCTTCTGACTTTGCGCTTTGTCCCTCATAAATGGAATATACGTCCTTACCTCCTCTTTATAGAGCCATCTTCCTTAATGTATGGCTCAAATACCAACTTCTGCATGAAGCTTTTCCTGATCCTCCCCAAATGCTAAGGTTCTCTCTCCCAAAGCCGTATGTAACTATTTATTATATACAAGGTGTTTCAAATAGCACAGTTTTAAGCTTTAATATTAGCTATTACATTTTAAAACTGTCCTAGACTTTTGAAACACCTTGCATTTGTGCTTATTCATTTTATAGTTATAAATTCTGTGTATTTATAAATGTACTTGCTGTCTCCGCACTTAGAGTGTAAGGTCCTTGTTTCATTCTTTGCATTTGTATCCCCAGCTTTGCTTAGTGCCTGGCACACAGTAGGTACTTGCTGATCGATTGAGCCAATCTGTAACCTGACTGATGATTTGTCATTTCACAGAGCAGCACTAAGAATCTTCCTGCTGAATTGAGATTGACAGGCAGTATGGCATAAAGGATAGATGGAATACAGGATTTGGAGTCAGGAAAAATAACTGACCCTTATACAAAAGTTTGTAAAGCAATTTCCATACATTATTTGGTCTGAATCTCACAGCAACCTAGTGAAGCAGAAACTTCAACTTGCCTATGGCCACGCACTGCTACTAAGGGTCAGTCTGACTCTACACTCAGCACTCTGGTCATTACACCACTGAAGTTCTCCAAGAAAACCCGGCTTCAAATCCCACCCCTAACCCTTACTAGCTCTGTGACCACTTCACTTCTCTGTGCCTCAGTTTCCTCATCTGTAAAATGGGTACCTGCAATACCCATTTTGCCCTTCCTTGTTGTGAGGACCTCATTATCTCTTCTGCCACCTGCCCTTTGCTTTCCGTGACTATAGAAACTGTGCAGGGAACAGGAATCAATCGGTCAACTTACATTTAAGCGTCAATTATTATTCTTTTAAATTAATAGGAAAAAAAGCTTTAGGGAAGTGGGATTCGAACCTGCAATTGTTCGCCAGCCACAAGGTGACCCACGGGCAAGCACGCTTTTTAAGAAGCGTCTCGTGACTCAACTTCCATGAACTGGAAACGAGCAAAGTGAAACAAGACAGAAGCGGATTGGAGCTCGCTGAAGCACAAGGGGGCGTGGCCGATGCCCTCTCCTAAGATGGCCTTCGAACCCGCCCATCATCCCTGCTCTTGGACCCGCCCTCGAACTCACCTCTCCCATGGTGAGCGGGGGCTCCAGCACCCCATTGGTCAAGCCACCTGTCGCTCAGCCCCACCTCCTTTTGATCCGGGACGGTGGGAAGGGGAGGTCGATGACAGCTTCACTTCCGGCTCCGGCGGCGTGAGGAGCCGGGCCGATATGGAGGAAGATGCCGCTGGGGTCTGCTCGCCGAGAGCTGAAACTAGGGCAGGAGCAACAGCCTAGGAGTCCCGGCCCACTGAGCGCCGGTACTGTAGACAGGGCCATCCGGGGCTCAGAAGGTAGGTAGCTGTGGGTGTACACGAGCCTGGGCTGCGGGTGAGAGAATTGGGGGGAAGGGCGGGCTGTCCCTGGGGGCGGGGCAAGCGGCAGGGGCGGGGTCAGGGGAGGGCCGGGCCTGTTGGTTCGTGGGGGTTGCCTTCGGGGCGCTGGGGCTGGGGGTGGGGTGCCTAGGATGTTTGAATCTGGAGTCTCAGGACCAGGATTGACCTTTTTGGGGCGGGTGGCTGAGCAAGGGTCAGCTTTCGGGTCATTATGAGGTCGGGGGAGGTGGAGTTGGGGGAGTCACTTGGTGTTCGTTCTGGGGAGCGGGGTGGGGATGGGGCACATAAGAGCTGCAGGACTGGCATAGATGAAAGTAACGTCCGAAGAGGGGAGTTTGCACGGATGGTTTAGCACAGAAGGGCTTACATAAGGTGGTTATATAAGGTCTACCAAAGACCCAGGAGCCATCTCGTAAGGGCAAATAAAATACCCTCGTAGAATCAGTCAACCCTTGTGTGCCCAGGTCCATCTTTAGTGTTGATATAGTGAGGTGGTTGGGAGGGATTCGAGGCCCCCCAACCCAATCTCCCCAATTTCAAGTCTCCAGGGGAGATTAGTGCAGAAAAATTGGCTTGGGGTGAGGTGGCATGAGAAATCGGCCTGGAAGACAGTGATATCAAAAGGACTGAAGATGCAGACCCATAGGTCCATTCTTAGTGAAATCGGGATGGAGTCAGGCAGATGCTTTTGGTTGAGATTAGGAAACAGCGTACACTCTTCCTGGACCTAGATCTCTGTCAACCTATTGGTTGCCTAGTGTGAGGAATAGAACTAGTGTTTGTACCTAGGACATTTTGCACTCCTCAGCTAAATCGTCTAGTGGTTTGCCTTTGCCAATGGACTAGAATATGCTTTGGGGCCAGAACCTTACCTACACTGGACTTTCCATTTCAGATACCTACCTTTGTGTTTCTCCACAGTGTGAAGAAATTAGAAGGTTATCAGGCCACAATTAAACGACCAGGAAAGAAACAAAGTAATTGGGTGATCGAATTTGGAAGATAGGGTTGAAGGAGAATGGCTTTCTTGACGCGAGTTTTAGTAGAGTATTGGCAGCATTGTAGCAGGAAGTGTGGGGGATAGACTGCAGGAAGAGAGAATTCAAATACATGTGATTGGAAGCAATGACTTCATGAAGGAACTGGGGCAGGGGATGACTCTGTGTGTCCTTTCTTCTCTTCTTAGCCTTCCTCCCAAAGTGTTGAATCACTTCTAAGGAATGTTCCCTATCTGCCTATCCTGTTAGAAATAGTGTGAGTCAGCAGCCTCAGGGATCCCTTCTCTTTCCGAGAATTTAAAGTAGATAAATACAGGTGAGAGCTAAAGAGGCAAAAAATGTGACAGTAGGACCAAAAAGCATTAAGAAGGGATAATAAAGGAAGATACCTTAGTGACCTGTGATTTGTCATAAAGATTTTTCTCTCTTCTAAAATTAAACTCTTGAACTGATCCCATCCTTAGCCAGATTCTCCTTATCCTCTTTATCTCCATGGTCCTGCCCTGCCCAGTGCACCATCAGGTTTGTATGAGTATAACAGGAAGTTTGTCTTCCAAAAACTGTGTTGTATTTGTCCTAGGAAAACAGCACATTCACTGCTCAGAAAACAGGTTGGAAAAACAGAGAAAGAAATTGAATTTTCTTGGGCAAACTGAAGCAGTGCCTGGGCATCTAGCTGGTCATCAGAGCCACTTAGACTTGGAGGCCTTAAGGCCACATTTCCACAACTATGCCTCCTGTTCTTGGGAAGGAACTGACACAGCATCGAGTGAACTGTTGTGGAAACCCGCCCTCCCCAGAGCAAAACTGTTAACTCCTAAGATTGGAAATGTATCTGACACATTTCTGTGTCCAGAAACAAATGATAATGCCCTGCTTCTCTTCGCTGTCAGAATGAGACACTCATGCTAGGATGGGTAAATATCCTCTGCACAAGTAGGGAAAGAAATGCCCTTCACCCCTCCCAGTCTCTCAGTATTGCTATCTCACTCAATATTAGAATTTCCAAGTAGTTATACTCTTTGATCCCAAAGTCCTCCCAGTCTCATCAACTTCTTTTCTTGTGACTTACCATTCTAGCTGAGCCAGTGTATTTTCTGTCTTCATAGTCTTCTACTGTAAAACTTTTGTGTGGGCTGTTCTCCACTTAGAAAGGAATGGAAAGGGTATTTTTCTCCATCCATGCTCCTTTCCTGCTTTCAAACTGTTTTATATCCCGTTCCTCCAAAGAAGCCTTCTCTAGGGTAACCTTGAATAACCCTGACCATTCATTCACTTTAAATTATTGACTGAACTCTCAACCTTCATATACTCAGTTTGCTCTACAGGTATCTTTTGCTTAATGAAAATTGTGTTTCAGCAAAATTGGTTAGAAAGCTAAAGAAGCCAGGAGCTAGAGATAAGATGGGAGAGATTTCTAGGCATAGAGGATAGCTAAAGAAAATGCCCGGAGGCAAGAGATGGAATTTCTTGTTCAAAGAACATGCTTATCAATAGTTCTTTCACCTTAAAAAACTTAATCATTACACAAAATTAGGAGGCCATTGCTGTTGTATTGAAGACTATGTGGGAAACATATGAGATGTTAGAAGACTGGAAAGTGGGGTGGGGGTGGAGTTGCTTCTCAAGGGCTTTGAATACTAAACAGAATTTTATATTTGATCCTAGAAGTGATGGGGAGCCACTAGAGTTTATTGAGTAGCTGGGTGATGTGATCAGATCTGTGCTTTAGGAAAAATCACTTTTGCTGCTAAATGGAGGACAGACTAGAGGGGGGAAAGGCTTGTGGCAGGCACCCACCAGTCAGCTATTGCAGTAGTACAGGTGTGAGGAGATAAAGGTGGGTACCAGGGTGGTGGCAGTGTCCGAAGAGAGAAGGGGGCACATTTGATAGATGTTAGTTACAAAGGTGAAATTGATAAGCCTTAATAACAGAGTTGATACAGGGGGTGAGAGATAGTGAAGAGTCAAGGAGGACACCTACCTAGGTTGTGAGTCTGGGGGAACATCAGGATGCAGGTACCCTCAACAATAATAGGAAAATTTGAACAGAAGGGGAAAGATACTGAGTTTAATTTTGGACATACTGAGTTTGAAATATCTATAGGCCAGCTAGTTCCAGATGTCTGATAGGCAGTTGGAGATGCTCAGCTGAAAGTCAACAGAGGTTAAGTCCAAATAAGTAGATTTGAGAATCATTAGTGTAGAATATGCTAATTGAATTTTGGGGGGCTGATGAGATTAAGTGAAATAATATTTACAGTGAGAGAAGAAAAGCCCCCACATTTAGTGGGCCTGACCCGGATGAAGCTCCTGCAAAGGAAACTAAGATTCTGTCTGATAGGTGAGAAGAGAACCGAGATAGAATAGGGTCTGGGAAACCTAGAGAGAAGAGAGTGACTAGGACAATGGGGTGGAAGGCTATAGAGAGAGGTCACGAAGCATGAGGGTTGACAAAAGGCAGATCATTGGTGACCTCTTAGAGAGCAGTCTCTTTTTTTTTTTAATGATGAGGTTGGAAGCCAAAGTGTAGAGTTAAGAAGAGTAAGAGGTGAGGAAATTCATTCTAAAATGAATTAACATCGCACACGATTGTTTCTTTTTTGAAATTATACAAGGTGAATTTCCTTTAACCTTGGGTTGGGGAGGGCAGCATGTATACATTCATTTACACTTCTACTTTTGTGTCTCATGTTTGTGTCCTAGAGTTATGTCTTATTTACCTTATCCCGCTGGGAGCTCTGTATTCTGAGGACACCTTACCTTCTCTTTCTTCCAGATTTTCCTCCCAAGCACCTAGCACATAGTGAATTTTCAGGACTGGGGACTTAAGGGCAAAGCTGAGGAAACCTAGCCAACCTTTCCAAATAGTTGCTCTTTTCATCCTTTCCTTAGAATGTAATATTTAAAGGATTACTGACTCCTTTGGCCTAGCTTTGTTGAGAGAGAGAGCAAGAGTGAGCTCCATACCTTATTACCACGATTTCCCATCCCCAGCAATCTGTTTAGCAGGAGAAAGTTTCTAGAACCAATGAATGGTAGGGTGGGTCAAAAGGAGGCTATAAGGATCAAAAAGACTAGCATAGGAGGTTTAAATCACCAGAGGGGAAGGACTGAGTAGTAGCGGGCTGGTTGATGGGTGACAACGGATACTCTAGTCATGAGGAAAAAGAGACTAAGTGAAAAAAATCATGATGCCAGGTATACCATTTAGCTATTGGGAGATGACCACAGTGGGTGATGCAATGACTTTAGGTCTCTGTAGTTCCCCGTCTTGCTCAAGGACTTTCCATTGGACATCTTTAGGGATGCCAGTCCCTAGAAACCTCCCCCACTGGCAGGTGGCAGGTCTGCTTTGTTTTGCTGGGAAGACTGAGAAGAAAGTGACACAGTCTCTGACCAGGGATATACTACCAGAATCCAGGCAGAAACAAGGCAAATTATGCATCCATGTAGAACTTTATATCTAGGAGAAGGTGACCAGGCTTAGAAATGAAGCCTGGTAAAATAATTTCAGAGCTTCTTAAAGGACTAGAATGTTTAAATTATTTGAGAGGTGCAGGGTTGGGCAAACAGGACTATTAGGCATTTCAGTGGTGGGAGGTACAGCCTTTGTAAAAGCTTAGAGGGTGGAAAGAGCCAGGGGTGAACCTAAGACAGGAAAGAGTTTTGTCAGGCTGAAGTGGTATTTGACTGGGATTTCTAGAAGATGAAGTATTAGCTAGGATGCCTAGGGATACAACTTCAGAACTCAAATTGTAGACACATTGGGTAAAGGAGTCCTGACCTCTTCCCTTGTTACCATTTCTTTTCCTCTTTTTCTCCATCTCATTCCACTCCACTTCCTGCATTGCCCAGGCATTCAGGCACAATGGAGGATAAACGCAACATCCCAATCATTGAGTGGGAACATCTGGACAAGAAGAAGTTCTATGTCTTTGGTTTGGCAATGACAATGATGATCCGAATCAGCGTCTACCCCTTTGCCCTCATCCGCACACGGCTCCAGATACAGAAGGGCAAGAGCCTCTATCAAGGAACCTTTGATGCCTTTGTCAAGATTCTGCGGACAGATGGGGTGTTAGGCCTCTATCGGGGCTTCTTGGTCAACACGCTCACCCTGGTCTCTGGCCAGTGCTATGTTACTACCTATGAGCTCACCCGAAGGTTTGTGTCAAAGTACAGTCAGAGCAACACTGTGAAGTCCCTAGTAGCTGGTAGCTCGGCCTCACTGGTGGCCCAGAGCATAACAGTGCCCATTGATGTGGTCTCCCAGCACCTGATGATGCAGCGCAAGGGCGAGACCATGGGCCGATTCCAGGTGTGTCGGGGTACAGAGGGCCGGGGCATAGTGGCCTTTGGCCAAACCAAGTATATCATTCAGCAGATCCTTCGAGCTGATGGAATACGGGGCTTCTACCGTGGTTATGTGGCTTCTCTACTCACCTACATACCCAACAGTGCTTTATGGTGGCCCTTCTACCACTTTTATGCAGGTAGGCAAGGGTGAAGTGGGTAGTCAATGAAGAGTATAAATACTAAGTAATAGTTATAGTAGCCAATGGCATTCTGTAACAGAATCAGGATTAGCTAATGGAATGGGACATTGGAATGGGAAAGAAGCATGAACTGAGCATGGGAAGAATACTGGGTGTAGATTATAAACCCCACTTTTTTTTTTTTTTTACAGAGAAAGGGACAGATGTCTAGAGAGGTTTTATCTTGCCTATTTCGTACAGGTAGTAAGTGGCAGAGCCTGAATTTGAACTTGGATTCTTTGATTCCAGGTTCAGGACTCTGCCATACTATGATGCCTTCTCAGCATGGGTGTATTTCTTGAGCATCGCTCCTGTTAGATTTGTTGTGGACATTTTAATGTGACATTCTATCTCCCTAACTCGCTGCCTTGGAATTTCTCTACTTCTCTACTCTTTCTGGGTACTCTGTGTACCTTTCCAGCCTATGACCCTTTATTGTGCCCTCTTATCTAATTCATCCTGTTATCTTGCTCTGTCAGTTATGTTTGTCTCATCTTCCAATGCTCCCTAGAATTAAGCTTCTGCTGTTCCCCCTTTCTACTGAAACTATTCTCTCAGAACTCACCACTGACATTCTAATCATTAGATTCAGTTACCTATTCTCAGTTCTTCTCTTTGACCTGTCTGTTGCATTTGATATTGACCCATCCATTCTTCCTAAAAAGAAAACTTTTCAGTACTGCTACTTTCTTGAGCTATCAACCTTTCTCTTTCCTTCTTTTCTTTATTTTCACTACCAAATTTTTGGTGATAATAAGCGACAGTATACAAGGAATTCCTACATTACGTAGGAAGTTAGATAGGATGACTTGTAATCTTCCTGCCAACTCTTCATATTCCAAGAGCGATCTGTATTCATTGTCTTACCTTATTAAAATTATTTTTTCTATGGCTTTCATAATCATGCAGTGTTCTGGTTTTTCCTCCCAATTTTCCAGTTGTTACTTTTGTCACTTTTGTTGGCTTTTTCCCACCCGCTAATTGTGAATGCTGCTCAGAATTCTGTCCTTGTCCGTTTTCAGTTCATACTCTGTTCCTTGGTGATTTCATTTAATCTGTCAAGATACTAGGAGACACCCTGTTTTCTAGAGCTAATTCCCAGCAAGCAACTGTGCCCTGAGTTTGGCATAACAACAATTCCTTGCGCTCACCCTGGATTATCTCAGCCACAGCAAAATCCCAAAATTGTTTCATATAACCAGTTCCATCTGGTTGACAAATCTCACATCAAATTACCTCCAAATCTATATCTTCAGTCTGGACCTCTCTATTTGCATGCCCTGCCAACTTCTTAGACTCAGTAGGTCCTCCAAAACTGAAGTACTCTACCAAGCTATTTTTATGTATGAGACCACCATTCCTCTGTCATCCAGGCTTGAATTCTCAGAGACATCTTTGGCTCCTTAGTCTCCAATTGTCAAGACCTATTAGTACTACCTCTGCGGTATTTCAGACACTTGTCCCTACCTTCTTGTTTCTAGAGTCATCTGAACCTTGTTATCTTTCCCTAGACTTTCCTAACTTATCTTCTAACTTCCTTCAAATGCAGCTTGCACACTGCTGCCACATTAGTCTCCTTATAAAGAAGGATCATGTCTGTTCATGAATCAGGAGACTTCAGTTGCTCTTTATTGCTTAGCAAATAAAGACCACTCCCCTTCACGTAACCCCACACTCTAGCCAAACTAGACTATTTTCTGTGCTTTTCCACCTCAGTGCATTTGTTTGTGTAGTACCCATTACCTAAAAATCCTCTTCTTCCTCATATCTGCTTGTGAGAATCTTACTTCCAGGCCCATTTCAAATGCCTCCTTCTCCGTGAAGCCTTTCCTGATTCTTCTTTCCCCAGCTAGAAATTATTTCTCTATCTTCTGAATAGCACTTTATCCATGCCTCTCAAAGAAAGTATCATTCTGGAATGATTCTTTCATTTTAAGGAGTATTGTATGCTCCTTGAACACAAGTACTCTCTTATTTTATATCCTTCTCAGTCCTGGCACATAGCAGGTACTTAATAAACATCTTATTGAATGAGTGAAAGGGGATGGATGGTAGCTGGGATCTTTGCCACCTCCTACTGCTTTCTTTCCATTATTCCCTCTTTCCTTTCTCCACTCTCCACCAAAGTGAGAAACTGGACCTGGTTCATGCTGTAGCTTGTAGGTTCAGGGGCCAGTCCAGACAAGCCCATTTGGGCCGGTGTTGCCAAGCTTGATATTCTTTGCCAGTTGCATAATCTCTGTCCTCTGCCTTTTTGAAAGAAATAGGACATTCAGACAGGAGATAGTGTTGCCAATCCAGTTTGGTCTTGCTGGCCTACCATCAGCCAGAGTTTATGTTCATGTACTGTGCTTTTTGGGGAAAAGGAACTAGAAACTGGAGCATTGAATTGTAGGAACTTTGCCATATCAGTTGTGATTCATTTACCATGTTCCAACTACCCCAGTCATTCTTGAGTAGTATCAGAACAAACCACCAAGACTGGAAGAGGGAGATAAGAGGCAGCAGGAGGTACCTTCTCTAGAAGTAATAGGAATTATGGTAACTCAGTCTGAAGAAGAGAACACTGAAGGAAATCCTAACTCCATGTATGTGGTGAGCCCTTATTTTTTACCTCCATGGAGGATATGCTCAAAGGAGGTAGCTGTTATTACAGTGGGAGTATGTGGAGAGATTGAAGCTAGACTACCGGAAGGCTTTCCTGATGATCCAGGAATACACGTACTGAGTAAGTGGTAACATCTCCTCTCCTAGTACTTTTGAAGAGTAAACTTCCACTGGTCTGGGCTTTGAGAAGGAGGTTCTCTAGTTTTTCAGAGCAGTCATTTTGTTGCTTAATTTGGAAATGGAAGGTATTCCAATAAGAACTCCCCATCTATCATAAGAATAGGTAAGCAAAGTTATAGAATCTGTTTCCCCAGAGGGGACCTCTTGTATTCAAATCAAGTGATGTGATTGAAATGACATTTGGAAAGGGTGGGATGAAAGAAGACAAGGAGAAGGTGGGGGTGGTGAGGTATAAAAGATGGTCAACAGTGGAGAATAGACATCTTCAGGCAAGGAGTAAAGGGAAGTCACTTGCAGGTCTTACATGTATTTGCTTTTCTCCCTACTTCAGAGCAGCTCTCCTACATCTGTCCTAAGGACTGCCCCCACATAGTCTTCCAAGCCATTTCTGGGCCCCTGGCTGCAGCCACTGCCTCCGTCATCACCAACCCGATGGACATCGTCCGAGCCAGGGTACAGGTAAGAAGTCTATCACTGTTGAACCCTGCCCTGAGCATGAGTTCCCAGGCCATATACATCTATAAGTCCCATCTTCAATATCTGCTTTCATATCTCTATTCTGGCTCATCTCCTTATACCTATTTTATCCCGATCCCTCCATTCTAGCCAGATCCCTTCTTGTGGTACTTCACATTCACAGCCCACTGGATAGTTCTAATTATTAATAAGTTTTTCTTAGATGAAGCTTTAATCTGTTTTGTAGTATTGATGTTTTTAGTTTGGTCCTCTGGGGCCAGTCAGAAATCTCTGTTCAACATAGTAGCCTTGCAAGTACACGAAAACCCTCTTGACCTTCCTAAATCTCTTCTTCAGGCTAAACATTTTTACTTCTCCTTCATTTCTTCACTTGGTCTAATCTCATTATCTTCATTTCCCTCTGTAAGGTTGCTCTCTAGCTGACTGATGTTCTCTCTAAAATGTGGTGCCCAGAATTGAATACAAAAATACTGATGTAGCTTGAGTATGGTAAAAGACAGAAAGACTATTATATTCTCAGTCCCAGTGACTAGGGAATCTTTTAATGCAGACTAAGGTCACAGTAGTTTTTCTGAATGCTGTGTTATGGTGTAGGTTCTAGAACCTTTATTCCAATGAAATCCCCAGATCTTTGGCAAATAAACTGCTTTCTGAGCTACATTTCCTTGATCTACTTAGGAAGTTAATTTTTCAAACTCAAGTATAAGACTTTACATTGATCCCTATTAAACTTATTACATTCAGCCATCATTCTAGCCTGTCAAGGCCTTTTAAAATCCTGATTCTGTTATCTAACACGTTAGCTCCCTCCCAGCTTTGTGTCTTTTGAGGAGCATACTGTGACTGTATCCAAGTCATTGATAAAAATGTTACCTAGCACACAGATCCCTGGGGTGCTCCACTAGAGGTCTCCTGAAAGGCTGACATTCAACCTTTAATCCCACCTCTTTGGGTTCAGCCATTCTGCTCCACAGTCCACCTGAGTTCCCCTGGGGATGTGGATCTTGCCCCAGGAGTCCTCAGTTTGATAGGAGAGATAGGTCAGATACAAAACTTAGCAGATGACTGAGTTGAAAGATCTTTGGGAAAAGTTGAAGGAAGCAGAATCAGAGTGAGTTATAGAAAAGGCTTCTCTGAAGAGGGAAGTGTGGAACAGGGGTAATATTGGCTCATTTATATAGCACTTTAAGGTTGGCAAAGCATTTTCTGCACTGAAGCCTTGTGAGGTAGGAAGTCGAAGTATTATCTCCATTTTTCAGATGAGGCAACCGAAAAAGAATGGTGAAGTAACTACCTGTGGTCCCATGGCCAGCAAGCGTCAGGAATGAGACTTGACTAAATGTCTGCCGTTAGGGATAGGGTTGGGTAGAGAGGAGGTGGTTCTGGTTTGGGGCTAAGGAGAAATCTTCTGTGAAGACTCAGGTAGGAGAGAATGAAGTCTGGAGAAGGGAGGGGTTTGTCTTCCTGTAGGTCACCCTAAGCCATAGAGTCTCTAGATAGAGGTGCTTCTGAGGAGCTATCCAGAGAAAGAATAAAAGAGAAGAGGTTCTTTTTCTTCTAGAGTCCTTAGAGAGGAGTAAAACACACCTTTCCCCCTTTTCAGGACAGAAGTAAAAAAGAGGATCCAGTCAGAACTCCCAATGCTAGTGCTGTTATGGAGGTAGGGGAGTCATTAAAAGTAAACAAACAATATAGCTTCACTGATGTGACAGAGAAAATAGAATTCTAGGCTTGGAGTCAAAAGACTTGGTTTCATATCTGGCCTCTGACGCTTACTGGCTCTGTTCTGAGCCTCAGTTTCTTCATCTGTAAAAGAGAGATAATTATACCTGTTCTATGTATTCATATAAGGCTGTTGTGAGAATCAAATGAGAATTTGTGTAAAGCCCTCTGCATATTTTAAAGAGCTATATATACATTTTATTATTCATATACTGATTCTTCTCCGTGTTGTTTTTTATAGGTGGAAGGCAAGAACTCAATCATCTTGACCTTCAAGCAGCTGTTGGCAGAAGAGGGGCCCTGGGGCTTCATGAAGGGTCTCTCTGCCAGGATCATTGCAGCCACACCCTCTACCATGTTTGTAGTGATAGGCTATGAGAGTCTCAAGAAGTTCAGCCTTCGGCCAGAACTAATGGACTCCAGACATTGGTAATAGGTGGTGGGGACAGGAGCCTGCCATGCCTTGAAGAGAGGGACAGAGAAAAAGGAGACAGTACCTTCCCTTGGCCATGCACACAGTCCTCACCTGGGCTGGCTGCCTGGAAAGGGGACACCAAACTGCTGTAATTGAAGAGGTTTTGAGCTTGGATCTCCAGCTCACCCTGTTTTTAATTCTCTGGTCAAACTGAGCCCCCTCATCCAGGCTTCCTTTTCTAATCCTTAGCCAATCCCTTTTTAAAAAGGGAATAGTTAAAGAACCTTTTTCAGCTTCCCTCCATCACCATCCTCAGGCTGTACATAGGTTGCTTTTCATTCTTCTTTCCCCTTTGATTGCTTTTCCATCCTTCAAGGGACCACTTGCCCTGGCCCCCTTTCTTAAGCCAGCTGATTCTTAATTCTTTTAGGATGGAGCTGCCAAGAAAACTGTAACATCTTTCCTCCCACCATTGGGGGAGTGCTCATCTCACCAAGGAGGGAGCAGCAGAGAACCTCTAGTTCTCTGGAAAATTCTTCCCTCTATCTCTGGGGAAGTTAATAGTTGGGGTGAGGGAATGGGAAGAACTTCTCTGTGGATTAATGTTGTTTTGTTTTTTGTTAAAAATTTGTGAACCAGCCTGTTGTCTTAAGCCCTGCCAGAACACCATTCCTGCAGCTAGACCCCATGTCTGCCATAGTAGTTGGAATATGTAGCTTTTACCTCACCCCTGGTTCCTTATGTTTTGTCTTCCCTTAGTCCAGTCCCCAATAGGCCTTAGGCAGCACCTTTGACTACTGGTTCCCCATCCCAGCCTCTCAAACGTTTTCTATAATAGGCATGATGCTTGCATAACTGATGCTGACAGGGAAGAGCAGGCCTAAAGTAGCACCTTGAAAAGTTGGATTGATCATGTAGAGGGTTTGAAAACAGAAGAGGAAACTTGCTGAGACAGAGGAGGGGAAAGCATGTCATGACAGGTCATCTTCAGCTCTGGATACATTTCTTCCGTCAGTGACAACAGATGCCTTCCAGCCCCATTGAGCACCTCAGCTGAAATATAAGAATATAAGGCATTGAGCTGATAACCTTCTCTCACCCTGTGACGTTAGCAGTTAGCGCAGGCACTACACCTAGAAGTGTGGTGATGGTGTTGGGGAGCAGCAACCCCATGAACCCAGCTCCCCAAGAAGGGGGTTGCAGCCCCCATCCCCTTCCATTCTACACTGCCTTCACACACCTCTCCTCTGGTTCCCCATAACCCCTTTGTGTCTTGCTATTTTCTTTGTACCCTAAGCCTCACCTTGCCCAACACCGCAGTTCCTGATTTTTAAGAGATTAAGCAATGTCTGAAAGAGACTGAGACCCTCACAAACGTTTATTCGTAGCTTAGGGATTTGGGTATTGACCCAGACCCCGAGTCCAGCAGTGGTAGGGGAAGAGAGAAGACTATTGGCTTGTTCTCTCCAGGGTGGGAACACTTAGTCCGGGAGAAAAAACTACCAAGCCCGGAATGCTGGAGTGTTTTTGTGTTGACTCTGTGTCAGAGTTGACGCTGTCGCGGGAGAGAGGCAGGGAAGCGGGTGGTCTTGTCGTGAGGGGCTCCGCAGAGAAGATGCACCAACGCTCAGAGACTGCTCTTTGACCATTTCATACTGAGTGACATGTAATGTGACTATTCAAACAGGTTTCACTGTTGCACTGTAAGAAGTCTTTGTCGTATGATTAAAAATTTTTATTGTTTGAGCCCCTGGTCTTGGTATGCGCTTGTTTTCCCGCGGCTGTGAAACAAGTACCCGCCCCCGCGGCTAGCGCCACCAGCTCGCCCTGCGGCTGCGCACAGATCGCTTGGGATCGCCCGGTGCCGCTGATGGGCGTTCCATCGCCTCCAATCCTGGGGAGGAGGTGGTGGGATCAACCAATTGGGTTTCTTAGTGGGCGGGGCAGGTGGTGCCGTTGTATTTTGGCGGTTGGACTTTGACATGGCGAGCGCTAGCGGGAGTAACATCGGCAGCAGCAGCGGTGAGATGGCGGGAGGCGAGGAGTCCTCCCTGGCCGAGGGGTCGTCAACCACTCACATCCCGAAGGTGAAGGTTTTGGACACCGTGGTGGACACTTTTCTTCAGAAGCTCGTGTCTGCCGGGAGGTAAGAAGGGCGTACTGAAGTCTCGCGAGTGCTTGAATCGTAGAGGCCGTACGGGGAGGGAGGAGGTAAAATGCAAATCTCGCGATATCTTAGCAGCCGCAACTCTCACGTGGTTGCCTCGTGGCGGGGCTCGAGCCTCCATTACCTGTAGGGGGCGCATTTAGGGTTGATGATTCCCAGCCTTCAGCAGTCTGATTAACCCAGAATCAGTGCTACCATCCGTTCAGTTCAGCATACACCAGGCACCTGCTGTGTGCAGGATGTTGTGTTAAGTGCTGGGGATACAGAGGCAAAAATGCAGCAGCCCTACTCAAAGAAGCTTGGGTCTGCAGTCTCCTTGGGCTTTTTATCTCGTTCCCATCTATTCTCCGGCCGCTTACCTGCACCCCAGATTCACGTTGCTCATCACTCAGGGATGCAAAGAAAAGGAAAAATTAGCTCCTGCTCTCGAGGAGATTCCATTCTAGGAGGGGACACACACACAAACACACACATAAGCAAATGTAATGTATTTGCTGTTTAGTTGTTTCTTACTCTTCGTGACCCGGTTTGGGGGTTTTCTTGGCAAAGATACTGGAATGGTTCCCCATTTCCTTCTCCAACTGATTTGACAGATGAAGAAACTGAGGCAAACAGGGTTAAATGACTTGCCCAGGGGCACAGCTAGTAAACGTAAGGTAACCTTAGCCTCCTCCACAGAAGGTTGCGTTTGAGCTAAATCTTGAAGGAAAACAGATCCTGAGGGGAGCGGTCAAGAGAAAGCATTCCAGGCCATTGTGGACAATCACTTCCTAGTCATAGTGTTGGGTGAGGAAAGTGAGGAAAGGCAAGGAAGTCAGTGTGACTGGATCATGGATAGCATGAAACGGAGTAATGACTAATAAGGCAGGAAGTTAGGTTGGAGATACAGAGCGTGAAGAATTTTAAATGCCAGAGGCATCCGTTTGACTTTAATTAATAGAAAGCCTCAGCAGTTGGTTGAGGAAGGGTAACATAAACAGAACTAAGTTTTAGGAAAATCACTTTGGTAGCTGTGTGAAAGATGGATTGGAAAGGGGAGAGGCAAGGAGGCTACCAAAAAGAGGGGAAAGGCCTTGAAGGTCTGAACTAGAGCAACTGATGTGAATAGAGAGGAGGGGAGGGATGCAAAATATGTTGTGAAGGCAGAAACAGAAAGCTTTGGCATCTGAAAGAATATGTGGGGTGAGGGAAAGTGAGAAGTTGAAGATGTCCTGAGGTCTTGAGTGAAAGGATGACCTAAGGGTGGTCAGGGGTGGAGATAATGAGTTTGAACTGTTTGCTGAGCAATTCACAATACAAGACTGGAGAGAAATAAAAGCTGGTTATCTAGATATGGGAGTCATTTGCATAGAGATTTTTGAAGCCATAGAGTTGATGAAGTCTTCAAGTAAGAAGGTATAGAGAAAAAAAACCTTCCCTTATCTTCTCACCACCCTGCCACCCAAAACAACCCCACACCTAAAAATCCTTTAAAAAAAAACACCTAAACCCCTCCATTTCACTCCCATCCCCTGAAGCTATCATCCTGATTCTCTTCTCTCTACCACCTGACTCCCAGAAGGGATTGTAGACACTTTTTGTGTTTTCTCCCACCTCAGCCTGAAGTTAGACTCTTAAAAGGGACCTCAAGAGGTGTCTGTTCCCACCCACACCTGAACATCTTTCCTACAACCTCTCTCCACATGGTCTTCAGCCTTGGAAGACTCCTGTGAGAAGGAACTGACTTCCTCCTTCACTTTTGAATAGCTCTAGTTGTGAGGAAATATTTCCTTGCATCAAGGCTAGATTTGTCCCTTTATTACATTCTTGTCTTGTTTCTAGTTCCTCCCGTTGGGGTCAAACAGAAAACAAGTTTAATCTCTCATCCATTTGAAAAGAGACTCTTCTTCAGACTAAACATCTCCAGTTATTTCAAACCTCTTCTGGCATGGATGTGAGGCCTTTCAGCTTCCTGATTGCTCTTCTGTGAATATTATCTAGCCCATCTATGTCCTTCCTAAAATGTAGAACTGAATGTACTCCACATGTGTGTGCTAACCGGGGCAGAGTACAGTGATACTGTCTCCTCACCAGTTCTAGACACTAATCCTTCCTGCTCTCTGGCTTCCAACCCCAGCTGGAAAATAAAACAAGTAAAACTACTTTTTTTTCCGATCTAAAACTGCCTTTTTCAAAGTTATAAAAGATTTTGAAAGTGCTAAATCCAATCTTTTCTGAATCCTCATTCTTTTCTATTTCTCTTTAGCTTTCAACACTGTTAACCACCCATTTCTGGATATTCTTCCCTCCCTTGGCTTTTTGTGACACTTACCTTCATTTCCCTCTTTCCCTCTACTCCTTTGTTTCCTTTGCTGGGTCATCCTCCTTCTCAAGCCTATTAAGCATGGGTGTCCCCCAAGGCTTTGTCCTGGGCCCTCTTACACGTCTGAGCTCATTAGCTCCCATAGATTTGACTATCATCTCTGTGCAGGTAAGGTAAGTCCCAAATTTATATATCCAGCCTTCATCACTCTCCTACTGGATACTTCTTCCATTAGGAGATCACATAGGCATCTCAAATTCAACATTTCCAAACAGTACTCATTCTATATTTTCCCCCAGACTAATCTCGCCTCTAAATCTCTTCCCTGTTTCTGAAGTCCCCTAACCTGAACTAACCTACTGGCCAACCACCTTTGTAAACTTTTATTCTTAACTTTGACTCTCTTTCAAGTCCTAGGTTCAGTTAGTTGCTAAGTCTTGTTGATTCTTATGTCTCTTCCGTCTGTCCACTTCTCTCCTCTCACACTGACTTTACCTTAGTTCTGTCCCTTATAATACCTCGCTAACTATTGTAATATTCTTCTAATTGGTTGCCTTTTTCCATTGTCTCCCCCCTCTAATCCATTCTCCAGAGAGCTTAAGAATAAGTCTCATCATTGAATCCCCTTACTCAGAAATCTTCAGAGTTCCTTGTCACCTCTATAATAAAACCAGACTCCTCAGCATGGAATTTAAAGCCTCTACAGCTCATCTATCCATTCAGCCTCATTTCACATCATTTCCTCTTTGTCAAGTGTTTGTTCTAGCCAAAATGGCCTACTGTCTGTTCCTTACACACAATATTTCATCTCCCACCTTGAGATTTGTTCTGGGCCTCCCTCTGCTCTCCCATCTTTTAGAATACCTAGTTTCCTTCAGAGAACTTATACCATCACATACCATCTCCTATTCAAAGCCTTCCTTGATTTTTCTAGTTGTCTGTGACCTCTCCCTCCTGAAATTATATTTATTATGTGTACATTGTAGCCCCTCTTTAGAATGTCACTTCCTCGAGGACAGGGACTGTTTGATTTTTGTTTTTGTATCCTTCGTGCTTTGATCTCATTGGCTCCTTAGAACAAACAAAATAGAACAAAACCTCCCTGTGAAGTAGGTGCTGTCAGAAAGATCAACTGAGGATTGATCTAGGGGAAAACCTCCTGGTGATGGGAGCTATCAAAAAGCAGAATGGCCTGCCCAAGGAAGTAGTATCTTTCCTTTTGCTAGAAGTCTTCTGGCAAAGCTTAAATGATCACTTTCCAGGCATACTGTAGGCAGCCAGGTGGTGCAGTGGATAAAGTTTTGGGCCTGGGGTCAGTGAGTCCTGCCTGAGACACTTCCTTGCTGTGTGACACTGAGCAAGTCATTTAACCTCTGCCTCAGTTCCCTCACCCATAAAATGAGGCTAAAAACAACACCTACTTCCCAAGGCAGTTGATTAAGTGAGATAATATTTGTAATGGGGCACACAGTAGGTGTTTATTAATTGTTCATTCCCTTTTTCCTCTCCCTAGTGGGGGATTTTGTTTAGAACCAAGTGTAGAGTTGAGGTTGGGATGCCGCAGTGACTTAATTTTCCCACAGTCACACAGAGAGCCAGCACTGCAGCTTGCCTCTCCTGACTCCCAAATGAAATGCTCTTTCACCCCTTAGCCTTTCTTACTGGAGCTGTTCATGAGGAGCAAAATGGCCTCTGGAGCTTCACTCTTGTCTCGGCCCCTCACTGCCCCCTGCTGGGCTTGCTTTGTAGAAAAGGGAAAGAGGAGGAAGAAGCCAAGGATAGGGCAAACTGAATACTTTAGTCCCTATATCATCAGCACAAATCTTTGTGGAAATCAGTGTAGCTAGATCAAAACCATTCTGTCTGCATATTGGCACATAAGGGCTGCTGAAGTACAAAGAAAAGCTTAAGTAATGGGCCTAAAATAATTGACATTGACTTTAAAAACAAAACATTTTGAGTTTTTTAAAGCTTCTAAAAGAAAAGAAACCCTTAGTTTAATAGTAAATTAGATGCATTAAGTAAAAAAAAAACTTTAGCTCAAAAATTAATTTTTTTCTTAGTTGCTTAAACTCAGTAAATGTAGTTTAGCAAAAAAGAAATTTTTTTTTTAAGGCCTAGGTCAAGCTTTTCTTTGTGCTGTTCAATTTACAGAGTGCTTAGTCTGGTTTCTTTCTAACACTGGATCAATAAGATTCCAGTCCCCCTGTAGAGGCAGGGAAGGGGAGGCAGAGCCTCAGCCAGGAGCCTTGGCAGAGAAGCATTTGGGTTCACCATTAGGGAAAGCCTAAAGCTTCACCTTTAGCCATCTGGCACTTGAGGTACCTGGTGTCCTCCTGATGAAAAGGGATGACTGGGCAGAAGAGTGACACAGTGAGCTCTTCCCATAATTTACACACAAGCCTCTTTCCACAGCCCTGAGGCCATGCCATTCAAATTCCTTTAGTAACTCACCTTTGACCCTTATGTCAGTCATGCACCAATCTATTTACTTGCCTAGTGCTGTGTTGGACTCTGGATACAGCAAAGAGGTTTAAGACATAGTTCTTACCAGTAAGGTGTTTACACTCCAGTAGATAGAATATTCTTGAGGGAAAGAAAGAACCTCGGGAGATTTCCCAAAATGTATTATTTCCTTCTCCCTGCCTGTTCAAAGAATCTAAAATGGAACTTCCAATTTTTTCCCATTCTCTGTTGCCAGTTAAGTAACTGCTTGCTTTTCGTAGCCATTCACATTTGGTTTCTGAATTTGTGTGTCTCCCTTATTGAAGTTCTTTCCTCCACAGCATAGAGACAGTCTTAACCCTAAGGGCTGGGGAGATAGGAAGAGTGATTATCTATACCGTTTGCCATTCTCTGGTCACATTCTGTACACCTGCATGTGTGTGTGCTTGTGTGTATATGTGTCTATATACACATTATAAATGCACAGTTAGATACAATATACACACACACACATGTACACACACATGCACACCCCTCTCTCCTTCAGCTACCTTTAGGAATATAGAGCTGAGAAGAAAACATATTTTGAAGCTCAAGCTCTCTGCTCACTAGTCCTGAGAAGGGACTAGGAGGATCAGAAATTGACCCATCTCCAAAAGTTAAACCAGACTTCAGCCCACAATTACACAGGATGAGGTATCCTCATCTTCTCCTCTCCAGTCCTCTGCAGCCACAGACTTTGTTTCTAGTGGGACTGGATGCAAACAGCAATTTGGTTGTATTGGTTGTTTGGGCCTTTGCATGTGTCAACAGGATACTACTTCTCTAACCAGAAAGTGGGAATTTTTTGACCCATATCCTGTATATTGTTCTTTTTTTTATTTTAAGCAATGAGCAAGCCCCTCAGGGGAAGCAGTATAGATCTAATCTGAGATAATTCTTAGATAGAATCTTAGAGATCATCTTGTCCCAACCCTTTATGGGATCAGGAAACTGACATCCAAAAACAGTGACTTAAGTGCTCTAGATCACACAGCGAGGTAGTAGGGGTGCCAGGATTTAAACTAGGTGCCATAAATCCCACTTATAACGCTCATTGCAGTGGATTTCATGGAGGATAGCTGGTCTTGTAATTCTCACTTCTTATACGGCCCAGATAGAGAGGGAGCAGAGAGAGAAATACATAGCAGTGTTATTCCCTCAGTGTTGTGCTATTGTGCCTTTTATTTGGGATGGACCCGTGCACCTTGTCTCAATATCAGATTGTAGAGTAGGGAATGTTTTGGCTGTCAGTGGATCTCATAAACATTGGTTTGTTTGTGAGGAGTTTGACATTTAGGCACTTATTAGAAGAGGATTACAGTACAAAGGATTGCCTCGTTCCCTTTGCCCCACTCCCAGCCCCAAGGTGCTTTTCCTGACTAAATTTTAGTGTTTCTTGGGGTCAGCAAGGTATGGTGGTATGAAAATGTACTATTTTGTAGTAGTCAGTGGAGTAGGAAAGAGAACACAAAGTGTAAGAGAACAGCAAAAGTAGCTCATTTAATTTAATTCTTTGTGTGTGAGGGAAAAGAGAGCTAGAAACATACTTCATGCGGGGGAGGGTTGTGATAAGAAAGCCACAGATAATTGAAATGTACAGAGAAATAATTTCCTTCAACCTCAGTCCCCATCCTAGCATTTGCTCAGAGCTGCGGCATGGATACATTTAAATTTCCTTCTTTCCCAGCAAAATGAGCATAAAACAGGGAGCAGGAAAAGTGAGAGTCTGGATCATCTGCCCAGAATCTTCAGCCCAGAGATGACTCCTGATAATAGAGTTTTTCATCTTTGCAGGGGAAGTAATCAAATCAGCAGTTGGTTAAGTGCCTTGTAATGGTGATTTAACTATTTCCTCATCCCTTTGTCCAGTTATGAGCGATTTGCCAAATGTTACAAGCGCTTCTACAAACTCCAGCCTGAAATGACTCGACTAATTTATGACCAGTTTATAACTCAGTTGCAGACATCCATCCGGGTAAGTAGATAAGAAACCCAGCAAATTCCCTTGGTTTTCTTATTTTGCCACTAAATTTTAAGTCTCTTGAGGTTAGGAACTGCATCTTATTGGTCACTAGGCCTAGTGCTTTGCACATAGTAGATAATTACACATGTTAGTTGGATGAGGATGAGGAAGTGAGGTGCATTTGAGGCTGTGTGGTGTAGGAGAAGGGACACTGAGTCACAGTAACCTCCGTGACTTTGGAAAAGACCTCTTACCTCTTTGGGCTTAGACTGGATGACCTTTAATGGCTCTTCTAGCTCTAAGTCCTATTATCTTATGAACAGTTCTCTGTAGTTATTGCCACTCACCTCAGCTGGTCTACTGATATCATCGGTAACTGATGACCATGGTATACCTAGCCCTTATATGCTCCTGGTGGTTGGTACAGTAGACAGGTACAGAAGAAATGAAAGATGATGGTATGTGTCTTCAGGGGACGGTGAACTGGAGGGATGGAAAATGTGCCAGAACATATTTCTGTCTGTGGGTATGGAAAAAATGGAAAAGATTCCGAACATTAATTGCTATGAGGTTAGAAGCATTGATACTTTATGACATTTAATGCAGTTGAGCAGGTATTTATGGAGCCCTTACTATGTTTCCAATCCTGAATTAACTATTAATTATTATTGGGAATACAAAAGCAAATGACATGATATATTTTCTAAAGTAACTTGTGCTTCAATTAAAGAGACATAGAAAAATTAAGACAGGAAAGAATGTTTAAATAACAAAATGTGTGGTATGGACTGTATTTAAAGACAAAATCCATATAGACTAGAATCAGTGAAAGCTTTGCGTTGGAGTTTTAAAGAGTAGGATAGAGTTGGGGCAGCTAGGTGGTACAATGGATAGAGTGCCAGATATGGAATCAGGATGATCTGAGTTCAAATGCAGCCTCAGATATTTACTAGCTGTGTGACCCTCAGCAAGTCACTTAACCCTGTTTGCCTCAGTTTCTTCATCTGTAATGGTCTTTACCAAAAAAACTCCAGTGTCTTTACCAAGAAAACCCCAAATGGGGTAGAGAAGAGTCAGATAGGCCTGAAACAACTGAACAACAACAAAAAGGGTTTGAAACGGCAGAAAGGGAAAAGGAGGGCATGTTAAGTGGAGGAGGAGGAATCATAATGTCTCAGAATTGGAAGGTCCCTTAAAGGTTATCCAGCCCAACTTATGCTTGAATAGGAGTCATTTTCTGGCATCTCTGAGAGCTGTTCATACAGCCTCTGCACAAAGACTTCTAATAAGAATGGAAAGCTCACTGCTTTCCTCCACTCTAGGACCAGCTTGTCTGCCTTGGACAGCTCTACTTCTCACTGTGGGTTTTCCTTGCTGTCTGGTTTTCTGTGTTTTCTGCCTGTTGTTCCTGGTCCTGCCTTCTGGGAACAAGCAAAACAGTATCATCTTTCTTCTATACCAGAGACCTTCAGGCCTTGAAGAGAGGTGTCTTGTCCACACTAAAGCTTCTTTTCTCCAAGCTAAATATTCCTGGTTCTTTCAAATAATCCTCATATGGTGCGATCTCTTGTCCCTTTAGCATCACGATCACCCTCTTCTGGATGTGCTGAAATTTATCAATGTCCTTCCTAGAATGTGGGGAAAAACTATCCTGGCAATAGCGAAAGGAATGTGTTGCTAAGTAGGAGGTGATAATATTAGTCAGATAGAGGGCTGTAAATGCCAATAATTTGTAGACTTGGTCTGACAGGCATTATGACACCAGTGGAGATTTTTATGTACTTCTTCCATATTGTTCTTCCTCTTTTCTATATTGCTTTGCCTCTTTTCTCCCTTACTCTCAGGAAGAAATTTCCACAATTAAGGAAGAAGGGAACCTAGAAGCTGTTTTGAATTCCCTTGATAAGATTGTGGAGGAGGCTGAGGACCGAAAGGAGCCAGCATGGTGAGAACCGATGGCATGGAAGAGGAAGGGAGTTGAAGACCCCCTGGTGTGGTCACTTTCAGGGAATGTTTGGATTCTCTTCCAAATAGCTGCAACTCAGAAGGAAGGGTGATAAAGTAGGCCTAATCATCATTATAATTAATAATCATTATAAAGCTTTTATATGTGGTGCTTGACAGATAGTTATACTATGCCATGGTCCCTGCTATATGAGAAACATACTGACATAGAAAGAGCAGGGGCCATAGAATAAGAGTAGTAAACTACTATTTAGTTTAACATTTAAGTATTTTCACCATATAGGGTATCTCAAGAATCTTAATACAGTCTTAAACTTTATTAACTTAAGAAGAATTAAAGCTATAAACTTATAAAAAATCACTTGAAAGCTTATTTAAATTTCTTTTATGCTGATTTAGTTCTGTGAATATTGTTTAAAAAGTTTTTAATTTTCACGGTGACATTTTCTCAGACCAGTGGGTCAGTAGAAGGGGTTCCTCTTGCTTAGCCACTGCATTCACCTGATCTCTCCATTAGACTTGTGGGATCACTTCAGAACTGTCACATATACATTAAAACCTTGTTTTTCTGGTGATCTTAAGGCAAGGATTAGACTTAAGGTTAGGAGGAGTTGATTGAGACTAATGGGGAAATGGAAGGAGGATCTAATGGAGCTTCTAGCTGCAAAGATTGCAGAAGAAAGAGAAGCTTCAAGTCCAAGTTTCTCTTGATCCACTGAGCATCAGCTAATGAAAGTTTTTACAAAGTTCAAAAATAAACTACAGTAGAGACTTGGGAAATGTTTAACAAAATAAGAATACAATAAAACATAGATAATTTTAATATGTGGTTTTCTAAGTCAATATGCAACCCATAGGGGAGATCTAGAAGGAGGAGGAAATATGGTTCTAGCTCTCAGGAGCTCCAGGTTTGATGAGAGAGACAGGATGTGCCCTGGAGACTGATAGACAAGGGTATATGATGCAGCCAGCTAGAACTCCAAATACTAGTGGAGGGTGGAGGGACAGGAAGGGAACCATGAGTAGGGAAGGGGCAGTGTGGTGAAGTTTGGAGAAGGAGAATGGAAAAATTGGATCAGTCCTAAATGAGATGAGGGAGGGTTAGAGTTGGAAAGAACATGATGATAGACTTAATAGAGGCAAAAGAAAGAATATCTCTTAGGATGGTACAAGTCAGGGGCCACGAGGCAGGTCTTCCCAGGTGGAATAGTCTTTTGTGGGGTTATTAAAAATGACAGATTGTAGAAGGCAATAGAAGAAACCTCAAAGCCCTAGCTGAGTTAGGCTTGGACACAGGAAGTAATTAGTCATTAGGAAAAGACAATACCCTCCCCTCTCTCAACCCCACCTCCACCCCAGATTTCTTTACCCCCTTTGTTTATGTTGCCACATCTGAATTTCCTGCCTAGGCGCCCCAGTGGGATTCCTGAGGATGATGTACGCAGCACTCTGATGCCCTACTTCTTACAGCAGCAGTCATCCCTGAAGCGACTGGTCCAGGAGCAGGAGAAAGAGAATGTCAAACTGGCTGAAATGGTCCTGGAAGGGCGGAAGCAGGTGCTGGAGCTACAGCAACAGATCCAGGCCCGGAAGCAAGCGTGGCAGGCAAGTGTCCTCTGTCCTCTCCTTTCTGCTGCTAGTTGCCAGTGGAGTTCCCAAACTGATGACGTTCTGAGGAGGATAGTAACAGCTCTTACTGATATAGGGCTTTACATGTTATTTCATCTGATCCTCAAAATAACCCCGTGGGGTAGGTAGGTGTTGTTATTATCTCCATTTTACAGCTGAGGAAACTGAGGTTAAGTGACTTACCCAGGGTCACACAGCTGTCTGAGACCAAATTCTGAACTCAGGTTTTCCAGCACTCTCTATCTGCTTTGCCACCAAAGCAGAAACTTCATTATAGGCAACAAGGAGAACGGTTGTAATTATATATGTCAAGAATGCCAGTGTAGGACTCGCAGCCAGTGCCTCTCCCTTCCCTGTTCTCATTAGTCCTTATCTTATTTCGAGAACGTTTACATGGGAGGCATGATGAGAGTTGAAAACCAGTACGCAGTGCGTGTGTGTGTCCCTAGCCTCAGAACAAAGAATGTGCGGCTCCTACGGTAGGGATAAGGTATGCTGCCTGTTTCTAAGATGGGGGAAGAAGTAAAAGAATATCATCTACCCCACACAGACAAAAGTCAGGGCTCAAGACCCTTCATGGAGGGGAGTGAGGCGGAGATCTTTAAAAAAAACCAACTCCAAAAATACTAAGTGGTCAAGACAAGGCCGAGTGGGATGTGTCAGCGAACAAAGCTGTTCTGGTGGCAGTCGTGATCTTGGCGTTCTGTGTCTGGGTCAGGTCACATCTGCAGCCTTGTATTAGGCTCCAGACCCTACCTTTCAGGAAGGACCTTGGTAAACTAGAGAGCATACAGGGAAGGGCAGCCCGAATGATGAAGGATCATGCTATATCAATCAGTCAGTGAGCCTTTATCAAACACCCGAGATGTGCCAGGCAGTGTTTTAGGCCCTGGGGACACAAGGACAAATGAAATGGTCCCTGTCCTCAAGAAGCTTCCATTCTATTGCTTCAAGGGCAGAGGGAGAGAGGAGGAAGACTTTATGTACACCTACGAATATTTACAGAATATATACAAGGTAATTGGGGAGGAGGCCCCTACAGCTGAGGATGTGGCTCAGGAAGGGCATCCTGGAGAAAGTGGTATTTGAGCTGAGCTTGGAAGGAAACCAGGAATTCTCAGTGGTAGAGGCAAGTGGGGAGTGTATTCCAAGCATGGGGGATAGCCTGGGCAGAGGCTGGAGATAAGAGATGGATTAGTTCGATGTGAGGAGCAGCAGAAATCTAGTTTGGACCATAGCGTGTTGGAAGTGAAGTAGCGCAGAATGAGGCTAGAAAGGCAGGATGGAGGCAGATGGAAAAGGACTTTCCATGCAAACCAGGAGTTTGTACTTGGGGCTAAAAGCCATAAGGAGCCACTAGAGTGTATTGGGCCAGGAAATTACAGGGTTAGACTTGTGCTTTAGGAAAATCACTTTGACAGCAATGTAGAAGGTGGATGGAAGAGGGGAAGTGGGAGAGATGAAATAAACCAAATGGAGGCTATTAGAATAGTCCAGGTGAGAGGTTGTGAAGACCTGACCTATGGTGATGATTTTGTGAGGAGAGAGAAGGGAATGGATGCAGAAATAGAAACAAGAATGAGCAAATCATAGGATCTGTGGGGTGAAGGAGAATGATTGAGGCTTTGAATCTGAGTGACTAGAAGGATGGTGCTTCCCTCAGCAGAAACATGGAAGTCTGGTAGAGAGGTAGGCTTGGGGGAAAGGATAATGAATTGTATTGGACATGTTGAATTTGAGATACCTATTAAACATGTAGGTCAGGATGTCATAGGCAGTTGGTGATATGGGACTAGAGCTTAGAAGAGAGACTAGAGTTAGGTATATAGATTTGGGAGTCATCTACAAGAGATGATAGTTAAACCAGTGGGAACTGATGAGTTCACCCAAAAAGGGAATATATCAAGACAAGACAGCCTAAGGCAAACCCTTGGGGTACATCTACATTTAGAGGGTAGGATATGGATGATGATGCTTCAACAAAGGAGACTGCAGTTAGATGAAAGAGAAGAGTTAAAAGAGAACTGTGTCATGGAAACTCAAAAAGAGAATGTCCAGGAAGATAGGGTGGAATCATGGTTGGTCTTTACACTAGTCAGAATTCTTAAGTCTTTGAATTAGTAACAAGAGACAGCAATTTCTGTTGAGTGAGGTTAGAAGCTGTATTTCAGAGAGTTGAAAAATAAGTGAGAGAAGAGGAAGGGCAGCAAGGAACACAGGCAACTTTTTTAGGAGTTTGGAGGAGAGATATTGGATAATAGCTCGAAGAGATGGTAGGGTCAAGGGAGGGTTTTTTATGTCAGGGAAAACCTAGACGTGTTCGTAGGCAGTAGGGAAGGCCTTGTAGGCAAGAGAGACAGAAACACAGAGAGAGAAGATTAGAGAGGGAGAGGGGAATGATTTAGGGTAAAATAGACAAAAAGAAATGGGAGGGAATGGGATCATAGCTACATGTAATGAGAGTAATCTTGGCAAGGAGAAGGAATACTTCTTCATCAACACTGGAGTAAAGGAAAAAAGAATAGAGAATCTCAAGGCATTTTGAGATGTGGAGAAGGTGGCACCTCTCTTCGTAGACTGTATGAGGCAAAATCCTTAGGAGACAGATGTTGGAAGGGGAAGGTAAGGGAGGGATGAAAGAAAAAGTTTGAAGAGCTGCTGTCAGGAGTTCAGCAGGAAGTCAGTGAGAAATCCAAAGAACTCCTGCATCTTCTATTGCTATGGAGTTTCTCACTGTGACCTGGAACCCAGTCACCCATGACCATTAGCTGAAGCCCAGTGTCTGGCAGGTTGCTGGGGAGCCACCATGAGGTTTGTATTATCATTAGAAACAAAGCAATCCTGATCTTCCCATGCCCACTGCTGGTGGTGTTTGGGTGTCACTTCCAGAAACACCTCCTGTAAGAGTGTTGCATGCTCCAGAGAAGTGACCCTTGCCATCCTTGCCTCCCAAAATTAGAACCATGCTTCTTTGAGAAGTGAAGCTTAAGTTTAGAAAAAGTTCTGATGTGTGTTTCTTTTTTTAAAAAAGGAAAATAAAAGCAAAATACCAAAAATGAAGGCAAGAACCCACACTTTTTAAACTATTTGTCACCTTTGTGTGTTCCAGAAGTCTCAGTAACTTTGTTTACTTTGTATTCAACAGAAATGAATAAACTTGGAATAGCTTTTTTTTTTTTTAAAGAAAATCAATTGGGTAGGAGTAAAAGGCTTACCTCATTGCAGTGAGATTAGATAACATAAATTTATAGTGGGCCCAGTCCACATGAATGTGTGACTTTTTCTAGCTTCATTTAACCATATGTGAGTAGGTGTGGATGAGGCAGATGAGAATAACCTAGGGTGGAGACTGGTAAGGCGTCAGGAGCAACAGGACAAGGGAACAAGGGATTCAGGAGTAGAAGGCAGTGTAATATTGTACTGGTTAAATAAAGATTATGAAAGGAAAAAAGGAAGCTGAAACAGGAGTGATGGTTTGGGGGGGCCCTCAGAGATAGAGCAGCTGGAGGTCATAGTTAAGGTTGAGTGTGTCATCAATAGGGCTGAAACATAGAAACAGAATGATATGATGGTATTGTTACATAAGGGAATTTTAGAATTCTTGGCCATGGAAATGGAGTAATCATTTGTGGGTGAAAGTGAGATTAAAGTTATGGCTATGCCTGTGTGTGTTGGATGTGGAGTGGAAGAATAGGTTATGGGAGTCGAGAGTGAGGAAGTAACACCAACATGCATGTTGAAAACTCCAGGTGTAAGAACAAGAATTGGAGTAGAGGGAAAGACTGGGGGGCTATGCAATGAACTTCATGAGAAAGTAGAGAAAACGATCTAGGTTGCAGGAGATGACTGTCCCCAGGATCTGAATAGAGTGACATATTTGGACAGAGTGAACCTCAAAGGAGGAGAAGCTGCTGAGTTATGGTGTCAGGGAGAGTCTGGAAGTGACAAAATGGAGCAAGAAATAGTCCAACTCTTTGAGAATCAGTATGTTTGCGGGCAGGGTGTGAGATAGGATGCAACCAATACCAGAGTTTCCTAGATTGCAGCATCATGTGATATGAGACTGGGCTTTATGAGTTCTAGAAGAAAGCACAAGAAGAAGAGGTATAGAATTAAAAAAGACTTGTTAATGATGGAACACAAATTCCAAATGCTGCAATGGAAGGGGACAGCACACCTGGGCCAGGACCTGGGAGGGATAGGGGTGACATGGATGGGTTTGAGTGAACATGAAGTGGGGAAATGTGGATGGACTCTTGGGCAGGCAGGGATTCAGCTAATATCAGGAGAGTTAAGAGATGGGAAGAGCTTGTGGGCCAGGCAGTTCCACTGATGGTGATAGATGATTAGAAGCGCATGGTGACTGTTATGTCTGGGCTATCTTAGCTGCTAAGTGGATGAGGATTAGTTAAAGGAATTGTGAATGAGAAGGGAATGGGGCTGGAGAAGAGAAGATTTGGGAGCAGCACAGGGAAATACGGTAGCTGTCTTCAAGGATCTGAAGGTTTGTCATCTGAAAGAGGGACTGTACTTGTTCTGTCATTTCTAGAGGGCAGAACCAGGAATGAAGAAGTGCATTTATGCTTGAGGTTAGGAAGAATTCCCCAACACCTAAAAGTGTCCCAAAGTGGGATGGGCTAGAGTGCTAAGTACATAGTGAGCTCCCAGGCCATGTATGTTGTAGAGGGCTTCTTTTTCAGGAATGGGTTTGGACTCAAAGGCCTCTGAGTTGTCTTCCAGTTCTGAGATAGTAGGATTCTGTAAGGAATAATTTTGAATGTCACTTTGGTAGAGCCTTGAAATAAGTGAAAAGATTAGATCAAAGAAGGTGGTAAATAGCCCTCATCTTTTAAAGAGGCCTTTATTAAGTATTAACAACATCCCCTTGGCATATAGTCTGGGAGATCTGGAGTTAAAAGGTTGTTACCTGAAGCAGCAGAGAGAAGAAGCACAAGGATGCTTATCCAGATGGGAGAAAGAAAGCCTTTGGTTGGTAATTGAAGATAGAGGTGCTTAGAGAGGAGACAGCTCCAGAGGTGGAGCTGGTTGTGATTGACAGTGACAGCAGAGGAGACAAGCAGCTACTCACAAAGCTATACTAGCAGCAACTTAAGTCATTCTTTCTAATCCCTCTGGAGGCTGGGGTCAGGAGGCTAGTAAGACTTATCTTAGCAGCTTTCCCTCCTGTGTCTTTGGAGCATAAAATATACCACCTACCCACCCCATCCCTTAGGGGGATGGGCAGAGATTTATTTCTTCATTTTCCTCACCAGTCTGTTGAGGGAAATTGTTTTCCATTGGTTTATGAGGTGTTAAGAATGTTATTGTTGAATGTAGGAGCTAAGAGAGCAGAGAAACAGGAAGAAGTACCACAAGCTCCACCCCCCCCCCAAAAAAAACGCCACCAAAACCCCTTACAAATAGATCTAGAAAGTCTACCAGACTGACTTCTGATCAGGAAATCCTTGAAAAAAATCACAAAAAGTCATTTTTCCAGCCCAGGTCAACATAGACAAAGAGACAGTGTCTATGACATCCTAGTGTCTGTGGACACTAGGGATGGGGTCTGTCAAGGAGGGAAAGAGCAGGCTGCAAATTCAGCACAGAGGGGCTTCAGCTTGTGCATGGTGCCAGAACAGGTGCTCATGGGCACTTCTGCCACTGCCCTGTTCCAAGTCATAGATTCAGGGTGGGTGGAGGAGGGGACCTGCACCTAGGGCTGACATTCCAGGGTAAGAAGGAGCTGTGAACCCTAGGCTGTGTTCCAAGAGAGGAGTGAGATCAAAAGCAAGCAGCTGCTGTGTGTCTCTGACCTCAGGAACCGAGTAGGGTCTCAGTTCTAGCCTTCAGTCCAGTCTGAAACCTGCAACAGAGTAATCAGGGCAGGAATCCCAGGCCAAAGGGGAGTCTGCGCTTTAGTCACTCTAAACCCGCAGAATTTTCCAACTGGTTTATAGTGGCTGAGTCCAGCAGAAGTCTACTGAGACTCCACACAAGGTGAGCCCACAGACCTGTTGCTCAGACCCAAATCCCAGGTAAGAAACTTGTAGAGCTCAAACCAGGAAGACAGTGATCAGATGTTACTCTCATTTAGACCACTTTGGAAGCCCTGAAAGCTTGCCAATCCATAACCTGAGCTGTCCCTGCCATTCTGGAATCACATAACACTTGGTATTCCTAGAAAGCAACAGTAGAAGCAGCCCAGACATTCCCTTCATAAGTACAGAGCCTGGACCTAATATAAAGTCTTAAGTAAAGAAGTAGCTGGAAGAATGAGCAAACAAAAACAGATGCCATCATAAAAAGCTGTTGTTATATAATGGCATACACAAGACACAAACCCAGATGAAAAGGATGACTCTAAAACATCTATAGTCAAAGCCTCAGAGAAAAACTCACCTTGGGCATAAATTTAATTAGAATCCCTGGGAGACATGAAAAAAGTTTTTTTTAAAGAGTCAAACTGTTTTCCTAAATGAAATGAGAGCACTAGAGGAAAAATTAGAAGAGAAAGGAGAGCTATGAAAGAAAGAATTAGAAGGGGAATTAACAGCTTAGCACAAAAGGTATAAAACTTTGCCTGAACAACTGACTCCCTAAAAATTAGAATGGACTAAAGAGAAGCTGATGACTCCATGAGACAAGAGACTGAAAAAATAGAAAAAATATAAGGTCTTTTAGCAAAAACAAGTAATGTTACAAATTGAGAAGAAAAAAATTAAGATTCATCAGTTTTTGTTTTTGGGTTTTTTTTTTGGTTCTGTTTCTTCTTTCTCATGATTCATTTCATTGGTCATAATTCTTCTTTACAACTTGACTATGGTTTAAATAAGTTCAATACGAAGTTATATGCAGAAGATATATCAGATTCCATGACATCTTGGGGAGGGAGATGGGGAAGGGAGAGAGAAAATTTGGAACTCAAAATTTTGTAGAACCAAGTGTTGTAAACTAAAAAATCTCAAAAAAAAAAAAAAAAGATTCATCAGACAAATACTCTGCCCTACACGCACTGAAACACATGCAGACATTCCTGGAAACCACCATAAAGTAGATTGTTGACAGGTAGGTCACATTTCCTCACGTTTTGCTTATACAGTTGTATAAGGAAAGTCTTTTTCTTTAATTTTTTCAGTTAACACACATTTTTTTCCCTCCCATTGAAAAGAAGAAAAAGAAATCTGCATTTTCAAGCAAAACAAATTTCCTCATTGGCCATGTCCAAAAATCTACATTTTATCATCTCTCTGTCAGGGTGTTAGCATGCTTCATCATTCCTCTGGAGTCGTGGTTGTCCTCAGGTTGGTTATTGCATTGATCTTAGAACAAAGGACAAAATGGAAATTAAAGAATCCACTGGTCACCTCCTGAAAGAAACCCAGGTCAAAGAAAAAATACTCAAAAAGAAAGAATTCAGATACTGAGAAGCCATAGTCTGGGTCATATAAGATTAAGAAGTCACAACCATAAAGAAGCAGAGACCTCAAAATAGGATATTTCAACAGGGCAAAGGATATAAGCTTACAACCAAGAATAACATACCCAACAAAACTAAGTATAATTACAGGGTGGGAGATGTTTTGTTTTTCTTGCTTTTTTGGTGGGGAGGGGTATAAGAGGGAAAGGTAGATTTTTGCTAATTAAAAAAAATTAATTTAGAATTGACTCCCCAAGAAGAGAATGATTTTAATATGTTTTCCTGTTTTTTTAAGGTAGTAAAGTTAAATGGTTTTTTAAAATTCTGGTGATATGCTTAGACTGGGTAGAGTCTGCTCTGGTTGGAGGCACACTCAACCCAAGAACAGAGAGTCTCTGTTGCCCATAAAAAAACCAACAGCACTAATGCAGTTACTAAGTAATCAATCACTAAGGCTTTCCTAAGAGTCACAGTGTCTTAGACTGGAAAGGTGACAGTCCCTCTGTAATCTGCCACAGGGCTGTCCAACCACAGGTTTTCATTGAAACGATAGACAATATATTTTGATTTGCCATTTTAGTGAGAGCTCAGCTTCCTTTACTAAAGCATTTATGTAAATTTCTATGCTTGTAGGCCGCCTCATAAATTGCACTGCGGCCGCATTTTAGATGGCCCTGATCTACCATTGTCGGACTATTGTGCTCATAGACAACACATTCTGGGGAAGTGCTGGCAAAATGCAGTGTCCAGAGGAAGGCAGCCAGGATGGTGAAGGGACTTATGATTATGTTGTATAAGGATCAGCTGAAGAAAGTAGGGACGTTTAGCCTGGAGAAGAGGTCACTTAGGAGGAACTTAATAGTTGTCTTCGAGTATTTGAATTATAGTCATCTGCAAGAGGAATTATGTAGATTTATTCTGCTTGATCCAAGAGGACAGAACTAGGAGCAGTGGGTAGAAGTTGCAAAGAGGCAGATATAGGCTTCATGTAGGAAATTATGTCTATACAGAGCTGTCCAAAAGTGGAATGAGCTTCCTCTGGAGGCGATGTGTTCCCATTCACTGGAGGTCTTCAAGCAAAGGCTGGATGGACACTTGTTAGATAGATAATAGAAGGGTATTCAGAGTACATCTTTCTCAAATCTGGTTTGGACTAAATAACCTCTAAGGTCCCTTCTGATTCTCAACAATTCTATGACTATGAAATCTTTTTTTTTTTAATATGCACTGTTGCATTTTTAAAAACTTTTCTCTGGAGCCAAGCTCGTAACTACAGAGTTCAGTTTCATATTGTTCATTTAAATGATTTTAGTCATCGAGTCATTTAATCATTTAGTCATTGTTTTCCCGGTTTTCCTTTCTTCACTTTACATACGTTCACATAGGTCTCCCCATTCTTTTTTCTAAATTTTTTGGATTCATAATTTCTTACAGCTCAGAAAGATTCCATTACATTCACGTGATTCTATATGTTGTGGTAAACATAAACATAATCCTATGGTTAGATTTAAAAAAAAAAAAACAGCTGCCCAAGTTGAGGATGGAGAAGAGGTGGCAAAAAAGATGTATGAGAAGACATGGGGATTTTGTGCACTGTGAGCCTGGTAATGTGTTAGTGTTGGAATATGGCAGCCAAAGTGGGGGTGGGAGGGTGAGAGCCCCTCTAAACTCCAGCCTGCTCACACATCACTTTGGTCTGCTCCATCTGTTGTTTCCTGCTCTGAGGGCCATGTTTTAAAAAGAATGATAAGTAAGCTCTCATGCTGCTGGGGTGGGGGGCTCCCCCATTATTACTTTGTCATAGCGCAGGGACTTGCATAGTTCAATGAGGCTATGAGCGATGCCATGCAGGGTTACTGAAGACAGGCACGTCATAGTGGAGAGTTCTGACAAAAGGTACATAAACAGTACTAAGATGATAAAAGAGATGACATTGGAAAATGAGCCCCTCAGGTTGGAAGGTGTCCAGTATGCTACTGAGGAAGAGCAGAGCAACCAGAGACCAAATCACTAACATTGGCTGGATTATGGAAGGAGTTAGGGGGTCCAGAAAAACATGTACTTCTGCTTTATTGCCTACACTAAAGTGGGGATCACAAGAAGATGCAGTGAGTCCTCAGGGAGCTGAGAGTAGCAGATCATCTTACTTGTCTCCCAAGGAACCTGTATGTGAGTCAAAAAGCAATGGTTAAAACCCGAACTTGGGACAATTGATTGGTTTAGGATTGGAAAAGGAGTGCAACAAGGCTGTATATTGTCACCTTATATGCAGAGCACATCATACAAAATGCCAGGCTAGATGAATCAAAAGCTGAAATTAAGATTGCTGGGACAAATATCAACAATCTCAGATATGCAGATGATACCACTCTGATGGCAGAAAGATGCTCGAAAGAGCAAAGTGTAAAAAAAGCTGGCTTGAAGCTTAACATCAAAAAAGCTAGGGTCTTGGCCACTGGTCTCATTACTTCCTGGCAAACAGAGGAAGAAGAAATGGAAGCAGTGTCAGATTTTATATTTTTAGGCTCAAGATCACTGTAGATTAAGACTGTAGTCATGACATTAAAAGATGCCCCTTAGAAGGAAAACTCTGGCAGATCTGGACAGTATACTAAAAAGCAGAGCCATCACCTGGCCAACAAAGGTCCATATAGTCAAAGCCATGGTATTTCCAGTAGAGTCATAGCACCTTAGACTAGAAAGGCTATGAGAGTTGGACTATAAGGAAAGCTGAGCGCTGCAGAATCAACGCTTTTGAATTGTGCTGGAGAAGACTTTGGAGAATCTTTTAGACTAGCAAGGAGGTCAAATCAATCAATACTTAAAGAAATGAATTCAGGCTATTCACTGGAAAGTCAAATACTGAAGCTGAAGCTTAAATACTTTGGCTGCATAATGAGAAGATGGGACTCACTGGAAAAGAGCCTGATGTTGGGAAAGATTGAAGGTAAAAGAAAAAGGGGGCAGCAGATGGTTAGATAATATCATAGATATGATGAACATGAACTTGGACAGACTTGAAGAGATAGCAGAGGACAGAAGGGCCTGGCGTGCTCTGGTCCGTGGGCTCGGACACAACTGAACAACGACAAAGATATCCTGTGCCTTGAGGAAGGGGACCAAGATGCGGTGATTGAACCAGGTCTCCAAAATGTCACTGAAAAGAATTGGGGATCCCTTGGTTCCATAAGGGATGCTTCTCTCAGAGAAGAGGAGACTTAATGGGGACATGATCCTTGTTTTAAAGTATTTAAAGGACTGTCCTGTGGGAGAGGCTTAGTCTTGGCTAGGGCAGGAAGATAACTAATGTGGAGAAGTTACAGGGAAATATATCTCATCTTAACCTAAGGAAAAACTTGTCAAGTATTAACAGTATCCAAAACGGGAATGGGCTGCCTCAGAAATGTTGTAGAAGGGGTTTGTGATTGAAGTATGGTTTACAATAAATGGTCATGATATTTATCATGATTTTTTTCATATATTAGGCCCTCAGTGAAGATGGAGCAAAAGATCCTGCCTTTGCTGCCTAGTATATATCCAAGTCCAGAATAGAGGCTCATAGAGGGAAAAGATTTTATTTTTCTGTCACTCTTGTATTGTTTTTCTCTTTCTCCATACGCAGGCTCTTAGTAAAAAACAGAGAGAGCTGGCAACATTGTTGGAAGACCCAGAGTGAGGAGGCCAGTCAGCTGGACCCCACCCTTCTAATACTCTCAAGAGGGATCCACATCATCTGGACAAATTAAATTTAGTGAGATCCCAATGGAAGTAAAATCTCCAAGGGCTGAAACTGACCCGCTTTGGCAGGGGAAGCCAGCTAAGAAGAGGGCTATAAAATGCCCACTGATCCAAAAGCGGTAAAGGCATGAGCCAGAAACCAAGGATGCAGGTTATGGCCGCCCCTTCGTGTGTTTGGGCCTTCTCTGGTGCCATTCATCCTGCTCTCCAACTCCACTTGTGCTTTTCTTCTGTTTCCTACTGCTTTGGAGTAAGATGGGCAACAAGTTTTCGCTCATCTTGTTTATTCTCATCTTGCTTTGGATTTCAATATCTCTTTCTTCACTGAGCTCAGCACAGTTTCCCCTCCTCCACATGTCCCTCTCAGTCCAGACTGCCCCAGCCACAGAGTTCTTGAATCCTCTAATCATGGAATCTGTTTCCAATCTCCCACTGATTGCTGCCTTGCTGGCCAAGCTGTTGCCCTGTCATGTTCTCCCCACATCTGTAAATAAACTTCCTACACTACACTGCCATCTCTCCACTCCCAAGAAGTTTGCCCCTTTTGGCCTCAGCTGTCCCCGATTTGCTGTCCTTATGCTGGTCCCCAGGCTAACATGGAGCATTTGGATCCAGAACTTTGAGTTCCTTTTGCAAGTAGGACAGTCTGGCTCAGTTTTCCCGGTCTGTAGAATCTAGAGCCTCCAGGTCTGGGAGATAAGATAGACCTTAACTCTAGCCCTGATACTAGAACATCTGGGATTTCCCCAACCCCCAGTTCTATCTCAATGACTATAGAAATAGAATTTTATCATTTTGTCTAACCTTGCCCCTCACCCCACCTTTCTTGTTTTACATCTGAGCTAATTGAGAATAAATCTATTTAACTTACGTATCTTGTTGTAGTCTTTGTGCATGCAGATTAAAGTAAGTTGACATTCTCCAAAAGGCACCTTCTCCTTTATTTTAATTCCTCCTCACCGTCACTCCCCAAAATAAGGCCAGAGTAAGAAGCAATAGGATACCCAGGTAGCAGGAGAATAGATTCATTTACATGTTTATTAAATCTACTCTCCACACAGTCCCAAGTAGCTTACAATTTAGTAGGGGATGAGACAGGCATAGCAAGAACGCTAAGTTAGAAAGAAAACTTAGATAGCAACAAGGACTTCCACAGAATAAGCCAGAGAAATGATGATTTCATTTCTCATAGTTACTGGGAAAATTAGGATTAGATTGGAGTTAACCTCCATCAATGGCCAGTTTCTTACCTACTCCTTTGGTCCCAGCCTGTTACAGTCCAGCAGCCCAAGGAGAAAAAGTGTTTGTTAAGTCAGCCAAACTGTCTCTCCTACCTCCCTGTAGGATTGATTAGGTCACAGTCCAGACAGAGGGGACTCATGTGGCCTCTCTGCCTTTCAGACCAGGCCTATATCAGGAGGGAAAATGTTGGGGGCTACTACCACCCACCTCCCTATCAGACCAGCTGAAAGGGGTCTCACGGGAAGAAATGAGGCGAAGGGCCCTAACAGGAAAAGAAGGCATTTTGGTACAGAATGTTTTTGAGACTTTGCTTTCTATTCCCTTTGAGGATCCGTCTTCATGAAACTTAAGAGGAAGACTTTTAGTATATCTGGTATAGTTCTAGGTACCACATTTCAAGAAGAAAGAAAGTTGAGATCATACTGTAGGAGTTGTTGAAGGAACTAGGGGTGTCTTGCCTTGAGGAAACCATCTCATAGAAGGATTAGGTTTGTTTCATTTGACTCCAGAAGTCAGAAACCAGAACCAGGAACAATGGGTAGAAGTTTTAGAGAGGCAGATTTAAGTGTAAAGAAAAATTTCCTAAGCATTAGAGTGATCTTAAAATGGCACGGACTGTTTCAGGAAGTCATGGTTTCATCCTCACCAGAGGCCTTTGAGCAAAGACTGGAAGACCACTTGTCAGGTGTGTCCCAGAGGGGACTGATTATTGTTTGGGCATTGGTGATCCCTGCCAACCCTGAGATTCTGTGAGGGAGTGAAGGAAGAGCACTGCATAGATCCCAATAGCAAGGAGCAGGATGGGAATCAGAGCTTCCCAGGAGCACCTGAGATCATCCATCCTCCTGCCTCCTCCACTTCCATCCCACACAGACTGGAGTCTCCAAGAAAAGAAATTGTTCTGTACTCCAATGTCTCCTGTAACCCTCCAACACCAGGAAGTCCTTGATATATACCCTCCACTCCTCTCATGGCAATGTAAGTGCCCTCCAGTGCTGCTGCCTATGGGGATGGTACTCAACAGTCCCATTTTTAGAGTCCTTTTCAAGAAGCTTGGAACCTGACCTACTGTGTCCCACCCTCTATCCTCATTTGAACCTTAGCATTATTTTCTCCCATTTTCCCCGTGCCCTTCACCCAACTCTTCATCTCCTGAGCCCCAGGGAGTCCAACCCAAGCTCTCAGTTAAACTCTTTATTTTCTTATAAATCATACCCTGACTTTTGGAAAACAAAGGGGTCACAGGACTCGGGTGATTGAGGGCATTGCCTGGCCTGTTTTCTCTGGGGTTTGGCATCTTCTCATAGGGCCTGAGCCACTAGGATCAGATTCATGGAAATCATAGGCTAGGAGAGGAAACAGAGCTGAACTCTGCTCGTTGACCTATTTAAAACCCATCATCCTGAGTTCCCTTCTTCCTCCCTTGGCTCCCCATTATGCCTATTTAAGCTTCCACTACACTTAGGGACAGGGAGGAGGACTTGAAGGAGAAGGGGCTGGGATAAGAAAATGTACCAGAGAAAGAAAGGGAAAATGGTGCAGAGAATATGGCCAAGTGGGGACCCCAGAGAAGAGGGCATGGTTGAGGGCTCAGTTGCTTGGTTCCCCAGCTCATTCCTCATCTTAGCTCTATTTCAGCACTAATCTTTGCCTCATGCTGGGCTACAGCATGGACAACTCAGAATGAGACAGTAGTCAAAAAGGGGCTCTTGTGGCTGAGTGGATAGCTGTGCCCATTGAAATCTCCAGGTCTTCATCCTCCTGTCCCTTGAACACATTGATGTATCCCAAACCACAACATCCTTTGAGGTTTGGCCTTTCAATCCTAAGCCGGATAGCCTTCAAATAGAGCTGGCAAGATTTACCTCAGGCTCACCCATCTGTGGTCAGCCAGAGGTATGCCCCTCCCCTCAGGGGCCAGGAAGCTCAGAGGGTATAAATGATGCCCTGGAAACGGGTGTAAAGAGAGACAGGACCAGTGTGGGCGAACTTGCTGGACATAGCTGCATCATGAAGACAATCTTACTTCTCTCCTTGCTGACCCTGGCCACCCTCTGCCTCTGCAAGCACGGTGAGTCCACACTGAGGGAGGCCTTTGTGGAAGGAGCGGGGGTCCTCGGCTCCAGCACCTGTGTATCACCCCCACTCCCCCATTCTTCAATTCCTCCAAGTGCTTCAATTTGGGGAGGTTAACCCAACAACCTATCTTGGATACTTTCTTTTGCCACCAGCATTGCCTACTAGGGATCAGAGGGTAGGGTGAGACAAGTGAGAGACTTGAGAGAGTCCCTTAGGTCACCTGCCTCTCCCTCCCTTTGCCTCTAGGCTGGTCAACCACTCACCAGTATGGACTAGCATCCATACCTTTTCCTCAAAAATTTCAAGGAGAAAACGGGTATTCCAATTTTTTTTAGCTCACTTCATGCCTCTTAATGCAATCCCAGCTTTCTCTCTGTTCCATGTGAAAAAAAAGGAACAACCAAGGTGAAAAAATGAAATGGCTCATACAAGAAAACTGCTTAGGCGGATTCCTTATTATCTTTTAGATGCTCAAGCCGGTTTGCAAGACTCTGGCAAAAGAACAGGTAAGCACTGGGGACTTCAGGAAGGGAGCTGATTTTCATAATGAGTTTTCATTTGCACACTCATCTCATGATGAAATGCCAAGGTTTCTGAGCATCAATTTCTCCCATGTGCCTCTTACCTCTGTCTCCTCCTTCAAGGCCCCCCAACTCCTGCTGCCGTCCTGCCTCCTGTCCTCTGCCCACTATTAGGCAGAGCACTCTGAGGCTCAGCTGGCAAAGTGGAGACGTCCCTTTGCTCCACCCCCAGCCTTCTACTCGGCTGGGTTGAGGGGAGGGAGTCTGCTGCAGATATGGGTTCCCTCCCTGTGGGCTAGTATGGGAGGGGTGGCCAGCCTCTTCAACCTCTCTCTCGCTCCCCAGCCTTTGCCTCTAAGCGCGAGAGCAGTGAGCTGGTGAGGAGACCCAAGCGCTACCTGTACAACTGGCAAGGGTGAGTGACAGCCCAGGGAAGAGGGGCTGCTTCGCTCAGCCGTAACTTCTAGGGATTAGGGAAGGTGAAGGGAGACCTCTTAGAGCCCATGAGGGTATCGAGGCAGTTCATGCTTCCCTCTGTGTTGGGCGACCCATTTGCCATAAAATGCCCAAAGCAATGAGAGACCCTAGAGAAGCCCCTTACCCATTCCATTTGCCCATCTTTGGATTCTTGAGCAAGCCCTGAAGGGGAAGGGGGTAGAGGTCAGACCTTCATAAAACTCTCAAGGTTGGGGAAGGCTTGCTCCGTTAGAGGGCAAGGGGAAGAATAGACTAATGTAGCCCTCTCCCCTAGGCTTCCTGCTCCCTACCCTGACCCCTTGGAGCAGAAACGGGAGGTGTGTGAGCTTAACCCTGACTGTGATGAGCTAGCTGACCACATTGGCTTCAGCGAAGCATATCGGCGATTCTACGGGACAGCCTAGACCCCAGGACACCTACTCCCTCCCCCAAACATGCTCCCCAAGCTGCCTGGATGTCCTGGCTCCACCCTCATTCTGAAACACTGGGCCGGCTGCCTTGGCCTCAAGCTACACAGCTGTTCCAGGAGCTTCCCCCATTTGTACACCCAGTACATGGCCCGCTCCAAACTTCCTACCTTCTGGCTTTTTCAGAAATAAACACGAGGGGAAGAGGAATCAGCTGGTCTGTGATTCGTGTGTGTGTGTGTGTGTGTGCGTGGGTGTGCGCAGAGCTTTCTGAGCTATGCCTCTGACTCTGGGCAAACCTGGACTTGCCCCATCCTCTACCCCCAAGTGAGGGAGGGGCCTTCTATCCAGTCCAAGTCTCCCACACCCACCCACCAGGAAAAGGCTTCCAAGGTCTGACTTCAGTCCTGCCCCTTTGAGCTTGGCGGCTGTTCGTGTGGTCCTTGTTCCACACTGCCTCCCTCCTCAGGATGCTTCCCATGGCTGAGCAGACCACAGGTCTGCATGCCCCGGCCATGGGGCTATGGTAGGGGCTTCTCGGCTCCACAGACCACCACAGGCCGCACCAAGGGGGAGGATATTTTTATTGGCAAGTAGGTGCTAACAAAGCAGACACATACACCAAGAGGCTCTAACTGTTTCAATCCAGTTTCTCCCAGGAATCAATCGGTTCCTTTTTTCCATTTTGCCTCTCATCTTGGCTTGGAGATGGTGATATTCTGGTCATTTCAGCATGCCAGAGGGCCAGGTGAGGCAGCTGTCTCCTGTCCTCCCCTCTTGAGTTTGGTCCCAAAGGTTGGGGTTAAAGCATGGCCCCTTTGGTGAAGTCTAAATTAATAGTGTTAGTTTCCTCAGGAAGAGGGGGTCATTGAGCACAGGGACTCCAAGGGTCCTTAAAGAGAATTGTTTCCCCAAAGACTGACCCAGATTCTCTGCATGATCCCGAATAGGGATCCCAGTAAGACACCTTAATATTTGACACCTAATGATGTTCTCTTGTGTCTATAACACTTTCCCTACATTGTTCTAACCTAGGCCGAGATGACCTAATAGGCGTGGCCCCTATTGGAACTTCTAATATCCCTAACAGCTTACTCTGGCCCAACCTGTGGTCCTTAGATGCCAGGATCTCTTCTATACAGCTCAAAAGCAAATTCAGTTTGAACCCTTCAAAGATCCTCTCCAACCCCCTGAGCCTGAACACACTTTGGAGACCTGAGGGATCCCCAGGCCTTCTTCCACTAGCCTGTCCCATCTCTCACCCTTAGCACCTACCTCCACCCAAAACAAGAGGTCTCCTGCTCCATCTCCTCCCCTGCCCTTTCATCCCAGCCCCTCTGCTCTCTCCCTATCCCCATCTCCTCTTCTACTTTTCTCCTCCCCTCACAGCCTCTTTCTTACAGGCCCAGGATGTTCTACCCTCAGCCTCCCAGGGCTCAGTCAGGGCCTGGGAATCTGAATACCCAGGGTCCCTGTTCTATTTCTCTCCTAGAGATGAAAAAACTATTGGGGAGAAGGGTGGTAGCAGATTAAGCCAGAACCAGGGGAGTTAGATGGTGTGGTCTCTGGGGAGAAGTAGACTTCTGGGGCTCCTCCTCTTATTATTCCCCCTTGGCCCTGCCTACTGACTCAGGCTGGGTCTCTTGCAGTAGTGGGGAGGCACGAAGCAGGGCTGCTGTGAAGATGGCAATAATGAGCAGGTTCCCAGTCACAGCAAGGCCCATGGTGGCCACAGTGGCCGCCAAGGATGAGGGAGTGCTATGAGCTGCCAGCCAGTCCCGCCGTGCCCCCATGTCAGCTAGCACTGCCTCCAGCTGGAAATGAGTGCCTAGCACTGCACAGATGTGGAACAGCTGGTGACTGTGGCCTGTGGGAGAAGGCAAGAGTGTTAGGGGTCCGTGCATACCTCTGGTCTTTTCTCTCCTCCCACTTTCTCTCCTTAGAGTTCCTTTGTTCTGTGGGTGTCCATGATTAGTCCCTCTCAGCCTGTTTTCTTTCTACAGAAGGAGGGTTCAAGCCAGATGAGTTCTAATGTCCCTTGGTAGCACTACATCTTTGAGCAGTGACATTTTATGAACTTACAGGCAGTCTCCAACCTATAAACATGGCACACACATGCATCTGCTTAGCCCCTGACTACTGCTACAATGGCAGAGGTTGTGGAGGGGACATTTTGAAAAATAAACTCCTTTTAGAGAACTGGGTCCCTGCTTCCTGGGAAAAGCAGGAACAGCTTCAGGGTGCTGACACCAAGGGCAGACTCCTGGGCTCAACAGTCTTGCCATTGTGGTGGTGCTCAGTTACCCAAATACCTTGCCCCTCATGGTTTGTATCTTCATTACATTTTGTGACCCTGCCTAGCATTGACTAATTTCAGGCTTGTTGGGATTAACAAGCCTCCTCTTTGGGTGTGTAAAGGGGACACTACTTAATCCTGGGTGGTAGGGAAATGCTTTATAAGCTTTAAAGGGCGAGCCACACAGATAGGAGTTACTGCTATTACTGGGATGCTGAGGAAACGTAGCTTTAATTATGTGAAAGAAGAGGTAATCTTGGAGGGTAATAGTATCTTTATCATCAAGGAGATGTATGAGTGGATGAAGATGCGGGCTGGTCAATTGGTGACCCCAAGAGATAGCAGATGGACAGTCCATGTGCTCCACTGATATCCACAGAATTTTAAAAGATTTCCAGGGAGCCTCCGACTGGTTGGGTGGACCCTCTCATTTCTGAAGCCCCAGCAGACTGGCTTCCAACCTCCTCATTCAACCCAAATTGCCCTCTCCAAAGTTACCAATGATCTCTTAATTGCCAAATCCATGGCCTTTTCTCAATCCTTGTCTTTCTTGACCTCTCTGCAACTTCTAATACTATCAATCACCCCTCTTAGACATACTCTCTTCTCTCTAGGTTTTCAGGACTCTGCCTTCTCTTAGTTCTTCTACCTGTCTGGCCACTTCTTAGTCTCCATAGCTGGATCGTCCACTAATGGGATGGTCAGGTACACTAATGGGCATCTCATAGGGCTCTGTCCTGGGCCGCCTTTTCTATACAATTTCATTTAGTGATCTCATCAGCTCTTGCAAATTCGATCATCATCTTTGTGCTAATGATTCTAAAATTCTACTTAACCATCTTTAACCTCTTGGCTAAGTTCCAGTCTTGCATCTCCAACCACCTATTAGTCATCTCCAACTGGATCTCTCATAGACATCTTAAATTCAACATGTCCAAAACTGAATTTGTTGTCTTTCCTTCCATACCTTCCTGCCTTCCAAACTTCCTTATTACTTTGGGGGCACCAGCCCCTACTTCTAGTCTTTGGGGTCATCGTAGACTCCTTATCCTCTCTCACCTCTTTCCCACCCTATGTCCAGTCTGCTGCCACAGCCTGTTGATTTCATCTCCGCACCATCTCTCATATTAGTCCCTTCTCTCCTTGGACCCTGCCACCACCCTGGTGCAGACTCATCACCTGGACTACTGCAATGCTGGGTCTGCCTGCCTCAAGTCTCCCCCCACTCCAATCCGTCCTCCATTCAGCTGCCCAAGAGATCTTAAAAGTGCACGTCTGCCCAATAAACACCAGTGGCTCCCTATCAGCTCTTCATTATCTGTCCCCTCCACCTTTCTAGTCTTCATCCCTTACATCCCATCCTCAGCACCTGCCATACCCCACCTACTCTTGGATCTAGTGACACTGACTCTTAGCTGTGCTTTGAGCAAGATGCTCCCTCTCCAAATTCAGGGCGTGTCCTCCATGTCTGGAATACTCTCTTCTGCTCTACCTGCTGTCTTCCTTCAAGTCCCAACTAAAATCCACCTTCCACTGGGAAGCAAGGAAGCAGTTCCTAATCCCTCTTGATTCTAATGCCTTTCCTCGGTTGAATATTTTTGGTTTATCCTGTCTATACATTGTTTGTACATACTCGTTTACATATCGACTCTCCCATTATGAGCCACTATGAGCCCTGGAGGGCAGGGGGTGCCTTTCCTTGTATCCCCAGTGCTTAGCGCAGTGCCTGGCACATAGTAGGCATTTAATACATGTTCATTTGACTGACCGACCTCTGAGGGACACGGACAAGAACTGCAAATGACTAGAAAGCATGAAGAGTTTGCAGTCTGCACAAGTGGAAGGAATGCCTGGATCGCTAAGATCATGGACCCATTGAAGGCTTGAAGTAGAATAACTCACATTTCTATAGTGCTGCAAGGTTTACAAAGAAAACCCTGTCCTCCCAGCCGCCATATGATAGTGATACTTGGGAGCATTTTGGGGGGGGGGCTGGCCAAGTGAGGGGCCTAAGATATGGAATTGCTGGGGGGAGGGACACAGAAAGGGAGATGGAAGGATATCAGACTTTCTGACTATCTTAAAATTTTGGGGGCCAAATAGGGAAGAAACACTCTTCTTCCTCTTTCTCCCTGGAAGGGCATAGACTGGGCATAGTCTCCAGTTTCCTGGCCCCATAACTTAGGTCATTACAAATGGGAGATATCATGGTATAGGGGGGAAAAAGTACTGGGGGAAGGAAAGAAAAGAAAGGAAGAAAAAGAGAGAAAGAAAAGGAGGGAGGGAGAAAAGGAGGAAGAGAAGAAAATAAAGGAAGGAAGAAAGAGAAAGAAAGAAAAAAGAACACTGAATCTGGAGTAAGATGAGCTAGGTTTGAATCCTTACTGACAACTAGCTGTGTGACCTTGGGCAAGTCATTTCTCTAAGCCTGTTTCCTTGCTAATCCACATCACCCATTCTATGGGGATGTTGTCTAAAGGACTTTATAATCATGAGCACTGGTTATCTAGTTATCTGCATCATTGGTTTCTGTATTTATAACATTGTTTTTAGTGGAAAAAGCATTTTCCTAACAGCCAAATTATAAGCAAACCTTCAGACCATATCCTACATTGGGAGGTTCCTCCTGTTGTATGCTTTATCTCTCTTACGCCACATTTCCTCCTATTTTGCCTTTTAAGAAATCCAGGAGTTGTCTCCCCCACACTCCCAGGACAGGCCTCACCCTCGCCCTCGCCCTCACCAATATAGTCGAAGCGGCCAGGTGCCAGACGTTCAGGGAGGTGGGAGGCAAAGAGGAAACCAGTGAGCAGGGCACAAAGCAGGTGGTAGCTGTGGTTGGCACTCAGAGCTTCCTGCCCACAGCTGAAGCCCCCACTGGAAAAGAACAGGAGCTGGGGAGGCAGGGGGCGGGGGAAGGAAGGGACACATTGGGTGAGAGTGTCTAAGACTTGAGATCATGACTTCATGCTTGGACTCCTGGGTTCTGGGCCTGGGGGGCTGAGATAACGTGGATCCCCTGGCTGGACTTGGGATGCCTGGGTCCAAGGTCTAGAGCTAGGGGTTCTAGGGCAAGGCTGGAACTGGGGATTAGGAGTCTGGGTCACAGGGAGGAAGTTGAGATGCCTCCCTGGCGGGGGGAGGAGGGAAAGGATTCTGGACCACTGGGGTAAAAAGCTGAGGCTGTGATACCAGGGGTTGGGTTTGGGGCTAGCCCCCACCTTTACCCGATAAAAAAGTGGGAGGTTGTCGAAGAAGAAAGGGTAGGCAAAGGCCACTGTGCGCAAGACCTTACTGAGCCATGGGTTCTCCAGTTCTAGAAACCTGAAGGGGGGAAGGTCCGAGAGTCATCCTCCAAGTCCCACACAAAGCGGAGCCTGAAGCCTTGTTCTCTGTGCTGAATGGAAGGACATAGGGCATGATGGGATGGGAGGGCTGCTTCGGTGAGCACAGCCACAACTAAGGTGGCAGGTACCTCGAATAACAGGAAAGGCAGGTGCAGAGGAGAGAGTTGACTGTGGCTGTGGGCACGAACAGCTGGTGCAGGGGGCTGCTGAGCCAGGAAGAAGGCATGGCATAGGCTCCATACGTGAGTGCACAGCCTGGGGGAACATAGGGGTGGCCTGTAATTCCTGTTCCTGGTCCCTGGGGCTCCCAATGGGGATGCCAGGGCCCCTGGGCATTGGCTTGGGGAAAAAGTGACCAGAGGAAAGCCTGGGTTCTTGGTTTTAAAAAAAAAAACAAGTGGGTATAGAGAGCTGGCCCCTGAAATTCTAGGGAGCCTGTGATGAACAGGGAGGGGAGGCCTCATGCCAGCGTCCCATAGAGAATAGCTCAATGCCAGTATGGGAGGTCCCTGGGCTCACCGAGGCTATAGAGGCTGAGGGCGCCATAGTCCAGGAAGTAACAGATGTGGCGGGCTCGGGGTGACATGGAGCTGAAGGTGTGGGCACAGCAGGATGTGAATGGATACAGGCAGATGAGCAGCAGGTACACCAGCAGTGGCCAGTGGTATGGCTCTGACCAGAAGCCAGGACCCTCAGCAAGGACCAGGAGCCGCCACAGGAAATACCTAGAACCGGGGAATACAGAGAGCAGAGCCAGAAGCAACCTCAAGATATCTTCCCTCCCAGTTTTGGAGGTCATAGGATCCTAGGTTTTAGAGCCGGAGGGAACCTTAGAGTGATGACAGAACTCCCATTTATAGCTTTAAAACTGAGGTCCAAAAACTCGTTCAAGACAGAGCCAGGACCAGAATCCAGGTCTCTTGGCTCCCAAACCAGGCTTCCTATCACTGCACCACAGTCAAGGCCGCAGAAGATATACTTAGCTGCTGACCTAGGGACCCTGTGCTTCTCAAGGGGAATCAAGTCCTGAGAGGGAGAGAGCATGGGAGGGAGATGGCATGGCACAGGAGAACACTGGATTAGCCTCAAGCCAACTGCTTATTCTCTGTGTCACTCTCTGGGTCCAATCTGTAAAATGGACCAGATGGCCTCTGAGGTCTCTTTCCGCTCCAAATCTCTAACCTCATGACCCTAAGGATGTCCCAGACCTCACTGTCCCATGATCTGAGCTTTTGACTCCTAAACCCAAGGTTCTATGACCTGTGTGAATCCTGTGATTGGGTTTGGGGGCCATGGCGCTTGCTACCAAATAGTGCTGGGTAAGACCACTCCATTTGAAGAGTCAGTTTTCCTAGGTTCAAATCTGTGTTAATGGGCAAATTATTTAACTTCTCTTCATTTTCTATTTCCTCTACTGTAAAAGGAGAAAGAGGATCTGATGGTCCCAGTTCAACATCTGAAGACCTTGTAGACCACTTAACCTCTCTGAGGCTCAACTTCTCCATCTATTAAAAGGAGATCATGATATCTAGATTGCTGGTCTGCCTCCCACAAATGCTGTGAGGAAAGTGCCTTGAAATATGATTGATAGATTTACTGGCCTTGGTCTCTGTTCTTCAGTCTTTGGCTTCCAAGGGAAGGTAGATCTAGACCACACACCCACTGACCCTTTAAATCCCACCCAGGGACCTGCCTTCCATGCCTTCCCTATCCCTGCTGCCCATCTCTCTTCACTCTTCCTTCCTCGCCTCTCCCTTCTCTTCTCTTCCTGCTAACCCCTCCACTCTACCCCATGACCCCTCCTTGTCACCAGGTAGGCAGGAAGTGGGTCCAGATGTTGACAGTCTCATTTGTCATCTGGAAGGAGCTGAGCACACAGTCCAGGGCAGAGCTAGTAGGGTGGCGGTAACCTGAGATGATTCCATCTTCCCAGAAGACCTAGGGAAGAAGTGAAGAGCCCAGAGCTTGGAGTAGTACAGTGCTACTCAAAGGAGATAGGGATAGAGACCTGACTTGGGATTTCATTAGTATAAGGCAAGTCCAGGTGAGGAAATTCCCTCTAATATAGGTCTGCACCTTCTCTACAATTTAGAATTACTTAGTTTTGGAAAGTTGCCTAGTGTCCCCCCAATTGGGAAATATTTAACAAAATTAAAATGCAATAAAACATAAATAATGTTAATATATGGTTTTCTAAGCCGACATGTGACTTGCAGAAATCCTTATTGTTCAGTTGCTCCCACTTAGCATTTGACACCATTGGCCTAGAATACTGAGAGCTTAGGTAACTTGCCCAGGGCCACACCATCAGTATGTGGCAGAGAGAGCACTTGCACCCAGGCCTTCCTAGTTTTGTGACCATACCAGGCTGCCTCTCATCTCCAAATGAAATATTGTTACTACACTAAATGACAGCTATTACTGTTATTACTAAGACTGATAGAGTGGAATGAAGGTAGCCCTGGTCAAAACAAGAAGACTCAACTCTGATACTGGCCCCCAGGAGGGGAATGCTCTGCTCCCTTGCCTTCCGTGACTTCCTTCAGGTCTCAGCTACAATCGGAGGAAGTCTATCCGAATAATCCCTCTTCATTCTAGTGCCTTCCCTCCAGACACTTCCCTTCCATCTCTGCTCCATTAGATTGTGAGCGGGTCATGGGCAGGGACTGTCTTTACCCTTTCTTTGGGTCAACAGAGCCTCCCCCAGAGTAGGCATTTAATAAATGTTTAATACCCTCTAACTCAGACAAACCACTTAAGGTTTCTGAGCTTCGGTTTCTTCACAGACAAAATGGGGTTATGCTATATATGTTACAGGAAAGTACTTTTTCCACCTTTCATGGCTATAGAAATGTGAACCTATAAAACTGTCACTGTCACCTCCTCAAGAGCACATCTGGAAGGGCTGACACCATGACAGGATAATGGAAGGACGGGCTGCCTGAAGGACTTCCCAAGGATCAGGAAGAGGAAGATGAAAGAATGGAGAAGCAAAACTCTCCCTGGAAAGAGACAATTCTCACCCTAGGTTAGCTCAAGATGACAGGGTAGAGGAGAGAAGAAGGCTGTGAAAGTGGAGGGAGATGGATTGGAGGGGACCCCTCTCTTACCCGAGGGACCTGATGAACCCGGAGCAGCTGTGGTAGCTTGATGCTCAGCATAGTGGCTCAGTGGGGGGGGGCACCCCCAGGAGAGGGCCTGCCCCCCCTCCCTGCCTCAACCACAGTCAATGGACTCTGGAGTGCTAGAGACATGGAAAAAGGGAAACAAAAGCAAAAAACATCCTCACCCATAAGAGCCAGCCCGGCCCAGCTCCCAGCAACCCTCTGCCATTATCCAGACCCTGAGCTGGAGTCAGGCAGGCACCAGGCACCTAGACTGCCAAACTGACTCCCCTCTCCCCTGGGAGTCTTCTGAGAGGCTAGAACCAGGGAATGGGGAGACACTTTGCCTGGAACAGTGATTTTCTGGTTGTGTGTGTTCGGAGAGAGGTGTGTTGAGGGGAGTCAGGGGCCCCTTTCCCGCCCTGGTTTCCTGTAGGGCTGTGGGAAGCCAGGCTTAACTTCCTTTCACTTTGGGAAGGAGCCCAACCTGCCCCCCCCCAACAATTGTCTAACATAACAGTGTCTTACCCCTCCCCACCTCCTATCCCTATCCTAAATATAGCCTCTTTGTCCAGGATTGTGGCTCCCAAACCTCTCCATCCCTTTCACAGAGAGGGCTCAAATGTTTGGACCCCTGACCTCTCCCCTTTCCCAGAGAAACTTTCTGATTTCTTTTCCCTCAACCAAAGGGAACCTAGGCTCCCAGCCCTCTGCAACCCTCCTTTCCTAGAAAAGACCCAGAGGCTTGGTTCTTTGACCCCAATCACCTCCCCTATGTGCCTGGTCTCAGGATGGGGTGACTATCTCATCTACTTGGCCCTGGGCAGTGCCCATTCCACTGTGACCATTTCATTCAATCCTCCTTTGTCTATTATGGACAAGCACCCCATTGAGAGGGACTGGGCAGCCTCAGGGGACCTAGGCAAGGGGCTGGTTGTCTGGTTGTCTCCCTTCTCCCCACCAAGTCTGTTTCAGGCATGGGACCCAGGTATTCTGGCCTTGTTAGGCCCTACCCTATGCTGCCCCACCCAAGAGAAGACACTCAACAGGCAGTGTGCCCAGGCCCAGGCTGAACCCAGAAAACATCTCACAGGGGAAAATAGGAACCTAGGACTCAGAAAGCAGGCCTGGAGCTGGGAACCCAGGGGCAGGACACTTGGGTCCTCTCTGGAATGGGGAGGAGTCTTGGAAGGAAGAAGAGCAACTAAGGCCAAGCTGGGATGGGAAATGGGTTAGGACCCAGATACCTGGACGAGAGAAGGCCTGGGGAGGAGGGATGGGGTGCAGAATGTTTAGGTCCTCTCTAGGATGGGGAGGATCCCGGGATGCTGCATGTCTGGGTCTTCTTTGGGAAGGGGAGGGGCCTTGGGGAGTTCCGTACCGGGTCCCAGTCTCTTCTGAATCTTTTGCCCTCCCCTTTCCCTCTAGGCTCCCCCAGACCTGTGAAGCTGTCTCTCCAGGCTCCGTGGCCCCTGTCTGGGCCCAGCTCTGTCCCAGGCTCCCCCACCCGCTGCTTTAGCCTCCTTTCTCAGGCACATTCCTTGGCACAAGTGGAGGGGCAGGGCCAGGCTGGACAGGAACCGCCCCCAGGGGAGGAGAGATGTCACTCCCCCCACCTCAAGTCTAACCCAGCCCAGTCCAGCCCAGTCCAGCCCAGCCCAGCCCAGCCCTAGCCCAGCCCCAGCACATAAAACTTTCCAGTTCTATTCTTCGTTTGCCAACTCCCCTTGATCCTACTGGCCTGGGGGTTCAGTCTTCCCTGTTTATCTCCATCGGTCTGTCTGTCACCCTTTTAACTCCTTGCTTCCCTTCCCTGTCTGACACAGTCTGTTTGTTTCTCTTGGTCTGTCTCCTCCACGGTCTCCCACTGCCCATCCTCACTCCCCTTCTCTCCCTCATTGCCGGTGTTCTCCCAACTCAGTGCTTCTCATTTTCTCCAGGAAAATCCCAGGGGAGTCAGGCACCCAATCTCCTCTCACTCTAATGGACCTCCAAGGTTCCTTTAGGACTGCATCACATAGCACATCACTGAGATGCCTGAGGGGCATAGGGGGAAGATGAGGATAGGACAGGATGTAAGAGTCTGTCCACCCAGCCAAGCCATAGAACATAATGGGGAGCATGAGGAGGGAGAGGAAGGGTTAGGACTGGGGAACCAGGCACAGTGCTCAGGGAAGAACTTGGGTTCAAATGGTGAGTGAAGGGTACAGAATACCTAGGTCTTAATTCTTCCCCTCCACATCCCTAAATCCTACAGGCAAAGTTCTTAGTCTTAAAATAGCTCTGTTCCATACGTGGAAGTTGCTGGTAGTGCTTAGAGATCTGAGCAGATTGGGGTGGGCATAGGAAGAGATACCATCACCACGGAGATGACGCTGGGGTCGGGGGGGGCACATATACTATCTCTAGGGAGATGACTGAGTCCTGAGAGGACTGGGGTATGGTGTGGGTATGGGCTGGGAAAGAAGGAGGCTTAGTCAGAGTGACATGACCAGAGTCAGGGGACACCTGATTCCTAACTCTGAGCTTCAATATCCCCAGAAAGGGGGGAGGGAGGAGCAAGAGGTACCCTGGAGATGGGGGAATGGCTGATTCGATCACATCGATGCCCAGGACAAAGTCCCTATCTCATGAAAATATAAGCCATTTCTTACCCAGAAGATGGTATGTCTGATGTAAAGGGTCTGATCTGGGATGTCTCTGGGATGTCCTGTTCCACCAGGATGGTAGGATCCCTACCGAGGCTGTGGTCAGGGAAACCTCAATCCATTGCCTGGCTTCCTTTTCTTAGGCCCTAGAGGCTGGGCAAGGCTGGCAAATCTTCCTACTGGTACCAGAGGTCTGGGCTAGGAGGCAGGATCTTGGGGGTGGGGTGGGGGGTAGAATGGAAAGACAGACAAAGGGGGAACAATTCCTGCCTTGTCCTGCTTTGGTGGGACATGGTGTTATGGGACTAGGAGTCGAGGGAAGCAGAAAGGAGGTGGCAATACAGCCAATTGGAGGGCTCAGTCAGTGCGGGACCCTTAGTCCTCCAGGGCTGTCAATCTGTACATCCCCATTAGCAGGCAGATCACTGCTGCCCAGCTCTACACATAGCCTGGGCCTTATGCCCACAGGCGCCATAGCCAGCCCTTCCTCCCTCTCTATTCTGCCAAAGAGGGTGTGCGTGTGTCTCTGTGTCTGAACGCGCAGGCATGGGCATATGGGCCCAGGACAGAGGCAGAAGGGGTCACCAGACTAAATCTGGGCCCTTCCTAGTCAGGAGAGACTTTCTGGACTAGTTTCATCCCAGAGGGGTCAGGAAAAGACTGATTTAGTGATATCTCATGATGGTTTAAAGTCTTTCCCATCTTGGGTCCATCTCCAAATCTACCTAGCCCTTCAGAACAGGGCTTTTTCTACAAACCTGTTGCTGAAGTAGAAGGGCTTGAGGTTAGACAACAGGAAGCACTTCTTTTACTTCATACCACCAGCTAGAACTATTTAAACAGCAACATCACTTGAGACTATTTCTATCGTTTAATCAAGGACGAGATTGTGTGTGAGAGGTGACTGAAGGAACGAGGTTGCGGTCTGATTTGGAAGGGCCCTCTGAGGCCTGGCATAACTGAGAACCTGTTCTATGACATACCCAAGGGTACGTCATACAGTGTACATATCCAGCCCTTGCTTGAAGAGTCCCAATGTGAGGAAGGAACCCTACCTCACAGTGCTTTTGCAATTCTGAAATACTGTCTCCACCATCACCCAAACTTCTGCTACCCACATTATCTCCTGACCTCCAGCTTTCAGAGGCCCCCGGCCATAGGCATCTGATTTGCTAAGTGGCTCAGCTCTCCTCACTTCCCTACTCCTCCTCCGGCTGTTGACAGACCTCTGATCTTAGTTCCCATGGTCCCCTGGCATGACTGGACTTCCCACAGCCCTAACTGTTCCACTCCTGGAGAGTACTGAAAACCAGTCTGAAAACTACAAACTCCCTAATGGAAGTGAGAGAACCTAGGTTCAGATTCTGGCCCTGCCATTTGCTATGTTGCCCCTTGTCTGTTTCCTCAGTCGTAAAAGATTGGACTAGATGATCTTAAATGTTCCTTCTATCTCTGAAATACTAAAATTAGGCATCAGCTTCTCCCATCTGGAACAGGATCTCAAGATACACCCTTATCCTGTCTGGTTGAGTTGGGGGTGGGGAGGGCTCCATCCTCTCTGGGCTTGATTCCTCATCTGTAAAATGAGGGTCTAGATGGTCTCTAATGTCCCCTCCCCCTTTAAATCCTATGATCTTGTGCAGAGGAATGGAGGTGGTGACCCTTAGGGTAAATTACAGTACTTTCCTACCTTTTCTTGCCTAGGATCCCATTAAATTTGCTTTTCCCTAACCCCTAAGGAGGAGGCCAAAGGCTTTCCAGGTCAGAAAGAGAAGTGAGGGCTTCTGACTTGCACAAACATGCTTATCACTTGTTGACTTTTACCTTGGAACCACTTTTACCTTTCAGGGATGAGCCCCCTCCCTTTATGACACTTCCCATTTTGATCATCCTCTCCAAACCATTCCATCCCCAACTTCAAGCTGTTGTGACCCTTCAGCGTGCTTAGTCCAACGCCTTCCCCCCACCACTCCCACTTTAGCTACACTCACACCCTGCCAACCTCCCCAGCCTTTTGTCTTTAGACTGATGGATTTCTTCCTTCCTGACTCACTAGAGGAAAGGGACTCCTGCAAGGTAGGACTCATGTCTTGTCCCTCTGGGTATCTCCTGCCCAGCCTTCCTCCTTGGAAAGGGGCCTGCACCACTGATGTTCAGGACAAGGTGCTGGTGAAAGTACACTTCTTTCCAAACCCTTCTGCCCTGACATAAGGGGCAGTAGGCACGAGAGGAGCACTTTTGCTTTTTTTTTTTTTAACCACAGGGTGATATTGGACCCCAATTTACTGGTTAGAGATGATACAGATGACTTCTTTGGATTCACCCTCAGGAAGGTGGGGGTTGGGAGGGGGAAGGACAACTCTGGAGAACAGAACTTCTATCCCATTTCCCTTTCCTCTAGGAACTCCATACGGAAAGGAATTTCCAAAAGGCAGGGGACAGGGTTAGGAGGACTTTATTGAATGATGTTTCAGTCTTACAGTCTTTGCTGTGGGGTTAGCAAACACCCCAATCCTGCCCCCATTCTCTCAAATTTGGTTTCTCAGAGGTGCTGGGCAGGTGTGCCTTTCCTCTGGGAACCTTGTCAGGGAAGTTGGTATTGGGATCTGTTGGGGGCAGGAGAAGCAACCAATTCTTCCTCTCCCTTCAGTCATCTAACTTGACTTTTCTTTCTCTGTTTTCAGCCCTTCTTACTCTGGGTGCCCACCTGACCCTCCCCAGACCCCCAAGAAGACTGAGTTGGGATAGGGGGAGAAGGAAGGAGCACTGCCACGTGCCAAAGGGTCCTGAGGAAAATGAAAAAAGGGGGAGGAAGGTATACCTGGGCAGTGTGTCCCAGTGTGCTCTTGCTGCCGTGATCTGCCCTCAATGCCCTGAGCGTTTACCATGATCTTTGCTCCTACTACCCCAATCTTGATCTCAACACCCCCAAAACTACGCTGCTGGGAGATGAGTCACTCATGCTCAGTCATGAAACCAGAAACCCTAACTTCCTTCCCTAGCAAGTCCCATGTTGGCCAGCGCCTGAAGACACAACGGGGAGGGGAAGGGCAGGGATAGCTGGGGAGCCACTCTGGGCTTTCTAAGTCCCCACCCAACCAGCCTCTAGAAACTGGACATTTCTGGGTCCCTCCTTCCCCTAATTTTGTCACATGTGCAGGTAACCTTCACTGCAGTCCTCTGCTGGGGAGGCCTGACCCTGGCAGAAGTTTGCCCCTTCCCACAATCTCTGGTGTCAGGGGAGCCACTACTCTCCCTGCAGGCTCCCAGCTCTGTCACAACACAGCAGCCAGAAGGTTACAGCAAGATGGCTGAAGCTAGAAGAGGAAACCCTGCTCAGGTTGAGGGTCAGACACAGCAGCCCATGGCTCCTGGAGATGCCTCCAGTTTCCTGCCCCAGCAGCTATGGGGAAAGCCAAAAAGCAGAAGTGGGGGCCCAGGTTCCGGTGGAACACAAAGCAGGCAGGAGTGGAATAAGAGCAGTAATACTGGAACAGAGGCTGAAGTCTTGCATATCCTCCATAAAGGAGCTGGGCTCCATTTCTGCCTTCTCTGCAGGCCTCTTTTTTGCTCCTGAGCTGTTCTGTTCCCCCACCCCAACTCAGGGTAATGGAGGGAAGGGGAATAGGTACTAGAAGGGGGGCAGGGATCTGAGGACAACCTCCAGACACCCACCTCAAACCAACTCACCACCTCTAGGGGTTTGGGGTTGGGGGCTGAGTCATCCTCTCCTCCCCCCACAGCCCTGGATCTTGGGTAAGGAAGGAGAGGGGCTCTCTGATGTCCCCTCCTTGCAAAAGGTCCAGCAAATGCTCCTCAAACGGCTCCTGCTTTTGAATCAAATGAAATATAATCCCCTTTGCCTGTAGCTTCCCCCCGAGGGTGACAATGGAGGCTGGGGTAGGTGAGGGTGCCAAGACCTTCCCGATCGGAGCAAAATAATAACGGGAAGGATTAAAGGAACCGGAGGCACTCTCCTGCTCCAAAGTTTCTTTCCCTTCTTTTCGGACACAGGTTAGGCTGGGGGAGGGGACCCCATCTTCCTAGCCCCCTCCTTTGCCCTCCCTGCTGCCTCTCTGCATGACCGGGGTAGGGACCGTGCCTGTGTGTGTGTGTGTGTGTGTGTGTGTGTGTGTGTGTGTGTGTGTCTGTATACACTGGGGGAATGGTTGCTGTTGGCGGCCCCGGCTGCAGGGGAAGGGAGGAGAGATTGGAGTCAACCCCAGTGTGGGGCATGGGGGAAGTCTCAGCCAATCTCCTTCCACTGCCTGTAGAAGTCCAGCACGTTCTTGATCTCAACACTGGCGTGGGTAGCTGCTTGTATCGCTGCCTGCAAGGGGAGAAGAGGAGACGTGGGGAGACAGGTGTCATGAGACTTTCCTTTTTGTGTATTCATGCATTATAGGGGGCAGGTGACAGGTGGATAGGCCAGAGGACAAAGGTGAAAAGGGAAACGGAAGCGCCTGTGGCAGGCCATGTACCGCCAGCCGGTTAGAGAAGTCCTGACTCTGCCTCTAGTTAACTGTAGGCTGCTCACTTGCCTCTCTAGGACTTTTTTTTTAGCTCCAGAGTTTATTTCTCTTTATTCTCTCACTGTCATTATCTACTAAAGGACTAGACTTGGAGTGGAGAAGTCATCATCCTAGGAAAACAAAAGGAGGGGAAACTGAGCTTGGGGATCTCCTGTTGAATGGGGTCCAGTCTTGAGCTCTGTTGACCTGCTTACCTGCATGGAGCTAGAGAAAGTACTGGGATTATCCATCTGAAGACCAGTGATGATGGTCACCATGCCACTAGGGTCATCCTCTCCAATTCCCTGGGCCAGAGTCAGTTGTTTGCAATTGTCCAGGATCTTATAGAGGGTCCTGAGATGGACAGACAACCTTAATCAGCCCACGAGCTGGGATTCTCTCTAGAAACCAATATAACTTAGAGAGGAAGAAGAAATGGGTATGAGGGAGACTGGAGGGAATAGGCTATGATGGCATCCTGAGAGAGTTATATCCCAAAGAGATACTTTAGGGGGAGAAGAGAAGACAACACTGATTATCTCCACAACAGCAGAATAACAAAGTTGACAATTCAAAGAAAGAGCTGGAGGTCATATGGAAGGCCTTACTTCTCAATTACTAGAGGTGCAAAGTCTGGAATAGGGGTCTGGGGGAAGGCTATGGTGATATCTTAAAAAGTAGGAGGCATCTTGAAGACCTAGATTGGGAGCCATTCTCCAGAGGCAGAGGGAAGGATGAATTGTCTTCACTTCTGGCTGATACCTCAAAGAATTATTTTCTAGCTCTCAATGCTCTATGCTAAGATCCCAGGAGGGTTGTGTAGGTGGTACCTCTAAGAACATCCTTCCTCCCATTTCAGGCCCCAGGGATGTCAAGTCTATAACTTTACCAGGCATCTATATCCTGCCTCTTCAGTTTATGCCTCTCAAAACTCTTTCCCAACTCTTTCTGGCAGCGAATGTACCTGTAAAGGAGAGACAGAAGGATGTTTGGTTCTAGAAACTGGGTGCATGTCGGGGGAGGGTGTAACAGGACAAAAGGGGTCATTATGAATCCGGGGGAATCGGTTTTCGGTGGGGGAGGAGGAAGGAGCCCTGTGCTTACATCGTCTGCAAGGGCCACCTGAGGCTGCTTTCCTGCTGAGCTGAGCCCAGCTCACTTTTCCTCTTGATAACATCACTGCTTTGGTTCCTCCCTGGGGAGGCGCTGGAGACGCCCAGAGCCAGGGGGAGAAAAGCAATAGACGCTTTTGAAGTCAAAGCTTCTGAAGAGAAAGGCCTAAACAAGCCAGCTTTGTGCTGTTTCCTGACAGAGTGGGGTGGGGTAGAGAGGACAGCCAGCTCAGTTGGCTGTTTCTTGAGCAAGAAGGAGGGGGGAGGAGGGGAAATTTTTTCTTTCCTCTGTGCCAGCCCCACCATTCAAGCTCTCCCAGACGGAGAACAGTCACGAAGTCCTGGTCTGTTGGGGGCAGTGCCTGTTAATGGAGCACATGCTCTACAAAGTATTGACGGAGACAAGGCTTTGAGAGACTGACTATTCCAACACACGGGCACCTATGATGCCAGACTGCAACATATCACTTCCCTGGAGATGAGTGAAAAGGGTGGATGTTAAATCAGCTCCTAGGCCATAGTATGAATGACTGGCAGCTCTGTGGGAAGGCTCTCCCTCTAGATTCCATGACCCCCTCCATAGAAGCGAACCCGACAGAATTAGTAACACTCTACCTAGCCTCAGCCCTGGCTCTTCCACTTTAAAGAGGATTCTCCTTCTGGAAAAGTATCTGAATTAGGAGGGACCTGAAAGGCCATCTGGTCCAGGGCTTCTTAAACTTTTTCTACTGGGGACCCCTTCATGTCTCAACCCACAGTTTAAGAAGCACTGATCTAGTCTAACCCATACCTAAACAGACCAAGAGTGAAGTCCAGGTGATGGGAAGGAGGAGTGGGCTGCTCCTTTAACCCTTGGCCTTGTCCCATCAAAGCCCCACCCACACCAGCACCAGCTCTTACCTGTTTCCTTTTTTAAACTCGGCTTCCAGATATCTGATCCCATCCCGAGCTCCTGGATGTTCCTTCTTCAGCAAGTCTAAGCCGTCAATCACTAATTCCCCAAAGGCGGGAAAAACAACAGCCACCATTTATACAGGATCTTAAGGTTTGAAAAGTGCTTCAGAAATAGCTCATTTTAACCTTATGACAACCTTGGTTAGTAGAAATTATTATTTTACAAATAAGGAAATGAGTGAATCTGCCTAGCATATTTTAAATAGGAACTCACTAAAAATCTGATTAAATGTCCCCAGCAGCGACCTCAAATCTGCCCTTCTCTGAAGCTGACTTATTACATAGGTTACAGGGAAGAGGAAAAGATAAGGTTTTGAGTAAGGAAGGGTAATTTCTGAGTCTACAAAAGAAGGTGGCAAGTGGCCACATCAATGACTAAAGAGAAAGGTTTTCTCAGTCACCAAAGCTACTAAAAACCAGTAGCTACTCTTTGAGGAGGCAGGAACCATGAAATAGTTTTCTTCTGTGCCTTCCAATTAGAGAGGGAGGGAACTGAAGTCCAAATTCTGATCTCCCATGATCCAAGGATGAAAACTCTGGGAGGAGGGGGTAGGAAACAGTGAAAGGACATGCTTAAATGTACAAAGGGGATGGAGGATGAGCAGGCAGAAATTAAAGGGCTTAGATAAATCCATGGAGAGCAGGGCCATAATGGGTAAGGGCAACTGGAACGTTTTGGTGACCAGTCCCTAACAAGTGAGCATGACACCAGGAAAGCTCAGCTATTTTATTCCACAAACATTTATTAAGTGCCTGTTCCATATAAAGCATGGTGTTAGGGGTTAGGAATAGGAAGACAAAACCACAACAGTCCCCTTCCCTCTCTGAGCTGACACTCCAAATAAAGAATGTAGACAGAGTAATTTCAGGAGGATCAGGAAAGGCCTCCTGTAGGAGGCAGTGCTGGGCAGGTCTTCGAAGGAAGCTAAGAACTGGATGAGGTACCTTCTGACCCCAGACCCTGTGCTCTTCACCCACATTGTGAACCCCCATCCTCCATCTCCTTAGTTCCCTCTTGTGCCACACCCACCCCCCCCCCCCGCCCCCGTCTGCATTAGCTCTACTCTTCTTTTCCTCATCTGATCCCTTAGCAATCAGTTCAAATCTACACTGTCCTTTTCTCTTCAATCCCTGGACCTCTTATGTCACTGGCTGCACCCTATTGAGTCTCCGCCTTAGATCACTTACATCATCCAATGCCCTTCCTTCTACAGATGTGCTGCTGGAAGAAGGTGGAAAAAATCATGCAACCCTTCTGACTGGGGCCACCACAAATTTACACAACTTAAACTGGGCCCTCCCTCACTGTGACCAGGCAATCTTTCCCCACTTCCCAAACTGTCACTATCCCATTCAATTATAGTGGTTCTTTCAAAACTCTTCATCCCTCCTCAAACCTCCCATGGCACTCCCTCCCCCTCCTCCTCCCTTTTCAGATGAGAACCTTGCCTCATATTTTACTGAGCTTCCCCTTCTCTTATTCTCATCTTATGTCACTCAGATGCCTTCTGCCACTATCCTTCATCCCAACTCCTTTACATGCTAAAGTCATCCCATTCTATCTAGTTTCCTCCAAAAGACTGTCTCCTCTGCCACCTCTATTCTCTCTTCTGTCTTCAATTTCTCCCTGTCTACTTGCTGCTTCCCTGTTGCCTAAAAACATGCCCACCCTCAAAAAGCACTCACTCAATCCTTCCATCTGCACTACTGTCTTGTATCTCTTCTGAGTTTTGAGGTCTCTCCTCACACTTTACCTCTTGCAATCTGGTTTCTGACCTCATCATTCAACTGAAATTGTTCTTTCCAAACTTACATCTCTTAATTGCCTAAAGCAGTGGTCTTTTCTTAATCTTCATTCCCAACCTCTCTGCAGCCTTTGACACTGTTGATCACTTTCTATTCCTTGATATTCTCTTTTCTAGGTTTTTAGGACACCACTTTCTCCTGGTTCTCCTCCTACCTGTCAGACCACTCTTTCTGTGTCTCTTTTTCTGGATCCTCCTCCAGACCACACCCTTCAACTGTAGGTGTTCCTCAAAGTTCTGTCTTGGGCCTTCTCTTCTCCCTCTCTATACTACTTCACTTGGGCTTGGGGATCTCAACAGCTCCCAGGAATTTACTACCATCTCTATGTTGATGATTCTCAAATCTACCTATTTTGCTCCCCAGTCTCTCTGTTGACCTCCAATTTTGCATCTCCAACTACCTTTCAGATAGCTTGATGTGCAGTAAATATCTTAAACTCACTATATCCAAAATAGAACTCATCTTTCCTCCTAAACCTTCCCTCTTTTCTACCTTCTCTAATCCTGCAGCCAGCAACGCCATCCTCCCAGTCCCTTGTGCTCTCCAACATCCTGGATCACTATCTCTCACACCCCGCCCCCCAATATCCAAGCTGTTGCCAAGGCTGTCGATTTCATCTCTGCAACATCTTGTTTATACCCTCTTCTCTTCTCTGACACTGCCACCACCCAACTGGAGGCTCTCATCACCTCACACACTAATCCATTCTTCACTCAATAAACCTGCACTGCTGGTCAGCTGGTGGATGATGGGGAGGTGCTGGTAGAGAGCCTGAGTGTCAGGGACAAGTGATTTTCCTAAAACACAGGTCAGATCATAGCAACCCTCCTACTCAAATCAACTTCAGTGGCTTTCCATTGCTCTCAGGAACAAATACAAAATGCTCTGTCTGGTCCTTCATGACCTAGCCTCTTCACCTCTTTCCAGTTTTCTTCTACCTTACTCCTTAGCACACTACTCTGACTCAATGACACTGGCCTTCTGGCTGTTTCACCAATAAGACACACCATCTCTGGGCATTTTATCTGGCTGTCTACCATGCTTGGAATGCTTTCCTTTCTCTGCTCTGACTAATGACTACCTCTGGCTTCCTTTAACTCCAGTCCCACCTTCTACAGGAAGGCTTCTCTAACCTCTCTGAATTCCACTGTTTCCCCTTTTTTAATTATTTCCTACTTACCTTGCATATAGCTCCCTTTGTACATATTTGTTGAAATGTTAGCTCACATTAGACTGTAAATTCCTCGAAGGCAGGGTCTGTCTTTTGCCTCTTTTTGTATCCCCAGTACTTAGCGGTGTCTAGCACACAGCAGGCATTTAATAAATGTTTATTGAATTGAAAAATCACACCCTCTAAGAATAGATGCCCCTCAGGATTCTGTCCCAGGCCCTCTTCTCTTCTCCCTCTACACTACTTCACTCGGTGATCTCGTTAATTTCCATGGATTCAATGATCTTCTCTATACCAATGATTCTCAAACCTACTTATCCACACCTAACCTCTCTGTTGACCTCTAGTCTTGTATCTCCAACTGCATTTTAGACATCCTAAACTGGATGTTTTGTGGACATCGTAAACTCACCATGTCCAAAACTGAACTTGTTATGCTTCCCTTCCATCCCCATTACCGGAGAGGATACCAGCTGTCTGCAAGGCCCCCAAGTTAAAAAACTGGCTGTCATTCTTGACTCCCACCCCCTCACTGCATGCATGGAATGCTCTTCCCTGTACCTGTCTCCTTCAAGCTCTAACTAAAATCCCACCTTCTACACAAAGTGTTTCCTAAACCCTTTAGTCGATTTATCCTGTATATAGCTATATTGTATATATAGCTCATTTGTATGTGTGATTACATGCTGCATCCTCTATTAGAGTGTAAGTACCTGGAAAGCAGGGACTGCCTTTGCCATTCTTTGTATTCCTGGAGTTTAGCAGAGAATGGCATGTAGCAGCCACCTAATATAAGTTTATTGGAAGGACTAAATGATTCCAGAGACAGAAGACCATTTGCGCAGGTACACTGGCTGGAGATGGAATGTCATATGTGGTGAACAGAGGACAGTCACATGAAGTAATTTTGGAAAGAAAATGAGTTTCTGTACCAGAGTGAAGAATTTGTATTTTACCCTAAAGTAGAGGAATGATCAGACTTGTATTTTAAGGTTAATTTGGTGGCTGGTGGAGGATGGATAGAAAGGGGAGAGACTGAGGTATGGGGACTGGTTAGGAGGTCTAGTGAGTTAAGATGTATGAAGTCCCAAAACATATCCTGTTGAGCTCCTGTTAGAGACAGAATCCTGGGCTGACAACAGAGTTGGTCCAGGGTAGCACTGCTGATACTATTATGACATAGTCCTGCCCTTCCAACTCCCAAATCCTTACCTGTCCTAGGGATGATGACAATGAACCTGCCACTGCTGGCCAGCTGGCGGATGATGGGGAGGTGCTGGCAGAGAGCCTGAGTGTCAGGGACAAGGTATGGGGACATCGCTGACTGAGCCTTGGGCTGCTGCAAACTGCCCTCCAGCTGGGACACCTCGAGCTGGTGGAAGAAGGGCAAAAGGCTGTAATTTGGTGCTCTTCTACCTCTCTTCAAGGACTAACATTTCAGTAGGAAAGATAGAGGACAACTGTTAATGTTTCTCAGGCTGTTTAAGGTTGCTATGGTTTTTAGGAAGCGGACGGAGAGAAGAAAAAAGAAAGCAAAAGGTAGAACAAGAAATTGGGAGGTGAGGACAAAGTAAAGAAACCCAGTGAAATATATGAAGGGCTGGCAAATAAAGGAATGGAAGTCAGGATGGTACAGGGGACTTGTATATGGGAACTATTCTAATGGGAGAAATGAGGAGAAAGACAGGATTACTATTTTCCCACCTGCAGCCGAAGTTGAGCCATGTCTCTCATCAGCCGATTCCGACGAGCCTCTTCCTGTGCCTGTTTATGAAAGAAAATGAGAGACTAGCTAAAGAAGAGTTAAGGATTAGATCTGAGAAATCTCCATCCTTAGGAACAACATCAGGAGAAATCCCTGGGATCTGAGATAAGCATCTGCCTTGCAAGCAAATACCTTTTACCTGTCCCTGCTGGGAAAAGGATGTGTAAGAAAGTGTATTCCTGTAATCTAAGCCACTGTATCGATCAGTTAACAATTACTGATCGTCTACTATACAGGACACAAAAACTTTGTCTCTGCTCTCAAGAGACTTACGATCTAGTTAGGAAGAGGAGGCATAAACACACAGAAATCTTAACTAATTACAAAAGGCAGCACTCGGCAAGGACTATAAGGCTAGCATAGGTATTATTACGATAGACTGAAGTGTTGGGAGAAGGCTTCAAGAAGTGAGACTCGGAAAATTATGTCAATTCAGCTGAAGAGGGCAAAACACCAGAAGGCGGGAATACATACAGTTGTTAAATGAAATTGAGGGGCCTGATCTGGCTGGTCTCAGGAGTAGCACAATGGGACCTATGTCTGGCACAGCAGCTAAGAGCCAAAGAGTGACCCTGAATATTAGGTGAGAGTAGACTGGATCCTGTGAGGAAGTTTTTGAGCAAGGGAGTGACATGATTAAAGCAACGCCAGAAGAATAATCTAGCAACATTTGATCAGGGCAGACTGCAACAAAGAAAGTTGGGGGTGGGGGAGGAAATGACTTGAATAGTCTAAAAGATTTATCTATCTATGTTATATAGAAAAAAGTTTGCCTCTCAGAAAACCTTAGTTTGGAGTTAATGGCTTTGTGTAAGTGACTAAAAGCGTTACTTAAACTTTTTTGTTTGTTTTGATGATTAAGTTAATAATAAACAATTAAAAATATTCTAGAAAAGAGGTGATCAGTATGAATGGAAGGAAAAATGCTGGATGCAAGAAACACACAGAGGAGATACAGATAAGATTGTATGACAACATCCCATGAACACATACACAAATACCCTCTTCTGAAGTCAAGATTCTCCTTCTTCCTGCTAGGGTGAAGAAAGGAAGAAGGTGCTAGGTCATTACATAGAAATATTCAAGGGAACACGGAATTCTGGCTGTAGTAATTTAATCAGGAATCACAGGAAAGAACTGTGTATGAAGGGAGCAATGGAAAGTGGCAATAGAAGCTGGTTTCTTACTTCTCTGACACTCTTAAGAGGGAGAGAGGCAGGTAAAGGTGAAAAGCTGCTGTGGAAGGGATGACTGGTACATGGGCTGTCTGCAAAACCTTCTTATCTTTGCCCTCCAATGCCTCCTGGCTAAAGGAGTTCCTCCTCCTCTTCTCCCTGCCAGACCATGCCCAGAAGCCTTCCTAAAGTTGTTCCCCATACTCAATGCCCCCAAACGACCATGCCATGTACCTTTCCAACCTTGCTCTGACACTTCCATCTCTCCCTCTATACTGATAGCTCTAACTTTGCCAGCTAGACAGTGTTCCCTTGTATATAAGCCTTAAGTGGAAATGCTGAGAAGAACCTCAGGATCCTTAAGGGTGGGGGTTAGGGAGGAGGATCAATACTTACCATCCTGAACTGGGCCTGAGCCTGCTGCAACAGATTCTCTTGCTCAGCCTGAGCAATACTGATAAAGATGCCAACCTCAGAGTTAAACTGCAGGATGCTGCCTTGAAGATGGGTAATGAAGTGGCCAAAGCTACGGATGCAACAGATTCGCACGACAGACTGGATGGATATTAAGAAGAGGAGAGACAGAAGAGATATTATGGTAAAGGTATGGGCGGGGAAGGGAGACTCAGTCGAATACCCCCTCTCCATCTCAGCAAACTCTGCCCACTTTCATCCCTTTCAGAGAATTCTATCTTCTATTTTTCTGCTTCCAGGTGTATACATGTGGGAACCCCAAAGATTCTGAGCAGATGAGTGTGGAAGACTATTAAAAACCTTCTTTATAGTTCCAATGAAAATATTTGGAAATAAATATTTCTCTAGTCTTTTTTTCCAGACCTACCTAAAGGAAAGAAACTATCTTAAACTTCTCAAGAAATAATGTGTTCCAGTAAAATTCTTTCTCTCAGGCCTAACTTCTTTCAGGCATATATGTTTAAAAGTTGAAAAATGAAACTCAAAGCCCTAGAAAATGGATTATAGGTGGTAATCAAATTTAGAATAAGAAATATCTTGGGTTTAGTTAAGATCGCTGCCTTCCCCATTCCCCAAAGGGATTTGTAATAGTCTACTTAAAGACAGCCCCATCCCCACCCCCACTCCCACCCCCCTACACTTCTAGAAGAGATCCCATCTCTTGATTATTATGGATCAGAGGAAAGAAGCCTCTTTGATTACTTCACTAGAGATTAGCTGAGGGAAGACCCCTTAAGGGAAGAGTCAATGAAAGATGAGTGGCTTTTCTCTAAGACTACCACAGCAAGAACAAAATGTTAACTCAATTTGCATTTTATCAGTTATATTTTCCTTGTTTTAAGATTTCTACATTATACCACTTGCCTTCTCAATGGGTGGAAGAGTGGCAGAAGGGAGGGAGATAATTTGGAACTCAAAAATTTTTAAAAATGGAACGTTAAAAAAAAAAGATTCCCATATAACTTCAAAATACCTAATGTAAGTTCACTATAACATGCTCACCTATTTGGGGGTGGAAGGCCCAGAATGAAAACATAAGCCAGGAGAGCCTGCTCTGCCAAGGATGGGATGGTTCTATTCAGAAGCAAGTGGATAGGTATGGTAAAAGAAGTTCCCAAACCTTCAAGGTCCTGTGATTTGAGGTGTATGTGACGAACAAATGGGAACCAGGGATATGCTCACCTCTTCCATGGGACTGAGCAATGGTCGATCCAGTTCAAAATTGAAGCGTTTATGGGCAGTTCGGAGTGGGGGTAGGTTGCGGAGAGCTGTGTCTTCTGGAAGCAGCAGGGAAGTGGGAAGGTCAGGTCGTTCACAGCCCAGAAGGAGATCCTGTACCTCAGGACACAAGACCAGGCCTGGGGAAAGAGAAATACATTACTGTATCTACCCTTGGAAGGCAGGAAAAGATCTAGAAGGTGAATCCTTGCACTTAAGAACTCACAATCTAAAAAGGGAGAGATAGTTACTATCACTCCTACTCTCTCAACCCCAGGACTCATGTGAAGGAACTGCAGAAGCAAAGTATGTGAGGTATGGCTGAAAAAAATCAATGTGAGGAGGTTCCCTGGAGAGGGAAGTATGAAGCAGAGATGGGAAGAGAAATGGGAATAAGATAGATGCATTGAAAAGAGGAAAGTTTTCTCAGACTTGGGGGTCAACCTAGACTACAGGCATCAGGGTGACACCAATCACCACTCTCTTCAGTCAGCTTCTCTCTCTAGTCTCTGGCTGTCTCTTTTCTCTTCCCCCTTGGGAGCTCCAAACTGGATCAGGTTAGCTATCCTGTTCCACACTGAGGCAGGGTTTAGGGATGGGAAACCAGAGAGGCTGGGACCACAATCTTCTGTTGTATACTTTAAGGGTGCAGAGATGAATCTAATTAACCTCCTAACCTTTGGGATTAGCTTAAATTGTAGTTGAGGAGTGATCAGGAAAAGGGAGGGAGAACAGATGGGCTAAGATAGGGTATGGAGGGAAAAGGGGCTGACTTACTGGGCTCCTGGAGTTCTCCAGCAGCTGGCAGGAGATTCAGTAACACAGAGAGGCGATTCCATAGGCTTTGAGAGCTCTGTAGGGACAGGAACAAGGAAAGAGACTTAGCAGGACTGTGAAAAAAAACTAATGTAGGGGAGATTTATATCACCATAGAAGGTAGAATGCATCCACAAAAGAGATGGAGATTAGGCCAGAGGAAAAACTGATTTCCAAACGTGTGATGATCCAGATTAAAGAAGAAAAAAAAGTGGTCTTTCTATTCCAAAAAAATAATTTTGACTCCCTGGAGCAGCTTGTTAGCACAGTAGAGTACTAGGCCTGGAGTCAGGAAGACTCCTTTTCCTGAGTTCAAATCTGGCCTTAGACACTAGCTGCGTGACTCTGGTCAAGTCACTCGACCCTGCTTGCCTCACTTTCCTCATTTGTAAAACATGAGTTGGAGAAGAAATGGCAAACCACTCCTGTATCTTTGCCAAGAAAACCCCAAATGGAATCACAAAGAGTTGGACATGACTAAAGAATGATTGAAAAACAAAAACCCAGACCTCGACTGTCCTGGAGACAGCTAAATGGTGCAGTGGATCTGGTGTTGGGGTCAGAAAAGCTGAGTTCAAATCTAGCCTCAAACTGTGTGATCCCGACACTTACCATCTGCCTGGCTCAGTCTCTTCCACCATAAAATGAGGAAAATAATAGCGCCAATCTTCTAGAGTAGTTTGATTTTCAAATGAGATATTTGTAAAGCCCTTAGTGCAGTGACTGGCCCATAGGAGGAATTTAATAAATGCTCGTACCCTGCCTACTCCACACCTGGTCTAAGGAAAACAGCAGATTGCTCAGAAATGTTTCTCAGAGATATCTCCATTCTTTCCCATTCTCCCAATAATCTCAGTGATTTGAACTTCAGTAGTGTTGGAGACAAGCTTATTAGACGAGATGACACATCAGAAAATAGGAAAAGAGAGAATCTCTCTTACATCGGCAAAGAGGTGTTCCACTATGAAGGAGGGTATGCATGGGAATGATAAGAGGTACAAAATTATAGTACAATCCTGGTAATTATCACATAATCATGGAATTCTAGAGTTAGAAGCCTTCTACTTTTGGAGAGTTGATATAAAGCCTAATTTGGTTCTTTATAGTGTATATCCACTGTTTTTGGTTCTGCCTTCTGGGACCAAACAACAAATCTAGTTCCTTTTACATATGACAGGCCTTAATAACAGCTACATGTACTGATTCATTTCTTCTCCAGACTAAGTGTATCCAGTTCCTTCAATCAATCTTCATATGGTATGACTCAAGTTTTTTATCATCCTAGATATCCTCAAGCTTGTAAAAATTATCACAGCTAGCATGTATCACTTAAAAGATTTACAAAGTGTTACATTTACATGTGTTATCTCATTTGTGCCTCACAACTACCCTGGGAGGAAGGTGCTATTATTATCATCATTCCCATTTTACACATGAGGCACAGAGCAATTAATGCCTTTTTTAAACTGTGGTGCCTAGAACTGAACACAAATCCAGATGTGTTCTGACCTGCACAGAGTAAAGGGGACAATCACCTTCTTATTCCTTGAAGTTATTCTTCTCAATGCAGCTCAAGATCAAATCAGCAAATAGCTAACACATCACAATACTGACTCATACTGAGCTGGCATACATTAATACCCTCCTCAGAGTTGTTTCAGACAAAATGCTTATTAAGCATACCTCTTTACTCCTTACTTAAGAAGGTGATTTTATTTGAACCTAAGCATAAGATTTTTGCAGTTATGCCTAGTGAATATAATCTAACAAGATTTAGTATTCTGCTCTAGCCTGGCAAGATAATTTTGGATCATCTCTCCCCTACTGTGTTAGCTCTCTTCTCCCAACTTTGTGTAATTTGCAAATTTGGTAACCATCTATGCCTTTATCCAAGTTACTGACAAAAACATGAAACAGTACAAGGTCAAACATAGATCTCTAGGGCACTCCACTGGAGACCTTTTCTGGCAAACTATAAACGACTACTCTTCGAATACAGTCATTCAAAACGTTCCAAGTCCATCTTACCAGACCATATCTAGTCATCTTTTCCCCAAGAATATGCAGCATTTTATCGAATGCCTCTGACATATTAAGTAATCCAGTCAAAAAAGAAAACTAGGTTAGTTAAGCATGACTTGTTCTTGATGAAGCCAGAGAGGCTCCTGGGAGTCACTGCTTCCTTTTCTAGATGTTCACTAACCATCTCTTGAATAATCTATTTCAGAATTTTCCCAGGAAACTAAAGTAATCAAACAATAAGAATAAGCAGTTTTTCGATGAAGAAACCAAAACTATATGTAATCATATGAAAAAAAAAATGTTCTAAATCATTATCGATTAGAGAACTGCAAATCAAAACAACTTTGAGATATCATCTTATGCCTACCACATTGGCTAAAATGACAGATTCCCTTCAAATGGAGGATGGCTAAGCAAGTTGTGGTATATGACTCCCAAGGAATACTACTGTGCTATAAGAAATGATGAGTTGATCTCAGAAAAACAGAGAAAGACCTGGACCTACCAAAGAAGATGCTATCCACCTCAAGAGAAAGAACCTACAAATAGAAATACATATAGTATGATCTTGCACAAATGTATATGTGTGTATATGTATATATATTTGTGTGTAGTTACACCTTTTCTCTAGAGAAGGGTGGGGAAGGTGGGAGGAAAAAAAAGTGCACAGCAGAGAACAAAAGAAAACTTAGAAGGAAGCACAGAAAAGCTGGGTAGCATTGAAAACAATATGTAGTATTTATTACATAGTTTAAAAAAAAACAGGCTGAAATGGAAATTGAAGGTTCTATATTGAATCCACTCTTCATGTTCTGCTGTGTACATGGAAATGTTTTTTTTTCACTTTGTATTTAAGTTTAAAATGAATAAAAAAATTTTTAAAAAGAAAAACGAAACTAAGGTAAGCTCACAGGCTTGTAGGTAGTAGATGCTACTGCTTCTTAAAACTGTTTTAGAACAAACAAATCAGGACAATATATGCCCTTCTCCAGTACGCAAGGCTCTTTTCCCATTTTCCCCAATCTTTCATATTACACTGATGGGGGCTCAGCAACCACACTCATCATGTAATTCACCTGAGTCAGGTACAATTTCCTTATTCATCTTGGTATTAACTTCCCATTAGGCAGTTTTGTTTTGCAATTCCCAAGAGCAGAGGAAAAATGAGAATTAAACAGCTCTACCTTTTCTCTGTGGTTAGGGACCATCATTCCACCTGCATAAACTAAGGTCTGAACCCTGCTTCAATCTCCCACCCCTCCCAGCAAAATATCCCCTCTAACAATGGCCCTTAGTTTTACTGGCCAGCCTCAACACACCTAGTGCTGTGGCTCTTCTGACACTAGTTTTGCATTATTATGCCCATCCCTTGTAGTCATTGTTTCTCCCTCATTCACTTCCACTTTCTGTACATACTTTCTAAAAGGTGAGATGGTTTGGAGAGTTCTCTAGTGCAGCCATGTCAGTCTCCTCTGATAACTCCTTCACTGGAATTACTTCCCTTTTTATCTTTAAAGTTTAATTCTTGAGTTTCCCATCACTGCTGGGCTGGCTTCTATGGAATGTTAGTCCATGGAATCCTACTGAACTTTCCTCTGAAACTGCTGAAAACAGCTCCCTCCCATTCAAAGTCGATGTCAGATCCTGCTCCGGTTTCCTTTCTTCTAATGCAAACTCTGGAAGGCAGTGGTTCCTGCTCACCATCCCCTTCAAGGTTCTCATCATTTCCATTTCATAAGTAAACAGTCTTCCACAGTTTAAGAAGTGCTGGCTAGGGCATACTCTAATGACAAAAACTGCTTCCATTAATTTTTATCCAAATGCTCTCTACTATACTTCACCCTGCTCTTCAGATTTCCTCACTTGCCTTCTTAGTATACAATGCTTTTTCACCTGACCTTTTAGCTATCCTCTTTCATGTAAATATGCTATACACACTCAGAATCACATCTATTTCAGTCACAGGGTTTACGCCACCAAGTCTCAGTGCTAAGTCTACAAGGTAAGATTTTAGATCCTTGAAATAAGAGCTACAGTTCCTCTTGCTTTTTGCCTAAACTTCAGCCATTTGAAGCCACAGAGTTTATTTAGATTGGTGGATCTATATAAGTAGCTTTCTTTTTCCAGTCTTTTTAGTTAGGAGCTCTTCTGAACTTTTGACCTCTCAGACACCCGGCAAATGTATTCTTACAGGTCTTTGCTAGGTGCACTGCATCCTTCGGGAGCCGTCTGTCATTCCTTTATTTTAAAGCTGGGGTCCAGCAATCCCAGTCTCATTCTCATATACCCCCTTTTGGTCAGGTGTTCACATCCTAAACTGATTTTTCTCTTCTGTATTTTTTGCCTTCAATAAGCAGTTGTGAAAACATTCCATCTTTGCCCCTACACAGGACCTTCGGTTCCTTGCCCATGACTACGATTTTTAGCAATATTTTTAGGTTCTTTCTGGCTGTATCATTTGTGCCCCCAAGAATCATCTAAAGTGCACAGTAGTCATCTATTTTGATGAGACTTGGGAAACTATCAATAGACTGAATATGTGCCCCAGATCTATTCACTGTTGTTACCAAGTCCCTAAAGAGCTGTGTTGGCACCCCCTGAGCAAGGAATTATCAATCGCCACTCCTTTGCTTCTTCCTCTGACTCATACTGCATGGGGTTCCGCTATCCTGAAAAGACAAATACCTGCTTCCTCCTCAGAACATCCAATTCCCTTCTTGTCTCTAAGAGCCTTGAACTTGTTTTCTAGCTGCAAACTTGGCAATTCCTTTCCTTTCTTCCTCTGTGACACTGCTCCACTCTCCAACTTCTTGACATACTCTCCCCACATTTTTTCACCCATTCTAGGTCATAGGACAGACAACAAAGTATAATGGAATGAGTGCTTGTCTTAGAATTACTTGGGTTCACTCCTCAGCTTTATTCTCACTGTTGGACATGGGTCAAATCACTTCACCTCCCTAAGTCCTAGTGCTCTTATCTGTTAAATAGAAATAATAAATACCTTTTTCCCTTCATTGATCTTTATCCAAATGTACTTCACTGTGCCTCACAAGGATATTGTGAAGAAAGAACTAACAATGACATGTTCATTTTACCCTCACTATAGCCCTGTGGTATATGATGGTGTTATATGCATTTTACTGATAAGGAAACTGAGGCAGAGAGAAGATAAGTAACTTGCCTAGGGTGAACAAAGTTAGACAATGTCTGAGGCAGGATTTGAATCTGGGCCTTCTTGACTCCATTCTCTTTATGCAACAGGCCCCCTAGCTCCTGCCAACAATTCTAGTTCTTAGCAGTAGGAAGAACACTGGAAGTGAAATAGGCAATAGGAAATGGGCAAAACTTGTAGCAGGAGAAATTTAAGTCATATCTTAAGAAAGACTTTCTGACAGTTCAGGTGGGTAGGAGTAGAAGCTGGTCTTTGAGCAAAGTTACGGAAATGTCTTCTAAGGATTTTTTTTTAACTTATATGATGACAGGAATAAAGTAGGAAACAGGAGCATATATGAGACAACCTTTCAGGGCCTTCCATCACAGATTATCCCTCAATTCATTTGTAGACACATCAAAGGAAAGTCGCCAAGTACTGTGTCCTACCCCCAAGCAGAAGTTGTGGAGCTAACAGGCCAGTAATTTCTTTTTTCAGGGGGAGGGGGGAGGTGAAGGGGAAGGATAAGTGAAGCAGACCTGTGCACACATGATGATGAGGTCAGTGTTGGTCCGAAGCCAATCCAAGAAGACTTTCACAGCAGGAAGAAGTCCTTCTGCCATCAAGATGCGAAGTTTCTCGTGGATACTCCTCTCATTGTGACAGGAGCGTCCACTGGACTCGCTCTCCTCCGACTCAGATCCATCATCAGATGCTAGAGTGGAGGAGGAGGGACAAAGAGCTGAGATGAAAGACTTGATGTCTGGTATCTTAAGCCTGCCATCTAGTTTCTTTTAGGTTCAGACTAATGTGCATGGTTGGCTATGGTTACTTAGGGTCCCCTCAGGCATTATGGTGAGATTGGAAAAACTCTGCATTTGGAGTCAGATGACCTGGGTTTGAACCTTCATCTTGCCACTTACTGCTTGGTTAAAGTCACTTAGCCTCAATTTCCTTACAAACAAAATGAAGGGGTTAGACCAAAGGACCTCTAAGGTTCTTTCCAGCTCTAAACCTATGATCCTATAATGTCTGAGCTAGAAGGAAGGGCAGACAGGACCCAGCTTTCCTTCAATGATGATGACATTCAAGTAAGTTTCAACGTATCCCATTACGTGTGAGTTTTTCTGGCCCCACACCTGCCACACGGATACAGAACACTAAGTTTAGGGGCAAGAGTGATGGAAGAACAAGAGGAATAAATGTTAGGGAGCTGGGAGTAGAGAATATAAAACTAAGGAGAAGTAAAGGTCAAGGAAGTAGTACTTCAGATCTCTGGTGGGTAGGATGAATGACTAGGCTGTTACTACAGGAGAAAAAGAATCCAGATTGTACTAAGGACTTCCTGAAAGATAGAGTGGGGAACATTACAGGCTGGGGTAACCTCCCAGAAGATAGAACCTCCCACTTGAATAAGTCCCATTTGGCACAGACATAGGAACCAGGGCTAGATAATCCCAAGAGATTAAAATACCTGGTTCAGGTTTGTCCAGGTCCCCATTGATGCAGGCCCTGTTACCAGCAGTGGTCCGAGTCTCATTAGAAGGCTGTAGAAGGATATTACTGAAGGTGGGGGCTAATCGGAAGCAGCGTTTGGTTTGGAACATCTGAGTGGACATGGCCTGCAGGTTACTGGCAATACTGGCCTCATTAGGACCCAATGGGCCATTGGAAGGGTCAGAAGCTTCTGGCCTAGACCGAGGAGGGTCTGGAGCCATAGGCCGTGTTCCTTCCTCATCTTCCATGTCCTCCAGGTCTGAGCGTGACTCTTGGCTGTTCATCTCTGAGTCTGTCTCTGCATCAAAAGCGGTACCCCCACCCTCATCACTCTTATCTGAGCCACTGTCTGAACCTTCACTGGCCCGGGCAGAATCATGGCTTGAATCTGAGTCAAAGCCTTCACTTAGGTCACTGTCATCACCAGCCTTGGGTGGGTGGTGGCGTCTCCGACGAAGGCAAGACAGGCGGGAGAACTTACGACTCTTCTTGGCTTCACCCACTCTTGGTGCTGGGGGAGGAGGCTCTGGCTCTGGCTCCACCTCCTTTTCCAGGGGTTCTTTAGGCTCAGGCTCATCTGTGGGAAGAAGTCTTATGATTGAAAGTCTGAGGGGAGCTCAGTAACAGGATAAAGCTTGGGGTCTTCTCCCTCTATCCAAGAGCACCTTTTCCTCAGTTCCCATCCCTGACTACTCAGAAAATGAGAGAATCTCAGTTAGAAGGGATGCCGGAGGCCATCTAATCCAACCCATACTTGAATTCCATGTATAGATATAGATATCAATATCTTCTCTCCCCACCCCCGCCCCTTTACATAATGTCCCCTCCTCTGATCTTTAGTCCCTTCCACTATTCCCACACCTGTCCCATCACTCTGGAATGCTGGCACAGGATTCTCTCCCTCTTCCAGCTCTGCCTGTAGCCGGATATTGACGTGGTTGATAAGATGGGAGAAGAAAGCCAGGGTGAAGGCAATGGCAGCACTGTACTGCTTTGATCCTAAAATTAGAGACAGGGAAGGGCTTTAGGAGTTGTAGTGTAGGAGCACCCTTTGAGAGACAAGGGTCTTAGCTTTCCTGTTCCCATACACATAGTAGCTCAAAGGAAGTTTCATCCAGTCCTCCCAAGTTCCTGCCCTATTTTACCTGCTCTGTATGCTGAAGACCCCTCCACCCTGTAACTTCAAAACAACCTCATACTTTTTGCTCCATTTATAGCTCCCATTAACTTTCTGTGGCCACTGAAATACTCTCCTGCTCTAAGCCTTGACACAGGTTATTTCTAGCAACCAAGATCTCTTTACCTTTTCACTCTATCCAATCCTGTCTCATTTCCCAAACCCTGTCCTAGATTATAAGAAAGATTTCTTAGCCTGATTATTATACCCCATTCCCTCAGTGGGGATGGAGAGAATTCTGGTTGGCTGGAACCTAAGTCCTTATTCTTGGCTCGGGGGGCATATTGTCTCCTACTCTCATCTAACTGGAATTTATCTGAGAGCAAGATTTTTTTCTCCTCCCTTAGCTTCCACCACAAAGCTCTGTATAGGACAGCATGAATGGGGCTGCAGAAGGGTTGCAAGCATGGGACTTAGTGGCTATATATCTAGATGAGAACAAAGGTTGCTGCAAAGAGGGGTTCTAAGGAGCCTGGAACCCAACTAGAGGCTTAAGGTGGTAAGTCTGACAAGATGGTTACCTGCTCTCTTCAAGCTATGGACACTCATGAGGCAAATGATGACCATACGGAAGATGAGAAGGTCAGGGAGAAAAGAATAGCCATTCTCATATTCTTCCTCATCCTCACTAGCCAGACTGAGGTTGGGTGAAGAGGGCAGGTAGAAGAGACAAAGGTTGAAGTCCTCCAGGACTGACTGGCAGAGTGATGTCAGCTCCGAGTCCAGGGTGCTAGATAGATGCCAGGGAACATGGAGGTGAAAGGTCAATGGTGACAAAAAAAAAAGAGAAAAGAGCTTTGCGAACAGGATCCAAAAAGAAGGTTGAGAGGTAATGACACCCTATACTCTAAAGTACTGCATGAGACAGTCTCATGTCTCCATCCAGTGGATGGAGGACTACTTTCCAGAGAGTGATCTACCTAAGAAACAGACTCTACTGTGCTCCCCCTAAGAATGAAAGTTAGACACCAAGAAAGAACTTCCTGCCTTATAAGTAAAGGATCTTAAAAAAAACAAACAAACGAAAAAAAAACCCCTCACCTTTCTGGCTTGGGGAAGGGGATTTCCTACACTGAGGTAGAATTTGGCAAGAACATCTCAGCCCTTCCAGCTCTCCTCAGTCAGGAAGTCTCCCTGGACTGAGAAAGAGAAATATAGCTTCTTGCCCAATTTCGGAACTTAGAGACTCTTGCACATACCTGCTCTTGGGCTGCAGAAGACTCTGCAGGTACATGAAGCTCACCAGCAGCCTCTTGATATCCTTACACCTGAATTGAGAAGGAATAAATAGCCACTGCTGAGGGCTCTGAAGTGGTGTCTATAGTTTCACCTCCACAGAATCCCTCCTTCACTTTGCTCACCGCTTCTTGCTAGGAGACAGTTTTCTTGTCTCACATTTCTTCAGCTGGTGGTACATTTTGGCTGCTTTGTCAAACAGCCGTTTGAGGTTCCCATAAGCCCCCTCAAAGGACACTTCTGACTGGATGCTGAGGGAGACAAAAAGGCACTGTGGCGATAACTTGACTAAGTCAGAGGAGGAAATGAAGTAAAGGACACTTAAGATTTTGGGAAAAGATACTGTATCATATGGGAGAAGGATAACCAGTAACTACAAACTGTACTCATCCTGACCTTCCACATCCAGCCAACTCTAGATCTGGAGACAAGTGCCATGAGGAAAAAGAAAATGCCGAGCCAAAAAATCCACCTCCTTCAAAATATCTTCCTAGATGAATCTGACAAGAGTAGATGCCTTATCTTCCTCTTACCTCCCTTGCCTGAAAATCCTAAGACCAAAGCTATTCTCCCCTATCTGTGAATTTACTCATTCCCATTCCTAAAACACATTAACTTTGAATCTATATGTTACTTAACCACAATAGTTTAGTATTTTTTTATATCTTGGTTTCATACTGTCGCTTTTATTTGGCTCTGTTCATCTTATGGGTCTGCTCGTGAATCTTAGAAAGTAAACTTTCAGAAGGCAGAAGCTCCATTTAGGTACAGATCATGTACTGCCATATGGTAATGTAACAAACAGAACTTTAATCCTATGAACTTGATATAGCAAGGAACTAATTCTGTTTAAATTGCCTTGACTCAAGTCCCAGAATTCTAAGGCTCCTAATGAAGGGATGTACACATGTGCGCACACAAGTACACACACAGCTGCAGGAGGAAAAGGGTACTCACCACCTCAGGTAGCAGTACATGGCTTCTACATTGTAATACTTGCTGCCTGCCAGGGTACCCAGCTGATTGAAGGGCATGCCTGGTAAGGAAGAAATCAGACAGGCTAAAATCAGAATGCCTTGACCAAGAAATGTGAGACCCCCAAGCAACTACTGAGAACAGAAGATGAGGTGGGAGAAAGGCAATCAAATGCTAACGGGAAATCTCTTATCTCTCTTTTCATTCCTGTCCAACCTCTGCTCCTGGTGACATCCCGGGGAAGTTGAGTCCCTCATTTTCTACACTGTGCTCTAGGGCATTCTGTTCTGCTTCCTATCCTTCCCTGTTACACCAAGAATAAGCAGGCCTTCTTCCTCCAGGGGAAGTACAGCTCTACAAGGCCATCTCCTGTATCTCTTTCACCATCCCAGCCTACTTTTCCTTGTCTGGGCCATCTTTCCTGTTAATTTCCATCCCTTCCATCAGAAGGCTTTTGTCCCTTCTCATTCAATGGCAACAAGCCAAGTGTATCTTTCTCCAGAAAATCTTCCTTCAAAGAGTTACAACTATGGATGCCCTGGCTCTTCCTATTGCTCTCTCGAATTCCCTTTAACCTAAGGAGGGGAAAGAGAGAGACAAACTTAAGCAGGGCAAAATTAATATCAAGAGGAAAACTTTATCAACAGAATTTGACGTTATAACATTACAGAGCTCAAGGGTGAGAAGAGGAGAAAGTTTAAACAGCTTCCTGATCTATGGTTAGAAATTTTCTCACATGCATAATGATGTTGGATCAGGAGAACTAATGGGATGACACTTACCTATCTGGGGAGCCACTGACAAGGCTTGGTAATAGAATCTCTCAGCCAGTTGCTCTGTGTCCACACCAGCTAATTCGTTCTGATATCGGGCTAGGGGAAAATGGTGAAAAAGTTGAAAGTTAGCATTGGCTTCTCACTTTCAAAGGAAATGTGCTCTCATCTCAGTTTAGGGGAGGTGCAACAAGAGATAAAGAAACCTGAGCTGAAATGCAGGCAATGCTTTGGGTCCCTTGAACAGCCCCAATACATTGTGACTATCGATAAATTGCTCAATAACTTCCCTCATCTTTGTTAGGATATCCAAAAAAATGGAGAGAGAGAGAGAGAGAGAGAGAGAGAGGAAGAAAGCGACCAAGACCTAATTATTTATACCAATTTGGAAGAGGGAGATGGTGAGATAACCCCCTAAATTTCTACTTGGTTTTGGAATATATTATATCTGGGAGTAAGGGGGTGGGGGAGAGGATGGGAGAGAAAAGGCAGTGAATTTAATCTTTATAAATATGCTTTGCTTAGGCTCATATTACATAGTTTATATTCCCTAAGCATACACAACATTTGGGTGGGGAGTAAGTGAGCCAAGGATTACACATTTGCAGCAGATAATCCATAAAGTAGATAACAGTCTTGGCTACCTAATAAATTATTGTCTGGCCTGGAGACAGCAGACAGGGATGTTGACACTCTTGAGAGTGAGGAAGCTCTTACTGAAATCTGCCATTTCTTCTCTGATATAGAGCTAGTATCTTTGAGGTTCCATGAAGGAAGACAGTGGGTACCTTCTTCCCACACGACAATTCACAGGGACAAGAAAGATCAGCAGTAAAGTGATAGATATAAAATTAAACTTTCTCTAACCTACCATGGAAAAACTCTAACATCCTGAGAGTTCGAATCTACTTTCTTTTCTTCCTCATCATTCACTGACCTTCTCTGTATTATTGAAAGGTAGTGGGAAAATGGAGTTAGCACACAGGGGTAAGAAGCAGAATCAGAGGTTAAACTCCTAGATCACACAATACACCAGGCATAGAGGCAAAAACTTAAGCAGCTTAGCTTTTAACCCAGGGCCTGACTGTTCCCTATATCCAAAAAAGAAAGATGTTAAGGAAAAAAAGATGCAGGTTCTTACACAAATCTCCCAGATACACCAGACATCGGTGGCAAGCCATCTGAGCCCAGTCCATCTCTTTCCCTGAGGCAGATACTGGCTTCTTACAACCTGAGGGAGAAAAGCCTTTGAATCTATTCTTTGACATCGCCTCATGTCTTTACCATGCCCTGTAAGTAAGAGCTCTTTCCTAGGCACTGGGGGGTGGGGGAAAGAATAGGGGTAGGAGGAAAAGATCTAGAAGAGGGAGGCAGTACCTGTCATTAGGAACTCTCCTAGCTAATGGGTAGGAAGGGGCATAGGAGGAGACAAGCATAGAAAATCCTGGCAGTGCTTTGGACATGAGTATTAAAAGACTAGGATGAACTAGGCATTCTGAGGAAGTTTCTTGGAAAAGAAGAGGTTGAAATATGGTTGGGATGGATGGAGCAGGAAGATGTGGGCAAGGACCAACCTATGTGAAGGTTTAGAGGTGGGAGGGGAGAAATGGGGAGCGGGTTTGCCTAGCTGAACCAGAAATTCTAAAAATGAGTTAACATTTGTTTGAAAAACGGGAAGAAGAGAGGATCTAAGGATGAGAGAGGGAGAAGGCCTAGGAATCTAAACTAAGGACTTGATATTGGAGGCAAGATACAAATACAACTATGTAGGTTTGGAAGCCAGACAAAACAAATATCTCATGCTGAAGGAAAATGATCTTGGCTTATGGATAACTGACCACTGACAGGTCCTAGTTGACCAGGAGATGATGGTAGCATAATCAACAACTATTCCTTGAGTTACAAGAGTTCTCAAATCCTTCCCTTTTATCTTGAGTTGCTTTGATCCTCAATTCAAAGAACTACTGATTTTGGGGAAGAAGCAATCCTTTCCTCCCCCTCCATCTCCCTTCTTGTTCATGTGCCTTCCTGTTTTAGGGAGCTGGATATCTTAGGTTGGGAGGCTAGAGAAAGGGGAGGGGACTTTAATAGAATGTAAATGATCTGGACAAATCAATATCAGGAAATTAATTTTCTGAAGATTAAGTTGGAGAACTACCTTTTTTTTAAAATCTTTATTCACAGAAGACTTGCTGAATGTGAAAGAGAGGTGTATAATCAGAAATGAACATCATATAAAAGCAAAAGTTTTCAATAAGTCTTCTCAGTGTCTTCTGTTCCAAAGAATTAATTTATTAAATGTTCACAAGCTGATAAGCTATCTATCTAGATTGTCAATCTTTTCTTACTGGGGAAAGTAGACGAGATGAGCAGGGAAAGGAAGCCCTAGTTCTCTGGAGAGCAAATGGCTAACCTAGGAAGTGGGGAGGATTATAGTTGCCAGCATACCTCTTGGGGGAGCAGAGATTTGTGGTACTTTGGAAAATGCCTATTAATAATGTCCAAAGGTTTTCTTAAATGAAACACTGTTAGACCCAGAGCTACCTAAAGTCATTTTTTCTTTCCTCCTTTTCTAAATCAGGTTACCACCACTCAGCCCAAACTAATGGGGAGTCCCTTCTATTCCTTAAGATTTTTATATTTATCTCTGTGTTTTTGTTTTGATACCTCAAAATCTTAGAATTTTTAAAAACCAGCAGAACTTCATCTTCAAGTTTTGGTACAATTTCTGTAGAGGGTGTGTGACATATTCTCCTAGCCCACATTCCACCTCCCACTAAAAGAGAAGTCCTTGAGACTCACTGACCTATTAGAGGGTCGGTGACATGAGTCCAGTCAATGCAGCACTGCAGTTCAAGCTGGTAGTGGGACTGGATGTAGAGGAGGAGATGCTGGTAGAAGCCAATACCAGCAACCAGGTGTGTCCTGTAGGCACATTCCAAGGTGCTCCGGCTGTGGATGTGCTGGGGGGCGGTGGATCAGGGAAGGGGAGGGGCCGGCTAAGCAAAGGGCTCAGGGCACCGCCCCCCACCACCCTGGCCTCTTACATGGGGGGAATATGCCTACAGTTTTAAAGCCCAGGACAAAGTGTACCCTCACCACAACCAGAACGTCGTCCTACCCCTCCATCTCAGTTCTGTTCTCTAGCACTGGTTACCTTCCTTCCCTAACTCTTCAAATCCAGAATGATACTACTTCCTCTCGACTCCCAGCTTTGTTTACCACAGCCTCCTTCTCTACCCTCTGGACCTTCTTTTCCATTTCCTCTATCCCACCCTTTCTGGCCCTCAACTGGCTCTCCCCCTCCCTAGATGCTGTCTTCACTGTCTTTCCTCCCCGAGCTCTACCTCTCCTCTTACCTTTTTGTTGGTCTTAATAAGCTGGATAACCTCATAGTACACCTTCCTCCACAGCAGCTCCTCTGCTTTCCTCCCATAATCCACTGGGTGCAGGAACATAAGCTTGACACAGAGTTCACGAAGCCTAGGAAGGGGCAGGGGTTGGGGAAAGAAAGCTTTCTGAGCTTATCTGAAGAGATGAACTGGCTACAGGGAGACATTTGATAACACACCTATTATGCTCTCACTTAAGAGACAAAGTCTACAATGATACTAAGTATCACCATTCCAAAAAAACGAAGTTCCAAAAGACATGTTAGAATTTCAACCAACTACACCTTTCCCCCTAACATCCTGTTCCTTCTTCCTCTGATTTTTCTTTTTCTCTCCTTCCCTCCAGGGTGAAATACAGACAATTCTTCCTCATGATTCAAATGTGGTTCCTGTCTCCAATCTAGGGGATATGGAGACTGAAGATGAAGCAAGAAAGGTAACTCTGGGAGCTGTTTCCTCTTTCTTCCCTTCAGAAAAACTAAAGATCTTGGGCAACAAAATAACAGTCTTTCTTATTAGGCATACCTCTGAATTCTACATGGCTTACTAAGGATAAGAACAGGGTAAATGGGGAGGGATGGAAGTGAAGGACAATTGAGAACTGTTGTCTGGCCATCGCCCCAGCTTACTTGTTCCTTAGGCTAATGTTCTCTGGTTTGAACACTTCTTGGTAAGCAGTTTTGTTGCAAAGGATGAGGTCAAGTCGATGCACAGCCTCCACCACTGCCCTGAAAAGAAATATAAGACAGAGAAACCCTGAGCCATGAGTATGAGATGGCATGGATCAAAGAACAGGGATTAGGAAAAAGGTGAAAGAAGGCACCATTCAAACTGAAGAATCCTTGGAACCTATCTTTTGCAAGCTCATCATCTCTTAGCCACAAAGAAAAGCCATTCTTAGTGCCTTGCTCTGCATTAGAGTAGCACCTCTAGGACTGGTGAAGGGAGAGGAACCAGAAATGACATCATACTAACAAGGAGAGCAGCGCTCACCTCAACTACTCTGTCTTTGGGTTGCGGAGGGGCCATAGTCAGTCTTTACTGCTCCCCTATGTCCTTTGGAGGGCAAAGACCAACCCTGCTAAGACTCCTAAGCAAACCAAGTTCTACTCCCCTGCCTGGGGTGAGGCAGGCACTTCTGCCTCCCTGTCAGTGGCCTGGCACCTAGATAGCTATTCTGGTGCCAACAGGGTGGCTGCCAGCACCTGGCTAAATGGTTACCGAGGCCTTTTAACAGACAATCCAAGAGGTACCTAATATCAAGGAAAGGGACAGGCAGACTTCTGGCAGCAGGATTAGGCACCCCATCCTGCATCAGTAATTGTCTCCAGAGGGTCCCAACTACTAACTCATCATAAGTTTTTTCTAATATACTAACTCTTCTCTGGGTTTGGGTTTTCTGAACGTGCTTTCATTGGGCTTTCCTACCTATGCAACCACTTCCCCTTTGCTGGATTTTCATCCATGTTACAACTAACACCCACCCACTTCGTGTATCCCAGGGCTCTTTCCTAGGCCTTTTTCTCTTTCTCTCTATACCCCCTCACTTGATGATCTCATCAACTCCCATGGAGGCTCAATTATTATTTCTATGCAGATGACTCTAAGATCTATTTATCCAGTCCCAGTTTCTCTCTCCCGAGTTCTAGTTCTTTATCACCAACTGGCCCTTGGACTTTTCAAAATAGATGTCCCATTTCACGGAATCTCAAACTCAGTACATCTAAAACTGAACCCAATGCTGTCACTCCCTAAGCCATTGCTCTTCCAAACTTCCTCATTATTGTTGTGGTAGCTACCATCCTACCAGTCACTCACATTTGCAAGATTGGTGTCATTCTCAATTCCTCATATTCTACACATAATCTGTTAGCTGCCAAATCTTGTGATTTCTCTTGCCACATGTACTGGATATGTCCTCTCCTCACACAGCCACTAGTGAAGTTTAGACGCCAAAAAACTCTTGCCTGGATTATTGCAATGACCCTCCAAATGGTTTCTCTCCCTCAAGTCTTCCCTTAGTCTAATCCATTTTCTAGCTGCCAAAGTGATTTTCCTAAGGTTACAATCTGACCACATCACCCGGCTATTTAATCAACTTCGGCACCTCTTTACTGCCTCTAGGATAAAATATAAAATCCTTTTAGGCATTTAAAACTCTCTGCCCCCTTCCCATCTTTTCAGTCTTTTTACACATTACTCTCGTCACAGATTCTGTGGTCTAGCCAGACTGGCCTATTTGCTGTTCCTGACGCATGCTTCATTTCCATCTCTGTGACTTTGCACTGGCTCTTCCCCAGGTCTAGAATGCTCTCCTTTCTCACTTCTGCCTATCAGAATCTCAGGCTTCTGTCAAGACTCAGCTCAAACCTTTTGACAGAGGCCTTTTCTGGTTCCCCTCAGCTGCTGGGTTACCTCATCTCTCCTTCGCATTTATGTATATATTTATGTTGTTCCCTCATTAGAATCTAAGATCCCTGAAAGCAGTTTGTTTTTTCTTTGCATCCTCATGGCACAGCACAGTGCCAGGCACAAAATAAGCACTTCAAAAATGCTTGTTGATTTAACAGCTGAAGGGGGATGGAGGGAGAACAGTGTGTGTGAGAGTGTGAGTGTGTGTGTGTGAAAGGAATCCCTTAGTGTGGTGCCCCTCTGACTTCCAATAGTCCTTTCCCTGCTTACTCATTCATTCACAGAGAGATTGGGGCAGTAGCTCCTTACTTTACCTCTAAAGAAATTTAGGGTCAGAGATACAGGTCCTACACTTATACTTGGAATCCTTTCTCTACATAGAGAATTCAAAAAGACACCTTACCCCCAGTTCTGTTCTGCCAAATGCCTTTGCCACATATAAATAATAATGATAGGTGATTGGATGCCTCAAATCTCATGCTTGAAGCCATGCACAGGGATAGAATTCCAACATCTGTACATGGATGTGCCAACACACCAGTTTAAGCACTTCAAAGTGGTGGTTTTTAGAAGAGACTAGATTCCGAGATGATTCAGAAGAGGGTCAGAACAACTACCAGGTGCAGATTAGAGAGAAATCTCGCCCAGTGCCTGCCCACGCTTTGTGTGACAAGCAGCAGTGACACCCGGCAGCACTGAAGAGACACACGTGCCACCCCCAGCCTGCTCCTCATGCATCCAGGGACCTCTGAGGGGCAGCTCAAGGTGGGAGCCTTTGAGCTGCTGGATTTGATCACTAGACTATTTTTGGAGCAGCTTGTATCTCCCCATGCCCTCCGGCTGGCACAGCTGAAACGGGCATAATGCCCACTTGCTGAAGAAGACACAATAAGCCTTGACTCTTTCCCTGTTGGGATGCAGCCTGAGGATGTGAGGAGCTGCCTTCTCCTGTCCTGAGCCCCCAAGCCTGAGCCAAACGCAAAGAACAACCCTAGTTTGGGAACAGAAAGCTTAAATGCTGCACTTATGGGATGAAAGGTCCAGCCAACCTCCCCTCTCCGTCTCCCCAGTACCACTTACTGAGTGGGGAGGCCATCCTGCTCCCAGCAAAGGACTAAAGTCATGATCCACGAGGTGTGGCATAAGGCATGTGGAACCAGCCACGAGGCTAAGAGAAAAAGGACCCAGGAGCCTCCAGGTACCCCCACAGCACACCCATCAATCACTTCTCATAGCTCCTTAAGGCCCATGTCCAACATAGGGACAGCCTTTCAGTCCCCACACCCACCCGCACGTCCAGACTTCCACAATCCCTCCTCACTGGGTTCCCCAGCTCACCCTTCCCTTTTCTTGAGTTTTCTCTTGCAGGTTGAAGGCCGCCCCCCACCCCTTCCTTCCCACCAAAGGAATGCCAAGGATCTCACTGTCACCAACACTCCTCAAGCCCTATTTTTATCTTCTAACTCCAGCTCCTCCGGGGGACTCAGTCCTAAGCCCAAGAGGCCGCCCCGGATTTCCTCCACGTGTCTAACCCACCTGCCAGCCCAACTCCAACTCTTGGACCCTAACCCAGAGCTCGAAAGTCCCGCCCTTCCCAGATCCCTCCAAAATTCTACCCTCTTCTTCTTCCCTTCTGCATTTGTACCCTTGATGATTCCGCCCCTTCACAACGTGGCCCCGCCCCCGACTGCCTTCTTCTCCCCCACCCCCCCCGCCCCGCTTTCCCCACCTTGTTACCTCCCCCCCACCCACAGCGGGTCCTCTCCCGCCCCGGACCCTCTCACCGGTAAAGCCGCTTAGTATGCAGGACCTTGGCCTCGGGCTCACTGCTCTCCGCTGCGGGGGGGCCCTGGCTCATGGTGCCCGGGGCCCGGGGGCGGCTCCCAGTTACAAACCCCCGCCACCCGCCTCCACCGCCGCCGTCTCCGGTCTTAGCCGCAGCCGCCACCGCCGCCGGCCCTGCTCGGCCGCCATCGCTGTGAGGCGGCTGCCCGCGACGGCTCCTCCTCCAGCCACCAAGTCTCGCGAGAACAGCACCAATATGCCACAACTTCAGTCCCCAGATCTCGCGAGATCCTGTCTCTTCCGGTGGGCAGGGAGCTGCCAATACTAAGTGTGGGCAACATGGCCGCTTTTCTAGCTTCTCGCGCTTCGCGAAAAACTTTATTGACAAAGCCGATGGGAAGGACAGAGGCCAATACAGAGGGCGGAAGCTAAGAGAGGATAGAGCTGGTCAGGTCTCTAGCAGGAGGGCTGACTGTGACCTTATTCTCCTGTGGTCAGATAGTCCATTCTTCTGCTTTAAAAACCTGTTCAAATAGATGAAGACTCTCCTTGTTTCCCAAAGATTTAATTCCACTGATTTCCGCCTCCTGCCTCACGACCTCTGGCCTGAGGTTACCTTATGAGCAATTCCCCTGATTCCGCGCGGGTCATCTTGGTCAGACCAGCCCAGACCAGCCCAGACCAGCCCAGTCCGGTTTACCTTCGCCCAGCTCAGCCTGGCCCAACAGGATTCTCTCTAATTCTTTTGAGGACTTTTGGGAAAAGGGCGGTAATCCTTTATTCCACTCTCTCACTTGTGTGCCTACTGCAAGACGCCTGAGAGGTCTTGGTTGCTATCCAACCTTCAGCCTTCCTGGAGGTTCAGCCCAGTCTCCAGGCCGGGAAGTGTTGAAATGGAAACAAGTTTTTCCGTCTCATACGCCAGGACCCACAAATTCCACATTAACATCAGCCAGTCCGAACCTATTTGGACTCAAAGACACAAACTCATCCTCCCCCTGCCCTTTCCAAGCAAGTCCATACTACACAAGACTCACTCTGTATAGACCACTCCTTAACACGCCTAATGTGGCCACACCTACACCTTAGGAACAGTGACCCTTTCTCTTTTTTTTTTTTCTGTCGGAGGATTCTGAAGGGTGAGGGTGGGGCCTTCCCCTTTAATCCCAGCCCCACCTGCTCTGGTCAGACAGGTTTGGAGCTGCAGGTAAAGGGAGGGAGACACGAAGAAATACCTGCAGAGCCAGCCAGTGGGGAGCTGGAGCAGCTCTTTTCCCCGATGGGGCCCGGGATCTTCCTTCTGTCTCTCTAGATGGAAAGTAAGGGACGCTATGGGTCTGGGGTGTGAGGAGGAGGTTGACACGGAGACCTTGAGTGAAATTAGCCCAGTCAATGGTGAGGAATTGGAAGAAAAAGGAGGAGGAGAGGAGAATTTGAGGGAAAATAGACAGGAAAAGGGAGGCAGGAAATGTTCAGTGATTGGAAATAGATTTCCCAGGTGGACTTGATTGACCCTTAAACTTTATCAGTGAGAGAGGAAGTTGGCCAAGGGACAGAATGGGCTGTTGCAGTGGTGGCTGAATTTCCACTTACACCCCCCCCACCCCCCGCCCAAGCCCTAACCATGGGCATTTTTCTGTGGGTGCTGTTCACTTCTCAGTGTCCAGCTTAATCTCACAGGGGTGTGTGTATGTGTGTGTGTAGGGGGGACCTTTCAGGGGAGGAGTTTGGAAGGTTGGGAGCCTTCAGTTTTCTATGGGGAAAGAGAAGGTATGGCTATCTGAATCTCCAGAAAGAGCCTTAGCAGGAACAGGGGCACGAGATTGATGGGGGAGGGGGTTGTCCTAGTCCTTGGAGTGGTAGGCAGAAGGAGGGGCTGAAGACACTGTAGTCTCCATTCATTCTTAGATGTTGATGGCCATGACCAAAACCACAGCAGTGTTGTAAATGGAGGGAAAGAGGGAAGAGGCCTGGATTAGCAGGGGTGCCGGGTTCTGTCTCCCTGACTCACCCTTTCCTGATAATGTCAAAATGTGACTCCACTTCAGTTTCCCCTTCCCAGGGAAATTTTCGCACTTTCTTTTCAACCCACAATACTTCCTAAGATCTAGAGGAGAAGGGGATTAGAATCATAGCTATATAGAAATTTCAAGCTAGGAAGGATCTGAGTTAAATTTCCAGGGAAGCAGAGATATCTCTTATAGACCATTTTCCTCTGGTGCTTTCCTTAATGACATGGACTAAATCCTTTAGAGAGAGTATGGGGACCTCTGCCCACCATAGGAGAGCAGTGACAACTTTCTCAAGCCCCTTCCCCTAGTACTGGTGCTAAAGCTTTCCCTCCCCATGAATGAAGAAGATTCTTAACAAATTCTCCCTCTGTTCTTCCTAGGGTGACGGCAATCCAGTATTATATCCAGAACCTAGGCATCTGGGCCCTTCCTTGCCCCAGCATGACAGAACCTGAGACACTGACTCTGCTGGAGGTAAAGGGGCAAGATGCCCTTGAGAAGAATTTGCCCCAGCCCCTCATCCCTAATGGACTCAGACCAGAAGGGGAAGATGGGGAAGAGCTTATCCCTTGTGAGAATGAAACTGGGAAAGTTGGCAGTGAAGCTACTACTTTGCCCTGGGTGAGGACATCATTAGGTACTGGCCCCCAGCCCAGTGCCCCCTTTCCAGACTCCCCTGGTTGGCAGGGATGTAATAAAGAACCCATTCTAGCTGAGCTGCCCCTAAAATCAGAGGAGCCAGTTGAGGAAGACATTAACCTGATGCCTGAACAGGCAGCCCAAGCATTTGTGCCAATTGACCCACAGTGCATTGAGAGGAAGCCCCAAGAAGAGCTCATTGTCCACTGTGACAAAAAAGTTGAGGGTGAATTCCAGGCCTTTCTGTTGCCTCGGGCTGCCCGATCAGAGCCCCCTGAACGGAAGTGGGCAGAGGCAGCAGCTGCGCCCCCTGCCCGCTGCAGGAATTGTGGAGCCTGTGGCCGCGAGGGGTTGAGGGCCGTGGCCTCTTTTGGGGCTGCTCTCATCGTCTTCCCCTGCCTGTTATATGGAGCTTATGCCTTCCTGCCTTTTGATGCCCCCCGACTGCCCACCATGAGTTCTCGACTTGTCTACACGCTCCGCTGTGGGGTCTTTGCCACCTTTCCCATAATTCTAGGTGAGTATTTGTGGGAAAGGAATAGGCATCCCAGGGGGGCACTGCATGCCTGTATAATGGGTTAGTTCTCCAAGAAGGGTGAACAAACTTGATCTGGTACAGAGAAGGTAACAGTGTTTGTAGTGGGGTGGGGTGATGATGCCAATATCTAGGGATGTGGGGAAATCTAGTCATGGGAACTGGGCTCATCAAAATTCTGGAAGGGCCACAGAGATTTTAACTATTCCAACTTTCCTTCCCCATGCATATCAGGCCTATATCTCTTCCCATCCTAAATCCCCCCCTTTCCTTATTCTATGCCTGTGGACTACTCCATTTAACACTTTCTCGCCCCGTTTCCATATTTTGAGTGCCCACTCCACCCCAGCTTCCTATGCATTGCTCTTCCCATGTGCCAGATCCACTTGTGCCTGAGTGCTTCTTCACCCCCCCCTTCCTCCAGCTACCACAGTCTTTCTTCCTCCTGCTTCTCCTTGATCCTTTCCCATTACTTTTCCCAATCTCTCTCCTCATTTTCCTTCCCCATCCCCTTCATATCATGACCCCATTGTCTCTTAACTCAGGGCTTCTGGTCTATGGTCTCTCCCTGCTGTGCTTCTCTGCACTCCGTCCCTTCGGGGAACAACAGAGAGAAGTCGAAATCCACAGGCGATACGTGGCCCAATCTGTTCAGCTCTTCATCCTTTATTTCTTCAACCTGGCTGTACTTGCCACCTACCTGCCCCAGGATACCCTCAAGCTGCTACCCTTGCTCACTGGCCTCTTCGCCATCTCCCGGTGAGTTTTGGGTGAACCAGGTATTTATATATTCTATAGAAAGGTTAGCAAAGGAGAGGGGAAGACCTAGACAATTCTAATCATTAGAAAATTCTTCCTTATATAGCAATCTCTGAAGTGACTGCAAACAAATTTATTGCCTCTCTCACATGGCACCTCTTCAGGTATAAAAATGTGCAACAAGGCTATCTTAAGTATTCTTTCTGGGAGAAACATCCCCATTGGAAAGATTCAACTGATCATCATGTAAGATGATTTATGCAATTCATACTGTCGTGGTCATCTTTCTTTTCACACATCCTAGTTGTCTGAAACTGAATACACCAAGTGTGGCAGAACTCCCTCTTTCAGAACCCCATAATCTATTAATGCAGCCTCAAAATTCACTAGCTTTTCTGGCTGCCTGTCATATTAGTGAGTCACAATGAGCTCACAGTCAACCAAAAGCCCCAGGTATTCTTCACATGAACTGGTGTTAAGCCATATCTCTTCTAATCCCCATCTTCCACTTGTATAGACTTCTTGTTCTTTTTCTAACCCAAATGCAGAACTTTACATTTGGATCTTAAGTTCCAGCCTATTAAGCTCTTTTTGAACCTCCATTGAACTATCCAATGTATTAATCATCTTCCTATTATTCAGTCATGTCTGGCTCTTTGTGACCCTGTGGACCATACTGTCCATGGGGTTTTCTTGGCAAAGAACCACTAGAGCGATTTGCCATTTCCTTGTCCAGTAGATTAAGGCAAACAGAGATTAAGTCACTTGGCCAGAGTCACACAGCTGGTAAGTGTATGAGACCGGATTTGAACTCAGGTCTTTCTGACTCGAGGCCCAGTGCTCTGTTCACTCAACCACCTAGCTGCCTCCCAACCATTTTCTTAGATCCCTTCAATATTACTTCCTGTTATTCAGAGTCCCAGTTTTTGAACCCCCACCCCCCGCAAAACTGCACTAAGACTTCCGGGACACCCTGCATAACTCATGCAGTGCTCTAATATTAGCCAGTTTCGCTTCATTGTATATTAATTTGACACATAAGTTGTCTTTGCTATCAGTCCCCTACCAACAATAATGTGGTGTGCTCTTTTATGCTTGAAGATGTTTATATATCTATATTAGGAGGATCTATCTTTTAAGTTTTTCTAGAAATTAGAAAGAATCCTTTGTGAGTTAACATCAATGTATTTACCCTCCAGTATGCGTTGGTCCCATGTCACCTCTGCTCCTACTCTTTCTAAATTTTTACACCTTAATTCACCCTAACCTCCTACCACAGCTGCTTTATGGTAAATGGGGGTGGGACTGGTTCTTACCGATACCTTGATCTCTTCCCTGACCCTATCTTTCTAGTGGAGTGCCCCTGTAATCTATCCTTAGCCCTCCTAAAAATGTGGAACAAGAGACAATGACTTGGCTAAAGACATAAATGCTTAAATCCAGGGATGAGCTGAAAGTGGGAGGTCTTGTTAACATGTTGGCTAAGACCGTGAAGGGCTTCAAATGTGTTATAACAAGGTGAAATTTAATAGAGATAACATAATCCTACACGAGTTATTTTTTAAAAAATCAACTGTGCAAGTACAGGATGGGGTGGCTAGACAACAGTTCACACAGAAAAGACCTGGGACTTTTAGTGAACTGCAAGCCCGATACTAGTTGCCAAAAGATAATGTGTTCTTGGGCTGCATCAATAAAAACTTCGTGCCCAGAATGAGGAATGTGATCCCTCTGCTGTACTCTGCCCTGGCTAGGTGGCACATGCAGTATTATGTTCAGTTTTGGATGCCACATCTTAGGAAGGATGTCAAGCTGAATTGAGTCGAGAGCAGGGTGGTTAAGATGGTGAGAGAACTGAAAACCAGGCCATTTAAGGAACTGGGGACGTTTAACCTGGATAAGAGAAGATAGACAAGACTATCATGTGGAAGAAAGGTTAGACTTGTTTCATTCTTAAGGCTCCAGCAAGAACTAGGCAGAGGCAGATTCAGGCTTTAATGAGGGTGTCCCAAAAAGTCTTAGTGTAGTTTTAAGTTGGTAGCTTAATCCTTTTGGGACATTCTGTATAATGAAAAAACTTCCTAATGTTTAGAGTTGTTCAAAAGTTAGGCTGTTTCAGAAGTTAGTGGATTCCTTCTCATTCAAGGTCTTCAAGCAGAGTCTGAGTCCCTTCCAATTCTGTTTTTTTGGTTTCCTCTCCCAGGCTGGTGTACTGGTTGACTTTTGCACTGGGCCGGTCCTTCCGAGGCTTTGGCTATGGGCTCACCTTCCTGCCTCTGGTCTCGATGCTGGTGTGGAATCTTTACTACATGTTCCTAGTGGAGCCTGAGCGTATGTTCACTGCCTCAGACAGCCGGCTTGACTATCCAGACCATCCTCGAGCTGCCGACTACAAGCCACATTTCTGGGGGTGATAGCTGCTTCGCCTTTTCTTGAGGTTCTCCCATTTCCCCCCAAACCCCGGGGAACGGAGATGATCTAGAACTCTTCACCGAGTGGATTTTGGATTACTTTGACCTTTGGACTAGTTGCTTTTGAATCTCAACAATGCTTGACTCTGATGTTGGGGTGGGCAGTGGGAGGAGGGGGCAGGGAACACATATAGCAGAAGTCTTACACTCCCTTAGGCAAGTTCATCCTAAAGCCTCTTGAGGCCTATTACTGCCTTGATTTTTCTGTAGCACTAGTGGGAGGAATTCCTGCCTCCTAGAGAGGAGAGAATAGTTAGGGGGAAGCAAAATTCATGCCTTTGTTAGGTCTTAATTGGCTTAAGAGAAAACCTGTAGAATAACTTAATAAATTAGTTTGAAACAGGAGGTTGTTAGTTAGTCTTTTCAGTTGTGTCCAACTCTTCATGACCCCTTTTTGGGGGGTTTTCTTGGCAGAGATACTGGAGTGGTTTGCCATTTCCTTCTCCAGTTCATTTTACAGATGAGAAACTGAGGCAAACAGGGTGAAGTGACTCATCCAGAGTCATGCAGCTAGTGAGTGTCTGAGGCCAGATTTGAACTCAGGAAGATAAGTCTTCCTGACTCCAGGCCTGGTGCTCTATCCACTGAACCACCTAGCTATCCAAAACAAAAGGGAGGAGGGGCTCTCGAAGCTGACAGAATTTTCCTCATCAGGACCTGAGAAGGTAAAAGTCTTAACTTTAGGCTTTCCTTAAATATCCCCCTAGTGACCTTTATATTTTAGCTGGAAGAAACATGTCATAACCTCTCAATCTGAGTTTCCTCACTTGTAAGATGAGAGCATTACACTACATGACCTCTAAGTGCTGGTCCAGCCCTAAACCTATGAGCCTAAATGAAGTCCAAACAGTTCTAATTTCACTGCTTCGGCTGGGTTGCCATCCTCCCTCTCCTAACACGGGCTGCCATAATGACCCACTTATCTATCTGTGAGTGGTAAAGTTAGCCCTGTCCCCAAAGTAAGATGTGGCAGTGTAAGGCTGAGGTACTGATGTGTGTCTGTGTGGAGAGGAGAGTGGGACAGGGGGAGTGGTGTTTTAAGACTGGTCCATTTGTAAAAAATGATTTTGGAGAGAGGGAATTGGAATGGAGTAGATCATTGTATTATTTCTCTGTTCCTTCTTATTTTAAAAAGCCTACTTGCTCAGTTCAAATCATTAGAAAACTCTGAAGCACAGAATTCACGCCTGTGTGTTTGGGGCACGGAACCTCCAATGGCAATGAGGAGAACGTTCATCCCTGAGAAGCTTTTTCCCTCACCCACTTCTATTCCTCTCCCTCAACATACAGCAAGAGACTACAGCATGGTGAAAAAATAAGTATATATTTCATCTTCACCCTTCTAGGAACCCAAAGATCAGGGGCTAGGCTTTTTAAGGCTTTGATCCTGGTATAAGTCTCACACACCCAACCCAAATACTAGGAAAGAATGGGGGGAGGGAGGGGAGAAAGGGACTCAAGAAGGTCAATATTAGGCTGGAAGTTAGGTGTCCCATCCCCCTTTCATCATTAACTGGTTCTCCTGCTGTCCCATTGTCCAGGGGAGCCCTGAAGAGACTGAGGTTTGAAGGTTCTGTTAAAAAAACGAAAGGAATCAGGGATATTGGCATTAAAATTAAGGCCAGGGCCCAGAAACATAGGAAGAGGAGACATGATGTCCTCTCTTCTTTCTTCCAAGATGTATCCTTGTTTTCACCCTAGTGTGGTATAGGGAGGAGGATCTGGAAATGCACCTGTGAGGAGGTAAGGACCTCAGTTGATTGGTTCATACTCTGAGTAGCGCCTATGTCGTATTAGTAGAATGCTCAGGCCACCTCCTACCAGCAGAAGTGCAGGGAGCCCCAGGACCACTGCCATGATTCCTAGGACCAGAGGTGAGAAGGAATCCATTGTGGGGATTCCTATGCCCAAGAGAGCTGACCTAGAAGATGGGGAAGAAGGAAGAGAGAAAGAAAGCTTTGGGTTTATCCCTTGTTCCTACATCAACCTCCATACCCTCACTTCACTACCCACCTACCCGAGAATTCCCTTTCCCTCCCCTAAGTTCCCCCTCTCACCAACTGAGGTAGCGCTGGTCCTCATAGGCAGGACCAGTAGAGTCTCCAAATGTCAGGTTGAAGGTGCAGAAGTTAACGGAAGGGCCGAAGAAGGCTCTGACAATTGGTAACTGGGGAAGGAGGGTAGATAAGGTGGGAGCAGGAGGGGATACTCGGCAGGGTAGGGCTGTTTTCCAAGCTGGTTGCTTCTGTGAGAAGGCTATTGGCCGCCACTGTAAGAAGCCTTCTGGTGGGGAACGCCACAGTAGCTGATCCAACTGAAAGGAAAGAGTTGTGGGGTAGAAGGGGAAAAAGTATAGATCTGAAAAGGGACTCCTGTTATTTACCCCTCTAAAATTTCCCCACTCCACACCTCCATGCACCCCCTATTCCATCTACTATCCTCTAAGTACTTATCAGTAGTACAAAGGGTAAGGAATAGAGCATTTTAAGGTTTTGAAAAGTCCTTTACAGACATTACCTCATTTGAGAGAAAAAGATGTCTCTGCAATGTTGAAAAAGCTGTTGATTACTCTCTCCTTGTGGCCATTCTCTTCTCCCTGGATTTTCATGATATTGTCTATTTTTCTTAGTTTCCTTTGCCTGTGATCTCATTCGCTTCCATGGGTTTGACTACCATCTCAATAGAAATGGCTCCCCCATCTACATATTTCTTTCCTGAGCCCTAGTCCTGAATCTCCATCTGCTTCATAGTTGTCTTTACCTGGTGTACCACAAGCATTTTAAACTCAACATATCCAAAGCTGAATTAACTTCCCTATTTCTGTCAAGAGTACCCCTATTCTTTCATGCACTCAGGTTTGCAACCTAGGGGTCATTCGTTATTGACTTTTCACTTTCACTCATTTCCCAGAAAAAAGGGGAGAAGTCAGGAGACATAATAATAATAGCTAATATTTCCATAGCGCTACGTACCAAGCACTTTATAATCATTACTTCATTTGATCCTGACAACCACCCTTCCGAGGTAGGGGTCATTATTATGATCCCTTTCGTACAGATGAGGAAACTGAAGGAAACAGAGGTTAAGTGACTCGTCCAGGGTTACATACCTAGCAAGTGTTGGAGGATGGATTTGAACTCACGTCTTCCTGACTCTAAGCCTAGCATTCTATCTACTACACTGCCAAGCCGTCTCTAACAAGGGTTCAAGTTTTTGATCTGCTATTAGTTGTGTGATTCGAACCAAGTCATTTAAATCTCTCTGAGATGAAGTTTCCTTATTGATTTATTAAATGAAGATAACACTCTGTGAGGTCTGTTTGAAAATGCTTTGTAAATTGGAAAGGGCTAGGCAGGTTATATGATTTATGATTCTATCATCTAAAGTCTAGTTAGTTCCTTCCTCTCACCTTTGGCAACCATCCCCCATAGGCTCCCATGTCTCCATCCCCTCAATGAAGCCTCACCTCAAAGACTGAAGGGCAATATTCATCATCAATGGATTCCAGCTTCTTCAGCTGGGGACACTCTGAATCCAAAGCTAGGGTTGCCACCTCCAGCCCAAAAAGGGAGTGGTTCCCCTGTGGGACAACCCCAGACAGAACCATTTCTAGCTGGGAGGTATCTGCTGTATGCAAGAGTCGAGGCAGATGGTCCGGACGACCAGAACTGGAGAAAGCTTGAACCTGAAATTAGGGGGGTGGTAGGGGAGGGAAAGAGATTCAGTAAAAAAGAAGCTAAAAGAATTGGGTGAAGACAGAGACAAGGTACAAAGATCCCCTTCCTCCCTGCTCCCCCACCTCTAACTATAGTGCTGCTGTCCATCTACTGAAGTCATAGATGGCAAGAAACCTCTCCGTGACCTGGTAGACTCCATTTTTAGTTCCTTGGCTCTTATCCCTTACCTTGAAAGCCAGGCTGCCATTGCTGAAGGCCCCTGAGGGATCCTTTGAAGGACGACCTTGGAATGTTGCACTCAGCTTAGTGGGGTCTAGTGTGCTGTTGACATCGTCCCAGGAGAAGTTGGCCAGCAGGTAGGGTGGGTAAGGCTTTCCTGGGGACCCATCTTTTACTTCCGAACTGTTGGTACTGTCAAACTCAAACAGCTAACAGAGAGGGAAAGGAACAGGAGGCTGAGTTTTCATGCCTGGGTCCTGCTCACTCTTAAATTACTATTTTCTGGCCTCCTAACAATCAGCCCCTACCCTCCCAGATTCCAGATTTTCACCCGATCCCTGAACCATCCCACCAATTTTCTGTTTAAACCCTCAAGCTGAAAGTTTTTCCTCCATCTCTTTACCCTGGGGAAGATGAGGGCTGAGGAAAATCGAACACTCTCAGCAGGGAGCACAGCCAGGCGGCTCCAGTTGACGCTGAGGACACTGTGAGGAGTGTCTGTGGCCACAAAGAGCACGGCTGGGGATCCCAGGCTGCTCCAGATGTAGTGAATTGTAGAGTTGGCTCCCACGGCCCGGATGTGCAACAGGTTTTGCGGGGGGTCTGTCCGCCATGGGATAACCTCTAGGGACACCTGGACCAAGGGGTCGGAGGTCAAGACAGCAATTAACGTACCTGATTTTATGGTCAGTGCCACGGGGGGCGGGGGGAAGGGGACTGGGCAGAGGTAAGGATACTAAGGATTTAGAGAAGTGGGGGTTGGGAAAGCCACTAGGGAAATGAGCTAGAGCTTACTGGGAACAGTGCGGGAGAGAGGAAGGCTTTCTTGGAGAGAAGTAGGGGGTCTCTAAGGCAGTGGGGCCGAGGCTATGCAGGGGTGGGGGATGGCAGCGAGAGGAAATGCTGAAGCAGCTGGTAGGTCTAAACCCCCTTCCCCCCCGCTGGAGAACCGAGGCCAGGAGGGGTGGGCTGGCCAGCCCCCAACACTGGCCGAAGACCAACGCCTGCTCCTACGCGGTCACTCGGAGTTGAGTCACTACCCCCGGGGCAGGCAGTCCTCGAGCTGCCCCGGCCAGGAGCCCCTTCCCCTTGCAATGATTCGTTCCCCCCTCTCCCGGGCGCCCCCCGAATCTCCGCGCTCCCGGCGCCGCTCACCCTGCGGGTCTGGCTTGCGGGGGCTCGGAGCAGCAGCAGGCACTGGAGGAGGAGCAGAGAGCGGCAGGGGGCAGGGACCCCCCGGGCCTGGGGGCGCTCCCAGAACATGCTGCCCGCCGCAGCCCCAGCCGCCGGGGCTCAGAGCTAGAAAGAAGTTCACATCACATGACAGCGCGGGCTGCCGCCGAGCCCTTTAAAGGGCGGAAGCTTTGTCTGCCTCTTAAAGGGGCCGCCAGTCTCCCCTTGAATCGATCGCCGCAGAGGGATAGGGAAGTTTGGGATAGGGGCAGGGGTGGGTAATCTGCTGCCTAAGACCACACGTGGCCTTCTAGGTCCTCAAGTGTGGCCCGTGGGGAACTGCGGCCTACCCCTCCTGCCTTTCATATTAGAACCCCTGAATGGTGAGAGAACCGCCCCCCTCCCCCCAATTTGGAATGAGCCTGTGGAAAGGCAGCTGACCTTTGCTACGCTTTCGTGACCCTATTTGGGGGTTTCTTGGTAAAGATGCCGGAGTGGGTTGCCGTTTCGTTCTCCAGCTCATTTTAGTGATTGAGGAAATTGAAGCAAACAGGGTTAAGTGACTTGCCTAGGGTCACACAGCTAACTAGTGTCTGGGGTTGAATTTGAACTCAGGTCTTCTCAGGCCCGGTGTTCTATCCACTGCCCACCCAGCTGGATAGAGGACGGGAAAAAAACCAGAGAAGAAATGGGAATCCTGAGGGAAACTCTCTGGAGATGCCTCATTTTATAGAACAGTGAATATTAGGTTCCTGTTGTGGGCAAAGGCACCATGGAGAACTCATCATCTTTGCCCCTAAACTCACCCCTCATTTTCTAACTTCCTCTGTTCTTTGGAGGGCATCAGCCCCCAACCTCTAAATCTGAATGAGCATTCACTCAGCCTATATGCGATGAGCAGTGGGGGTGGGGGTGGGGGTGGAATAGAAAAAGAGGCAAAAGGCAGTCTCTGCCCTCAGGAAGCTCGAAATCTAATGGTGGAGACACTAAGCAAATAACTATGTACAAACAAGCTATATACTAGTGTCGACCTATTACTTATTCATTTATTCCCTTAAAGCCAGTGGATACGTACATATATGGAGCCAGACAAAATCTGACTGCCTGAACAGAAGGTTTAAATACAGTTTTAGAACAGTCACAATTCAGTATGTCTGTGTTACTCAATTTTATGATCTCCATGTATGTTTAACCATGATATAAGAAAAGGACTTTTCTAAACTGAATAGGTTGTAAATACACTAAGATAAGAGAGTTAACAAGGGTCAATTGAAACTACAACCCAGTGTTTCCGTGTTTAATTTACCATTAACATTCCATTGTAACATTCCATAACATAGTATATGCCCATAAAATATTAAGCAAGATAGTTTCTTAAGGGTCTCATCCTTAATAGCTAATAGACAGGGGAAAGAATGCTCTTAAATCATCCCCATCTGGCCTTGTTGACATAGGAAGAGGTATCCAGAGAACAAAGAAGCTTAGGTTTAGACTCTTCTGGTTAATCTTCAGGCTCTTCCTCTGGTTAATCAGTTCAAGCTCTGACCCTTATTGAAGTTACTAATTTGATATTAAATGATTATCACCAGGTAAACAGAAAAAAATTAGCAGAGGGAAGGCACTAGAATTTAAGAGGGATTGCACAAGGTTTCCTGTAGAAGGTGGGATTTCAGCTGGGACTTGAAGACAGGAGGGAGAGATATGAAGGGGGGAGTTTCCAGCTGGAGAAAATACCTGGGGCCGAAATGGAGTGCCTTGTTCTTGGATCACTGGATCAGTATTTGGCAAGCACTGAGGTGTAAACAGACTGGAAAAATAGGGATGGGGCTAAGCCACACTATGAATTTTAATGTTTGACTCTGGAGGTGATAGGACTTTAGTGACCATGGGAGTTTATTGAGCAGAGGAACATTTTGGCCCAACACTGTTTTAGGAAAATTGCTTTGCTGGCAGAATGGAGGAGGGATTGGGGTTGGGAAGACATGTCAGGCAGACAGACCCACTAGCAGGATAGTGCAGTAGTCCAGGTGTGAGGTGATGAGGGTCTGCACCAGGGTGGTGGCAGTGTCAGAGGAGAGAAGCGGGTGTATTTATATGAGATGTTTTCCTGGAATTTAGCCACAAAGGACAGAAGAGATTTAGGATGATAGTGATAGGAGATGGAAGGTTAAAGGGAAAGTTTTTTGATGGGAGGGACATAGTGATGTGGACACAAATGGTGCCCTATGGGTTAATAGTAAGGGTTATTTTCCCAGGCCCCTGAGGGGTTTTGAGGCTCATTCTGTAGCCCATCTTGTAACTTGAGAGTGTCTTAATGCCCTTTCCCCCTTATCTTGAAATACCATACAACTTATACCAAAAGAATTGCTTTTGTCCCCCTTATCCTGTGTCCCCTATCCTGTCATCCATCTTCCTCATCCTGGGTCATGACAACTTTTCCTTATCTTGTAAGCAACCACCTTGTTTGTACTTATCATGTCCCTAAATCTCCAACCCCCATAAGAAACCCTAAAAATTACATCATCATCCTGAACATCTCTAGATAAGCATAACTCCCCCAAATATCAGGGTCTCATTTAGCTTTGTTGCTAAGGAGGCCTGTGATGCTTTTTCACATAAAATAAAGAGCTCCCATTGGCTAAAAAAGAAGTGAATTCTTTCACATCTGAACCTGCTCTCCCAACTCTGACCTCAACAAGAGGCATATTTGTAGGCAGTAGGAAAGGAGCCAATATTAAAGATAAGTGAGGATGGGGAATACTAAGGGGCAATCTGTTGGTAGACATGGGATGGCATGGGAGCTTTGGCTAGGAGTAAGGCCACATTTTTGTGTGAGACAGAGACAGTGATAGGCCACTGAGTGAAATGAGGAAGTGGGGAAAAGAGAGAACGAAGGGAATTTTTTTTCTGTGAAATATGAAGCAAGATTCTCAGGTGAGTGGGTGGAGGGAGGGGAAGCCCTGGGAGGTTGGAAGAGGGATGAAAAGCTTTGGAAGAGAGTGGAATAGGGCATTGTCTGACCATATATTGGCTTTCCAACTTTCCTCTGCTTTCACTTACCAAACCCCACTCTTTTACTACTCACACCTCCAGTCCTTGCCTGAGTCTCAGTTCTCTCCCAGGCCATCATCCCTGCCCTAGTCACTCTCTCTTCTTCTCTCCATCTTGACACTTTGGTCAATCAGTTCAGCTCTATACTATCTTCTTAAAGAAGCTCCTGGCTCCCTTATCATATCCTGGATTGCACCTAAGCCAAAAATGACCTAGAACTGATTCTTTTTTCACATGTTGGATTAGATGGCCATTGAGGTCCCTTCCAACTCCTGAATTCTATGATGCTAATCTGTGATTTCCTTGGTAAAGAAAATACCCAGATGAGGAAAATCCCTATACCAAAGCAGGTTGGTATCTTCTGCAACTTGCTAAGAACACACAGAGATTAAGTGACTTGCCCAGGGTCACACAGCCCATATATATCAGAAACAAAACTTGAACCCAATTCTTCTGGGTTATGAGGCTGTCTGTCCACTATGGCATACTGCCTCTGTGTATAGGTTTGTATTTATGTATTTGGTGTACTTACTTATCAAAGAAAATATGTTGCCGTCTCCCAGTAGAATCTCAGTTCATGAGGACAGGGACCATTCTTTATTCTTATAGCCAGAGAAATACCTGGCACATAGGCAATTTAAAAAAAAAATTTTTTGGAGTGGGGAAGGCAGGGCAGTTGGGGTTAAGTGACTTGCCCAAGGTCACACACAGCTAGTGTGTCAGGTGTCTGAGGCCGGATTTGAACTCAGGTCCTCCTAACTTCAGGGCTGGTGCTCTCTATTCGCTGTGCCACCTAGCTGCCCCCATAGTAGGCACTTTTTTAAAATCCTTTTTCTTTGCAACACATGGCTCTACATAATTTTGAGTTCCAGATCTTCCTCCTTCCCTCCCCGCCCCAAGACGGCATGGAATCCCATATAACTTTCATGTATAACTTGGCATTGAATTAATTTACACACTAGTCAAGTTGTGGAGAAGAATTATGACCAATGGAATGAATCATGAGAAAGATGAAACAGAACCAAAAAAAAAACCACAACCCAAAATCAAATATAAAAGAGAAAAAAAAAGGGAGAGAAGAAAAAGGAGAGCATGAAGTATGCCTCAATCTGCCTTCATACTTCATAGTTCTTTCTCTGGATGTAGATAGCACTCTCCATCGTGAGTCCTTTGGAGCTGTCTCTGCATATTGTGTTGCTAAGAAGAGCAAAGTCTGTCAGGGTTAGTCCTCACAGAATCCATATATCTGTGGTTGTGTATAATGTTCTCCTGGCTCTGTTCTGCTCACTCAGCATTATGTCGTGTAGGTTCTTCCAGGTTGTTATGAAGTCCATATCATCCCCGTTTCTTATAGCACAGTAGTATTCCATTACCTTCATATACCACAGCTTGTTCAGCCATTCCCCAATTGATGGGCATCCCTTTGATTTCCAGTTCTTAGGTACCACAAAAAAAAGCTGCTATAAATATTTTTGTACATATGGGTCCCTTCCCTACTTGTGTGATCTCTTTGGGGTACAACCCTAGGAGTGGTATTGCTGGGTCAAAGGTATGAACATTTTTATAGCCCTTTGGGCATTGTTCCAAATTGCTCTCCAAAATAGCTGGATCTGTTCACAACTCCACCAGCAATGTAACAATGTTCCAATTTTCCCACATCCTCTCC
>CM053626.1:210168322-210194720 GCA_028646595.1 Phalanger gymnotis
TCATTTTACTGTTTTGTTATTTTAGCCAATCTGACAGGAGAGAGATGGTATCTAAGAGTTGTTTTGATTTGCATTTCTCTAATCAGTAGTGATTACGAGCATTTTTTCATATGCCTATAGATATCTTAAATTTCTTCCTCTGAAAACTGTCTGTTCATATCCTTTGACCATTTCTCAATTGGGGAATGACTTGTATTCCTATATATTTGGTTCAGTTCCCTGTATATTTTGGAAATGAGGGCTTTATCAGTGACACTAGTTGTAAAGATTTTCTCCCAATTTTCTGCCTCCCTCCTAATCTTTGTTGCATTGGCTTTTTTTGTACAAAAACATTTCAATTTAACATAATCAAAATTATCCATTTTGCATTTTGTAATGCTGTCTCTTGCTGGGTCATGAATTCTTTTCTTTTTCATAAATCTGATAGGTAAACTAGTCTTTGCTTTCCCAAATTGCTTATAGTTTCAGCCTTTATTCCTAAATCATGAACCCATTTTGACTTTACTTTGGTATATGGTGTAAGATAATGGTCTATGCCCAGTTTCTGCCCTATCATTTTCCAATTGTCCAATTTTTGTGAAATAGTGAATTCTTAGCCCCAAAGCTGGCCTCTTTGGGTTTATCAAAGAGTAGATTGCTATAGTCATTGCCTTCTCCTTCTTGTGTACCTATCCTATTCCACTGATCCACAACTCTTGTTTCTTAGCCAGTAGCAGGTAGTTTTGATGACTGCTGCTCTATAGTACAGTTTAATATCTGGTATGGCTAGGCCCATAGTAGGCACTTTTAACAAATGCTTGTTGGTTGATTATTAAGTCATAGGGAACGGATACAAAGACAGGGAATCTGTACTCAAGGTAGGCAACACTGGTCTGAGTCTAGATTTGAGTCTTTGCTTTGGTCTGGTGACCCTGGGCAATACGACCTCTCCATGTCCTATCTTCTGTAAAATGGGGATAATCATTTTCGCATTACCTGCTTCACAGGATTATGAAGAAAGTGCCTTGTGTGATTTATTATTAGACCTTTGTGTATCTAATTTAATTCCCCAAGTATGAGTTATTAGGGATTTTAGGGATAGGGATTTTTTTAGGGATAAGTCAAGTCAAAAATCTTGTTGAAACTTTTTCTTCCTGTGCAAAATAAGCTAAATTCTTAAGTTTCCTTCCAGCTCTATATAGATTTCTACATAATGCTGAGGTCAGAGTTGGTTCAGATGTGAAAGAATTCACTTAGACCCTCTCCATAGCCATTGGAAACTTTATTTTACATGAAAAAGCAGCACTGGTCTCCTAGCAAGAAACCTAAGTGAGAACTCGACATTTGGGGGAGCTATGTTTATATAGGTTTCAGAATGGTGATGTTTCAGAGGTTTTTATAGAGGTTAAAGATTAAAGACAGGCCAGGAGGACATGTGATGAGGGAGACAAAGGAAGTCCTTTATGGTTTGGATTTAAGAACAAGGCAGCAGGACACAGGTTAAAAATTAAAACCCTGGAGAACACAGTATAGGGGAGACAAAAGCAGTTCTTTTGGTACAGGTTCAAGAAAAGGGGAAAAGAGAATTTTAGGGCACCTTCAGTTTACATAATAAACTAGGGGCTTCATAAAGTACTGGAAAAGCAACCGTTAATATTATTTTTAACCCTTAGGGCACTGTTTGTATCTGCATCAATAACTCTTGCCAAATGTGCTATAGGAGAGGAAAATAATTTTTGGCTAGAATTTTGATGTGGGGAGTGGGGGAATGGATTTCAAGAAGGGGAGTAGGTTCAGAGGTGGGAAAACCAAGATGTTTTGAGTAAGTGAAACCAATTTTAAGGATGTAGTACGCACATGGAGCTAGCCGAATGCCAGATTGGTTTTGTACTTTATTTCACCGACTGGGGGAAGCAGGAGGTTGAAGCAAGATTAAGATTAATCTGATGTTCATATGCAGATTGGTTTGGAAGAGGGTGTGACTTAAAGCAGAAAAGCTGGTTAGACTTGTATAATAGTCCTTAATAGTATAACAATAAAGACAATAAGAATGGCAAGGACAGAAGAGGCAGACTAGACATAAGTGAAAGAACCTACCCAGTTCCACCCATTTCCTTGGGGTCTCCTGTAGGCTTTTAACTTGTAGCCACAAAGTCAGGTCTTAAGTGAACAGGTAGAGAGAAAGCAAATCTACCTTTCTAAGGTTTGGGTCCCTTTTCAAAAATTCTGATGATACTGTTTTGAGAAGTCTCACAGCTAGGGAGGAAGGACTAGGATGACTAAATTTGTGAATCATAGGGGCAAAGGAGAAACTAGAAGGCCCAGTAGCCAAGAGGAAGCAACGCAGGAAAAAAAAATCAAGGCTGATGGCCATTAATGGGCATCCGTTACTACCCTAATCAAAGATTTTTAATTAGCTAAAAATATAAATGACCAGAAGATTTCAACTAGAGGAGGGGTAATAATTGCAGAAGAAAAAAAGATTACGTAGCCCAAGGACTTAGAAAATATGGGCTCTAGAATACGAATCAGGAGACCTGGTTGTAGCACTGGCTTCCTAACCTCGTATATGCCACTTGAAACCCTAGAAGTGGGAAGCAGGATGCACCAGAATCAGAGGTTCCCAAACTTATTTGGCCTACCACCCCTTTAAAAAAATTACTCAGCACCCCCTTGAAAATCTACTTTAACCCTTCAACTAGTTTTTGGATATTTGTGGCATTTCAAAGTACTACTGGCACCCCCCCCCCCGCCCACCGTTCCAGGCCTCCCAGGGAGAGCTATCACCCACTTTGGGAACCTATGCACTAGATGGACTTCACAAGTTGCACCAGATGAACTTCCCAAGTTCTTGAGATAACTAAGAATTCTTTAGCTTCAAGAAAACAATTTCCTCAAACTATCCTCATTTTCTTTGTTTTGTGGCTAAATATTTGTGCCCTTTTTAGTCACTGTCCTATAGGAATGAGTAAAAAAGGCTAAAAGCAAGATAAACGGTCTGGGTTGGAAGATGGAGAGTTTAATGATGATCAAGCAGGAGGTTAAGGTTAACTTTCCTGTTGAAGGTTCTGAAGGCAGCTATGAAGAGGAGAGTGACAGAGAAAGAAATATTCTGAGCTGGAAGCAAAGATAGACATTTTAATTAGTTGTGATTCTTAAGTAATCAGACTGTCACCAAGACCTAGTACCTGTATCTTTTGCCAAACCTGTAGCACCTACCTCACTGAGTTGTACTGAATAATAGAATGTGTCAAGTACTTGCAAACATTAGAATCATATAAACAGGAATAATTAATTATATCCAGCTATCAATCTTAGTCAAGGAACACCCATGTTTTGGTCAAGCTCCTTTAGTTCTGACTTGAGGTACTGAGTCCAAGCAGTGGCTCCTCATTTTTGTGACACCAGATTATAGTCTTGTGGGAAAATAAGAACATAACAGTAGCACTCTCATTCCCCTCTTGACTTATGTTTCCCAGCACCCCCCTACTCCACGAGCAGTGGTTATTACCTTAGGCTAAAAAGAATACAGAACAACTGAAGTCTCAAACGACTGAGATTTTAATCATCGGAAGCAAACTTAAATGGAAAGCTTACAATAGGAGTTACATGTCAGTGCCTTTTGCAAACTGAACTGGGGCAGAAAGAGGCCGAGAGAGGGCTCTCAACCTAATCTCCACCCAAGACATCCATGTTTGCCCTGGCAGCCTGGCTCGGGAAAACGATGGAGAAAACCTGCTGGTCCTGTGGGTTGTCACCTCAGCTGGTGCTCATGTTGTCAGCTCACTCCTGCCCAGCATCAGGGTGACCCCCTGACTGATTCTGATCATCACCCTTCTTTTTGTGGCCTGAGACAATGTCATCGATCCGAAGTAGGAGGATGGCCGTCTGTAGAGGAGAACCAAGACCCAAGAGAGCTCAGTACTGGGAAAGGAGGTGGCTCTGCTCCAGGAGCACACCACCGGATCCCTTCCTCTCCCCGAGCATCACCCCACCATCTGAAATAGACTCTGCTTGCATGCTATAAACTATGCCCGAGGGACCTTTATGGGAGGCATAAATCTCTCAAGCTGTTCTAGGATTTTTTTTTTAAACCAGATTTTGAGGCTGACATCTAACTAGCTTTTGTGGCCTTTTTCCTTTGGTTTCTATCCTCCAAATCTGGACTACTTTTTAAATTTCCTGCTGTGGCTAAGAAAGGGAATGGAAAGAGCTTTAGAGAATCCTCTTGAGCCCTGCCTGCCTCAGGTCAGCTTTGCATGGACTCTGGGGCCCTCACCTCTACTGCAGTCTTATAGATCTGCAGCTTCACAGCAAGTGGTTCCCAGATGCCCAGCTCCTTCATGTCCACCAAGGCTCCTGTCTCACCATCCACACCCCAGGTCTCACAGTTCTCTTGGGTGTGCTTGGCCTGTATGGTTGTCAAGAGAAGAGATTCTCAGGGGAAAACTCTTGGGTCAAGACAGGAATATAGGAAATGGAAAGGGGCATTTTTAAGATTTTAAAGGAAAGAATCAGGCAGAAGAACTTGATTAAACATTAACAGGGATTTGAGGGGAAATGGGAAGGATAAAGATTTAGACAAAATGAGAGTAGGTTGAAGGGAGAAGAATTTATGGGAGCAGGATGTGGGGTAGAGATAACTACTACCTGGGCCCCAAGGGCATAGGGACTTACCCGAAGAGAAGTGAGTAGACGTATGGTACTGGCCCCACAGTTCTGGATAAGGGTACGAGGGATGACCTCTAGGGCCTGGGCCACAGCCCGGTAAGGCCACTGCTCAATGCCAGTCATGGCCTTGGACTTTTCTGTCAGGGCATGAGCCAAGGCCATCTCAGAGGCCCCACCCCCTGGTACCAGCAGAGGTTCAAGAAAAACGTTCCGGCAGACCTGCATGGCATCCTGGAGGTTTCGCTCGACCTCCTGGGGGAAGAAATGAAACACAAAGTAAGATGCCTGTTGACCTAGTGTATGTCCACACAACTGTGACCTCTTGGATTATACTAAGAGGAGAATTGGGATGGCAACTGGTTTAGATGGAGTATTTGGCCTGAAAGCCACATGATTAAGAAAACTTATGAGAGCCTTCCCAGACTCCATTTTGTTGACCCCCTTCCCAAATAGCCTTAGAATTAAATCTGCCAGGCATTATTCAGGATAAAAATTTTTCTCATCTTTGGGGAGCTAATACATACCCAATTTAGAGAGACCCAAAGCAGATTTTGTTGAAGGGGAAGATTAGACCAATAAATCCCCCACTAGTCCTTTAGAAACAAATTTAACTTTTATTTAGGGTCCAACCCAGGCTGAATATAAAATTCACAAGAGGGATAGTTCATCAATGTCTGAAGTTAGAAGAAAAAAGTGGTAAGGTTTCTAGAGGATGCAGTCAGGCAACATGGTCAATAGTCATCCTAGATTTGGAAGTCAAGAAGACCTGAGTTCAAATCCTGCCTCAGGGGCTTATCAGCTGTATGACTAGGCAAATCACTTAATCTCCCTCAAGCCTTAGTCTCCCCCTTCATTAAATGGGTATTATGAGAAACAAGAGAGATAATATTTATAAGTGCTTTGCAGACCTTAAAGCACTATGTAAATGTTACCTATTACTTCATCGCTTGAACTGGAAAAATAAAAGAGGTATGGGCAGAGTACTGAAATCCACTCTAAAGGGAGGGAGTAATGCATTTAAGGTGAAGGCATTCACCACTATTTCCTGCTCCCCTCTGAAGTGGGACACTTGGTTTATAGCACACAGGGAAGGATCAGAGGGAATGGGTGACGGCTCACCGACAGGATCTCCTTGCTGGCTCCCCGGAGGAGAATGGTGCAGGCCTTGGGGTCTTTGCATTCTGTGATGAATGTGAAGTACTCATCTCCAATCTTCTTGATTTCAAATAAGCCAGCACCAGTCCCAATGTCTTCTTCTCTCAGCTCTTCTGGTCGGCTAGCAATGCGAGCCCCACATGCCCTGCACGGGAACCCAATGTTTTCAGAAATGCCTCCTCCACCTCACCCTCTAGAGTTTCAAACTCTGGTAATTTGGTGAAATGGAACAGCTGTGAAGCTGGTTCTGCATCAGTTGGAAGATCCCCAACCAGCCAAGAATAAGCAATTCATTCCCTTTCACAAAAGACAAGTGGACAAACTAGTATAAGGTCTGGCAGATAACTCTCATTCTTAGAAAAGCTGCTGTATTCAAAACATAAAACGGAGACAAAACAGTGATTATTCTTTATTGTAATTAGATGTTAAGATACGGTGAATTTGAAGTTGTTTTTTTTTTTGTTAAGGATAAAAGTACACACAATAAAACTGCAACTTTTCGAAGGAATTTATATCCATTCTATCCTAATGGTGTTTAATATGCACTTGACACATACACATGTATACACATGTGATTACCCTCTCCTCAATATGTCCATTTCAGGTTCCAGAGCCAGCAACAGGGATGTGAGAGGGAAGGAGCCTGCGGCCAGTTAGGAATTGAGGGAAGGGATGAGTGACAAGTACCATACTGTGTCTGATTGCTTTACAAAAATCAAATTAAAACCAATTCTAGGTTATCTTTTTAATTTAACCAGCCCTTTCCTCTCACTCATATGAACAAGCTCGTCAAGAGTCAAGTGCGTACTTAAGCGCCCTCTACAGAGAACTCCTTAATGAGATGCACTAGTAAAGAAAGCAGCAGCACAGAAAACCAAAACCTCCAAACATTTCAATTTAGCTTTGTGATAACTCTGGCACATCTATTCCCTGTTTTACTTAAGCTACCATATATAGATAGGTGTTGTCTTTTTTTTTTTTTTTAAATTTTTCGTTTTCAACATTCTTTTTCACAAGATTGAGTTACAAATTTTCTCCCCGTCTCTACCCTCCTCCCCATCCCAAGATGGCATGTATTCTGAATGCTTCCTTCCCCCAGTCTGCCCTCCCTTCTATCACTCCACCCCCACCCCCCATCACTTTTCCCCTTACTTTCTCGAAGGGCAAGATAATATAGCTTATTTCCCAGTTGCATGAAAAAAACAATTTTTAAAAAACATTTATTTTGTTCCAAATTCTCTCCCTTCTTCCCTCCCCACCCACCCTCCTTGAGAAGGCAAGCAATTCAATTTAGGTTATACATGTAAGATAGGTGTTGCCTTCAAGTGCACAGGTGCTGGGCAGAGAAAGCCCTGTTAAGTACAGGTGACTGACTCTACATTTAACTTCTTCTCAGATAACTGGTGTTTGCTACTGTATCAGAGAGATTGTTAGAATCATGATCAGAGTTAAGAGGACAAAGAAGATGAGGTTGCTGGCACTCACTCACCTGGCAATTCGGTTGTTGTCTGTCTTCCGGACTCTGCGGATAGCTGTGATGTTGGCCCGCATGAGGTAGTGCTGAGCTAAATCTACAAAATAGAATTGTAGATACATCAAGTTGAAGTCAATGTTCCTGGGCTCAAACCCCAGCTTCTCCTCTAACAAGACCATTTTAATGTTATGTCTCAGTGAGGAGAGACATTCCCCCCCCCACCTCCCCATACTCTGAAAGTGAATGAAACCAGCTCACCTGAAATGCCCTTTTCTGTGATGACCACATCAGGTTTGAGGTGAATAATATCCTCACAAAGCTGCTGAATATATTCTTCTTCCATTTGCAGGATCCGGGTGAAATCTTCCTCTCGAGTTATCTCAATGTCTGTCTGTAAGAATGGGGAATGGAGGCAGAAATCTGTTTAACCAGTCAGACTCTCTAGGAGCACAACATTCTCTGCCACATTCTTTCCTACCTCTTCTCCTCCAGACAACTCCATATGGTTTTGTTCGGGATCACCACAAGGTACCATCAAGTAGCTGCACGGGCTTGTAGTCCTTCAAGTGCAGAGCCTTATGTATCATTTTCCTAACTCCCATAACCTCGAGGTACCACCACCTCCCCTTGCTCACCCCTCAAGCCAATAAACTCCTCCACCTAGTCTTCTTTAGTCAGAATGTTTTTTGGTGTTTAGCACCATTCAATTCCTTTGCTTCAGCTACTGGTGAGCATTAGGTTTTCAGCTGAGGGGCTGATACCTGGTTCATAAAAGCGGAAAGTTGAAAAGCAACACAGGTTTGGGAAGAGGTAGAGAATGTGGAAGTCCTGGGCTGAAACGGGTGAAGGGTAGGTGTGGTTATGCTTTAGACAAGCTTCACAATTGGCTCTTAAGAGACTGGAGGGCAAGAGACCGATCTTCCCACTGTGCCTGACAAAACATCCACAGGGCAATGGTCCTCTCTTTAGAGATCAATGTACGCAACAAATAGAAAATCTTTCCTTAGAGGATCTCTATTGTGGCCCCCAAAGGATGTGAACGAAGAGTGGAATTTATACAAGACCAGCCTCCAAAGTCCAAGATGGTCCTTGTTTCCTCATCTTCTCGGCCTTGATATATTTCCCTTCTCCCATTAGCTTTAACCATGGACCTCACCTGGCTTTCTCCTTTCTTGTATTCCAAAGAGGAGTCCAGCAACACAATTCGTGGATTCTTAATGTAGCGCCGCATTCGTGGATGGGTCACATCCTTGTTGATCATGACTCCACGTAAGACGCAGGAGTCCTCAATGATGCCGCCAGGAATCTGCGCAGAACAAAAACAGCTTTGATCTATATCACCCAAGATAAACAAAAAGAATGCTTCAACTGTCCTTATAATTTTTTTCAATCTTTCAAAATACCATATCACCATCAACAAGGTGCATGGTTTCTACTATGCCTTTATTTGAAAAATAACAAAACAGTCATCTATCTAAGTGTCCTTAGGAGAAAGGGGTGGGGAGAGGAGAATAGATATGCGGGAATCATAGCCTATGACTCTGGGTGTCAAAGGTGGCACTGACAGAGGTTAAGCAATTTTCATTGATTTGTCACAGAATGGTATATAATAACTTTTTTTTTCTTAAGATAGTACTGGAAATGTTTCCCCTGCATTCCTGAAATCCTACTACTTTGCTCTCTGAAGGGAATAAAGGGGAAAGAGGCCAAAAAGAGATGCTCTTACAAGTCTTCCAGATCTTGAGTATGGTTCGTTTTCTCTTCAGTCCTTCTCACCTGTTGTGTGAATGTATTAGCTGGGAACAGGGGCTCTGAGTAACCGGCAGCTCTAGTTTTTAGGAGAAATAGAGTCTGGGCATCCTCTCACTCCCTTTTTTGATAGGACAGGTAGAGTTTCGTTCTCCTACTGTAGCTAAATCTGTTTTGATTTCACTGAGATCTCCTCAGAAGTTCCAGGCTCTCCTGAAACCACATTTACCCAAAGATGAGCAACTGGGTCCACAAAGCCAGGGGGAACTCCATAAGCTGGGTGTCAAATAAAGTGAGCAAGTCACTTTTTTCTCTACAACAGTTTCTCCCTTTATGAAATGAAAGGATTAAACTATGCCTTCTCTGAGGTCCTGTTCAGCTCTGGTATTCTGTGTGTTTCTGTGTGGAGAAAGCACTAAATTTATCTGAAGCTATTCTAAGACCCTTTATCTATGGCAGGGTGGTCCAAAATGCAGCCCCACCTACAAGCACAGAAATTTACATAAATGCTTTAGTAAGGGAAGCCAAGCTACTGCAGAGCTCTTACTAAAATGGCAAATCGAAACATATTGTTTATTGTTTCAATAAAAACCTAAGGTTGGACAGCCCTGATCTACTGCAAAGCCTGCCACCCAGGGGGGTTCCATATTGAAGGGAAGTGGTACAGTGCACTACCTACTTGGAAACACATACATAATTCATTCTGGCTAATTATTAGGGACATGACCCAGGTCAGTGACTTTGCCTTCCTCAGCCTCAACTTTCTCATCTATAAAATGAGGGATCTGAATGAGATGAGCAGCTCTCAAAGTATGGACTTTGAGATACTTTCAAAGGGTCTATGAGGTCAAAACTATTTTCATGGCAACACTAAGGTGTTTTCATTTCAAAAACGATAAACCCTAATAAATGTAAATGTACAAACAAAAAGTGGGGAGGGGGCCCAGGGGGAAGAGCCTCAATAATCTTAAAGAATGTACAGGTGGTCAGAGACCTAAGAATTTGAGAACTGCTGAAACAGATACTCCTTCCCACTCTAAGCCTACGATCTTAGCAAATAAGGCCACAAGGGCTCTGGGCTCCCCCTGCTGGCCCACAAGGTGCTGGCCACCTTAAGACTGACTCCTGTGAAAACAAGGAGATAGGTACCTAGAATAAGTTTAGGATTTCTGGAGCTTAAATTATAAGGACAAGGTGTTAATATTGTTAATCTGCAGCCAACACCATAAGGGTAAAAATTTTACCCTTTAAAAATCTTTATTCTGAGCCCAACTTTGTGGTTTTTCAACTAAAAGCACAATAGAAACCAAGGACCCTATGGTATATGTGATAGTTGAAATATATGCATGTAAGGATGCCAAAAGTTCTGCGTTCCAGTTTTGCCTTCCCTTTACTCCTGGGCAACTAGTTTACCTTCAAACAAATCTGTGACCTTCTTGCTAAGACTTACTTACTCCTTATAATAATAATATATATAATAATAATATGTATAATATAATAAAATACTCCTTATCAGGCCGATAATCCACATATGGGACAATCTAAATTGCCTATCTGGCCTGGATCTACACTTCTAAGAAGGATGGCTAAAAGTGCACTGAAGCTGTTACCTTTTCCACTTTTGCATATTTCTTAATGTCAATCTCTTTCCGGCCATTCTCCTCAAACTGTACCATCTTCACAGCATCGAGGGCTATGGTGCAAGCCAGAGAGGACCAGCGGCTGATCACCTTAGTGCGAATGGCACTGTCAATGATATTCATCATTGTATCACGGCTGTTGATATCAACGGGGATACTGGGGAAGAGAAGGAAAGAAACACATGTTCATGTGGCAGTCTGGAGGTTATTTACAAGGAAAGTTATTTGTTTGCAGCATAGATGTCAAATGACTAAAATAACGAGCTAAGAGAGGGATCCTATTTCCTTAGAACTAAGTGATTACAAGAATGTGTCCATCTTTCTATATCCTTGTCTATAACTCTACCTTCTCCCTCATCAGCCCCCTGGGCTTCATTATCACCTCTATGTAGATGACATACATTATATATCTAGCCCCAGTTTCTCCTCTGATTTTCAGTCTTGAAGTACAATTGCCTGTTGGACATTTCAAATTGGATATCCTCTAGGCCTTTCAAACTTGATATGTACAGCAACAGACCAAATCTTTCCTTCTTCCAAACTTCCCTATTTCTGATGAAGCAGTCACTCGATTTCTATTACCTCATCATCTCCTGCAATCCCACCCCCCCTCTCCACTCAGACAGAAACTACTGGAGTTCAAGCCCTCATCAGCTCTTGACCACTTTATTGCAATGGCTTTCTAGTTGATATGCCTCAAGCTTCTCCCCTCTTATGCATCTTACACAGTTGCCAGAATGATTTTCCCTTAAGTGATGAACTGACCATTCTGCTCCCATTCTCACCCTAGTGCCTATAGGATAAAATATCAACCTCTCTGTTTTTAAAGCCATTTACAAACCTGGCCCACCAACCAATCTTTTCAGCCTCATTATTAGTCCTCCTCCTGGTACTCTGGAACCCAGCGACACTGGTCTCATCTGTTCCTTTGCGCTGGCCACTCGCCCCCATGTCTGGAATGTACTCCTCGCCCATCTTCCCATTAAAAAAAATCTCCCATCTTTCTTCAAGATCCAGCTCAAGCACCACCTTCTACAATGAACCCTCTCCTGAGCGCTCATCCCTCAAACCCTGGCTTCCTTCCAAATTATCTTGTATTCAACTACTTTGCACTTATTTTGCAAAGCGTTTACACACCTAATACATGCCAGGCACTATGCTAAACATTTTTTACCTGTAATCTTATTTAAGTCTCACAATGCTGGGAAGTAGGTACTCTTATTAATCTCCTTTACAAATGAGGAGACTGAGGAAGAAAAAGGATAAGTTCTTAACCCAGGGTCATACAGTGACACCAGGTCTAACACCTGATCCATTTCTGGCCTTCACTGGTGGAGGTAGTTTCTTTAACTAGGAGTTTCCTGTATCAAGGAAATTGCAGGATATATCTATATAGCATGTCTACACATTCCAAATGGTTGTTTGTTTTGTTTTTGTGGGGAGAAGGCAGGGCAATTGGGGTTAAGTGACTTGCCCAAGGTCACACAGTTAGTAAAAGTGTGTCAAGTGTCTGAGGCAGGATTTGAACTCAGGTCCTCCTGACTCTAGGGCCAGTGCTTTAATCACTGCGCCACCTAGCTGCCCCTCCAAATGGCTTTTAACATATAATTTATACTGTATTTACTCTCCCTATGCTTCAATTAACTACATTTTTACTCAATCTTCAAGGCTAAGTTTAAGCCCTACACTCCACACAGTCTTCACATCTCTTGAGCCAACTTTCAAAGCTGTTTTTTCAGTCAATCAATTTACAAGAGTTCATTAAGAGCTTATGCTATGTGCCAAGCATTGTGCTAGGTGATGGAGCTATTAAGACACAAGTGAAATAGAACCTGTTATTAAGGAACTTACGTTTTATAGGAGAAAGTGGCATGCACATCTTAATTAGGTCTATACAAAATAAAGGCAAAGTACAACCAGCTGGAGGCTAGGATGTGGTGGGAAGCTCAGGAAAGGCCTCACGGAGGGCGGTCTTTAAACTGACCTATGAAGAAAACTAAAGATTCCATTGAGGCCAAGGAATGGGAGGGGAGGGCATTATCAAGAATGGGGTATGCAGACAGGTGAAACAGCAAGAAGGCTAGCCTGGCTGAACTGAAGAGGGTGGGCAAAAGCAAAACATACAAGGCTGGAAGAGCAGCCAAGGAGAAAAGGAGAGAGAGGGAGAGGGGGAGAGAGGAAGAGAGAGACAGAGACAGAGAGATTGATTGATTACGAACCTCTTTGGATGCCAGAGGAGCTTGCTTTTGACCCTTGAAATAACATGGAGGCAGTAGGGGTTTTTTGTGACCACCTACAGTAAACAATTTGAGCACCTGATTATAGTGAGAATCATTATCATATGCTTGTGGTACAGCTGAAGAGAGCTGGTCTTCTTGGCAGGCATCACAGGTCTAAATTTTGACTCTCATAAGGACTGCTGCTTCACTTTCTGGGTTTACATAACTTAGGAACTGCTTAACTTTTTACTCATTTTACTCATCTATGAGAGTTGGAAGAAATTCTCTATAATGTTTCTGCAAGCTCTAAAACCTGTGATTTCTGGGGGACTCAAGTTTATCCATCTTTACGATGTAGAAAGTTGGTCTAGATCTGGGGTAGAGAACTTGCGGCCTTCAGGCCACATGTGGCCCTCTAGGTCTTCAAGTGCAGCCCTCTGACTGAATCCAAACTTCAAAGAACAAATCCGCTTAATAAAAGGATTTGTTCTGCAAAACTTGGACTGTCAAAAGGTTGCACAGCCAAGGACCTAAAAGACCACATGTGGCCTTGAGGTCGCAGGTTCCCCACCCTGGGCCTAGAGGATCTCTAAGATCTTTTAACAGTTCTAAAGCTGTGTGGGGATAATACCATCTACATCACAAAAATTGCTACAAGCAAACTATAAACCTTAAGTACTATATAAAAGTGAATTAATAGCATTTTATTTGACTAAGTATCTCATGAAATGATTTCTGTTATGTATGATGAAACCACATCTTTTGCCTGCTTCTCTGAGAGTCATCCTTCCATTTAGCTACTTTTTAAATTGGAAAAAAAAACCAGACCCTCCTCTCACTTATTAAAAATACAAAAGCTTTATAACAAACATGCAGCCAAGCAGAACAAACTTTTGTAGTGTAAGCTGCAACTTAATGTATCCAAGTTTTATTTATAGCAAAAAATGTCAATATAGCTATAAATGCCTCCAGGAACCATTCACTCTGGTCTTTAAACAAAGATTACAGGCTGAATGCCAGCAGTTAAATGAATGTTTGTAGATGGTGTAAAAAGTGGATTACTAACATCTTCCATTCCACTTTTAACTTTTTTGCAATTGTCAATAGTGACTAGAAGAAACAGACTGTATGCTGAGACATGGATCATATGTTGCTGTGTTCCTGCCTCCCACTTCCCCACTAGCCAGCAGCTGGTCTTCTACTGAGGAACCTATTTCACCCATGGCCAGGCTGATCTGAGAGCAGAGGCCATAGGTGGGTGACTTAGGTATGACATGCTCTCAACTTACATCCAAAACAAAATAACTGACCACTATTCTGTTTGAATGGTTTTCCAGAATTCTCAATGATCTCATCCCTTTTTATTCCTTCCTGTCCAGACTACAAATCACTTATTTCCTAAACCTTCTTTCTTCCCTCCTATAACCCCTCTCCATTACTGAGGAGACAGGGAAAACAGCAAATGAGTGTGTAATACTTTCCTCTCTACCAATTTTTATCATCTTATCATATGATGAGTTCAGTTTAACCTTCCCCACTCATCATAGTGCATTGCCCCTTTCCCCCAATACCTGATTTTCTTAAGCGTGCTGATCATATCATCCAATGCCTTTCGGTAGGCACTTATCACTACTGTAGGGTGCATCTGTTGCTCTAGGAAATGCTCAGCCACTGATAGCATCTCTCCAGCTAAAGGAAAGAAGAGACATATACACTAGAGCCAACTTAGCCATCAATATATTGGTCATCAAGACGAAAAATAACCGACTTTATTTTGTCAAAGATTAGATTGCTTTTGAGACTACCAGTGTTCTCTTGCAGTCACCTGGAATCAAAACCACCCGCATAGGAGTCTACATCTTTCTCATAATCCCCAGGTGAACTATGTCCTAGGTTTATCTGACAATGACAGAAATTTCTGTTTGACATCTGAGAGCGGCTTTCCCTGATGTATTTTCAGCCATTCCTTCCTATTTTTAGTTATATTTTGATAAACTCACGAAACCCTACCTAAACTTTCACAGAATTAATGGCCCACTCAAGTTTTCCTTAAAGCTCAGAACTGGTCTTGATATAAATGTAAAAGTCCTGAATATAAGGTAAAAATGCAATTAGACTCGATGACTCCCTAACAATTCCCATCCAATTCAACAAAGACTATAGTCTTAGCCAGCATTATACATGATACAGTAACTCAGGTGGGAATATACTTTTTTGGGATATGCTTGACAATACTCTAAAGTAGATCAACTTTTAACATTTTGACTCCATGTATTCATAATTAAAAAGATTCCCCTTAAAGTCACATAGTCCCTACATAAAGTACGCTTTTATGCAATTTTTGACTGAGCTGTTCTTTTAATAGTTTTTCCAGTTAACAAGCCTTTATGTTCTCTGTGCAAGTTTCTCCTTCCCCAATGAAAAAAAGAAAAACAAAACTCTTATAACAAATACACATAGTCAAGCAAAACAAATTCCCACATTAGCCATGTCCAAAATTGATTCATTTGTTAAACAAAAAAAGATATATTTTCTTGGTAAAACTCAGCAACCAAATAAGAAATTTATACAGAGAACAGTATCAGTGTGTAGTAAAGTGATACACAAGGCTTCAGGAAGGTTAAGAGAATACCAGAGATACTATTTGAAGTGGAAGACAATTAATGCAAACTAAGACACTGGCTTTACCCTAGATGGAATCCATACAGCCTCCTCCTCTGACAGATAAGGAAACTGAAGCCACCAGATATTAAATGACTTGCAAGGTTATTATTTAGAACATGAAGTCAGGTCCTCTGACTACAAATCTAGTGCTTTTCCTACAATGCCACCTGGCCAATACTCAACTAGGATTGCAAAGTTCACCTTACACATTTGAATCTATCAGATGATGTAGGAGAGCAACCAAAAATATTTAAATGTTACTGCCATACATTTGTACAGCATTTTACTCATATCTTGCTGTTTTCCTTCATTAACTTCCCTATATCTTACCAAGAATAATCACTGACGTAGTCCCATCTCCAACTTCTTCATCCTGGGTCCGACTGATTTCAATCATTGATTTGGCCGCTGGATGCTGGACTTGAATCTGGGGAGGATAAAGACAATTCCCAACATCTTTTTTTCTGTCTATCCTGCTTGTCCCTAACTCAGCTCCCTACCTTGGAGATACACATTCGGTGTTTTCTCAATCTGCTTCTAAGATTACAAATAAAACTGGCCCTACATAGTAAATGCTGTAGAATTCAGCCTTTATTATCTATGCAAACCACCCCTTAAATTCTCTTTCTGGAAATTACATGCACAATGCCTTTATCACCTACAGAATCTTCTTAGGAAAAGTGTGCAAATATCTTCCATATTTTATACTGGATCACATATATGAAACTACAAGAATGCAGAATGAAATCAAACCTCTCGGAGAATGGCGTTGCCATCATTGGTCATCACAATGCCACCCATTGGGTCCAAAAGCATCTAAGACAAAATCAGAGGACATTGGTGATGTACATTCACTTAGTTGAAAGTACTAGGGGTGAGAAAATTGAGGCAATGTTTTTTCGTTTGAGTGTCTAAACTTACCTTCATCATGGACTTAGGTCCTAGACATGTTCGGATGACATCTGCAATAGTCTGAGGGGAAAAAAGGCATAGATAAGCAAACTCCAATGTGGCTTTTAAAAATATATATATATAACTTGAGTTTAATAAAAGTGACACATAAAGAAGTTGTATAACAGTTCTCTATTTGTATTGGTAGGAGTTTTCATAACTGGCGCTCCATGTACAAATGAAATTGTGGATGTTAGGAGAGGGAGGGAGAAGGAAGAAGAGAAATGACAAAGTGTTGTGGCTACCCTCAGAGTCAGCAATCTTTTAAGTGAATGTGTCAAACTACTGTGAGGGAGAAGGGACCACAGTAGCTTTTGTCAATGTGGGAGAATATACAACAAGCCTAGCTGAACTAAATGGCAGATGAGTTTTGGGTCCTTAAGAAATGTTTCCCTGAGCTTCACATTCCCAACAGTCGGATACCAAAGGGACTGTGTCCATTCCATTCACAATCCATCAGGCACATACGTTTGTGTTCTAAAACACAGGCTTTCATTCACCTCATATACCACTTTTTGCTTTGCTGACCTTGGTTGTAAAGCTTGGGTAAGAAAAGATTGTGATATTGAGAAAAAAGGGAATCAAGTCAAACTGTAAGACTAATCCTGGGGGCCTAAAGAAAGGTACCTTGGCAGCGCTGATGTTCCCTGATTGTACTTTCCTTCCAGATTCCCGTTTTGTACTCTGACCTGAAATGCATAAAAAAACAAAACAGCTGAACAATGTCTCATGACTGCCTTTGCTTTGTCCGCTTTTGATGAATGAAAGTATTTATTAAGTTTTTTATACGATAAGTATTGTGCTGAAAGCCAGGCCTACACAAAATCTTCCCTCAAAGAGTTTACCTTCTAATCCAGGAGACAAGGGGTAAGATATAAGGGAGTGGTAGCCAGGAAAGAGATGCTTTCCCAACATCACTGAAAAAAAACCCCATTATTTTATGATAGCTTAGAGAACCCCTCACATTCTTGTCATTATTTTTCACTAGACCAAATTCCAACGACATTACAAGAAAATGGGAGAAAAAATAGTTTTTAACTGATGATTTTCTGTTTAGTACCACCTGCACTAAAAGCGTTCCGGTTTTGGTGTCTAATTCGCCAGAACTAGCAAGAGACTACACATTGCAAGTGCCTATGTATAGAAGTGACCAGGGCAGGAATTGAGAATGCTCTGTGTACTTGATGACTTCCAAGGTTCCTTCCAGCTCTAGATCCACGATCATATGATTCTACCTCTTCAGGAGTGGCTGATGTCTTCAAATCTTTCAACATAAGACAGCCAACGTCACAAAATATGTAGGCCGGAATTCTTAACAATACAAAGTAACTTCTAATGCATTCTGAGACCATCTCAGGGCCCCACGAACAATATCTGAAGACAGGGCTGTCTCAAAGAACCTGGGATAGGAAAAAATTATGGGAGTTGATGGAGGATGGAGAAAGAACCACTTAAGTGAGAGGATGATTACAAACCACTTTGCTGGTGGTTTGTAACCCTGCGCAGTGCACGGTGCAGATCACTGTTTCCCTTCTACGGGTGAAGAAACTGAGGCTCTGGGAAGCAAATGGCCCCTCTACGGGTCGAACCTCAGTGTCTCTGTTCCAAGGGCCAGAGCCCAGGCCATCTCTCTGGACAGCGATGTGTTTGGGGGCGCGGGGGGAGGCTTGCGGCCGATGTGGGGAGAAGAAATCACGTGGGGGCCATTAATGAATCGAGGAGGATGAAGGCGGCCAGAAGCGAGTCCTGGGCCCTGGATTGGGAAGGCCTGTCAAGGAGGGCGCAGGGGGTTCCCTCCCTCTGTGGGAGAGAAGTCCTGGAGGGTAAGGAGAGGCAGAGGAGGGAGTGACCGCAGGGCTAGGGATCCCGCACTTGCGGGAAATTCGGGAGTTACTACGGGCAGATAAAGCGACGCGCCAAGAGATCAGTTGTGGGGGGGAGGGATTCTTGAGGATCAGGGGCCTTCCGAGAAGGGTGTGGGGAGGCCTGGCACAGAGGGTCGGGTCAGCCTTTAGTCCCCCACGACTTACTGAGCACGAGCACAGGGCGATGGCCCATCATGGCGGCGCGGAGCCGAGAACCGGGAGCTAGGTGAACCGGCAGAACCTTCTGGAGATGGAGCCAGAATGCGGTGCCCAAGCAGCGCCGGCGCTACAGCACCTACAGTTAAACGTGCTGTCTTCTGTGCTGCAGCCAATCCTCTCACATGTCTCATTGACAGGCACCAATAAAAGCCAATAGATACCTATGGTTCCTCCTCTCTGGCCGGAACGGCTATGCAAGCTAGGTAGAGAGGGCGCCAAATGGAGGGGAGGAGCAGCGCAAGCGCAGGCGCAATTGGATGACCGCTCCCGGCCGGGCCGCGTGCAGACTGTTGCACGCCGGTGTCCTCCACGCAGGCGTCTTAGCACGGGCGGTTGATTGGTTGGTATGTTAGCGCGCAAGCGCAACAGCTCCTGGGTGGGGCTCTGGAAGCGGGGAGGGTTTATGCTTTTGTTTTACATAGCGGGTGAGTTAACTGAACCATCTCCTCCGGCTCTGCCTGGCCTCTGAAGAACTAAGAAGACATAACAGCCTTCAATCAGCCAGTTTGAACCCAGCAAAGGTGAGAGAATGGGGTGCGGGGAAGACGTCAACCGGCATTTGAGACAGAAAGTGACGTTTTTGCCGCAGGGTGATATGGGAATTGTAGTTTTCAGGACTGGTAACAGTCCCTGTACCTGCTGGGATTTGTAGTTGGTTGCCCAGTTAGGATTGTGACCGAATCTTTGCCTTCTTAGGCTATGGCTGTTTACGTGGTAACCAGTAATAATAACTCAAAATTTTATACCACTTAAAAATTTACAGTTCACTTTTCTTACAAAAGCCTTGGGAGACATATAAGTTGGAGCAGCCTCATTTCGCAAATCAACAAGTATTTATTAAACACCTAGGTACTGTACTAAGCGCTGGGGATACAAAGAAAGGCAAAAGCCCAGTTGCTCCCCTCTAGGAACTCACATTCGAATGTGAAAGACAACATGCAAATAACTGTGTACATACGGAATGGATCTGGGGGAGGGAGGAGGAAGGCAGTAGGTGGCATTTGAGTTGTCTTGAAGGAAGCTAGGAGGTGAGGCATAACCAATCGATAAACATTTAAGTGCCAAGCGCTGTGGTAAGCAATGAGGATATAAAAAGAGGTAGAAGGTAGTTCCTGTGCGCAAGAAGTTTACACTCTAACGTGGGGGGAGGCGGGGGGGGGGGGGGGGGGGGGGGGGGGGGGGGGAGAGAGAGCCAACATACAAATAAAACAAGCTATACTACAGAATAAATAGGAAAACATTAACGGAGAGAAGGCACTAGAATTAAGAGGGGTTGGACAAAGCTTCCTGTAGAAGATGGGATTTTAGTTGGGTCTTAAAGGAAGCCAGGGAGGTCATTAAGGAGAATGGACAAGAGTCTTCCAGCCAGCCAAAGAAAATGCCCTAATTTGGGAGATGAAGTATCTTGTACAAGGAACAGTCAGGAGGCCAGTGTCACTGGATTGAAGAGTACCGCTGGGAATAAGATGTAAGAATATTGGAAAGGTAGGAGAGAGCTAGGTTATGAGGGGCTTCGAATGCCAAAAAAGACATTTTAGTTTACTAAGTAGGAGAGTAACATGGTCAGACCTGTGATTTGAGAAGATCACTTTGGTGCCTGAATGGAGGATAGATTGGAGTAGAGAGAGAATTGATTGAAGAAGACCTCTCCATAGGGTATGTCAGTAATAGGGAAAGCAGGAGAGGAGGGGGATGGTTTAGGGGGAAAGAGAATGAGTTCCATTTTGGGCATGTTTAGCTTAAGATGTCTATTGGAGATCCATTTTGAGTTGAAAGGCAGTTGGAGATGTGAGATTTAAGATCAACAGAGAGTTTGCAGCAGGATAGGTAGATTTGACAATCATTAGGATAGAGATAATAATTAAATTTTTAGAAGTTAACGAGATCCCCAAGTGAAGTGGTATTGAGGGAGAAAAGAAGAAGGTCAAAGAAAGAACCCTGAGGTATACCTACCTTTAGTGGGAGTGACCTGGATGAAGATCCAGTAAAGGAGACAGAGAAGGAGTAGTCAGACAGGTAAGAGGAGACTCAGGAGAGAATGGTGTCCCAGACACCTAGAGAGAAGAGAGTATCAAGGAGAGAGTGATCAAAAGTATCAAAGGCTTCAGAGAGGTCAAGGAGGAAGAGGTTTGAGAAAAGTCCACTGGATTTGGCAACTAAAAGATCTTTGGAGAAGGCAGTTTCAGTGGAATAAGGTGGAAAGTCAAATGGTAAGGGGTTAAGAACAAAGTGAGAAGAGACAAAGTGGAGGTCTTTTTGAGGGCAGTTAGGCACAAAAGGCAGAAGAGACATAGTGGGGATGGAAGGATCAAGTGAGGGTTTTTTGAGGATGGGGAAGACGTGTATGCTTGTAGGCAGTAAGGAATAGGCCAGAGTTTGAAGATAAATATTAAAGTGGGGAATAACAGCACAGGCAGTCTGTTGGAGGAGATGAGATGGAATGGGATTGCTTAAACAGGCAGAGGATTAACCTTGGTAAAGAGGCAGTCCATTTTATCTGGTGAGATGGGTGAAGAGCTGGTAATGGCAGAAGGCATCTGAGCAATAAGAGATCAGGAAGTGATGGGGGATAAGGAAGGGGTGAGAAGGAGTTCGTGGCGAATAGCCTCAGTTTTTTTTTTTTTCTGTAAAATGGAAGGTAAGGATCTTAGTTGAGAGGATGGTGGAGGGGACCTGTGAGAGGTTTGAGGAGGGATGAAAAGGTTGGGAAGAGCTGGACAGTGAATGGGTGAGGGAGGCATAGTAGGATTGCCTAGCAACATGACAAGAACATTCTAGGCTTGGAGAATAGCCAGTGAAAATGCATGGAGTATGGGGGTAGAGTTACTGTTCCGTGAACTGCTACAAGACAGTAGGATTGTAGAGTACATGAAGGAGAGAAAAGTGTAAGAAGACTGGAAAGATCAGGGGGCCAGGCTGAAAAGGTCGTCTAAGACAAACAGAATAGTTTATATTTGATCCTGGAGGGAATAGGGAGTCTCTGAATTATTTATTCAGTAGTGGGATGATAGGTCATACCTGTGCTTTAGGCAGATCCTTTCAGCAGGAGGGACTCAATCAGGGAGAGTTGAAGTGGCCATGGACCAAACCAGCAGGCTATTCTGGTCATGTGATGAGGGCCTGTACCAGAGTGGCAGCTGTGTGAATGGAGGCTCACATGTTTGATGACGGCTAGTAAGTGTCAGAGCCAGAATCCAGGCTTCTGTGAAAGTAAATGATAGTAATGTTTCATATTTGTATAGCTCTTTGTACTCTTTGGAGCTCTGTCCCAGGTACTGAGTGTTTTGAGGGACTCTGAGGGGCAGCCTGCCAAGGTGGGTAGAGAGCTCTCTGGAAGTGAGGAATACCTGGGCTCACCACTGATACATCCTAGCTGTGTGGTCCTGGGCAAGGCACTTAGCTTCTCAGTCAGTTCTCTAAGATTAAAAAGTTCAGATAAGGTGTTGACCTGCAGAGGTGAGGTAGTTTCCTTACCTGGGAGTTCTTCATACCAATAAAAATCACAGGTTTTCTGTTTAAGAACTCCGAAGTCTCTCAGATTATCTTTTTTGTTGCCACATACTGAATTATTGGCCCTTTGAAAGGGCTGTTTGGGGAGGTTGTGGGGATCATGGCAGCACTGTTTTCCCTTTCCTTGTAGGATAGAAAAGGAAGGAAGGGTTGACATTGCCTAAGTTAGCTAGCCCAGAGTTCTTAGCTGTAAAGGAAGACACTGAGAGCTACAGGTAGGGTGTGATTTATAGACATTTTCTTTTCAAAAGTCTTACAAATCTGGGTTGGGATAAGTACACTAGTGCCTAGAAGCAGGAAGGTAGTACTATCAGTCACCTCTGGATTATTTGTGTTAGTAGACAGAAGTTGAGTGAGTGATACTTCCTAAGTAGTAGATGATACAAAAATTGTTTATATTTGACTTTGTAATGTAGTCACAACTGTGGAAATACACAGTACCCTCCATGTGGTGGCTCTCCTCCCAGGGGAAATGGCTTAAGATCTGACAGTGTTATGGAGAGGAGTAATTTCCTGAGAGTTCTACGTAGTTGTGGTAAGAATACTTAAAATAGTAGAGAAATGACGTGTTATCCAGCCCAGTGATATGGCTGTTCTTTCTCAGGAACCAGAACTTTGCTAATCAGATGGAGAAGCCAAAAAGTAACTCTGCCAAAAGAAAAGGTAAGTGGCCTGGAAAGGGTCCCCTCTTCTCCTCCTCTGAGTCCAAGGCCCTCCACATCATACAGTAATGGTATAATCAGCAGGTGGCTGGGTGGATGTACGTTTTTTTTTCTGCCGTGTTTATTTGTACATTTTCATTTTTGCCCTGTCTTCTCCATTAAATAGTCATACCCCAAAGGATACTATTAGTTCTTTTGTACCTCCTCATACCTACTAGGAGGCTTTCTTAGCAGTGATCACCAGACACACGCTAATAACTCAGGCCATCAGATGTTATAGTATTGGTGGTCTGGTCCACGTTATTGATGACCTGGGATGACTTCTCACTAGGCATTCTGTAAAAAGTCTTAAGACAAACACTGCTCCAGCTTTCCAAGAACATGGCTGTATACAGGCAGGGAAGAGTGGAACTTTGTTCTGTGATTTGCCATATCTAAACCAAAGTCACACATGTAGGTGATGAATACATTAATGATTTGCATGACATGAGATGCCTAACAAAGCTGTTTGCTCATTTCAGTTTATCAATAGCTTGGACTCCCTAATTTATCCCTGGTACCTTAGAGAATTCTTTCTCTAGCCCGTTGGGCTTCAGGCCATTTTGGAAAGAGAATGTGTCAAGATAGAGGCCTAAAATGGTCTAAAATTGAGCCAGTGCCCCTTCCCTACCATTTCAACTTTTGGGGTTCAGTCTAGAATTAAAAACTGAAAGAACTGGATTTTAACATCTTTTTCCTCCTATTTTTTGGCAACACCTTCCCCTTCCCTCCCAAGCCTGTTCTGTTCTATAGCCTACATTGGTAGGTGAAAAATATGACCATTTTGTGTAAGTGATTCCTCAAACTATTCATCACAGCAGGAAAGGCACTCATAGTAACAGCTGACATTTATATTACACTTTGAAGTTTGCCAGCTACTTGCACTCATGTGATCTCACAACGGCCCTGTGAGGTATTTGCTATAGGTAGTTATCCCCCATTTTACAGATGAGAAAACTGAGAATTCATAGAAGTGAAGTGATTTGCCCATGGTTGTACAATTAATGAATTTCAGAGACAGATTCAAACCCAGCTTTCACTTGACTCTTCCTTGAGTCTGGTGTTCTACTACATCATGTTGTCTCTAACAGTGAATGCTTATGGGTAAAGTGATTTAAATTATTCAGAGAAATGTTAGAGTTACATTTCAGGGTGATGATGATAAGAAATGAAGACTCTGAACAAAAATGAATCTAAATTTCATCTCTTCTGCCTTCTGTCTTCTGCCCTTTTTCTAGTAAATAGTCAAATGGCCAAAGATGGCCCAGTCTGCAGGAAGATAGAGGGAGAAGAGGCCTAGAGAATTCACAGACTGGGTAGTCACTTCTCTTGCCATGAATAATTTAGGAGTTAACTACATAAGCTTTAATAGTCTAACACGGAACTAAGCCTTTGAGGGTTCTCTGTATAGAAGAGTTTTGTGAGGTCCCCTCCAGATACGGGGCACACCAAGTCAGGTGCCCACTTACTTGTATCCCTATCTCTTGTTTCCTTTCTCTGCCTCCTAAGAGTATAGAAGAGTATAGCTGTAGCCAACATACAAAATGCTGTCTTTGACACAAAGTGCCATGAAAAATAAACATGGAGGAGGATAGAAAAAGAGAGAGGTTATTGACTTGACCAGGTTCTTCTACACTTGGGTTAAAGAGATCAACTGCACAAGTATAGGACAGGAGAGACATGGGCAGAAAACTCTTCCTATGAAGGAAAAAAAAAAACCACTTGGAGGTATTAGTGGGTTATAATTACAGTTAGAGTAAATTCTTTGATATAATGGCCAAATGAATAGAAGGGTAGTGCCCCTTCTTAGAAGCAGTGTGCACAACTGTTGGAGAACTGGCCATGGACCAGGAAGACAAGAGTTCAAATCCTGCTTCTGACAAGTACTGGCTGTGTGAGCCTAGGCAAGTCACTTAACCTGGCTGCCTCAATTTCCTCATCTGTAAAATGTGGTAATAATAGCACCAACCTCCCCCAGGAAATCATGAGGATCAAATGAGATGATATCTGTAAAGAGCCTAGCAAATAGTAGGTTTTATTGCTTTTTTTTTTCAAAAGGGAAAATCTACTTCCTCCTGAGCCAATCCATTCTATTTTCGGTCAGCAGTAATTGTTAGAAGTTTTCCTCTACATTGAGTCTAGCTAAATCTGTCTCTCTACATCTTGCTTAATTCTGCCTTCTGGGGTCAAGCAGAAGAATGCTAATCCCTCTTCCAAATGATAGTCCTTTAGTGGTTGGAGCCTGTTAACTCCCCACCCTTTTCCTCTTACTTTTTTCCTGCTAGTTCATTCAACAGATTCTCCCATGGCACATTCTTTAGTCCTGTGACCCTGATGCTTGCTCTTCTCTGGATTTGTTCCAGTTTTTCTCTGTCTTTCCTAAAGTGTTCCAGATATGATCTGAATAAAGGCAAAGGAGAACTATTACCTTTTGTCCTGTCCAGAGGCCTTTCTTAATGCAGTCTAGAACAGTATTCATTTTTTTGGTTACCATGTCACAACACTAAAAGAGAACCCCACTAAAAGGCATCCAAACTGTGTACTAATTAGAATATACAAGATCTGTCCTTGTGGTGTCCAGCTGTCTGGAACAATATCCGTCCACCTGGTGATGAAATTCATCTCATTCCTCTAAGCAGAGACGAGGGACTGCAGATGTTGAATGTAGTATACATGTCAGACATGGTTTCTATTTTGCTTAAATATTTTTCTTTGTTTTAAAGAATTTTTCAGTAGTAGAATTGGGGGTGTATATGGCAAGGGGAGATAATAACAGCTAGCTTGTATGAAAATAAAAAGCGTTAATGATATTACTTCATCAAAATCATTGAAAAATGTGGAACAATATAAAACACAGATGCCTGGGCATTCCACTAGAAACTACCCTTCAAAATGGTATTGACCTATTTATTAGTCTTTGGGTCCAGTTATTCAGCTAGTTCTAAATTCATTTAATTGTATCATTTAACCCTTTGGTTCTTAAAAAGTGGTCTGAGGACCCATTGTGGTCCTTAAGACCTTTTCATGGAGTCTTTGAGGTCAAAATTATTTTCATAATAATACTAGTATATTTTAATTTCAAATATGGTAAATATGAATAGATATAACCCACATGAGCAAAAACTCTTTGAGGTCTTCAGTAATTTGTAAGAGGGTAAAAGGGTCCTGAGACCAAAAAATTTGAAAACTGCTGATCTAGTGTGTAGCTCACCATTTTGTGCACAAAGGATAGCATGACAGACTTATGTATTTTGCTGAAATCTAAGTTCACTGTCTCTAACAGTTCCCTGACCATTCTAGTTATATTGTTGAGGAAGGAGATTAAGCTGGCATGACATCTTTTTTTTTTAATTTATTTTTAATATGTTTAGTTTTCAGCATTGATTTTCACATGCATTTGAATTACAGATTTTCTCCCCATTTCCACCCCCTCCACTCCAAGATGGCGTGCACTCTGGTTGCCCTGTTCCCCAGTCTGCCCTCTCCTCCGTCCCCTCATTCCCCTCCCATCCCCCTTTCCCTTACTTTCTTGTAGGGCAAGATAAATCTCTATGCCCCATTGCCTGTGCATCTTATTTTCTAGTTGCATGAAAAAAAAAAA
>CM053626.1:210195220-210245551 GCA_028646595.1 Phalanger gymnotis
AGGAGATTTCTTTTTGGGATCTATTTGAGGAGGTGATCTATGGATACTTTCAATTTCTATTTTGCCCTGTGGCTCTAGAATATCAGGGCAGTTCTCCTTGATAATTTCTTGAAAGATGATATCTAGGCTCTTTTTTTGATCATGGCTGGCATGACATCTTAATTAAGCCAAGGTATCATTTCTTATTGCTTTCCTTTCTAAATGCTCACAAACCCATTCCTTTAATAATATATTCTAGAATTTTGCCAGGAATTAGAAGTCAAGTTCATTGGCCTATAGTTTGCAGACTCTCTTTTGAAAGCAGAAAAATATCTGCTTCTCTTTAGGTTTGTGGTACCTCTCCTATTCCATAGCTTCTATAAAATGTCACTGACAATGGCTCTCTGGCTGTTTCTGGACTTTTCTTGGGTACCAGCTCACTATTAGCCATTTTTAATCTGTCCTTTCTGATCTTAAAATCGTTGTTCTTGATGGAGAAAACATGCAAAATGAACATCAATTATCAGTTATACCATCCACTCTCAGCAGTGATGCCCTCCTTCTTTTGATATTCTTCTTTTCCCCTACATAGCTAAAAGACTCCATTGTATTGTGCTGAGCTGTAGTGTTTTTGACACTGTTTTTAGAGTACTGGACTACTCTTGTCTTTATCCTCAGTCGTTTGCCCTTATTTCCATCTTCTAGACATGCCTCCTTAAAATCCAAGTTGGTCAGTTTGTTTCCTGTGCCGCCTTCTCATTGGAGGCCTTCAGGTAGAGGCTGGATGACCAGTTGTTGGGTATGTTGTAATAGGAAATTTCTTTCCAGTATGGGTTGAATTAGATGGCTACTGAGTTCCTTTGCACCTAAAATTATGTGATTCTCTGTAAGCATCAGTTTGTTTATAGATAGTTCTCCTTGTATTTCCTCATTAGAATAATTTCTGCTTGTGCCTTCAGGATTTCTTTCTTGAGAGCTCTCCATCCTTCCTGAGTCCACTTCCTCTGCCACGTATGGGGATCCCTTATGTAAGTGATCACCAGCTCACTTCTTTTTCTAAGCTTTCTGAAATTTGTGCCTTCCTAGATTTAGGGGTTGTCAGACTATAGCCAGGTTTTCCTTCCTTTCCTATAATTAATTCTATGCTAGAGTGATCACTGCCCCCAAGGCTCTTGTTGTTTTTGCTTCTGCAACCAGTACCCTCTTATTGATCAGACTAGCAGTTCTTCTTTGTCCTGGTCTCTCCTTTTTTGGAGGATGAAATTGTCATTACTCTGTCTTGGTCAAATCACATTTACATACCACATTTTAACAAGAACATTAATAAATTAGTTAGCAGGATGGTAAGGAGGTTGGCATAGGAGGCTCAGATGAAGTAGTTGAGGATGTTTAATTGGGTGAGGGTAAGTTTTGGGCAAGGGGAGATTATGACAGATAGCTTCAGGTATCTAAAGAACTGAACTAAGATGGTAGTTGTGTGAGTGGAGAGGAGTGTTGTGATAAACAAGAGATATTGTGGACATAGGAATAGCGAGATTTGGCAATTGATTGGATACGTGGGGTGAGGAGAACTGAGAAGTTGAGGATATTGCCAAGTTTATGAACCTAGGAGACTGGAAGAATGGTGGTACCTTTGACAGAAATAGGCAAGTTTGAAAAAGGGGAGAGTTTTTGAAGGGAAAGATAATGAGTTCAGTTTTGGACAGTATTGAGTTTGAGATGTCTAGCTTGATAGTACAACTCATGAGTGCTGATGAGGTTACTGAAAGAGTATAGAGGGAGAGAGCCGGAGACTGAACCTTGAAGTATTCAAGTGAAGGCTGGAGGTTGCTTGTTAGGGATGTTATAGGAGGGATTCTTGTTCATGTATGAGATAGGCTCTGAGGTCCTACCAATAGATTCTGTGATCCTAGTTTTTTCCCCCTCTAACAATAATCCTATTTCTGCCATTTCTTTCTCTACCAAATTTATTGAACAAGTGGTTTATAGCTGGCAGGTAGTAGAGAGAGGGCTGGCCTTGGAGTCAGGAAGACCTCTGAATTCAAACCCTACTTTGGATATAAACCAGCTTTATGACCATGGGCAAGTCCCTTAACCTTTGTGTGTCCCAGGAAACTCCCTAAGACTCTGAGTCTCCAGCAATAGTTGGGAGTTTTCACATTGGAAGTTCTGTATGCTGATGAAATCACAGGTCTATTAAAAATTCATTAATACAAATTATTATAATACCATAAGTTATTACCTTTGCTTAAATTCTCCAGCTTTCTGGAGTCTGGCTTCCATCTCCACCACTTTACTTGAAACTGTTCTTGAAGGTTACAGAATGTTTTGTTAATATTTTTTGTTAAATTTTAAAGTTGTTTAGTCATGTCTGACTCTGTAACCCCATGGGGGATTTTCTTAGCAAAGATAATGAAATGGTTCGCCATTTCCTTCTCTAGCTCATTTTACAGGTGAGGAGAGTGAAGCAAACAGGGTTGTTAAATTTAGTGACTTTTAAAATTCCCCTTCTTGACTTCTCTGTGGCATGACCTTGTTGATTACTTTCTCCTTTACCTTTTCCCCTCGTGTTTTTTTTCACACTAGTTTAGTCTTGGCTCTTCTACCACTTTTTTGTCACCTAAAGGTATGCAGTTTTATAGCTCTTTCGTTTAAAAATTTTCATTGGCTCTTCACTGCTTTAGGATAAAAGTTTATATTTAGAACAAGTAGCATAGTTTAGTGGGAGAAAAAAAACACTGCCATTTAATAGCTGTGACCTGGGATAGTTAACTGACTTACACTTTCTGGACCTCAGTTTCTTCATCTGTAAAATAAAAGGATTATATTAAATTAAACTGAAGGTACCTTCCAATCTACAGGGTGTCCCTAAAGTCTGGACACATAGGAAAAATGCATATTTTGAAATATTTGGAATATTAACAGACCTTAGCCCCCTTGACTTCTTTTTCTGCGATATGCTAAAGGAGAAGGTGTACTCAATGAAAATCACAGATGCAACACACTTGATTGAACACATAAAGAGTGAATGTGCTAAAATTGACGGCAATGTGGAGTTACTATAACGAGTTCACTGAATCTTGTAAAGCGCATCAACCTTTGTATCACAAATGATGGAAATTATATTGAAGATGTTATTTGTTAATATTCCAGTTAAATAAAATGTTGAAAATTTCATTTCTTGAAAATAAGCATTATTGCCTATGTGTCCAGACTTTAGGAACTCCTTGTAAATCCTTTTATCCCTTGAGCTTATTTTTTTACTAGATTTCAAGGTTGGCTGAACTCTTGACTTCTAGCCTTAACTATCTCCCTCCTTCCTACTTCATCCGAGGTCTCTTTTCTCATTCTTTCTTGAACACCCTGGGAACAGCTCTGTTCCTGTGCCTTAACTTTCACCACTTCCCCCAACCAGGAATGTAGGCCTGGTTCTTATCTCATTCACTCTTCAAGGGCCAGTCCACATCTAACCTCTTCCATGCAGCCCTTCCTGACTACTCCAGAAGAAAGAGTGATCATTAAGGGCTTAACTCTTATAGTACTTACTATCTACAGTGCTCATCTTTGTACTTTATGAATCAAGTAATGATTCTTTCTCTGTTAGTCACATAGGATGGTCTCAGTCCTTGAGAGCAGGGGTGTCAAGCTCAGATAGAAATGGGCCACTAAACCTCCCTAGAGCCTGCATATTGATTTAGAAAATCACATATTAATATTATCTATGTTCCAGTGTATTTTTATTTATTCTGTTAGATATTTCCTAATTTTAATCTGATTCCTATGGCGCAGCATCTGTTGCATGTTTGATACCTCTCTGCTTTAGAGTCATAACATGTAAAACCTTGTCTACATATATTTCGTATGTGAATATCTTCTCTTCTGCACTAGTTTGTAAGCTTCTTGGGGGCAGAGATAGCATTTTGTATACTTCATGGTGCCAAGAACATTACAGCTTCACAACAGTGATTTCTGATGTTTATAAAGCACCTTAAGGAAGGCCCAGTGCTTTCTGACAGTATCTTATTGGATCTTCACAGCAAACTTCCCCATGAAGTAGGTCCTAAGATATTATTATTGCCATTATACAGATGAGGAAACATGCTCAGAGAAGTTAAATAATTTATTCAGAGTTCAAATGCAGCTACCTAGAAGAATGTATATATCAGAGGCAGGATTAGAACCTAAGAATTTCTTACTCAAGACCAGGATTCTCAATACATTATACTGCCTCATTTGGTTTAGATGAGGTGTTTGACATTTTTGGACATGGCCAAAGTGGGAATTTGTTTTGCTTGCCTATGCATATTTGTTACAAAGGCTTTTTAAAGGAGAAGAAAAAAATGCTTGTCAGTTTAAAAAATAATGAAAAAAACAAAACAAGTTAAGTGTTTGATAAATTCTGTTAAGATGGTGTCCAGGCCAGCCATTTCTTTATTTTCTTCCCTTGGATTTTCTCATCACCCCCCAGGAACATCTTCATTTGGTAAGATCCTTCAGCCTTGGTACTCACACCTCATCAGTACCCTCAGTCCCTCTGATTGGAGGGCAAAGTGAAGAGCTTCTCCCCAGATCTCTACTTAGGAAGCTACTCTGGCCAGCCATCGCTGCATTTCCCAGTCAGGCGCACTCCTTGAAACTTCTGCCTCATGCCCACACCTGACATCTTCCCCTTCCTTTTAGCTTTCTTTTGTGTGTTATCTTCCCTACTTAGATTGTAAGCTTCGTGAGGGCAGGCAGGGACTATCTTTTTCATATTTATCAGCACAGTGCCTGGCAAATAGTAGCACTTAATAAATGTTTGTTGACTGACTAAATAGAGTTTCAGGGCTGATTTCTATTTTTCCAACTCTGATTTCTTTAGTTTCTGCTTACTGTAATGACTCTTGAAGGAGGGTATTTGAGGCCAAGGGGTGGTGTCTTCTTTAAGATACCATCACACAGTCTTTAAAAATTTGCTATCTTTTGCTTTTATGTCACCTCCATTTCCATAAATATCTTCCCCTCCCCTCTGAAGAAAGCATTTTCTTTACCAAAGAATAAGAGCGGGGGGGGGGGGCGGCATTTTAGTAAAACTAACCAACATAGCATGTTAATCTGATGGTATTTTTGGTGTTCTGCTCCTTTTAGGCCCCCACCTTTGCAGAGAAGAGAGGAAAGGGCATTTTCTCATCACTTCTTGTTTCAGACTTAGTAATTCTAATTATACAGGAGTTGGTTTTCTGTTCATTCCATTTACATTGTTGAAGTCACTGTGTATATTGTCTTCCTGGTTCTGCTTATTTCATTTTGCATTGGTTCATGTAAATTTTCCCATGTTTCCCTGTATTCTTCACATTCATCATTTCTTATAGTGCAATAATATTCTATTACATGTATGTTTTACCATTATTTAGGCTTTGCCCAGTTGATGGGTATCTAGTTTATTTCCAGTTTTTTACTTTTCTAAAAAGTGCTACCATAAATATTTTGGTATCTATGGGACCTTTCTTTCAGTTCTTTGGAATATTTTCCTAGAAGCAGGATCTCTGAATTAAATGTTACACCAGGGGTGAGGAATCTGTGGCCTTGAGGACCGTTTTATTAAGGGGATTTGTCCTGTTAAGTTTGGATTCAGTCAGAGGCTGAATTTGAGGACCTAAGGGGCCACATGTGGCCTTGAGGTTCCCTAACCCTGGTTATACACTTTCTTAGCATAATTCCTTATTGTTCAGAATACTGGTATCAATCATTTTCTGTCTCTCTGTGAACTCTCCAACATTGACTATTCGTACCATCTTGTCCTCAGCAACCTCATCATTCTGCAAGGTCACATCCACCCTGGAACTCACACCTCTTTAGTATCCTGTGTCCCTGGGACCCCTCCCTCCTTCTGGTTAGAGAGCAGAGGATGGCAAGTGGAGGTTCTTCCTAGCTCTTCCATTTAAGGAGGATGCCCAAGCCAGCCATCTCCTCATTGCCCACTCAGCCGCACTCTTCTGGACTTCATCATTTGCCCATGCTGGGCGTTCCTTACCCCCATTCCCCTTTCAGCTTCTTACTTTTTCTTTCTTTCAGCATCTTGTCCCATTAGATTGCTAACTCTCTGAGTGCAGGGACTGTCTTTTGCTTAGTGCAGGGTGTGGCACATAACCAGGTGCTTAATAAATGTTTGTTGACTGACGATTTTGCCATGTTTGCCAAATTGCTGTGTGTTTGGTGAAACCTCAGGATTGTTTATTTCTTTTATTATTAGAGATTTGGAGCAATCTTTCACTGCCACACAGTCTTAATTATAATGCTCAATTTTTATTGGAAGACACTGATTTAGTTGTCTCTTAATTTTATTCCAGTTGAAGAGGAATGCAAACTTTTGCCTCTTTGTCGTGCTAAGCCCTCCCCAAGTTTCATTCATCTTCCAGCAGCCAACCCAGCCACTTGTCAAAACAATCAGTCAGCAAAGCTACAAACAGGTAACCTATAGAGAGCATTTCCCAAATAGAACAGACTTGGGGATCAAGGCTTCCTGATGACACTTTTCTTTTTAAAAATTTTATTTAGGGGCAGCTAGGGGGCGCAGTGAGTAGAGTACCAGCCCCGGAGTCAGGAGGACCCGAGTTCAAATCGCCCCAGACACTTGACACACTTACTAGCTGTGTGACTTTGGGCAAGTCACTTAACCCCAAATCCCCTGCCTTTTCCCCTCCAAGAAAAAAAGAAAAAAATTTATTTAAAAAATACATTCAATTTTATTTTCAGTTTCCTATTCTCTCCTTCTACACCCTCCTTTACCATTGAGAAGACAAGAAATACAATAACCATTACACATTTGAAATCATTCAAAACCTATTTCTGCATTAGCCATGTTCCAAAAGACAAAGGAAGAGAAAAAAAAATTCTTCAATCTGCACTCTGAATTCATCAGGTTTCTGTCTGGAGGTGGATGGCATTTTTCATCATGGATCCTCCTCCTGTTGACTTGGCTGCCAAGCCTGTGTCTAGTCAAGCCTCAGTTTTTGATGAATAGCTTGTGGCTTATCGGGTGCTATTGCTTCTTCTTGTCTTTGCTCTTCTTTTCCTCCCTCCCCTCTTCCCCCCACTTCCCCAGGTTGGGTAATTTCCCTAATTGTTAGGACCTCCCTAGGGGTAGAAGAAGGGTTAAATCTTACTGGATATAAGCAGGATTAATAAAAAAAGATAACTTACATTTTTAGAGCACTGTACAATCTTTAATTTCCTTCCAACAACTCTGTCAGATAGGTAGTGCAGGTATCATTATCCTCATTTTATAGGTGAGGATACTGAATCTCTGAGGTAGAAAGTGACTTCCCTGTGGTCACAGAGCTAATAAGGGACTGAGTTGGATTCAAAATCAGGTTTCCTGACTCCATTGTTCTTTCTAGTACACAAGGATGTCAGCATGTCAGATATCCTAGGAATTCACAACACTTCACATCAACAGAGGAAGATCGAGACTGCTAGTTAAACTTAGGTGGTTCTGGATTTAGATTAAACATATTCTTATAATCAGGTTACAGAGTGCTTTCTGGGTCCAGGTACTCCGAGCAGACTTGATCTCTGCTCTTGAGAAACTCGTGATATAACAGGGAAGACAGCACCAACACCTAAACAACAAAGTAGATATGATTACCAAGGCTAATTAAGACTCGGCTGTGAGGTAGTTGGAAACATTAGATCAAATGGGTTGATGTTACAGGAGGAAGGACTGAAGTTAGATGACAGGAAAATTGTCAGTGCTAATGGTCACTCCTTAGGAGGCACTGGAGCAGGTGAGGTGCCCCTCCGGTGGAATTCTTGAAGCCCATGAGAAGCCCTGCCTTCTCTCCCCAATCTGTCTGAGACATGGTGAGTGTGGGGAAGTTCAGAGTGCTGATCTCTGCAGAGCCCCCATAACCACAGGACAGTCATTTGTGGGCAAGCCAAAAATTTGTCTCTCTCCCCTTTTGTCCCTCTTCCCCATCCTACTCTTCCTTCAGGAGTCGACATTAAAAAGCCCCAGGATTGCTTAGGTCTGCTTGAGTGTATGCACGCCAATCTCCAACTTCAAACCAAACTTGCCCAACAACAGATGGCCATCCTAGAAGATCTGCAGTCCTCCATGACTCTGCTGATTCCTGGGAGGGAGGGTAAGGACTCTATGCTGCCAGCTATACGTCCAAATTTGCTGTTGACTTGCCAACCTCAAATCAGTAAATGAACTCTGGGACCTAGTCACTGTGTATGCTTTTTTCCCTTCTCCCTCTTTAAGCCCACAGTGTAGGCTCTGCAGATTTTTTCTAGGATATTTGGTGATCACTAAGTATGTTACTGAACGCCCACAGGGTACGTACATATCGTTGTACAAGGCACTTGGGGTATGTATTTCAGAACAGATAGAGTTTTGGGAGGTCACCATCCGATATGAAAGTGCTTTGTAAACAAAGTACTACACGAGTGTTAATTTTATTATTAATAGGGGATAGATGACAGGACATTTTCCATGTGATCAAAGAGGGGCGTGTTAGAGAAGATGAGTGAGTGTGTTCCAGGTAGATTGGACTTGAATAGATTCTCAAAGACATAAGAAGTAGAAGGCCATGAGAAGGTTGGGTTCATATGTATTGTAGGGAATGAGCTGGGGAATAGCAAGAGATAAGGGTAGGTATGTGTAGGGCATCCCAGATGAGTGGGACAGATCACCCTGGCATTGTCTTTGCAGGCAGTAGTCAGTCAACAAGCATTAAGTACCTACTATGTGCAAGACACAGAAGTAAAATATTTTGGAACAGAGAGGTTACAAATTGGAAGGCTAGCATATAAAGGAGGTTACAGCTGTCCAGTGTGAAATTACCATAGCCCAGACAAGGAGACAGGAAGAATGGGTGATTTCAGCTATTCAGCAGAAAATAAATGGCTGCTTTTGGAGGCATGAAATATTGAGGAACCTCTAAAATCAGTGGAAATTCCCATTTTGGGAGATGTTCATTTCCAATAGTTTTTCATATTTGTGAAGTTAAAGGGATTGAGGTTGGCTCAGCAGTCTGAGCCTCAACGAGTTATCTTCCTCTTCAGGTTTTATTAGAAGACTGAGTACTCCATTGGTTAGGTATTCTTCCCAAAGGTGAGGCTGGGCTCTATATTTTAGGGCCTACAGAGAAGTTGGAAAGAAGTTAGGTAATGTAGGAGTAAAGAGAAGGGAAAAAAGATTGAAGTAATAAGGTTAAATAAAGTATCATCATGGTCTTTAAGCTTCTGAGCCCAGTATACTAGACGGAGAACCAGCTCAGGAGTTAGACATGGTTCAAGTCCCATCTCTGATGCTTATGTCCTGGGTGATCTTGGGCAAGTTGCTCAACCTCCCTGGGCTTGTAAAATGAGGGGTTGGAGTAGATGGCCTCTGAGTTCCCTTCCAGCTGTCCTTAGATTCAATAAATATAAGCCTATGATCCTATGAAAAGGTATTCAAAAAGGACCCATTATTTCCCATCTCCTAAAAGGACACAGCAAAAAGTTGGTTTTTGGCAGTGACTCTGGAGGAACTAAGGGCTAGATGTCAGGAAGAACTTGACTAGGCTATCGCACTTGAATAAGGAAGAGGCATCTATCTAGAGTAATTTGAAGGAGACTCCTGTCTAGATTGGATTAAGCTTGGAGGTAGAAGAAAAGATGATCTTTGTAGGCCCCTTTCAAGTCTTTTATTTTTTCCACTATTGTGTAAAGTCTGGTACTGTCATCATTTTTTCCTTGGCCAGTTATTTCCTCTTCCATTGAGGCAAAGGGCAAAAGATAATTTTAGAATAATTTTGGTATATGTATCAGGAAGATTTAATACTAAGATAATGGCACTAATATTTTCACATGATTTAAGTTATGCTAAATATTCTCTTCTAAATAAGGTAACATTAATTATCCCTCACTGGACAGGCCATATTGTTAGATTTTGAAAACATATTTGACTGTGAAATAATGAAACTGTTCCCTCTTTTTAAGAAGAAAATTGTCACCTTTTTTCCAAATTAAGTTTTTCTCCTTTGGATACAAGGACACACTTATTTGGTGTGCTGGAAGTTAGCATTATGGTATTACAGGTGAAATAGGATGTATGGACAGAAGGGTATTCCCTTCTGATCCTCTTCTTGTCTCAAATTTTCTTCTTCCTGAGCCCCTACTCCCAACCCCTCCTTTCCCAACTAGGAGCAGGGACTGGATCCTTTCTTTACCAATGCAGATTGGCACCTTCTCTGCAATTTATAGTCTTAGAGATTGTGGCCCTGAATCCTTGAGAGGTTAAGTGATTTGCCCAGGATGACACAGCCAGTAAATGAGAGATAGATCTTAAAACTCTGGTTTTGAGGCCAGCTCTCTATAAATTACACCTCTGACTTTATACACATTGCCTTTGACTGGTTCTTAAAAAATATCAACTCTTTCCCCACATCTTCTTCCTCAGTAAGACATCTTAAAGATATCTTGCTCACTCTTTCCTAACCCCCAGTCTGACACTTCTATTTGGAATGAGATCTTAACCCTCTGCTGAGCACAAAAAACAAAACAAAAAACCCAAACCCCATAGAGAGGTGCTTCTGGAAGACGTTCCCTCACCTCGTTTTTCTGGGTGACAGATAGAATTCAGGTGTGCTCATTTTCATAGCTGGGGTGCCAAGGTGTGGCAGGGGAAGGAAGGGGATAGATTTGGGATGAAACATTGATCAGGGTTTCTCATAGTGCTCAATTTTAGCAGTCTATACATCTTTAGTGATAAGTGGGATTTACCCTGACTACCTTAAAGGAATAGAGAAATGTCTCCAAGACCTAGGTTTTCAATTAAAAAAAAAAAAGGTGGAGGTGGGGGCAGAGTTGGTGAATGGTAGCATTTCCCTAGAGCCATCTAGTTCAGCTGGAGACTCCAAGATAGTATTCCAAATTCCTGCCTCCTAATTTGGCTCCCTTATTTGGGGTTCATCTGAAATGAGCACCTGGTTTTCCTAGCTCTTCATTGTTCATTGCCAATGAATAGAATAATGGTCCAGTGCCTAGAATGCTGCCCCTTTCAGCATCTTGGGGATGGCTGGTAAGGAAAGGGAAGAAGAGCCACAACAATGGCAGTGGAGGGTGGAATCACACCCTTCTACTCAGTTTGGGGGGGCTCCCCCTCTGAGAAGCTTCTTAACCCACTTTTCTCTCAGGTTATTACTTCATTTTCACTCAACAGGGTAAGTGGGGTTGAACCAGGTCACTTCCCTTGCCCTGGTCAGCCCCCCTCCTTCTCCTCCTCGCTCCCCTGAAGCCAGGAGATGGGATGCTCCCTAAAGGAAAAGAGCCACAGAAGTTGTTTTGCCTGGGGAGATCCAGAAGACCTGACTCCTCGGGCCACAACTAACGTGAGGAGGGTGGTTGCCAGTCCTGCCACTGGTGAAAAAGTAGTTTTTACATAGAATCTCTGAAACCACAATAAAAAATTAAAAGCTGAGCTCACGGAACAGTATTTTCTCACCATGTTCTTGCTGTGTGATATTTTCTTCGTTTTGGAAGGGCGGGGGTTGGGCAGGGAAGGGTCCTGGGATCTTAGGAACCTGATGAATTTGGAAGATTGGAGTGCTTCCAGACCTGGGCCACGCCAGCCCCACACACCTTTCTTCTCCTCCTCATAAGCCCCGGCTTCCAGCCGGCCTTAGCCGTCCCTTCCCACCTGGGGGATTTGGGGAACTTAGATGAGAGCTTGGGAAACGATGGGTCGGGAGGCCCAGCAGGCCAGGGCAACTTGGAGGACGGAACCCCCAAACGAGGATCCTGAGAACTGGGCCGCCTCGGTTCCTCCCAGCAGCCCCGCGGCGCCCCGTTCCACCACCTCGGGGCTGCGCTCATTGTCAGGAGGGGCACCTGACTTGGAGCCTAAATTCGGCTCTTTGCGTCTTGCGCCCAGCTCCCGGTTCTCCCTCGTCGACCTCTTTTCTCAAAGTGAGGCGGCATGGCCTGCAGGCCCCTCCACGCCCTGGTCGTCCTCTAGCTACTGTGCGGCTTTAGCAGAGGAGAGGGCGACCGCGTAACCAGGGCGTGGGGAGGCGCTTCCAGGTGGACATCTCAGGGATGCACCAAGATCGTACGCAAAGACTGGGAAGGGGAAAATGGAACCAGCCTACAGAAACTACAACTCCCATAATGCACAGAGGTTCATGGGTGGCGGGAAGCGGTCGATCTGCGAGTGAGCATGCGTGCAGGAGGGAATGACCGTAGCACGCTTTGTTTTCGCTCCACTGCCAGGCGGCGTGCGCAGCCAGAGCACGATCTGGAAAGGCGCGCGCCCGCCGTCTGGCTCAGTACGGAGGAGCGCCGCCATCCGGCGTGGAGGGGAATGCAGTCTCGAAGATAGAAAAGGCCAGACCCGAGAGTACTGGTTGGCAAAGCGGCAGCGGCAGCAGCAGCGCTTCTCTCAGTCCCCTTATCTGCTAATGGGGAAGAGCATCCCATCATCCTCTGCTCAGAGGGTGGAAGCTTTGTTGGGGCGGGGGGGTGGTGGTGGTGGCACAATGGGGATGAGGGATACGGTCGTAGGCTACTCCTTTACCACCTTGGCTCTTGAGGAGCTAAACAGATGTGACCTCGGGAGGGAAAGATTTGACTTTCCCTCCCCGGGGCATCAGCCGGGCTTGTTGCCCTCTCCCAGGACCTTCCCCCTTCTTATGGGCAATGACGGAAGGGGAATTCTCCCAGCTCCTTGATTGTCACTGGACTGGAATCCTGTAGTCCCTGACACTGGGGGAAACTGAGGCTGGTGGATTGCTTGAGTTCTGAGCTGCAGCAGGCTGAACCTGATGTCTGCTTCCGGGAGGGCCCTCACCAGACTGCCCAATGAATGGCGGGTCTGGCTTCTATGCTGATTAACATTGGGATCTGGCTCATGAGACTGCATTTCCAGCCCTGGCAAGATAGGGAAACCCAGTCATAGATAGATAGATGGATTGATAGCGCTACTTACTATAATATTACACTTCTAAAAATGCCAACCTTTTCCGTAACTACAGGGTAACCATACCAGTACCAATCTGCCTCTAGATAGAGATATCCATCCATCCATCCATTCTTTTTTTCCCTCCCTTCCTTCTTTCCTTCCTTCCTCTCTTTCTTTCTTTCTCTATTTACCTACCTATCATCTATCTATCTGCAAATAACCCCAAGTCAAGCTTCTTTATTCTAGAACCTCCAAGAGTTGGTTTGGCTGTTTTAATAGGTTATCTCTGGCCAATTTCTTAACCCTCCTCTGTTTCTTATCTTTTTTCCTGTACTACCCTGGATATTAATGTATCTAAAGATTTTCTTCTCCCTGGAAGAAATTAAATGTTGCCTCTGAAATGTTTAGTATGAAGTGAAACAATGTCATCCCATATCCCTTCTCTCTCTTCCATCCTGTTGATTTTTGCTTCAGAGATCAAGAAGTATTTGCTGGGTATGTTGAATTTAAGTGATGGGCAACTTCAACAATCATCTAGGATTTGGACTTTTCTGTGGGAGGTTGAAATTGTTAGTATTTTATCCCTATGTTCACCATTAGGTTTAAAGATTTAAAATCTCTCTTGGTCACATATACATATACATACGCATCCATACATACATATATATGTGTGCTTTATTGTTAAGTTCTGTAAATTCAGGTCTTAACTCACATTGCCCATGAATTTTACACGATCTAAATTTTCTTTCAACACTACCCTTAAGTCTTTTAATTAATCTGGCAGATAGATATATGAAAAATATTTTTCATGGACCTCCAAATTTTCTCAATATGGGAAATGCTTCCTAGTCATTCCCAGTAGTCAAAGAGCTAACACTGAATTTTCTGTTTTAATTTTTTGTTTAGTCGCAGTCTGATTTCCCCCTAGGAATGGCTTCGTTTCTTTTAGGCTCTGAGTTTGTGGATTTGGGCTAATATGCATGATTGCATAAAAACATTAGCAATAACATATCCCAGACGCCCACTGTATTTTTTTTAACGTAGCATGATGTTGTGGTATGAAATTATGGTATATTAGCCATCTTGTCAGATCTTAAAAGAAATTTCATCAAATGTACTTTAGAGATGACTATAGCATTTATTACACTTCTTTTGTCTTCAAATGCCAACCTTTTACTTAACTACTGACTGTTTCATACCAGTAAGCTCTGCCTACCAGGTCCCTGTACTTACAGGTACAGGAGATGACGTGTCTTCAACCAGATCTTGGAACCTGCATCATCACTGGCATTGAAGAAAGGGTGACTGATTTCTTTCTTAGTCCTAGACTAGAGCAGCAGGCAGCCTCAGGTCCAGATCTTTAAAATTGCACTGATACCTTTTTGTCTGAACAAACCTTTCCCAGGAGGCATAATTTTCATTCTCTTGATGGCTTTTCAATGGGAAGTCTTATTAGCATGAAATAGATTTCTACCAAATTACTAATCTTTTCTCCAAAATTTCCTCCTTTTAACATTTTTATTCTGTTAATAATATTGGCATCCTCCCAGTCACTGAAACTTGAAAGTTTAAAGTCATTTTTTACTTTTCCTTCTTCTCTACATCTAATCAGTTTCCACATCCTATTTACTGCTACAACCTCCTCTATATCAGTCCCTTCCTTTTGTCTCCTCTAATTCAGGTCCACATCACCTCCTTCTCAAACTGTTATAATAATAATTGATGTCTCCTGTTCCTGACTCTCCATGTTCTACCCAACCTTCATCTTGAGGCCCAAGTAGTTAATTAGCCTAATGTCACTTACCTTCTTAAAAAACTTCATTGCTCCTCATTGCTTAGTGAATAAAGCAAAAACTCTTTTGTCATTTAAGGTCCCTTACGGTAAGACTCCAACGTAACTTTCCATCTTTGTTTCACACTACTGAACAAATTTTACATTTCAGCCAAACTGGACTACTTACTTACTGTAATGAATTTTAGTCCTGCCCTCTCCCAACATCATGTCCTTGCTCACACCATCCTTCTGGCCTGGAAAGAAACAGCATTTCCTTCTCCTCCCTTCTCCTTCCCTTTCACCACCACGAGAGTCTTAATATGTCCATCTAGAAGTGTTTTCTCCCTCTCTTAGATTTCTCATAGTACTTTACTATGTATTAAAATTATTTGAGTTTTTGTTTCAACTCTCTTACTAGATTATAAATTCCTTGAAAGTAGGGTCTGGTTTCATCTTTGTTTCTCCAGCACCTAGGATGGCACTCTTCTTATAAGGCAATTAATAAGTATTTGCTGAATGACATATGAGCATCTGAAGATGGCTAAAGAACAAAATTGTTGTAGGAGAAAAATCCTTTGGGAAAACAGTTTATTAGATCGAGTTACATAGGATCAATTAATTTCTCTAACTAGTCAAAAGAAGAGTTCAGCTTTGGTCCATTTAGGCTATATAGGACATAATTGTCCAGAATTATTCAGGCAAAAATAGAGTCCAAGAGTCACAGGAGACTTCCAGTTGAATCCTGCAGATCACCTCATTTTTAAATGTCAACAATAATAAAGTAGATAGAGCATCAGCCCTGGACTCAGGAGGACCTGAGTTCAAATCTGACATCAGATATTTACTAGCTGTGTGACCCTGGGAGAATTACTTAATCCCAATTGCCTCAAAAAAAAAAAAAAGACAACCCCCTCCAATAATTAAAAATCATTGTCATCATAATAGTGTGTATATTGATAGCTTAGGTAAATCTGTACTTTATGACCTCACCTGTTTTCCTTGGCTCTCTTTCTCTAGTAAGAGAATCACTGAAAAGATGATCTATATTCTTTGGCAAATCTCAATAGAAATACAGCCCTGCTGATACTGCCTTAGCTTTAGAGTTAGGAATGTGATATAGCAGATGTTAATTTTTTCAAGGAGCCCTCTAATTAGACTTTTTTCTCTGGATTACATTATAATCCACAATGCCTCCACAATGAAGGCCCTGAAATATAGTGGCTCCAGATCAGTGTCCTAATCCCTTCCAGCCTAAATCTGACTTTATTTTATGGTCTCTTAGTAGATGTTCAGAGAGAGGCAGGATGATCACTTACTGGTGGTGCAGAAGAGATTTATTAATTAGGAGAATTTGGATTTCTCATCATTACTAGATCATACCATAGCAATCCATCTGAACCACTTCCATAATTCCCATTTTCATGGGTGGGCCAGAGGGGTGCTGATTATTATTCTTAGAGTTTTAGGGGTAACCCTGAGGGGCTGTATTTCTAGAATCATTTTGCTCAAGAGTTCCCACTAACACTGCACTTCAAGATGACATTGTGATGGTTGCATCAAGCCTCAGAACGTTGCAGAGCCTCCTGGGAGAGGTCTGTAACCACTCAAGAGTTTGATCTAACCATCCACAAAGGAAAAACCAAGTGGATAAAGAATGTCTATTTTCAAGATTATGATATGCAGAAGAAAGGTGCTAGAATTAAGAGGGAGGGTGGGATTTTAGCTGGGACTTCTGGGAAGCCAGGAGGTAGAGATGAGGAGGGAGAACATTCTAGGCATGGAAGACAGGCAGTGAAAATGCCCTGAGTCTGGAGATGAGAGTGTTTTGTGGGAGGAACAGCCATGAGAACAGCGTCATTGGATTGCAGAGAATATGGGGTGGTGGGAGGTGCAAAAAAGACTAAGAAGGTATGCGGGGCGGTGGGGGGTGGGGAGGGGAGGTCAGATGATGAGGACTTTGAATGTCATTTGGAGGATTTTACATTTGATCCTGGAGGTGATAGGGAGCCGCTAGAGTTTTAAGTGGAGGGGAGATATGACATAGTTGTTGTTCAGTCAGTCATGTCTAATTCTTTGTGATCCCATTTGGGGTATTCCCGGCAGAGACACTGGAATGTTTCGCCATTTCCTTCTCCAGCTCATTTTACAAATGAGGAAAGTGAGGCAACCAGGGGTAAGTGACTTGCCCAGAGTCACACAGCTAGTAAGTATCTGAGGCTGGATTTGAACTCAGGAAAATAAGTCTTCATGATTCCAGGCTTGGTGCTCTATCCACTGAGTGGAGGATGGATTGGGGTTGGGAGAGACTTGTGACAAGCTGACCATGTAGCCAGGCTATTGCACAACAGTCCAAGTGCGAGGTGATGAAGGCCTTCACCAGAGAGGTAGCCGTGTCAGCAGAAAGAAGATAGTCCAAGGGTATGAATATTTCTGACAGTAATAAGTACAAAATGGGACCTTCCCTTAAAATTTTTGGCATTCAGGACCTGCCACAGTTCTGCTTGGTTCCTCGTGTCATCTGAGCACTTTCCTTACCCTTATTTCCATCTTACCTTGGTACCTAATGGAAAATGAAGGAGGAAAACATTAGGCCAAGATGGGGAACCTACAGCCTTGGGGCCACATGTGGCCCTCTAGGTCCTCAAGTATGGCTGTTTGATCAATCCAAACTACAAGTTTGGCCATAGGTTCCCCATCCCTGCATTAGATACTTACTATTTAGGAAGGGCTGCCACTTGTACCAGGAGTTACATTATTTTTTTTGAGGGGAGAAGGGTTTGGGATTAAGTGACTTGCCCAAGGTCACACAACTAGTAAGTGTGTCAAGTGTCTGAGGTCACATTTGAACTCAGGTCCTCCTGACTCCAGGGCTGGTGCTCTACTCACTGCACCACCTAGCTACCCTAGGAGTTACATTTTTAACAACCCTTTTCCCAATCTCTTTGCTTCTAAAACCTCAAAAAAAGGCTATACCATCATTGCATCAACAGAAGAAGAAACTAGAGCAGTTTCTAGTCTCCATAGAGACGGGGCAAACAGCCTTTCTTCCACAGCTCACAGTCAATGACAGTCAAGGCCCATTTAGTGCACTTGTATGGTCTGGGGTTTTCAAAGATCCTCTTTTCTCTCCCAAAGTCAGGGATATAACTAGGGAGAATTAGGACAGGATGTTGTCCTGAATATCTCCAAAGTGGGGAGGCTGAAAACTGAAGGGTGATAATGCTTCAGTGAGTATATATTAATGGCATTTCTTTCTTGCCTCAGAGCTCCTTCTGACCTGATCTGCTTACCAGCCCAGTCTGGATCTGATTGGGAAAGGTGGGTGAGAAGTGTTTGGGAAGGGAATGTCAATGAAACCAGAAGGCTGTAAATTGATTTCCCTGTAATTCATAAAAGATGTCTATTTCTTGTTGTATTTGGGTTTATTAATATCTTTGAAAATTTTTGGGAAAAGCTTCAGTGTCCCATTTAGTTTTAGGGAGTAAGCAATTTATCCCAAGGGCCTGAGAAACAAGGGAAAGAGAGTGATTAAGATGGGCCTGGGGGAGGAGTGGTGAGATCATTTATGAATTTTGAGTCAGAACAAGAAAATCAGAAAAAGTGCTAAGAAAGGACTTCTTCACACTGCTGAGCCTTAGTCGGTCCTCATCCTCTGATATCTTTGGTGGTGTGTTTTTTGGCTTTTTAAAAAAAAATTATTTTTGAACAGTAGGGGTGGCTCAGTGGAGACAGTAGGAGTTAAGCAACAGAATGAATTATTTGTGCATGGGCAGGGGTATATGGGAACACAGAGGAAATGAACCCAGAAGGGAAGCAGGACACAGAGCAGCCCCAAGTTATTCAGTAACCTTATTAACATCATACATCCCACTATATATCTGGAGAAAACAGTCAGAAGCCTGTTCCCCTCTACTAACTCAGAGGAGGTGGATACTGGTTGCAGCTGGGAATCTACAAATTGAAGGTCAAAAATATCTTCATTAGATAAGGATGGGGGGAGGTTCGGGGGTCGGTGGGGAAGTGGGGGGTGGGAGGGTGGACTAAGAAAGAGGTGAATTTACCCCCAACCCCTTGCTCTATTCAAGAATCTTCTCAAGTCCCATCTCAAGTAAGATGAGGGAGGTGAGGAAAACACTCTTATTTCATAGATCTGCAGGATGTTCCATAGACTTAAAAAACAACATACTGGAAATGTAACTCATTATTTCCACTCCTGGATATTCCCCACTCCCCAACTCTGCCTCGCTTCCACAGCCCCTTAAACATTCCTATTTCTGTTGATGGTACCGCGACCCTTATGACCTTAGAATTGTTCTTGACTCTTTCCCTTACACCCCCATGTCTAATTAGTCACCAAGTCTTATCAATTCTATGTCGTTTCTCTCTTCCCATCTCTCATGAAGCCACCATCTGAGTTTAGACTCTGCTAAGTTCTTCCCTAGGCTACTATAATAGCACCTTAATTTTTCTTCCTGCCTCCCATCTCTCCACTTTCCAATCCAACCTCTATGTAACTGCGAGAATAATCTTTCTAAGGCACAGGTCTGACAGTGCCCTTCACATCTCAGTTCAAATGCCCCCTCCTGCATGAGGCCTTTCTTCATCTGCCCAGCTGCTAGGGTCTCCCCTTGAAATGGCCTTCTATTTATTTTGTGCATCCTATATGGACATATCTTTGATGATATGGCCTAAACTTCTTGAGGGCAGGGACTATTTAATTGTTTTTGTCTTTTTATCCCCAGTGCCTGGAACATAGTAGGTAGGTGCTTATTGATTGGTTAATTGCCCAGAGGACAAAATACAAACGCTTTGGCCTGCTCATGACCTGGCCCCCTCCTACCTTTCCAGGTCTTCTTACACCTTATACCACCCCATAAACTCTGATTCAATGACGCCTTCCTCTTTGCTGTTCCTTGCATAAGACATTCCATCTCCAGATGCCAACTATTTTCACCCACTGTCCTCCATGGCTGGACTGTTTTCCCTCCTCATTTTTACCTCCTGGGTTCCCTGGCTTCCTTCAAGTCCCAGCTAAAATTGCATCTTCTCTGAGGAGCCTTTTCTGCTAGTGCCTTCCCGATGAGGCTACCCCCAATTTATCCTGTCTATATCATGATTGAACATAGCTATTATCTTCCCCATTAGACTGTGAGCTCCTTGAGAGCTGTTGTTCAGTCATTTCAGCTGTGTCTCCATTTGGGGTTTTCTTGGCAAAGATACTGGAGTGGTTTGCCATTTCCTTCTCCAGCTCATTTTGTGAATGAGGAAACTGAGGCAAACTGACTTGCCCAGGGTCACACAGGTAGTAAGTAGTCTGAGGCCACATTTGAACTCAGATCTTCTGTCTCTAGGGCCAGTGCTCCACCCACTGTGCCACCTAGCTGCTCTTCCTTGTGAGCAGGGGCTGTCTTTTGCCTTTCTTTATATCCTCAGCACGGTATCTGGCCCATTGGAGGCACTTAATAAATGCTTTTTGACTGTCTGACTATTTAAGGCTGTCTTTGGCTCCTGCCTGTCTTTGGATTCTTTTTTCATATTTCCCTTCACAAACGCTTTAGACGTTGGCCTAAGCAGACTCTCCCTAAACTTGATACTCCATCTCCCCCCTCCATGTGTTTTCATAAGCTGCTCCTGTGACTAGAATGCACTCCTTCTTATCTACCTCTTGGAATGCTCATCTTCCTTTAAGTCCAACTCAGGTTTTGACTCCTCTCTGAAGTCTTTCCCATCCCCTTCAGTTTTTAGAACTCTCTTCCCTCATGTTCTTAGTATTATACTTATTCGTGTATATATCACCTTAGTAGAACAGAAGCTCCTTTAGGACATAAACAAATGTGAACAAAATATATTGTTTCTGACTTTGTATCTTGGTGTAGTACCTTGTACACAGATTCAATTCACTAGGTATTCATTAAGTGACTACTATATTACTTTCTTTAAGAAAAACAAAACGTGCATATCAATATGTAATTTATAGGAGTAAGGACTGGACCAGTGATTTCATTGATCTAGGGAAATTCCAGATGATGAAATTATTTCTTTTATTTCTTTTTTTTTTTTTGGAGGGGGGAAGGCAATTGGGGTTAAGTGACTTGCTCAAGCTCACACAGCTAGTAAGTGTGTCAAGTGTCTGAGCCTGGATTTGAACTCGGGTCCTCATGATTCCAGGGCCGGTGTTCTACTCACTGTGCCACCTAGCTGCCCAATGAAATTATTTCTACTAATGAAAGTGGGCACCTTCTCTGCAACTTATAGAAAGAAATGTCTTCTCTGGGGCACTGATTAGTTAAGTGACTTGCCCAGGGTCACATAGCCAGGGTGTGGCAAAAGCAGACCTTGAACCCAGATCTTCCTGGCTCTTAAATCAGCTCTCTATCCACTATGCCATGCTGCCTCTCAGAAATACATACACACACACATATGTGTGTGTGTGTGTGTGTGTGTGTACATACATATATATACATGTAAAACTGGAGGATCAGGAAGGCCTCGAGGCACAAGACTTGATCTATGCCTTAAAGGGAGCTAAAAATTCTAAGAGGTAGAAATGAAGAGGGAGAGGAATCCAGGCATGGGGGTTGGGGGGCTAGGGGAGGGCCAGCCTGTGCAGATGTATGGTGGTGGAAGATGGAATGTCCAGCATGGGAAGTAGGCCAATTTAGCTGAAACAGATTACTTCGTATGAGAGTAGATTCCATGAAAATATTCTAGAATAGGAATCCTTAATTTGAGGTCTATGGACTTGACTTTAAAAATATTTTGATTACTATATTTCAGTGTAATTGGTTTCCTTTGTAATCCTAGGTATTTTCTTTTCTTTTTTAAAAACAATATTCTGAGAAAGGGTCCATAGAGTTTGCCAGATTGCCAAAAGGGCTTATGGCACCCACACAAAAAACCCTCATCTGGATAGGTTGGAACCAGATTGTAAAAGACCCTAAAGGCCCAAAAAAGGCATTTGTATTTTATCCTAGAGGCAAGAGAGCCATTGGAGCTTCTTGAACAGGAGAGTGACGTGGTGAGATCTATGCTTTAGGATAATCAATTTGACAGCATTAAGGAGGATGGGTTGGAAAGAAAAGAGCTTGGGTACCAATCAGGAGGCCTGTTGGACAGTACAGGTGAGAGATGATGGGAGGAGTCTGAATGCAGGTGGTGGCCATGAACAGGGAGAAGGGGACAGATGAAAGAGGGGCCATAGTGGTCAAATTGGTAGTACCTGGCACCTTGGATTTGGATAAAGAAAGTGAGAGGCAGCTAAGGATTATTCTGTGACTGGGATGATGGCTGTGCTCTGGACAGAGATAAGGAAGTGAGGAGGATGGGGAGGGGGAAGAGGTCATGAGTTCTGTTTTTGACACGAGTTAGAGATGCCAGGTGGACATATCCAGTAGGCAGCTGGTGATATGAGACTGGAGCTTAGAAGAGAGGAAGGCTGAATATGTAGATGTGGAAGTCATCTACAAAGAGATGACAATTTAACCCCTGGGAGGAAGCTGAGAGACTCATGCCAGTGACTTGACCAGGATCACATATCTATTAAATACCCGATTGGGGTTTTGAACCCAGATCTTTTCCTGACACCAAACCCAGCACTTTAAGCTGTTAAAGGAGTGAGACTGTTACATTAAATAACACTACAATGAGAGTTTATTTTAGGGAGGAGACTGAGAGACTAATCAGGAAGACATTGAAAAAGTGATTTTTCTAACAATTTTCTTTGCAGAATCTAAGTGAGTAGGAAAAGAAGCTTTAATCAATCCTGTTTTCATTGATGCTTTTTAGTTTGATATCTTTTACCTTTCACTTCCCTAGGCTGGCTTAGCATTTTTGCCTGATAACAAACCCAAGATCATAATCCTATTATTATAATTATCATATTATTATTAATCCTATTATTCCTAAGCAAATTAAAAAAAAAACCCATTTCCTTCTCTAGCTCACTGTACAGATGAGGAAACTGAGGCAAGCAGGGTTAAGTGACTTGCCCAGGGCTAGATTTGAACTCGGTTCTTCCTGACTCTAGGCCTAGCACTGTATCGATTGTACCACCTAGCTGCCCCGACAACACCAACAAAATTATTCCTAAGGAAGACTTAAAGAAACAAATCTGTTTCTCTAAATCCCAAGAAACTGGACTGGAAGAGACCGGGGACCAGGTGGGAGGGGGTATCCATTAGTTCACTATTAACGAATGATTATCCAGATGATGGTGACCTGCTGTCTGCACAGAATAAGGAGTAGTGGAGGTCAAGCTTCTTGATGACTAGGCATAATTAGATACAAAAACAAGTTACCCCTGGAGACTGAAGAGGGAAGACCACAGTAACCTTCCTGAAACGAGTTCTGCCTAGAGGTGAGGTAGAAGGTTCTTTTCAGCAGAGGGGGATACAGACTGATTTCCTCCCCTCCCAAGTAGGCAGTTAGAAAACTGTGACAGTGGAAGGAACACTAAATACAGATTTATTCTAAGAGCAGGAAGGAAAGGAGAGAAGAAGAACAAAAAGGGGAAGAAGAAGAGGGGAGAATAAGGAATGAATGAAGAAAGGCAGACATGAGAAAAGGTGAGTTTGTCCTAGGGTAAAACAAATTCCCTAAAACAGATCAGCAAATTCCAGTTATCTGGAGCATTGATCCTGTGCACCTTCCTCTTTTTTTCCACTTGTGAAAAAAAAAATGAAGCTTACCCCATAAGCCACAGAATAAATTCTACTTATTCTACAGGGAATCTGGTCTTGCACCTGCATTCATTCACCCAGGGGAATTTCTAGGTCTGTTTGAAGACCTGGACCTTTTTATGAACCACCTCAGGATTTTGCTTTTTGGACCTTTTCCTGAAGGCCTTTCAAGAGCAGATATCTCTTCCCTTCTTTATTGTTCCAGCAGCAAAAGAAGCTAGTGGTGCAGAAAGGTCAAGTTTACCCTGATCCCAATAATCCTGCGGATTCAAATTTTCCCATTGCTTTTCTTCTTTTTGAAGTACCATAAGGGTTGTGGGGGGTGGTCATGGGATTATGAGTCTGAACTATTAGAGATGAAAGATCATTAGAAATGAAAGGGGGAACAGTTCAGGTTAATGGAATCATAATGGACCTACCCCTTTTCCAGGCATTGAACATCATCCTTGAACCCTCTTCAGAATTCTCAAATTGCCAGGCAGCATCTGAATTCAGCATTCTTGCCATCCTTAATATGAAGCCAGCTGCCTCTTCTTACTCTGGAGTGAACCAGAAATTACAAGACCATGAACAGCCCCTTCTTCCTTCCCAGGCTTGCATTGCTTCCAAGACTGCCCAGTTTTCTTGTTTTGGCACCTTCCATCCTGTGCCTTTTGGAAATTATCTGCCTAAGAAACCCATCTCTCTCTAGATATAAGAGAAGTTCACTACCTTTAATTTCTTGACTTGCCAATTTGGGTCAGACCCTAACCCAACTATTATAGGAAAGCTTCACGAATAAGGAAATGGGGGAAGTTGGAAGGTAGGAGAAAAACTGACATAAAAGGGGAAAGGAAGGGAGCTGGGACTTAAGTGGTGTGGCTGAGAATGCTGAACAGAGCCAGTTAATCATTAATTCTGGGAGATTCTCGTCTGTTTATCTCTCTTCTTCATCTCTATTTTTTTAAGCAATCAAAATATTGAGTAATTCTCCAGTTCCCTCTTACTTTAACCCTGGAGATGACAGTGCCATATGCCTCCCACAGGCGGCCTTTTTTTTGAGGGAATTGCCTATGCGCTTATGAGTTTCCATGGTTCTCTGAGATTAGAGCTTTGGGGATGGAGCAGGGTATGAGACCTAAGCAGCTAGATTTCTCTGCTTGTCTTTTATTTAAAATTTTTCCCCTAGGGAGCTGATGCAAAGAGCCAGAGTTCCCAACTGTTATTTCTCTGTTGACTAGTGTCTTCTCTGGTTAGGCCATAAACACTTCTCATGACTTTGTTACAGGGACTCTAATCTTTGTACTTGTAAGGTGCCTGGACTTCTTAATTTTTCCCCTTTCTTCTTCAGAGGGTTCCAGAGCCTTGGCTGAATGAAACCACTGTACATAACTTTGCCTTCGAAGGGATGGGAAATCCAGTTGGGCATGTCTAGACCCTGGGGCGGGGGGAAGGGGAGGGCGTGTGTGTGTTTGTGTGTGTGTGTGTGTGTGTGTACACGTATGTGTCTTTCCTTCCAGAGTGGGAGTGGCCTCTCACTTCCAAATGAAGCCACCCTACACTCCTGCCTCAGCTGATTTTGTTTTGAATTGTATTTCAGTCCCAGGCTCTCTTCAAAGCCGGCAGCGCCTTCTCTCCCATGGCCAGGAACTCCAGCCACGCCACAGGCTTGAGGGTGCAGTTGCCCCTACTCTGCTTCCTCCTTCAGGCAGCCATCATTATCCTCTTTTCACTTTTTGTCCGGTATAACCATGAGACAGACTCTGCCCTCTGGCACCAAAGCAACCACAGCGATATGGAAAATGACTTTTATTTTCGCTACCCAAGTGAGTTGGGGGATTCCTAGAGATTGAGGAAGGGAGCGGGGCTGTCCCCTGGGTAGAGGGAATTCCCTGGTATCTCCCACTCCCATGTGAGATATCTGTAGCTATTTCTTCCTAGGAATGGCAATTCTTATGCCTAGGACTTGTCACTATATAAACACTGTTTAAAATTATGTATACTAATGAAGGAGGTGTGGTGGCATGGGCCATTTCTCCTTGACTTTGGGATGAATTCTGTAATGCTTTGGGGGAACAGATTTATCTTCCCAAATATGTTTTGTTTGGCTGATATTAAAATGAGTGTGCATTACTGTGTATTCCCTATGGTAGGGGTCAGCAGTTGGGAGGTAGCTGGGGGAAGCCAGCAGGTGATGAATATTTGGCATAAATAATCCACAAATTGGGTAGCTGATATGTAAATGATCCAATGTTTGCTATATTGTGAGCCACAAGTTGAGAATCTTGGCATCTAATGCTCTCAGACCTCCCCCTCAAAAGGACCCCCCTAAAACCTTTACAATTTCAGAGTGTAATAGAAAATCATCCATAGGAATTTTTCCTCCCAGCACTCAGGCCCCATCTCAGTTCCCCATATACTGATGCCTGTCCATTTTAGATGCCTTTCCCATTGAGAGATAAATTCGAAAAATACTTTGAGGTCCTCCGTGGTAAGAGGAAACAAAAAACTATATTCTCAGTCTCCCATCCTAGGGACTAAAGCTTTAGCTTCTGGACGAAAGCTTAGTCTGAGAGTAAAGCTACTGGGCTTCTAATGCTGAACCTGGTTTTTGTTGTTCTTGTCTAAGTGTTTTTATACGACCAGTTCTCCCAGTCTCACTTAGGCTATAAATGTACTGGCCTCTCATGGGCCAACCCCACCACACATCAGCATGGAAGTCTTGACCTGCTCCTTTCCTGACCTAGCTTCTCCTGAGACAGCCTGGTGGGTATCAGTTCCCAGGAGCTCACCACATTGGTACCCAACTTGTGCAGACACCTGGTCAGCTTTAGCTTTACTGAAACTCAGAACTCCTTGAGCTCAAGCAATCTCTAGCTTTAGCTTTTCCAACAGCAGGAGCTACAGGGGTATGCCCCTGCCCCTGGCCCAATCCTGTGGCCATTTAACACTGCATAGGTGACTTCACCATTAACTTTAGATTTTCCCTGCCCGAACAATTAGGAAAAGCCTACTCGACTCCTTTCATGGGCTGTGGGAATTTAAGGGGTGTGAGGATGTAATATACAATATTCTAAGGTATTATTATCATAATTTCTCTCACCAGAATTGTCAGAACACTGATCCCCTGGAGGCAAATGAAACCCAAAAGCTTGGGAAAGTGGAAGGGGCAAGAATTTGCCTTAGGCATAGAAGGCCAGACCCTAAGCAACACCTGGCAAATAAGGGATGTGATAATAAAATGATAACTCACTTTTATATGAACATGATTTTTATATTAACATATATAATATAATATAAATTATATTACCACATCCCCTGAACCTTTGACTTTGCAGACTCCGCTCCTCTCCTATGCCAGAATAACCCACTCCTGCATTTTGGGAAATTATTGACAAAGTCTAACATCTATCCCTCTTACTAAGACTACAGCAATAGTGGTGGGTTCTCCCTCAAACACAACATGCATTTATGTGAATTGCAATTGAAAGGATGGCAGTGAAATTTCTAAACCACCTCCTCATCCACTCCCTCCCCCTTTGTCCTGGACTTTCCTACTATATGGACTTAGGACCCTGATGGGTGGATTTCTTTTGAGAGAAGCTGAGAGTCCAGGGCTTTGATGGTTACCGTCCTGTATCTATCCCCATGATGTGGGGAAGGACAGTTGTATCCTTCGGACTCTTTCATTTGGAAGATTAAAGGGAGTTAACTGTGGCTGTTGACTTATCTGTGGAATTGGCCAATCTCAATGTCATTGCCTCTGACTGAGGGTCTGCTACCTTCACTTAGTCTGTGTTTTTAAAATCATAGGGCAGTAATAAGGGACAGAATCCAACCCTCCCAATATATAGGTGAAGAAATCAAGGCCCCAAAGTGGTTAAGTTCAATGTAATAAACATGTATTAAATGTCTACTGTGTACAAAGAATTATGCTAGTTCTTGAGAGAGATAGCAAAGATTAAGAAAACCTTTACCTTATAACTTAATTGGGAATGACCAAAATTACTATAATTATAAGTTTAGATTACTGTAACCATAGTTATAGTAATGACTATAATACAAATTAGGAGTGACGTGTGGTACATAAGAGATTTAGTTACAAAGTGCTGTTCAAGTTCTGAGGAAAGAAAGATCATATCTAACCAGACATTTAGTCAGGGGTGGAGATAGAACCTCCCTGTGGAAGATGTCCTCAGGAAGTAGTGTGGCCCTGAAATGAGAGAGATTTAGGTTAACGGTAAGAAAGACCATGACAGCAGAGGTCCTTGGAACTGGAAATCAGTTGTGGGGGGTGGTTGGAGATCTGAGTCCAGGAGAGGTCAGCTATCATGTGTGGCTTAAATGTAGCTCTAGGAAAAGACAGAGTGAGTAAGAGGATTTTCCCAGCTTTCCACCCCCTAACTTCCTTGCCTCTTCAGGCCTCTGTTATCCCATTTCAAAGACCAGGCTATGGAGCAGAAAGGAGTGCAGGACCATGGTGTTCAGTCATTTCAGTTGTGTCCAACTCTTCATGACCCCATTGGGGGTTTTCTTGGCAAAGACTAGAGTGGTTGTCATTTCCTTCTCCAGCTCATTTTACAGATGAGGAAACTGGGGCAAACTGGGGATTTGCCCAAGTCACACAGCTAGAAAATATCTGAGGTCAGATTTTAACTCAGGCCTTCCTGACTCCAGGCGCTGCTGCTACTACCCCTACCTCAGTGTTTTCTTGTTACAGAAGCTCTTCGAGGGCAAAGACTATTTCTTTTTTGTCTTTATATTTCTAGAGCCTTGCACAGTGGCCTGCACATAGTAGGTGCTTAATGATTGTTTGTTGAAGTGGAAATGGAGATTTGGAGCTGTCTTCAGAGAGCTGTTATACTACCTCTGATAATTGGAATGGGTACTAGGTGTGGCGGGTGACAGCAGCCAGAGCCACTAGTTACTCCTCAAGTTGACAAGCCTAGTTGGGATTTTGAGAGGTGATCTTGACTATCTGCTAGCCTTCACACGGGAAGGCTGGCCTAATCACATAGCCAGAGGAGGATTTCACCAGGGAAAAGGATAGTCCTCAGTCGCCCTGTTCCAGTATATGGGTTGTAGCTGAAAGAACTTTGGGGACTGTGTTTTGATTCTAAACAAACCTAGTGGTAGTGTAAATATTATTGCCATTTTAAAGAAAGGACAGCACCTACTAGTCAAGTAGGAAATAGAGCAGGGGTGGGGAACCTGCTGCCTTGAGGCCATATGTGGCCTTCTTGGTCCTCAAGTGTGGCCCTTTGACTGAATCCAAACTTCCCTAGGGATTTGTTCCATGAAGTTTGGATTCAGTCAAAGGGCTGAAGTTTCCCCACCCCTGAAATAGAAGCATCAAACCAGAGAGGTCTGTCCAATTATCTGAGGTCCTTGCCTCAGTAGGAAGGAGAATGAACACTGAATCTCCTTCACTGTATGCACTTATGACCATTCAGATGAACACATTCTCATGAATAAAGAGAAATCATGCATGGGCCTAAAAGAAATTGTTTGTATTGAGTCCTTATATCATTTCCCACAGCAACTGTTCCAACTTTTTCCACATTGCTTCCACTCAGACCTCAACTCCCACCTTTAAAGTAGATGACATAGATTCTTAACTAAGAACTCAAACTGAGGCCATCTAATGAGAACTCTCCCAGGCTTCCCTTCTCCACTTCCAAAAATTTCCCAGTATCATCATCTACTCTATCTTCTCTCCATCTAGTCACAGGACTTGTGAGGTCTCTAGAGGAGAGGCGTGGGAATCTGTGTTTGGCCCTGCGTTCAACATTGGTATGATTTGGATAAAGACATGCTAAGAAGGATGACTAACCCACTAGGTGACAGAATCAGTATCCAAAGATATCTCTGCAGGTTAGAAAACTGGGCTGAGTCTAATAAGATGAAATTTAATAGGGATAAGCATAAAGCTTTATATTCAGGTTCAAGAAGTTGAATCAACCAGTACAAGACGGAAGAAACACAGCAGTTTGTCTGAAAAAGATCTCAAGATTTTAGTAGATTGCAAGATCAGAATTGGTCAACAATATTATGTGATAGTTGCAACCAGGTTGTTGAAGAGCCTGAAAATAATGCTGTAGAAGGGTCTGTTAAAAGAGCTGGGAGTCTTTAGCTTGGCTAATGTGGGACATGATGATTGTCTTCAAATACTTGAAAGGCAGTCTTGAGGAAGAGGGATTTGTTCCATTTTGCTTCAAAGGCAGAATTAGGAGAAATGAGTAGAAGTTGCAAACAGATAAATTAGAATTACTATAGAGAAAAAGCCTTAACGATTAGAGGTGTTAAGAAGTAGAAAAGGCTACTTTGGTAGGTGATAGGTTCCCCTCACTGGAAGTTTTGAGGGGAAGTTTTGAATATTGAATGAATATTTGTTGGATAGAGTCTTTTTCAGGTGAGAGTTGGGCCAAATGGCTTCTTTCAATTCTGAAAAAAAAAAAAATCGAATTTTTCAAAATGATCTCTGCTCTTCACCAAGGTAAATCCCTTTACCTGGTCACCCTTGATCATATTCTCTCCATAACCTTGCTTCAGCAAAGTCCAGCATCCTCTCATTCATCTTCAGTCTTTCCTTGTCTACAAACATGAGCAGATATCCCCAGTCCAGGATCAATTCTTCTCTTGCCCTTCCCTACCCCCATCCAGCAACCATGTTATTTCTTTCCTCCTCTTCACTGTTCAGTCCTTTCAGTCCTGTCCAAGGAAACTGAGACAAAAAGCATTAAGTGGCTTGTCTAGCTAGTGAGCTAGTAAGACAGCTACTAAGTGTCTGAGGCTAGATTTGAACTCATGGAGATGAGTCTTCCTGATTCCAAGCCCAGTGCCATCCATTGTGTCACCAAGCTACCTTTTAAAAATACATACCCTTCCTCATCACCTTACCTTCACCACTCTGTGGAGACTACTTTCCAAGGTTACTGGGACAGCTAGGTGGAACAGTGGATAGAGCACCAGCCCTGGAGTCAGGAGGACCTGAGTTCAAATCTGACCTCAGACACTTGTTAGCTGTGTGACCCCAATTGCCTCAAAAAAAATGAAGTTGCCAATGACTTCCAAGTTATCAAACCTTTTTTTTCCCCCATTTTCACCCTTCTTGATTTCTCTGCGTCATTTGACACCATTTGATGGGTCCCTCTAGATACTTTCTCCGCTGTCAGCTTCAGAGAGAATATACTCTTTATTCGTTTTAACCACTTCTCTGTTTCCTATGGTTTCTTACTCTTCCCAACCTTTAAGGAAGATGGTCCATAAAGTGCTGTCTTATATATGCTCTTTTCCCTTTCTTTATTCTCTTCCTTGCATTTCATTCACCCTCACAGCTTCAGCTATTACTTCAGCACGGTTAACTCCCAAATCTATATCTCTACCACTGACCTCTCTTCTGTACCCAGACCCTCATCTCCAAGGGCCTTCAGAGCATCTCTGCCTGGAAGTCCCAGCAGTGCCTCAAATCCATCATTTCTGAAGCTGCGTTTCCCCTAAGCCCGTTCTTCCTTTTGCCTTGTCTCCTGTTTTTGTCAGTGGTGCCACTCATTCTTTTACTGTTTGTTCTTTTCTGTTTGTAACCGTGGGGTTATCTTTGCCTCTTTCTACTGCCTCATCTCTCATATTTAGTCAATTACAAGGTCTGTCAATGCTACCTTTGGAACATCTCTTGCATATCTCCTCTCCTCTCTATTTCCACAGCTGTCCCTCCTCATCACCACCCATCTGTGCTATTGCAGTGTCACTCCCTACTCAACCTCCCATGACTCCCTCTCACTTGCAGCAGAAAACACAAAATCATCTGTTTGGTGTCCAAAGCCATTCTCCTACCTCACTCCCTTCCACATAGTCTTCAATCCATTGAGGCCGGTGTCCTTGCTGTTCCAAGAACAAGACCCTCCATCTCTCAGCTCTGGGAATTTTCTCTGGCTGTCTCCCATGCCTGGAATGATCCTTCTTCTCATCTTCACCTATTGGCTTCCTTGGCTTTCTTTAGGTCCCAGCTAAAATCCCCTCTTCTTCAGGAAGCCTTTCCTGACCCCTCTTAATTCTAGTGCCTCCCCTTTTTAAATTATTTCCTATTTATCCTTTATATAGCTTATTTGTACATATCTGTTTGCTTATGGTCTCCCCAAATTGATTGTGAGCTCCCTATGGGTAGGGACTGACTGTCTTTTGCCCTTTTGTGGCAGGGGGGGTATTCCTAGTGCTTAGCACCGTGCCTGGCACATTTTTATTGTTGTTCAATTGTTTTCAGTCATGTCTGATTCTTTGTGGCCCTATTTGGAGTTTTCTTGGCAGAGATACTGGAATGGTTTGCCATTTCCTTCTCCATCTCATTTTACATTTGAGGAAATGACTTGCCCAAGGTCACCCAGTTGGTAAGTGTCTGAGGCTAGATATGAATTCAAAAAGATGAATTGTTCTGACTTCAGGCCCAGCATTCTATCCACTGTGCTACCTAGCTTAGCTGCCCAGTGCCTGGCAGATAGTAGGTGCTTAATAAATGCTTATTGACTGACAGACTCATGAAAGGTTTTCTTGCCCTCACTCAACCCAATCCCAACCCATTCTTGAGGTTGCTAGACTATTCTTTCTTATCATAGGCGCAGTTATACCACACGCCTCCTCAAAAATCTTCATTGTCTCCTCGTTGGCTACTGGAGTTCAAACTCCTTGGCCTGCCATTCAAGGCTCTTCACAGCCTAATGTGACTCTTCTGTTCTAGTGCTATCATCTCATAACAAAGTGACTCTTCTGGTTCCTGAACACACACTTCTCCTCTTTCACTTATCTGCCTTTGCTTACACTATTCCTTTTCCTCCCAAATTGTTGAATAGAGGCTGTATGTTATAATAGAAAGACTTTGGAGTCAGGAGACCTGTGTTCAAATCCTACCCAGTCACTTGCTACTAGCCATGAGACTTTGGACAAGTCACTTTGCCCCACTGGGCCTGTTTCCATAGCTGTAAAATGAGAGGATTGTATTAGATAGCTTCTAAAAGCTCTTCTAGCTTTAAATCTGTGTTCTCATGAATTCCCTTCAATACCCATTCTTTAAAGTCTAACTGAAATGATTCCCCATTCATGAAGCTTCTTCTGACACCTACCAACGGTGATGATGTTCCTCCCCTCTCTGACTTTGTGTATCTTTTTTTGCACTTTTCCTGTGCTGCTACCATGTCATACAATATATCAAAATTATTTGTGTATGTGTGTGTGTGTCTTAATCTGCCACACTGTGAGCTCCCTGTGGGTGGGGATTCTGTTTTATCTAAAGGGAATCTCCCCCAGCAACCGTCCTTAAGCTGTGCACACAGCAGAGGCTCAATAAGTGTTTGCAAATTGATTTAGGTAGGAGGCTGTCTTTCATTGTGGCTTCCTGTGTGTTGAGTTTTAAGTGAGCTTTTCATCTGTGCCTGGGAGATAGATGGGTGGGGTTACGTCCGGGTGTGTTTGCTGCAGGTAGAGTCTTGCTCTCTCAATGACTGGGAAGGTAGAAGGAGAATGGAAGTGATGGAGCAAGAGGAATATTTCGAAACCTGGGCAGGCCTGATTCTCTGGGCTTGCAGTCAGTGCCTCTCTGTGAATATGATAAATCTGCCTATATTTACATTCAGTTATTAATTACATACATGTAAATTTCAGCCACTTTTGGCCTCATCTAAAGTGAGTATTTAATCCCAGGACAGCTTCCTATTCACGAACCCCCAGCACATACCTGGACATTCCTCTTTACTTCACTTTCCAGAATCCTAGAATCTGAGTTGGAAGAGACCTCAGAGTTCATTTAGTCCAAGTACTTCTAATCAGGAAGCCATTCTCCTATGTCCCTGACAAGTGTTGGGTCATCCAACCCATTCTCAGTCAAGTTCCCAGATACAGGTTTCCTGTGCTCTCCGAAGTCTTCATCTCTTCATCTCCTTTACTTTGTTATGTGGACATCTCCAAACTAAAGGTCCTTTGCTATTATTAGCATGGCTGTGTGGACTGATCTTAGTCCCCAGAAAGATGGCATTGGAGACTAGCCAAAGTTTTGTGGTCAGCTTGACCAGCACACATCATCCTGTGTCATATCAAAGCCTACCAAAAACAACCAAGACATAACATTTGTCAGCTCTCTCTTCTCAGGCCCAGAAGAAATGCCAAAGTGGATACAATTGGTAGACCTCTATTAGTTTCTACATGCATGATAGAGAAAACCCTTCCCAAATGAATCCATTCCTCAGGATTTCAGTCTAGATCTGGAAACTCCCCTCACGCAATGGATATCTAGAGAATGCAAACTCATTTTAATATCTGTCTAGCTAAAGTAAGAAAAGTAATATAATTTTGCTCATAGAAAGTCAAATATTACATTCCTAAGCTAAATAAGTTATTATTATTATCAGTGTCTCTGCTATTTTTTTGAGTGCAAATAATGTAAAGTTTATGAAATTGGCATATAAATGTAGGCCAAAGGGGAATATACCAAAATGGTAGCAAGAAGAGAAGCCCAGCACTAAGTCAGAAGGGATAGAGTTTAGACAGCAGAAAAGACTTCCCACAAGATAGGAATGCTTGAATGGGGCAATGAGGGAGAGGAGGAAGGAGGGAATCCCACTAGGCTCTGTCTCCACGAGAATGAAAATGTTGGCACTGGACCAAGGCAGAAGAAAGTTAAGCAACATCTAAACAGCTGAGAATGTGAGAGACATGGGGGCAGGGCAGGTGTGGTAGGGAATATTCCCAAAAGAATACTCCAAATTTCTTGCCTTTCAAAGTAGGATGGAAACCCGGTCTTCTTCTGGTTATTAACTTCCAAAGGGTCTGTGGATAGATTTCAGGGGGGAAATCGGTGAACTTGGGAAAAGTTACATTTTATTTCAATATGATTGGTTTCTTTTGTAATTGTTTTTGTTGTGTATTTGACAATATTATTCTGAGGAGTTCTGTAGGTTTTTACAGTCTGCCAAAGGGGTCCGTGGCACAAAAGGGCTAAGAACCCCTCCTTTAGGGGGACCCAAGTCTGAGTCATACCAGCTTAAGCTGCCAGGCTCTGGAAAGTACAGTCAGAGGACAAGGTGAAATGGTCCATCCCCCCCACCCCCCGGCCACACTTGGGGAGTTTTATAGGTTCACTGTCCAGCTCTGAGGCAGTTCAGGCCAGTCTGAAGAGGAGAAAGCAGCATGGGGAAGAGGGTCAGGAGCTAGAGGGCCCTTCAGAGAGCACTAGAGGGAGAAAGGGCAGAGTAGGTACCTTCCTTTGATTTCACTGGTACTCTGACTAAAGAGGCTCAGGCAGCCTCTAATGGTGTTTCTTCTGGATCCAGGTGTCTAATCTCAGACTCTCCCTCCCCCCTCAGGTTTCCAAGATGTCCATACCATGATCTTCATTGGGTTTGGTTTTCTGATGACCTTCCTCCAACGCTATGGGTTCAGCAGCATTGGCTTCAACTTTCTTCTGTCAGCCTTTTCTTTGCAGTGGTCCACTCTGGTCCAGGGTTTCCTCCATTCCTTTCATGGAGGCAAGATCTACATTGGTGTGGAAAGGTGAAGGGGTGTGATAAAAGACGGGAACATGCTTTCTTTCCTTTTCTTTTCCCTTTCCTTTAGGGTTACATTCAGGAGTCCATACGGTAACTTATAGGCACAGGTAAACGTTTGCGTAGGAACCCCCTAACACCGATTCCTCTAGAAAGCTTTTCTGAATTGCCCATCTCTAGCCCCAGAAATCTCTTATGCAAAAGAAACTGAAAGGAGGGGCAGAGGCGAATCAATTTTTTTTTTTTGTTTGTTGCCTAATTCCTATCTAGGTCTACTGTCTTATCTATTTTCCCACTGCTTGATTCCTTTAATCTCAATTTCTTTTAATTCCACCATTAGTTTTCTTTCCTATTTTGTTTGATTCCCACTTTCTTTTTCCTCTGCTCCCCCCCCCCCCAGTTTCTTTGAGTTCTCTTTCTAGACTCTGATTTTCTTTCAAGCTTCAGTACTAGAACTAGGGTCGGGAGATCTGGGTTCAAGTCTAGCCTCTGTTTCTTGGTAGGTAATATGATCCTGAGCTTCTCCATTTCTCTCAGCCTCAGTTTCTTCTCTGTCAGATGGTGATGATGTGGTAATGCCTATGATGTGGCTATTTCACAGCCTATAGTTACGCTTAGGTGAGAAGGGTTTTTAGACTATTTGGAAACTGGCATTACTTCCTTCTAGCCCTGGGCAGGGATTAGTTTTTCTGCCTTACTTTTCTCTGACACTTATTTTTTCCTTATGTGTATCCATGACTGTCTCCTATTCCTACTCTTCAAAACTGTTTCCTCCTTACCCTCCCTTCCAACCTCCCATTTTTCCCAGTATGATCAACGCTGATTTCTGCACCGGAGCTGTTCTGATCTCGTTTGGGGCAGTGTTGGGCAAGACGAGCCCCGTACAGCTGCTGCTCATGTCTCTATTGGAAGTGACGCTATTTGGGGTCAATGAGTTCATCCTCCTCAAACTTCTTGGGGTGAGAGCCTACAACGATTTCTTCTACCCCTTTCACTAGGGTGTGATTGTAGTGATAGTAGTGGAGGTAATATGTTAGATCTGAGAAGTTTTCAGGAAAAGCGAGTGTGGGTATGGTTGGTTTTTCTGCAAGGGGAAGTGAGGTGGGCACTTGGTGTAGGGAACCAGTCTGAGTGAAAATTTGAGGGGGGAAGTGAAAATAGAGGATGGGGAGGGAGGAAGAAGCACATGGAACACCAGCTCCTCCCTCAGCAGTCTCTTCCTTACCAGGTGAAAGATGCTGGAGGCTCCATGACCATTCACACCTTTGGTGCCTACTTTGGGCTTGTTCTCTCCAGAGTTCTTTATCGATCACACCTGGACAAGAGCAAACACCGGGAAGCCTCCATCTACCACTCGGACCTCTTTGCTATGATTGGTAAGGGGCCAGGGCAGGGCTGAGGGCAGAGGGAGGTTCAGTAGGGCCTGTATAGCCTGGTGGGGACCAAGACTTGACAAATGCTCTTGGTGTCAAGGCCCCATTCAGACCGCATTCTTTAATGTCTACTGGAAGCATTCTTGTGAAGGAGTAAAAATAAATATCTGTGTGTTTCGAGGAGCACCTGGGGAAAAATGGGCAAAGCCTACCATTTAAAAAAAGTTTTTCAAAAGTACGGTGTTTATTACTATACCTCTTTTAAGAGATGACTTTTGTGTAAGTACACAAAATATTTTAATTCTATGTAATGAAAAACTTAATGCTGTCAAAAAGTGGAATGGCCACCTCTGAAGTCGTGATTTCTCCCCAAATGAAAATTTTCAAGCAGAGACTGGAAAAGGGTCAAGAACATTAGAGTAAGTATTGCTGATCATGTAGGAGTTGAGAAATACATGACCTCTAAGGATCCTTCAATGGGAAAGATCCAGATTCTCCATATAATAGTCTTTTTTTAAAAATAAGTTTTCATTGGTCTTCTTTTTTTACATCATAATAGTTTTCTTCCCTATGTCCTTCCTCTTCTCCTTCCCAAAGAGCCATCCCATATAACAAATAGTATTTTTTTAAAGACAAAAGGGAAAAGAAGAGGAACAAATCAGCACAACCAATCAACACATTGAAAAAGCCTGAAAACATGCATAATACATGACACCTGTCTGCACAATAGTCTGGAATATTTTGATCATTAAATGCCTTCATTTTCATTCAGTGGGGCTTCTCTTCTGATATTCATTCATTAGATCTTTTCAGGTTCTGATGTAAGATCTTTTGCATCTTTGTTTTAATAATTTCTAGGATCTCAGCGGCACTTCCTTGAGACTCCTTAGACTTCATGGGTGTGCCCTCTTAAATTACTACATAGGTTTGAATGCTCCATTTACGGTTCAAAGTTTTTGCCAATAGGTGGTGGTATTTTCTTATTTGGTAGTATAAACCTCATTCGGATAACAAAAATGACCAGAGGCTATAGAGGAAGTGGTAGAAATGATTGGGAACTCAGAGAACCTGAGTACAGTCCTGATTCTGCCACTAACCTTATTTGACTTTGAGCACATCATTCTACTTCTCTTAGATTCATTTTTCTCATCCATAAAATGAAGAGGTTGAACTGGATGGTCTTGAAGACACCAGTTTTATTGTTCTTTGAGTGAGTGTTACTGCTATGAAAACAAAACAGGAACAGAAAACAATAACGGATGTACTTTTCATGCGCTGTTTCCTAAACACACTTCCTCCAAATTGCTCTTATTTTTAATTAAGTACTGGTGTCAACCTAGCCAATCTTTACAACTCAATTAGGAGTTACACTGCAGTTTGCAGCTCCGGTGTCTCAACAAGATCCCAGGGTTGTTGCGGCCTTCGCCTCAGTGCTGGAGGTTCCAGGGTCAAAGCTCAATGTGAACTTGACCAGGTTAATTATTGTAGCCTTCCCTCCCCATGGTGAAAGTACTTAGGGCCTTACTCTCCAGTTGTGGTTAGTCAAGCCACCATAGTGGCCCCCAAAGCCTCTTTTGTTCTCTTTACTCTATATATTCCATTCAAAATGAAACTCCAAAGACAGAATAGGACAATTGCCCAGACTCCTCCAGTTTCCATGAGTTATCTTCTTCTCCTCTAGGGTGTGACATGAGGCAGAAATATGGGGCTCCTTGCTCCTTCTTCCATCTATGGAGCCTGGGGCTACACAACATGACCTAGTGGAAAGAGCACTGGGTCTGAGTTTGGACCTCATGTTTTATTAGTTTTGTGACCTTGGACATGTTATATAATCTCTCTGAGTCTCAGTTTCCTTGCCTGTTAAATGGGGATACTAATGTTTGTACTTTATACTTCACAGGGATGTTGCGAGGATAAAATAAATATCTATCTATCTAGTACTCTATAACAGTCATGTGTACCATAAATGTGTTATTGTTGTTAATAAAAGTTTGATTTTTACCATTCAAGAGGAATTATTTACTAATCTCTTCAGTTAGTCTCTATTTTAGACCTGTTTCTTTTAAGCACGTATTAAAACATACAGAACACCTCGGTTTATTTCTGCTTTTCTTTCTCCCTTAACTTCTGTTACACAGACCTGAACTATATCCTTCAATACTATTTATATTCATTGAATATTGATTTATGTTCCTTATTCTTAATTCTAAAAGCGGATCATAGAATGTTCTATATTCAGATCAATATATGTTTACGGTGCTTTGCAAATCTTAAAACTCTATTGTCTATTATCGTGTGACTCGTGTGCACTTGTATTACATAACTGGTACAACAAGGAAGGTGGTATAAGTGACTGCGAGGGCAAGACAAGGGCTACTACAGTCAGCGGTACTAAGAAATGGACCACTTTTCTTGGACGTACTGGCGGTGGCCTACATCCAGCCTACGGTGGCAGTGTTTTCAGTGCTGTGGTTTGAAGGCTGGTCCTCCTCATACTGTTTGTTTAGGATGTGATAGTACTTGGACTAGGGACAGAGCTGGGAAACAGGTGGGTTCTCATCACAATGAAGGAGCACAGCTGTTGGGGTGTCTCTGCATACCTTTAGCTTTGAGTCTGTGGGTGCGTTTTCCAGGATAGAGAAGCAGGAGGAGCCATGGAGAGGAGTTACTGAGCTGCCCAAGATCTGGGACAAAGAGAATAGCAAAAAAACCTGTCTGGGATAGATCAGAAGCTGCATCTTTTGCAGTATTTTCTGAACCATCCTTTCTCCCATGGGGCGTGTCTAATTGAAGGACTTTGGCAGACACATACAAATATATATCTTATATTTCTTCCCTCCAAAAAAACATTTTAAATTATTTTTTTTTACTTGTGGTCTTCAGTTGATGGTGTCTGTGCTGTGTTGATGGCTGGTATGTGCATGTGCGTGTGTGTGCGTGTGTGTGTGTATGTATGCTCCTTGAGAGGAAAAAAAAAAACGTTCCTTTTTCTTGCTTTATAGGAACCATCTTCCTGTGGATCTTTTGGCCAAGCTTCAACTCAGCCCCTACAAATACTGGGGATGGTCAGCACCGAACAGCCCTCAACACATACTACTCACTGGGGGCCAGCACCTTGAGCACATTTGCCTTATCGGCACTCCTAAGCAGAGAGGGGAAGCTGGACATGGTAAGAGCTTCCAGCAGGACCAAGTTTCCTAATTCTATAATTGCCTCTCTTTCTCAGCCCATGCCATTAAAGGAACAGAGGGCAGCCATGGGAAGAAGGGAAGTGCTAGGAATGCAAAGGGAGGGCTGACTGAAAGGGAGATTCTCTGGAAGAGAAATTTGAATGGGACATACTGGGCTCCATCTACACAGAGGGCAAAGGAAAGGTACAGCAGGAGATATGGAGGTCAGAATTGTAAGAGGGATATTTAAGAGTGGGAAGTACCATAGCAGGGGATTACTTGGGGTGGGGTTGGGTGAGACAGAAGTGTGGTAGGGATGAAGGGCAACCCTTGATCACTGAGACAGGGGGTGGATGTGATGACCTTAGAAAGGCTTTTCCACTGACAGCTATCATTTTAACTCCCACTCCCCACCCCCAAATATACTCATAGGTCCACATCCAGAACGCAGCGCTGGCAGGTGGGGTGGTTGTGGGGACTTCTGGGGAAATGATGATTACGCCTTTTGGGTCTCTGATTGCTGGATTCCTGGCTGGGACCATCTCCACCTTGGGATACAAGTTCCTCATGGTATAGTTATTTTTCTTCATCCTGGGAAAACCAAGAGGTTGAAAGAGATTCACCAAAGGCTAGGACCCAAATGTCCTGCCCCAGGCCATAAACTTAGTGTTTAACAAGTCACCTTGGGCCTCTGTCTTCTTATGGTAGAGAAGGAAGGGATTAGGAAGGAGGAAGTATGGCATAATAGAAAGAGTCGAAGAACTGGGTTTATGTCCTGTCTGCCATCTAACTACCTGTGTGACCTTGGGCAAATCAATTGAACTCTCTCTGGTCCCAAGTTTTCTTAATTGTAAAATCATAGTATTCGACTGGCTCTGACATTGATTCTGTGAATGTAGAGATTTGGGGGGAGCATAGAGAGGGTGGAGCATGCTCCAATGACACTCATTTATTTGTATAATGTCTCTCCCTGGTGTTTCTCAGCCCATTCTTGAGTCAAAGTTCAAAGTCCAAGACACATGTGGAGTCCATAACCTCCATGGGATGCCAGGGGTCCTGGGAGCCCTTCTTGGTGCTCTTGTGGCTGGGCTGGCCACCCATCAGACCTATGGAGATGGGTGAGTTTGTCCACATTAAGGAAAAGGATACTTTTTACCAGTGGTCAATTGGGGTAATTTCTCCTTTGCTACCTGCCAGGTATAGATGATGATGGGTGTCTTTTGAATGTCCCTTTTTGGTACGCATCAAAATACACTAAACTGCTGCAGGGACCCACCCTTCCTATAGTCACCATTAGTCTGTGCACCTCTCTTTCTGGAATTTCTCAGCCCCAATCCCAAGTTTTTCTTTCAGATTGGAAAGTGTATTTCCCCTGGTTGCTGAAGGCCATCGAAGTGCAACATCTCAGGCTGTATATCAACTCTTTGGGCTCTTTGTCACCCTTGTGTTGGCTTCATTGGGTGGAGGAATTGGAGGTGAGTGGGTGCTCATCCCCACTACTTACTGTCCTTGACTCATTGTGATCCTGGGAGGAAAGAAGGAAGGGCTGGGTACCAGGATGAGTATAGGAGATGAGAGGAGTCAAGGGATAGAGAAGAAGAGGGTTGTCACCCTGGAATCCAATACTCTCCATGGGGATTCTCTAGAGAGAGAAGCTATGAGGCTCCATATTTATAGGGTTTAGTGTGAAAGGAGTAGGAGGGATACAGGTTAGATAGCAACCACATTGAGGGGGTGGTGGCAGGATGGCATGGTGGAATTCCTACCCCCATATATCTTGGAAAAGAGAAGAGACTCTTTTTGGCCCAGCACAGATACAAAGAAAGGATAAAATGATATCCAGAGCCAGGGGTATATGATTGATATCCAAAGGTGAAGATCATATCCTTCTATGAAACCCAAACCTTCCAAGCTTTGCCCTCTATCTCCACCAGAGGGCAGCTCAACCTCAGGCAACAAGGCTAGAGGCTAGAGGCAGAGAGTGAATGGGGATGGGGAGAGGAGGTAGAATCACAATGTCAAAAAGCTAGAAATGAACTAAGAGATCAATAAACCCAAACCTGTCATTTAAATTATTTTTTTGAGACTGAGTCTCCCTGTCTTGCCCAGCAGCCGCTCACAGTCCTGATCCCCATGGTTGACTGGCACAAGAATTTTGACTTGTCCATTTCCAGACCCTTCTTGGGCATTCTGGTGGCCTCCCTCACTAGGGCTCACCGTATTGGTGCTGGCCTTGGTTTGGACACCTGATTGGCTCTAGCTCTATTGCTGTTCAGAACTCCCTTGCTCAATTGATCCAGCAGCTTTGGCCACTCTGGTAGAAGGATTTGCAGAGGTGTGTACCATCACACCTGGCCCAGAGAAAGGACTTGACTGAGGCCAAGAGTGAATTAGAGGAATAGCTAAATCTAGAACCCAGGAGTTTTGGCTTCTAGTCCAATGTTCTGCTACTTTAAACTGCTTCCCAAGAGATCAGAGCTGCCATGCAAATATCATTGTGTCCATCTCTCCTTCCTTGTGAAATTAATAGAGATTTCCTTCTTGTTTGAAAGCCTCTTAGAGAAATAGACTTTAAGCAGACCTTCCTCCAGTCTGAGCTCTTCTCTTGTGCTTGACAGAAGCATCAGATCTGTGATTTCATGTCTTCTGGTTTTGTCAAGTCCAGGATACATAATTGCAATTCTTTTTACTTTGCAGTTCATTTTCCTTGTCATTTCCCATCTTCTTTGGGTCTCTTCTTCCTCTCCAAGTCTTTATTGTTGTAGTGCCCTCCCTCCCCTCCCCCCCACCATGGCGCCTGTATGAGGAACTTTACACCCTCCCCCTTCTCTTCTCAGGGCTTCTGCTGAGGCTCCCCTGCCTGAGTTCCCCTCCCGATTCCCAGTGTTATGAGGACCAGATCTATTGGGAGGTATAATACAATTGATGTTCTGGAGATGTACCTGATGGGGCTCTTCCTTCACCACCACCCTGTTCTCCTCTCACTGACTATCCTTCTCTTTCTCATTCCCACTTGTTTCCTTCTTTTCTCGAATCAATTCTTTGCATTCTGCTGCTGCCCCTCCCCAGGTCTCATTCATCTTATTTTTAATAGTATTTTATTTTTTCCCAATTACATGTAAAACAATTTTTAATATTCATTTTTTACAAAATTTTGAGTTCCAAATCTTTCTCCTCTTCCCTCCCTTCTTCCTAAAACAGTAAGCAATTTGATATAGGTTATATATAGTCAATCATGTAAAGCATATTTTCATATTAGTCATGTTCTCACTCATCTTAAATGTGGAAAAGGCATTACAGAAATGATGGGAAGATCGTTTCCCATTCCCAGAGCCCCTTATCTTGTACCCTGTCCAAGACCCTTTCCCCCTCCCCCTCATCTCTATTCCCTCATCAACTATCTTTGTTCTACCTTCCAGGTCCCTCTTGAGCATGAAGATGAAGTCCAGGGACACTTGAGGTCTGAGGACACAGAGACCCAGGCCTAAACTGTGACCCTTTGCAAGAATTATTATTCTTGTTTGGGAGATAGGGACTTCTATGGGGCCTCTCTGAGGGATGATGAGGGTGGATTATGACTAATGAATATGGGAGAGGCTCTTCCTCACCTTTTGTTGAGAAGTTCCTTGATGTCTCTGGCTGCAGACAGAGAATCACTCACCAATTAAGAGCAATCCTTGTTTTGGAAAGATTGCAGGGGTTGGGTCAGGGAACCTACAATGGTAGGGGCATAGGCAGGGATGAGACAGAGGGCAGGGAGAATGGGTGGGGAGAGAGCAGGTAGGAGAGAAAGCTCTGTGAAGGGCGGTTATATTATTGGCCTGGATAGAGTACTCATCATAAGGCAGGTATGAGTTGAGGGGGATGACAGTCATCTGGGTGATAAATACCCCATCCCATCCCCTCTTCGTCTGTCTGTCTCAGACCTGAGAGGTTGATTTACTCGTCCCCTGTCACAGAACCAAGTTAAATGTTTAACCTGAGACTACTGAAGTCTAAGATTATGAAGATGATTAAATATTGCATTATTTGTACATATCTGCCACCTCTCCTTATTCAGCTGAATCTTGGAAGGCCTTCCCATGACCTAACCTCCGTCCACTCTGCTGAAATGCCATATCCTTTCACCTTCCCTAATGTGACAACAAAGTCCACTTGGTACAAAATGAGCGATGAGGAAAATGGAGGCGCAGGGGATGCCAGACTAGATTCACGGACCCAATTGCTTGACTGAACTGGCCCCTAACCTGCTTGAAATCTTTTTCCCTGGGTGGGAAGAATGAATGGGATATTATGCAGAGACTGGAAAGGCAGAGATACCCCAGGAGTGGAGGGGGGAGGGGGGAGGGGGAAGCCTGAAGGCCACAGAGGCCTCTCATGATCCGGGATTCCTTCTGAAAAACCTCTGCTACATCACTGACCTGTGGTGGCCACTAGAGGGAGCCCCAAGGCAGGCAGAAGAGGATATCAAACTTGTGCCTAGGGCCAAGGGCTCTAGCCCAGCTCCCTCTCCCAAAGCCATTCCAGGCTTCCTCTGCCTCTACAAAGAAGGGTACATTCAAATTCTAGCCCAGATGGATAAGGACATGGGAGTCAGTTCTTTCCTTCACTCCCTTGTTTCATTATGTCTCTCTTTGGAAAATGTTTCCTACCAACTCAAATCCATCCTGGCTTTTCAATTCAGTTCAATGAACACTAATTAGGTGCCCACTGGCAGCTAGATGTCTCAGTGGACAGAGTGCTGAGCCAGGACTCAGGAAGACTTGAGTTCAAATACGACCTCAGACACTTACTAGACCCTAATGAAGTCACTTCTGTCCATCTCATTTTCCTCCACTGTAAAATGTGGGTTGTGAGTATCCACTGAGATAGTATTTGTAAAGCTTAGTGCCTGACACATAATAGGGGCTACATAAATCCTTAGGGCAGCTAGGTGGCTTGGTGGATGGAGTGCTGGGCCTGAAATCAGGAAGACTCATTTTCCTAAGTTCAAATCTGGCCTAAGACACTTCTTAGCTGGGTGACTCTGAGCAAATCACTTAACCCTGTTTGCCTCAGTTTCCTCATCTGTAAAATGATCTGGAGAAAAAGAGGCAAACCACTCCAGTATCTCTGCCAAGAAAACCCCAAACGGGGTCATGAAGAGTTGGACACAACTGAACAACGACAAATGTAAATCCTTATTCTCCCTCATTCCCTTGTGTGGGATCAGGGATAGTGTCACAGAGAAGATGGTACTTAGAGGAAAAGAGAGATTTTAACACATGGAGAGGAAGCAGGCATGATAGGATATCCTGGAGAAAGTGAGATCTAGGACCAGCTAGTAGTCTGGTTTGGCTGGAACACAGGAACATGTGAAAAGGAAAAGACTGAAATAAGGCTGGATTGTAAATGCCGGATTCACAGTGTTTGACCTGGAAAGAACCTTAATTTAATCCCTTCATTTGACAAATGGGCAAACTGAGGCCTAGAAGGGACAGTGACTTGCCTACGGTCACACAGTGGCAGAGCCTGGACTAGAACTCAGGTGGGCTTTTTTCCACTGAAGGAACCTCTAACACAACACTAGATAGCAAGGAGTATTTTTTTTTAAGCTCTCTTTGCAAGGTACTGTCTTGAGAGCTGAAGATTCAAGGGTGAACAACAGTGCCAGCTGTCAAGGAGCTGACATTCTACTGGGGGCTACACACATAAATGGATAAGTGAATACAAGATACTTTGAAGAAGGAGAAACCTCATCCTACAGGTACCACTGGCAGGCAGTGTTCAGGAGTGACACAATCTGGGTCTCGAACTTCTTAGGTCTCACCATCACAATGAGGAAGACAAACCCAGATGGCATACAGCAGAGAGACCCCAAATTGTATACCAGTGATTATAGAGCGAAATGTAATATATCCCACAAAAGTGTATGTGTTTGTGGGATAAACATTTATTAGAATGCAAGGCGAGAGAATATAAGGGGAGGGGAGACAAGAAAGGAATCTGGAGGAGCCTTGTCCCAGGATGAAGCTAAGGAAAGCTCTTCTTTCCCATCGGGTCAATCCAAGGCTAGCAGGAGGTGGTGGGGGAGAATTCAGGAATTGTTGAATGTGAAGGAAATAGGAAAAATGTATGTGTTACAAATTCAAATCATTTAATGGGATATAGAAAGAGGCTGGGTCAGCAAAGAGGCTTTAAGACAGAAGAGGTAATGGGGGACAGCAAAAGGAAAGTGAGGCATGACCTCTAGGATGGAACCAGATTGCCTCATAGCCAATTTTTACAACTAAAGAGGTCTGGGAGGAGGAAAAGGAGGAAATTTGTACATCTCCCCATCACAGAAGGAATTCTCTGGGACCTTGGAGGATTCAGAACTATAAGGTACCTTAGAAATCATTTCATCCACATCATTTTACAGATCAGCTGAAGCCAAGGAGCACAAACTAGTGATTAGCAGAGTCAGGATTGAACCAGTGTCCTCTGCCTGACTCCAAATCCAGAGCTCCTTCCCCTACACTGTGCTGCATGCAATGTGTAAGACCTTGTCTCCTCTTCCTTCTGGTTCTGCCCCTAGTGCCCAGGACAGTGTTTTCCCTTCCACTTCAAATCCACATGTTAGTCTGCCTTCTCTTTTAGCCATGCCATTTTCTCTCCAGACTGGCCTTTCCATTCAGGCTGGGTCAGTGGGTGACAATGAACAGGTCAATGAGCTGAATGGGAGCAAGGGGTTGAGGGGTGTTTCTTCTTCACCTCTCTAGGACAATTAGGCAGGCCGTCCCTTAAGATGTCCCGTCTGATTACAGCCATTATTCCCAACAATAAAGGACAATTGGACACTCACCCTGCCCTTGAACTCACTCTCATTCCAACAGTACAGAGCCAGCTCCTCCAGGCCTAGGCTTTGGGGGTTGCAGGGAGGAGGAGGAGGAGGAGGTGGATAATGAGGGAGGAGGAGACAGTCCCTGCCCGTGGGGAGTCCAAAGTTCGATAGGAGAGGAACCCATGCTTAGAACATCGATAGAAAAACACACAGGGATAAAGAGAGTTCTCTGGACACCAATGGGTGTAGTAGGTGGGAAGAGGTTGAAGGGAAGCAGAGCCAGTCAGGGAGAGTGTCTGAGGTATCCTAGAAAGGGGTATAGTGATTCAGGGTTACTAAGGAGGGGAGGAAATCAGATTGAGAGAGAAAACCATCCAGAAAACAACCTGGGTCAAGGCTCAGAGGTGGGTGAAGGTAAGATGTGATAGATGAGGCAGGTTTTCCTGGATGGGTTAGAGTTTGAATTGAGGACCCTGAGACTCAAATGGAAGAGGAGATGCTAAAAGTAGACCGAAGATGACTTAAGTTCTCAAGGGTGGGAGTGCCAGGAACATGGAAAGAAGGGTAGGAAAGGGACCTCTTTTATGTACAATTTGATAAGAGAGAGAAAAGGCCCAGAAGCAGAGTGCTGGAGAATTTGACCTCTTGGAGAATCGACTTTCTCGATTCTGTTCCAACAGCCTGGGAAAGGACTTGAAAGTCCTGCCTATTGGAATTCACATCACAACAAACCAACCAGTGTCCCAGATAGAGAAGCATTAGACACGGCATGGGTGTCCAAAGTGAGGACGATGGATGGAGGGAGAAAGAGGAGGGAAAGAAAGACAAACTTGGCTGGGCTTGAGACCTCTGCGTGGTCTCCCTCATGACTACCCCCCTCCCACTGTCTGGCTCACCCCAAATCTCACGGGTTCAGTCTCCCCCCCCCCCTTCTCTCTTCAATACTCTCCTCCTTTCTCCTCTTTCTCTGGCCTTCTGTGTTTGTCTGTCTCTCTGTCTGTCTTTGTCTCTGCCTCTCCCTCATCTTGTCTGTCTCCCCAGCTCCCTCCTCTCCCCATCCTCTCACTCTTCCAGACCTATCTCCCCCCTTCTCTTGCTCCCCCCCCCCCCCCCCCCCGCTCCCCCATTCCCTGTAGGCCCGATAAACAATGCCATCCAATGTCTGCTGGAGACAAGTTGGGCTATGCAAATGGGCCAACGGCCTGTGAAAATCTCTCCCCCTCCCTGGTTTCCATGGCCTGAATGGGGAAGGGTGGGGGTGGGGGAAGGCGGTCATTCTGCATACGGATGAGCTGCTGCCCCAAAAGCACTCAGGACAGACCGCCATTGTCTGAGGCGTCTGATAGGGAGTCTAATCAACCAGCCCCTGAGAAGAAAGAGTGAGGAACAGTCTATTCCTACCCGGCCCATCTTCAGCCCTCAGCTCTTGGGCTCTGTATTCCAGAACTACTCTTCCCCCAGCCCACTCCCTGGAAAAAACCAAACAAACCACCCTTCCCCTCTACCTCACCCTCCATGTCGCAGTCTCTGGGCATCTGTGAGTCCTTCTTTGCATCGATGGACCTCCTTCCTAAGATCTAAGGATTTTTACCTTAGTAAATGAAGGAGGATTGGGATAGGAGCCATTCTGAGGCTAGGCCTTGTGGGGCTGAGAAGGGACAGGAGGAGATTTCAGACACTGTCCCTCACCAGAGTTTCCTCCTTTACAAAATGAGGAGGTTGGAAGAACTAAAAGGGATTCTTTTGATGATTTCTGCTAGATGATTTCTAAGGTTCCTTCCAGCTTCAAATACAGCATCCTGGGTGTGCACAGCTCTCCCTTTCTCAGGCATGCAGGCTGCATTTAACACGTGCATTCACACCTCCCTTTTCCAGCTACGATGGCCAGCCCTGCTCCCAGATGTGGGGTCTATCAAGGCCAGATCTGTGGGCTTTCAGTGTTTCCTCTCCTGAGGAAAAATACCTGAGACCTTCCACCTTGTTTCTTTGTGTTGCATTCCCAAGCTTTTAAGTCCAGGATCCCTTCTCTGCTTGACTTCCTATTCCTCAGTTGTCTGGGATATTACTGAGGGATAACTAGAAACCAGCTTGGGGAAGAAATTGAGACTTTTTGGGGGGAGGAAAACTATGGAGCTGGGGCTGGAACTGTTTTCCTTAACGAACTTGGTGGAAGGAGGTATTGAAGAAATAAAGTCACTGCTTTCTACTCAAAATCTCCTAAAAGAGATGGGAAGCTGCCTTCCCTCAATCCCTCCCTTACCCCAATCCCCCAATCTGAATTCACACTAGACCCACTAGGCAGCAAATACTATGTGTACTCCCTTAGAGAAAAGCATCATGGGGGATGTGAATCTTCCTTCCAATATTTTTCTGTTGTAGGAACATTCCATTATGGATTTGCTCATTGGCTAAACTCTTCATTCTTCTCTTCCTTGCCTTTTCCTTTTCCTTCTCGAAAAAAAAATTGTGATTCCACCGGTTGTAGGTATTCTCTCTGCCCATGAAGGTCAAAGCCCCTCTATGCCGTATTTAAGTATTTCAGGAATCACCGAAGTCCCAAATTTTTGTCCCTTATTGGCCAATCCTCATAAATCCAGAGCCTCTTAATATTTAGTTGGTCTCAAAAGGCATGGTGGCAAATGCTTATAACCTTTGATGGTGGGGAAGCTAGAGATGGTAGATGTCTTGAGCTCTGGAGTTCTAGGCTACAGTGAGCTAAGCCAATTAAGTGTCTGAACTAAATCCAGCACACAGATGGTAAGACCTCGAGGAGGCTACCAGGTAACCTAAGAAGGAGAAAACTGGCATAGAGTGGTAGGCCTGGAGGCAGGAAGACCTAAGTTCAAATACAACCTCAGATGCATACTAACTGTATGACCCTGGGTAAGTTACATAATCTCCATCTGCCTCTGTTTCCACAACTAGGAAGTACCTCCTAGGTTTTTGTGAGATCAAATGAGCAAATATCTGTAAAATGTCTAACATCTGTTCAGCATATAGTAGGTGCTTAATAAGTGTTTGTTTCCTTCTTTTAATTGACCTAAACTCTACTTTTTCTATTCTTTCTATTGTTAGGAAAATCTAATTATTGGGGTTTCCTTCCTGCCTCCCTATATGCATATCTATTTATCTATATCTACATATCTCCTTATATATAGCTTCTATCCATTGGTTTTAGTTCTGTTCTTTGCTACCAAGCAGAAGAGTGAGTGCCATGTGATGACTCTTTTTTTAAAAAAATAAATAGTATTTTATTTTTTCCAACTACATTTAAAGACAAATTTTAACATTCATTTTTAAAGAATGCTGAGTTGCAAATTTTCTCCCTTCCCTTCCCCCTCTTTAAAACAGTAAGGAATTTGATATAGATTATATATGTGCAATCATGCAAAATGTATTTCCATATTAGTCATGTCGTGAGAGAAGAAACAGACCAAAAGGAAAAAAAAAACATGTGATGACTCTTAAAAAATCTGAAAAGAGCACCCAGAGTAGGGGTGGAAAGAAACTTAGAACATAAGAGCAGAAGAGCATAGCATGTTAGAACTACTTTCACAATTCAAGCACCACCTTTGTATATTTTTAAATTTAATTTTTTTTGGTAAACAAAAAATCAATTTTCTCTCCATCCCTCTCACCTGTCCCTCTCATGGGGGAGAAAAAGGAAAAATCCAAACCCTGGTAACAAATATGCATAATCAAGCAAAACAAATTCTCAAATTGGGCACATTCAAAAAAGATGTGTCTTGTCCCGCACCTCAAGTCCATTGTCTCTCTGTTAGGAGGTGGGTCTCACTTTTTATCAGTCCTCTTGGAATTGGGGTTGGTGATTGCATTGATCAGAGTTCCTAAGTATTTCAAAGTGGTTTGTTTTTATAGTGTTATTACTGCATAAAATTGTTCTCCTGGTTCTGCTTTCTTACTGCATTAGCTTCCCAAGATTCTCTGAAACTGTCCCTTTCATAATTTCTTATGGCACACTGATATTGCGTTATATCCATGTATCATAATTTGTACAGTCATTCCCTAATCCTCCTTACCTTGCCCCCTTGCCTTAGTTTACAATTCTTAGCCACTACAAAAACAGCTTCTATAAATATTTTTGTACCTATGAGTCTTTTCC
>CM053626.1:210246051-210265339 GCA_028646595.1 Phalanger gymnotis
ACACATATATATATGGTATAAACAGAATAAATTTTTAAGATGAACCAAAGTAGCTTAGAGAGAGAGGGCCTTAGTAGTTGGATGGGGATCAGGAAAAGCTTTGTGTAGAAGGTAGTGTTTGTTGGCAAAGTTGATAAAAAAAAAAAGGGAAATGAATGTTTAGGTAATTTGCCTAAGGTCATACAGAATGTACTTGTATCTCCTGACTCCTAGTGCTCTTTCTGCTGCACCGTAAAAGTCACATTCCCTTCCCTGAGTCTCTGTCTCCTCATTTGTAAAATACGGGGTTTGGACTAGATAATTCCTTAGGTCCTTTCTAGTTCTGACGTTCTATGATTCTATGTTCTCTGGCTTTGGAATTATCTCTTCTGTTATTAACCACGATCCAAGTTATCCATTAAACTCCTTGGCTTCTATGTCCCATGAGCCACCCTCTGTCATTACTAGTATTAGTTACCATAGCGCAAATTATTGTCAGTTATTCACTGAGCCCTTTAATAATTGCTAATGCCCCGTTCTGAAGGTATTGCTTACTGTTGGACTGGCCGCAATTGACTCCTGGAGTATATTACCCTCATTTCAGTTTGAAGGAGACTGCTCTTGTCTTTTGGGGGCTCCCTTTCTGATCTTCTTGACTGGGACTCTTTCAGTCTCTTCCTGGGGTCTTAGAGAGGTGGAACCCTCAGAGAAAGAATAGACCCTAGGAGGGGGAAAGAAACTGAGCCGGGCATCTAACAGACCCCCAATGGCTTAACTTTAAAGAACCTGGGGAACCAAGAAGAGGAGAATGTGTGTGTTTGTGTGTGTCTGTGTGTGTGTGTCTGAAATATTCAAGACTGTCTCACTTTTGATACTCTCCTGGCATCTTATTTCTCAGCCTCTTTCTTTGTTCATATAATTCATGGTGGTAGTTGGCCAGGGGAGTGTTTTAAGGGCTCTTTCTCAATCCGATGATCCTCTCCCTCCCAACACCACCTTTGTTTGGAGATGGGGTAGGTCAACCAAAAGAAAACCCTTCTCAGAGTTTAGCTTTAAAGGGAATCAGGTTATTGTTAAATCGTGTGCAATTCTCCATAACCCCATTTGGGGTTTTCTTGGCAAAGATACTGAAGTGGTTTGCCATTTCCTTCTGCAGCTCATTTTACAAGTGAGGAAACTGAGGAAAACAGGATTAAGTGTTTTACCCAGGGTCGCACAGTTAAGAAGTGTCTGAGGCTGAATCTGAACTCAGGTCTTCCTGACTCCAGACCAGGCACCCTGTCCACAGCACCATTTGGCTGCTCAGACTGAAGAGGAGAGTGAGTTGTAGCTCAAGGCCCATCTCCTCAATAGAGACCTTATGAACTACTTTGACTCTTACTAATCCCTTCTTTCCTTGCATTCTATGGTGTCTTCTATCCGAACCCCCCAACCAGGCCCTCAACAACGCCACAGTGTGAAGTCTGTGAATGCATCTTATCTAAAGCATGCGGTACCTTTCCAGCACCCAGTATAGTTCTCTTTATGCAGTAGAAATTTCATTAAGTATTTGTTGAATAGAGTTAAATTGAATTCCACATGCATAGCCATCTTGACCCACCAGCAGAGAAGTGGCTGCTTACAGACACCAGGCAGATCCTACCCTTAGGTCTCAAAATAACTCCCCTACTGACTTTAATACCATGATGGGTCTGCGAGCTTATTGATGTGAAGACTCCCTCAAATGATGCAGATCACAATGCACTCATGTCCTCTCATCCTCTGCTATTCTTGTCCATGGCCTTGCCTAAGTTCTCCCCAGGGAGTTCCCCCATCATACCGAGGACGTTTCACTAGCTTTTAACATTGGGTGAGAACCAAAGTAGCATGCTGGTTGTCTGTTGGTTATCCTTATTTACTTTCTACTTTTCCAGTCCTACATTTCCCTGATAACATGCTTTACACCGTTTATTTTATCCAGTTCTTTACTGGTGACGTAGCCTATTCTTGCCCACAAAGCACCTCTCCGTTTCCCTTTGGAGGACCCTCACTTTTAATCCTTTTGAGAATGGAGTTATTCTATGACTCAAATCCATGCAATATCACTGGAAAAATATTGGTGTTAAAAATGCAGGCCATCGTTTCAAGAAGCTTGGGGTAGGGGGATCATTAAAAGCTTTGGGCATTTTCTCAAGGCAATGAGGACCACCGCTCAATTCTAGGCCTAACTTATTGTCCATTTGGAGTCAATGTCGAAGATATGTGGTACCGATTGACCAGCTCTATAAGCTGTCCATCCAACTGGATATTACAGTCTAAAGACTTCCTCCGGTGGAATGGGCAGATGAGAGCAATTTGTTCCAACAGCAATGAAAGTGGCTGAAGCTGGCATTGTGGAGTGCTTAGAGCTTGGTCAGACTTTGAAGATGCCAAGATCATCCGCTGCAACTTGGGCCATCGCCAGTCATCCTGACTTTTGTCTTGCCAATGGACTTCAATTACTCTGGAAGAGAGAGTGAGGCTGACTTTGTGCAACTCTGCCTCACTTAAATCCCATTCACAGGAAGTCAAGACATCACCCGCCACATCATGATGTCATTATTCTTCTTAGAAAAGGAAGGACAAACGACACAATCTAAATGATAGGCTTTCTTCATCTACTCGTTTTTTCCTATATGGTTAGTTAGGCCAAACACTTTTGGGTGCTTATGTATTTCATTTAGGAATGTTCCATACAAATGTTCCAGGGTTTCAGGAAATCAATACAGTATTACCTTCAAATAGGCACATCTGGAGGATTTCAACATCTGTAGAGAATTTCTCCTCCATTTTGATTCTATCCTGGATATTCTCCATTACAGTGGCAAACATCTGTGGTGAGCATTTTTTCTCTCTGTTTTATGTCTTTCCTGATAGTACTAATAAGAGGGTGATTGAATACAGTTATTACTGGGTTCAATTGTTACATATTTCAAGGAATCTTGTTTGATTTGGACATATACACGAGAGATACCTTATTGGAGGAAAGCCTTTTAAGCAACATCTTGCTCTACCAAATCCAGTGCCTTTTTTATAGTAGGCAAATAACAAACATAGTGGGTTCTTGTATTCTTCATACCTTTCAGTCAATGGTGTGGCTGTAAATATTATTTATGATCTGCTATGGAATATAATTTATAAAAAGCTTCCTGTTTCTTTCTTATACCTTAACCAAGTATGCCCTCAATGCATGTATATTCTCATAAAAATATGTAGAAATGGGAAAGTTAGGTATAAAGAGTAGTGGTTATTTATATTCTCTCAGTCACTTTATTGGCGGGGAGCAATAAGGTCCAAAATTCCTTCCATGCCTTTAGTTCGGCACCCATTGCCACTCTCCTTAAGTTCTTTTGAGAATTGATCCTCCAATGTCCTCAAAATTAGGTCACCTCCAGCATGGATCCTCTCTGTCTGTATAGTTGGCCTAGTCTACTTTCTCTTCCCATCACAGAGCCATTTTTATTTCATCATGTAGCACATCAGAGACTGTGATATTAGAGGACAAATATCGTGGCTCTACTATCTTTGATGGGGAAAAGTATTTTAGAAATCTTCATATGTTTTTCTCCCATTTTTTCTCTCTCTTTATTGTCTTTCCAGTTTTATACTTAAAAGACTTTGGGGTTATTTCATTTTGTTGATCTCCCAAAGTTTTCTATAATTCCCCCCCCCCCCACTGTTTCTTTTTTACTTCTTCTAATCTCCCACCATAGGAATGAGTTTATATTCCAAACCAGCCTTGCATTTGGCTGCCTATCTTTCAACTTGGCAAATAGCTCAAGGGTTTGCAGTTTCCTGACTTTCTTTTGGTATCCTCATTGTGGTGATTGGTTTATGTTAGTCAAACTTCCTTAGGAAATGGTAGTAGTCTGTGTCAATGTCTATTATTTTGCCTCTTTAGCTTTAGCTTCAATAGCTTTTTTGAATAGGTAAAGTTTGAGGTTTCTCAAATCTTATTTATTTTTTCTTTTACTTTGAAATTGATTATGGTCTTTGTGCCAGCGAGTTGGTTGACTGACTGTGTCAACATAGGCAGATGATTTAAAAATGACTCATACATCAGTAATGAACGAATCATTTTCTTTCGGTTAAAACATAATCAATTTCATTTACAAATATTATTTAGTGCTCACTATGTCCAGGGAATCTTCTCGGTTTTATTTTATTTTTAAAAATTTAATATTAAATTTAATATTTTAAAATATTTCTCCCAATTACATGTAAAAACAATTTTTAACATTCATTTAAAAATTTTTTGAGTTCCAAATTCTCTCCTTTCCCCCCTCATTGAGAAGGCAAGCAATTCAATAAAGGTTATCCATGCACAGCCATGCAAAATGTATTTCCAAGTTAGTACTCTCTTCTCGAAAAGAAGATCTATGACACATAGGCACGAAACTTCTGCATAGTCCTTGTGCCTTTGATCTCTCTGGCTTCTTACTCCTGAACAAAGTTTTCCTAGCTCTTTTCCACCATTTTCCTATCCCCACCTTTGCAATAAAGTCACTAAGTATTAGAATTTATGTTGATTTAATTTGGTTGTCATTAAGTTCTTCCTAAATTCCTCTACCTCTTCATCCTCTGCAACAGATGGTGCATAAGCAGCAATTATCTTCATGATTATCTTTTTTGGAAATGTTTATCATGGCGGTAAATACAAGACTAAATATCCCATGAAATGATGTTTCTAGTTGTCCTTGGAATTACCATAAACCCAGTGCTACTAATTCTTTTATTTACTTCCCTAAAGAGAACCTAAGAATCAGCCTTATCAGTCTCTGACCCATTCTAGACCCTTTTCTTCTTAGGTTGCTCAGTGGCACGGTGGCTAAAGCTCTGGGCCTGGAGTCAGGAAGACCTGAGTTCAAATCCGGTCTCAGACACATCCTAGCTGTGTGACCCTGGGCAAGTCATTCGACCTCTGATTACCTGACAAAATGGATCAATTGGGGAAGGAAATGGCAAACCACACCAGTATCTTTGCCAAGAAAAACCTAAATGGGGTCGCAAAGGGTTGGACCCAATTGAACAACAACAAAGAATCTACCAGAGATTGCATTTCATTTAGGTAGGTTTCAAGAAACCCACAGTTACCTCAATGTCATGTTGAGTTATTGGAGTAGGACCTTGTGGAGGAGTAGGTCTTTGGGGATTGTCCATCATGGTATCTAAAATTCCACCTTTAAAAAATGAATTCTTTTGGGCATTAAATATTTTTCCCCCAAGAGACCTATGCTGACATGCACATTTCCATTTCTCCTGTTAGGCTGAGGATTGCACCTTACACTTCCCTGGTATACTCCTCTCCATCTCCTACCCCCACTTCACCCCTCCGTGCCCACACCCATACCAGTGCTTACCATAGGCTTGGACCCATAACAGGGACTTCTAACTGCTACACAGAGGATAGGAAGCTACAGCTGGAAGAGTGTTTACCAATCATCTTGTCCAGCACTTTTATTCTATAAACAAAGCAACAGACTGACTGTGGAAACTGAACCTGATGTTGGGTCTCACAAAGTTCATATGTTTCTTTGTGTGCTGATGGCCAGTGAGAGACGCTGATTGCTTTTTCTCCCCCGATAGCTAATGTTTTTGCTGAGGAAGACATCCTCAGCCTTCCTCCCTGACCATCTATGGGCAGACAAATTGTAGCAGAGTCCAGCAATCTCTGCTGTCCATATTCACAGAAAAGTAAAAGACAGAAAGAGAAGGGAGGAGCCAGGTGAGAGAGAGACAGAGTTGTAAATAAGCAGGACAGGGAGAAAGAATAAGGGAAGGAAAGACAAAAAAAAAAAAGAGATGGCTAGAGACAGAAATAGATCCCAGAAGAAGCATCGACAGGAAGAGAAAGTGGGGCCTCGGAGACAATCTTTCTTGTCCACTGTTTTCAAGAAGGGGCTTATCCAAGAATTACAACTGACTTCAAACCCAGTGCTCTTCCTTTTTTAAATAAGTAATTTATTGTACAACTAACTTTAAACAATACCAAAACTGATTAAACATATTTGCAATTCAAATATTTTCAAGTTTTGAATTTTGGTATCTTTTGTTTTTTCTATCACTTCCTTCCCCTTGTGGAGTTCTCTTTCTTTCTGGGAAGCTGGTTTAGGTTAACCTGATGACTATGGTACATGGTGTCCGAATCTGGTTGTATACCTTCCTCCTCTAACTAATAGGGTCACTCTGGCTACGATGATTTGTGATGGGATGGGGTTGGAGAGGAAGAGAGGATTCCCTTCTGTATTTCTATTTTCATGACATGAATCAGGGACTGGTTGACAGTGGTGGGACAGTCCCTCTAACCCATGACAGACACAGACAGGGGCTTCAGGCCATCCCCGATGGGCCTGTTGGATTGCTGTTGAGGGAGATGAAGCATAGTTGGAAGAGTAAGAACAGGAATTGGAGTTAAAAGACCTCAGTTCAAAATCTGTCACTTATCCTTGTGTGATCTGGAACAAGTCACATCTACTCTCGACCTCACTTTTCTCATCAGTAAAATAAGGGAGTTGGATGTGAACTTGTTTTATTCTTAGTATTTTGATAATTTTTCTTCATATAAGTGGTTTCCTTGATAATCCTCTGTACTTTGTTTTAGGAATTTTAGAACATCGTTCTGAGAAGGGGTCCATTGGTTTCACCAGACAGCCAAAGGGACCCACAAACAAAAAGCCCTAGACTTCTCTCACATTCTTTCCACCTCTAAATCCTATGATTCTACGAACTAACTCCTCTCTTTCTACCACCATCCATACCAATCTTCCTGTGACCTAAGGCATATGGAAGGATGGGGGCCAGGTTTTCCCCCCAAGTGAAAAAAAATTTGAGGAAAACAAACAATCTCCCCCACCCCCCCAATAACCTTAAAGTGGAGAAGCCTGGTGGGGAAGGCATCTAATCCCTTAATCCCTCTCAGATGGGCCTTGAGACGCTAATGATTTTCTTAATTATTCCCTTCTATTTTCCCATCATTCTGTAAGGACTTTCGAGAGGGGAGAAATTCCAGGCGGGGCAGTGGAATGAATGGTGGGGAGAGGGGCCCTCCTCACCCTGATTTCAGATTGGAATATTGGCCTGGAGGGGGATGGGAACAGGGGTGGGTTGCTCTGGGGGAGCAGAGCTCTCTTATCAGTCAAAGGGCAAGTGTTTATCATAACTGGCTCTGTACAAAGAGACAGATTTAGCTCGGGAGCTAGGGGCTGAGAGCGCCAGGTGTGGAGGAGAATTGGCAGGGGAGGGGGTCCTCTCCTTAAATATCATTCAGTGTGAATAGCCCATTATCCAATGTCAAGTATTGGCAATGGAGGGTTTCTTTGTGTCCCCCTCGAAAGGCCCTTTTAGGTGATAATCACTATGGGAGTTGGATGGTACATTTTGTTATCGTTGGGGGAAGGGGTGCGGATTTGGAGGGAGGTTGTTATTTTTATAATGGGGACCAGGCGCTGCTCAAAGACCAGTCAGCCATTCACACTCTAGCCCTTGGCCTGACACCCTTATGGGGATCCCAGTCTCCACAGGACTATTCACACACTATCACTGGACCCTTCTCACACTTGGCTTGATACCCTCAAAGGAAACCCAACTTCTACTGGGCCATTTAAAGGATCAAGGTCTGGTGATCCACAGTGGCTTCTGGTGGTTTCAGTTTCTATACTTGGGCCAGGTCCAGTGTTTTATCCTTGGCCCCAGGGCATCCCCCCATTCCCTTTTTAAAAAAAAATTAATTTCTAAACTTTTCATTGATCCCTGAAAAAAGAGGCAGCATAATTCACTCAATCAGTCAATAAACATTTATTAAGTGCCTGTTTGTGCCAGACAGCATGCTAAGTACTGGATACAGTGGACTCGGAGATTGGAGGCCTGGGTTTGTATCCTCTGTCTGTGTAGTGGCCTTGTTCATTTTAATTCTCTATAAAATAAGGCAGCTGGACTAGATGACTTTTGAGGTACCTTCTAGTTTTAAATCTGTGATCTTGTGAACCCTAAGCCAAGGCACTCTGTGCTCCCTAAATCTTCCTCCATCCCTGATAGCTTGATTCTCTGGGTTCAGACATTGTCTTCAAAGGACCTTAAATAACTACCATTTTTCCTGTTTTTAGATCAAAACAACCCGATTCTGGCCTCTACTCCCTTTTTCCTTTTACCCCCCTCATCCCACAACAACAAAAACAACATCTATAAATGTCTTCAGCTTGGGGGGCTGCAGGAGAGTTGTCTGGGGCAACAGAGATGTTAAGTGACTTGTTCAAGGTGACACAGCTGAAGTTTTCATGGCAGGGTTTGAATTCATCTTCCTGATTCCGAGCTCAACGCTCTTTACTATTCTACAGCTACTAATGCCTATGATAATAGCTGGCATTTATACAACATGTCCCCAAAGTCTCAGTGCCATTTAAAGCTTAGAAAGGCACCAGGACTTTTGGGATACCTCATATAGGGCTTTAAGGTTTGCACAGTGCTTTACATACAGAGGTTCTTTTGATCCTTCCACAGCCATGTAAAGTATTATTACCCTCAAGAAGCTGTAGCATGCAAATTGGCCACCCTGGCAAAATTGTCTTTGCAGACAGGCTAAGCCAGGTTGAGGGTGACTGACAGGCCTCAAATCCAGCGATGAGTTTGGGGGTATGTCCACCCCAAGCGTGTGAAGACTTCCTCCGAAAGAACGGGCAGATGAGAACAATTTGTTCCAATAGCCATGAAGGTGGTTGAGGCAGGCACTGTGGTTCCATAAAAGCTTTGTCAGACATTGAAGATACCCAAGTCATCCACTGCACCCCGGGCAATCACCGCTTGTCTTGTCTTATTTTGCCACCAGACTTAGATGTCTCTGGAAGAGAGTGAGACTGACAACTTTGTGCAGCTCTGCCTCACTTAAATACAATTCACCACAAGTCAAGACATCACCTGTGATGTTATTTATTCTCTCCAAAAACAAAGGATGAACAACAACACTATGTGCCAAGCACTGTGCTAAATGCTGGTGATACAAAGAAAAGCAAATTCTTTTTTTCCATTTTGGGTCTCGCTTCCCTCACCTACAAAATAAGGGATTGGATTAGACCAGGGGTGGGGAATCTGTGGCCTTGAGGCCACATGTGGCCCTCTAGGGCCTCAAGCCCAGCCCTTTGACTGAATCCAAACTTCACAGAACAAATCCCCTTAATAAAAGGACTAGATCATCTTTAAAATTCTTCGCAGCTAAAAATCCTTCATGCCCCTTTTGGCAATGGTCCTGAGTAGAGTGACTTTGTCACCGTGACTCTTACTCTGGAACAGCTCCTAGGGCCTTCTCACTCTACCACATCCCACCATGGTGCTGCCATCCTTTTCCTTTTCCTTTGGGGCTTACATTTTGGGGAGGATAAACAAGCTTTATTCCTCTCTAGACTGTGCTTCTAAATAAGGATTTTTTTCACTATACCTGGCCCTCCCCCCACTTTCTAACCCTCTTTTAAATATTACTTTCCCCTATTAGAAAATAAGCTCCTTGAGGGTAAGGACTATCTTTTCCCTTCTATTTTTATCCTCAGTGCCTATCACAATGGGTAGCTTAGGTGGCTCAGTACTAGCTAGGTGGCATAGGGGGAAGAGCACCAGATCTCAAGTCAGGAAGACCTGAGTTTAAATTCGTCCTCAGACATTTACTAATTGTGTGACCCTGGGCAAGTCACTAAGCCTTGTTTGCCTCACTTTCCTCATCTGTAAAATGAGCTGGAGAAGGAAATGGCAAACCACTCCAATCTCCAAGTGGGGTCAGGAAGACTTGGACACAATTGAAGTAACAACTAGCACAAAATGCCTGACACATAGGAAGCACTTAATAAATGCTTATTACCTAACTACCTACTATGATTAGGCACAGAAAAGGTTCATCTCACTTCAGCTGGACACAAAGGTGACCCCTAAAAGTTTATAAAAAATGCTCAATTCCTGGCAGGTTATTTATACACTAGAGTCTCTAATGGAGAGTGGAGAGTGGAGCAGCTAGAACTTAGCCCCCCATGCTGAATTTAAGGGTGCTGATAGCATTTGCAGGCCTTCAGCAGCCCTTCCTACCTAGCAAGACTGCAAAAGGACTCTCTGGGACGATACGCCCCTCCCCATCCCGCCTTCCATACTCCCTCCCCACTGTGCTAGGCTAGGTGGCCTTCCCAGCAATGCCCTCACCTTGGCGTTCCAGAGTCTTTGGATCCCATCCCCTCCCTCCCCAACCTCCCACTTTCCCAGGGCAGGGTTCGTGGTACTTCCCCCGGGTTCCGAGGATACTAGTTACAGCTCTGTAACTAGAGCCTGGGACTCCTGAGTTTTTGGAGAATCGATGGCCAGGGACGAATGGCGCTGCCTCTCCTTTGGACGGGAGAAGAGACAGTTCTTGCGAACATCGATGGGTATGAGAGAGAGTCTCCAAACTCGCTCGAAACCCTCCTGCTGTGCTCGCACTAGTCTCGCTGCCTGGGCTGCTCCCCGCACCTTTCTGTGCTCTGCCCAGGCAAAACCTTCCAGATTTAACTCGTGTGATGAGAAATAGCTTTGGATTTGAAGTCAAAGGACCCTGGGTGCGAGTTCTTGTTGAGATACTTCTCTTTGTAAGCCCAGATGATTCAATCAGAGAAACACTGAGTAAGCGCTTTCTTATGTACTAAGCACAGTGCCAGGCACAGTGTGTCCCCAAAGACAAAACAAAATAGTCCCTGTCCTTAAGGACTATACAATCTATTTGGGGCAGGGAGATACATCATGGAAATAGATAAGTAAAAACAAGGTAATTTGAGGAAAGCAAAGAGTGCCAACAAGTGGGGCCAAAGCAGGAATCCTAGAAGACCATCCTGGAGGAGGTGGCATGAGGGTTCATTCGAGAAGAATGTAAACTCCTCGGGGGTATTAGCATTATTGCCTTTAGCACAGTGCATTGCATGGAGTCACAATGAATTCCGGTTGACTTATACAGAAGGAAGATCATAATTTTGATAGGGAGCAGTCCCTTCTAGTTCCAAGCCCTATGATTCTGAGGGTCTTCCCCTCCTGGATCTACTCTTTCTTAAAGGCAAACTAGGTCGGTCATCTTTTGTCTCCATTCTTACATAGTCTTTAATTACTGAATAGATGTTGCCTCAGACAAACTGAGACCTGGGAAAGACCTTAGCTTAAAAAGGTCAAGGTTTTCCACTGCACTGGGGCCATTGCCAGTCATCTTGACCTACGCCTTGCCGTTGGACTCTGATAACTCTGGAGAAGAGAGTAAGGCTAATGACTTTGTGCAGCTCTGTCTCACTCAAATTTAACTCACTTGCAAGTCAAGACGTCATCCTCCTGATGTCCTTGGTCCTCTTTGAAAATGAAGGACGAACAACAACAATGCTTCTGCAAGCCCCACTTCCTTCGCAAAGCCTCCCTGACCAGCTGAGAGCAGTCCAGTCCAGCCTACATCAATGTCTCCCTCTGAGCCGATGTGGCATCTGGGGTTTATATTGTGTTGGTCATTAACCATCCACAGCCTGGTATTGTAGAATCCCAAATCGCAGACTTCTAAGCTGGAAGAAAACTTCCTAGTCATCACTTGTATCCCCATCATTTAATAGAGGAAGAAAATGAAGCCCAGAAATTGCAAGTATCTGACCCAAGGTCACACAGCAAGTGAATTACAGAGCTAGGCCTATAGGTTTCAGTCCTCTATAATAGTGTTTTAGTCATCTTTCTATGATCATCATAGCCAGCATTTATATAGCGCCTTAAGGTTTGCAAACTGCTTTGCAAATATTGTCCCATTTTAGTCTCACAACCACCCTGGGAGGTGGATGCTCTTACTGTAAAATTCTCATTTTACAGATGAGGAATCTAAGGCAGATAGTGGTTAAATGACTTGCAAGGGGTCACATAGCTACTGAGTATCTGAGATCACATTTGAACTCAGGTCTTCCTGACTCCAGGCTAGTTGTCACTAGCACCCATGACAGCGATGTGCACGTAGACTGTGCTTACTTGTTGAATGGAGGGAATGAAAGAAATGGACTGACAGCATTCTTTCCTTTGCTTCCAGTGATGGACTTGATTGAAAAGAACTACTTTGGTGTTCCTGGGAACTTTCATTTGAGGGAGCTGGAAAGACCGTGACCATCATGAATCTGGTTTAAGCATCTTTTTTTCAACACTATGTATAATTTTGTAAGTACCATTTTTAGAGGGCATATGCTTCAATATTCTAAAAAAAATCTATAATTTCATCAGTGAAACTCAACCCCCCCCCCCAACCAGGGGTATACTAATAAGTATATAACAACCAGCTCTCCAGACAAGAAATGTATGCAGAACATACTTTTAAGATCAATCTGAATTATTGACACTTTCTCCATCACTTTCTTAAGTCTAGACAATCAACAAATCAGTAAATCAGGCCCTGATTTGTATTGTTTGCCAATTTTCAAGAGGTAAATACTTACACTGTAAATTTAACAATCAGCTCTCTTGACCTGGTATAAGCTGGCTCCAGCACACCCTTGCCACTAACTCTGTAGACTATTTCCTTGAATTCCTGTAGTCCAACAAACCTCATCACCTAGTTGCAAACTTGCTGGTGATGAATTTACCACCTCTGTTAGATCCCTTTTCAGCTGATAGGTTGATTGTTTCTGAACCCAGAGCTACGACTAGGAATTCTGTGCCTGGATCAAGCACTATAAATTACCTTCTGATGAGCTGGAGGTGGGAGTTTGGAGGGAGAGGGAGGACGCTCTTCTCTGTGGTGGTGATTCAGAGAGTCTAGGATCCAAGGATCAGGAGGCTGCATGCACAGAGAGAGGGAGAAACAGATTGAGGAAGATGGGTAGCTTGCCCTAGTTTGGCATCTGGTAGCTTATTATTTTAACCATTATTCTAGGTAATAAGGCACTAAGGTCTGGGTTTTTTTTTTTCCTACAGCTTGACCCCTTCCTACCTTTCCAGTCTTCTTATATTTTCCCTTTGTCCTTTCTGTCCTAAACATGACATCCCTGACTATCCCTTTTCTCTGGCTGTCCCTGGTGCCTGAAATGCTCTCTCTCCTCACTTCCACCTACTAGCTTCCTCCAAGACTCAAATCAAATCCCACTGTTTGCGGAAGGCTTTTCTCAGCCTCCTCTCCACTAGTGCTAGTGCTTTTCCTCTTGAGATTGCCTTCCATCTACACTGTCTACACCTTGTAAGTATAATTGTTTGCATATTGTCTGTCCTATTAGAATATGAATTCCCTGAAGGCAAGGCCTAGCTTTTGCCTTTTTGTGTGTGTCCCCAGTGCTTAGCATAGTGCCTGGCAATGCTTGTTGACTGACATCCTTACTCACCGGCTACATTGATGAAAGATTGCAAGTGTTGTCATCACTCTCTAAATACAGTGCTCTGGGGCAAAGGCCCAGTTGCCCCATCTTAGGTGTGACTCTGGCTAGGACATCAGACTAGCAGCTTTTCCAGCTTAGAAGCATCTGCCAAAATCACTTGCTAACCATGTGGCAATAGGCAAATCGCAACCTCTATGAGACAGTTTCTATATCTATAAAATGGAAAAGAAAAAAAACCCAAAACCCTGTGTATTAGGGGAGCAGAGAGAAAAGACTTTTTAGTTGGTGTTTACTGGGGGTCCCATCTCCCTATTTTATACACTACAGACTACAAGACTGTTTTTTAAGGGTTTATACACACAGGAAAAAATATACAAATTTAGAAAAGAAACAGCAGGACAGGTTAATTAAGAATTTATAAGAAAATGACGCAGTTCTAGATTCAGTTAAGCTAATGTATCTAGTTAGAGCTACCTAGACCTAGTTTGGCCTAGGAGCCCCATAACATAGAACCCAACTCCCTGTGTACCCATGAAGAGAAAAATGTTTTTCCCTCAGCTCTGACTGGTTTGGGAATAGCTCTCCTAAAAGCTTTAGCCTGATTCATTCTCCAGTGCCAGGCTCCTTCTCAGCCAATTAGGAAGGCTCCTATATGCATGGAAGATTTGTGAATGAATACTCTGTTCACATTCTGACCTAATTACTATCTAGCTTCCCTTTTCCATCTCTTCTCACCACCAAGAGAAAAATGAGAATATACAAGGCAGAAAGGCAAGGTTCCCTTTACCTCTAAGATTAAATATAACTTCCTTCAAAGCCCACAAAGACAAGTCCACCTGGGCCTTCTCAGGGTAACTTTCTGTGAATACTGCTACCCAGAGGAAAAGTTGAATGTAAGCTTCTTGAGGGCTGGGAGGATTTAATTTTTGTCTTTGTACTCCTAGTGCCTAGCACAATGTCTTACACATAGTAGGCTCTCTCTCTGTCTCTCTGGGTCTCTCTGGAATAGCACTCAAGGTATTTGTATAATATTATATGTTATACATGTTTACATATATGTGCTACTATTGTTATTATGTCGTTGTAGATTGGAAAGAAAGTTGGAATTAGAGTCACAAATGTTGGTTATAATTCTGGTTCTGTCACCTGCTCATGGTGTGATCCTGGATGAGTCTTAACAGCATACTATTATATCATAAAAATTAACCAGTCTGAGGAATTTGGAAAAACATGAGAAGACTTGTATGAACTGATACAGAGCCAAGGACAATCTTTTTTTTTTTAAATGATGGAATAAATAGCCTAAGAAAATTACAATTGTAGTGTACAGTAAAAGGCAAAGGAGAGAAAGGGTCAGGACAACTGGTTACGTTATAAACAGGCGCTTGGGAGACTCAAGACGAAAGTTATAGCATGGGGAGAATGCTGCACCTTAGGTTCTCATTTGCATGTAGTCAGAGATTGGTCATTTTGATTTAGAATATATCAGTGGAACAGACTAACTAAGCTAAACCCAAAAGCAGTGAAACGAAAGGTCCCAGAATTCAATAAACCCAAGAACACAAACTACCTGGCAAAGGATTCCCTACTAATAAAGAATACTAAGAAAATGGAAAAGTAGTTTTCAGAAAATAGGTGTAGTTGAGTGTGGTGCTCAGTAACAGTAGTCCCCAATGCTGAGGAGATGAAGATGGTGGATTGCTTGAGCTCAGAAATTCTGAGTTGTAAGGCTAAAGCCAGTTAAATGTTTCTGTACTAAGTCTGGCACCAATATGGTGAGCCCCCAGGAATGGGGGCTACCAGGTTGCTTGAGTAGGGAAGAAGTGGTCCAGGCTGGAAATAGAGCAGGTCAAATTTTCTATTCCCATCAGCAATGGAGTCAGCTCACGAGTATCCCTTGTCCTTCCAGTATGGATGAGATAGGAAGATGAAGCTTCAAAAACAAACTAACAAATAAATACATAAATAAAAAAGAAGATAGGTTTAGACTAACATTTTATCCCATTTATCACAATAAGCTCCAAATGGATACTTGACCTAAATATAAAAGATCATATAAAATAGAACGAAAGAAGGTAACTTTTAGGTCTATAGAGAGAATTCCTAACCAAATAAAGAATGGAGGGGATCAAAAAGATAAAAATAGACAATTTCAATTATACAAAATTTAAAAGCTTTTGTAAAACAAAAGGTAGAATAATAGAAGCTGTTGAGGGAGAAAATCTACATCCAATATTTCTGATAAAAGTCTGATTATGTATACACATATGGAATAATAAGACCAAGAGTAATTTTTCAGTAGATAAATGGTCAAAAGTTATGAACAGTTTTCAAAAGAAGAAATGCAAACTGGTAAACCACAGTTGAAGGGTTCAAATCCTGTAGTTGTCTCTTGTATGGCCCATGTGCTAAGAATGATTTTTACATTTTTAAAATGTAAAAGCCATTCTTAGAGCTTGGCTAAATAAATAAATGAATTTGATTCTCAGACTGTAGATTGCTGACTTCTGTTCTAAATCACCAATAATGAAAACAACTTTTAAGTTTTACTTTGCCTTCATCAAAAAGATGGGGTATTCACAAACATAAAAACAAATATCAAGAGTAGAATTTGTTGGGAAAGTATATGTCTATATATGTACATACATATGTATGTATATATATGTATGTATCTATATAGAAATATACCCACACTTAGAACAAAGTAAAAAGTGCACAGCAGAGAACAAAAGAAAACTTACAAGGAAGCAAAGCTCTCAACATATGTAGTATTTATCATACAGGCTTTCTTGAAATGAAAATTTATTGCTGTATATTTTGAATCTTCTCATGTTCTGCTGTGCATATGATATGCTTTTTTCTGTTCTTTGTATTTAAGTTGCAATATTTAAGTTTATGATATGTTTCTTTTTCTTTTCTCTATTCTGTATTTGAGTTCTGGTGTTTGAGTCTAAAAAAAATTCAAGATGCTTTAAAAAATAAACAAAGTAAAAAGTGTACAGTAGAGAACAAAAGAAAGCCTACAAGGAAGCAAAGATGGACAGCTTTCAACATAACACTCAGTATTTAATATACGGGCTTTTTTGAAATGGAAAGTTATTGCTATATATTCTGAATCCTCTCCTGCATTCTGTTGTGTACATGACATGTTTTTTTTCTTTTCTTATTTTATATTTAAGTTTAATATTTAAATTTATAATGTGTTCTTATTATGTATTTAAGTTTTAGTATGTTTCTAAAATTAATTAAAAAAAAGAAGGAACCAGCCAAAGTTAGAATGTCTGTGTGATGAAGATAAACACTCTGACACATTGTTCGTGGTGCTGTAAATTGGTCCTATCATTTTAGAATTCTGTGACAGAAGTACCCTTTAACCCAATCATCTCACTACTGGGTTTATATCCCAAGGAAGTCAAAGTTGAAAAAAAGAGTCCCCCACACACCAGAATATTTATAGCAGCAGTTTTTGTGATAGGTAGCAAAAAAATGGACACAAAATGGATATATGGGTGTAACAGAATACTACTGAGTCATAAGAATCGACTAACAAGGAATTTAGAGAAACATAAAAAGACTTTAGTGAAATGGTGCAAAATAAAGACAAACAGCAGAAGAACATTCACAATAATGATAGCAATGAAAATGAAATTACCACTACAAGGCGGTTAAACTTATTAATTGCCTTTCCTTGGCTAAGAGGTGAGATGTTACCGTAGGTAGTCTCTCAGACTCATTTTTGGTTTTATGTGACTGTTTTCTTTGTGACAAGGGACAAGGAAGTGTTTCACAAGGGAAGAAGGGATATGAAGAAATTACTGTAGTGTAAAAAAAAAAACCAAAAGTCATAAATGAAACCTTAAATACACAAGTACACAAATTCTTAGTTTTCTCATCTGTAAAATGAGGACATTGCCTTAGATGATTTTTTAAAGGTCCTTTTTCGCTCCAAGTCTTACAATCCTACATCCTGACCCTATGACTCACCAGGAATTAATCCAAGAGTCTAACCTAATTCCTTCCTGCTGTAACAAAAGCTGTTATCTTCTGGTAGGGGGGAAGGAGTTAGGAAGGGGAGGGGCTGATGGGGGAAGACTTCCCGTCAGAGGCAGAACAGTTCAAAGTGAAGGAGGATGATTCCTTTCCCCCAGCTCTCAAAGCCCCTCCTCCTGAAAGGCTTCCCCAACCCCCAAGAAATATCCCCTCCTCATTATCCAGAACAGCAGCCCTATCCTTGGCTGAAGGCAGCAATTAGATCATTAACGCCAACCCCAACCCACCTGCTCAGAGGCCCCTGTTCCTCCAAAGTGTTTTAATTATAATCCCTTAATCTTTCTCAGATGGCTGGTCTGGCTCCAGGGCTTCATTCCCCTCCCAACCTTCCCCCCTCAGCTCCTCCCCCAATTAAGAATCTGGTCCTCTTCATGCTGGGATCCCCATTTCTCATCTAAAGGCCCCTTAGGCTAGGGACTGAGTCTTTTGGTCCCGTCCCCTGCCTCTCTGAGGGATAGTCTCTAGCTAGGTGTTGAGAGGTTTCTTGATATGGACGTTCTCTCCTCTACATAACTACCTGAAATCACTTTTGCTGCATCTTGTCTGGAATGGGACCGTGGTTCTAATATTCAAAGACTGTTCTGTACTCTTATGGGATCATAAGATTTTGAAATGGAAAAGGTTTGAGATGATCTCTTTTAGCTCCATGTCATTTTACCCTTGTCCAGATTTCTTTGTGATCCTCGATCCATGCCCTTCTCCAGTCCCTACTGTGTTAGGGTGGACTGGCTTCTGGAACCCCAGAATCTCAGAGTTGGACAAGTGATCTAAGATAGCCAGAAGATTGGCCAACCCTACAACAGGCAGGGTTTAGGGAAGCCTTTAAGCGGAATTTCCCACCTGGAGCACATGTGGGAGGGACAGAGTTTGATGAGTTTGAGCATATTTTCCTTCTCTCCTCAGCTGGACTGATGGAAACATCAGGGCAAGGATGGCACTCTCTGAATCCAGATGCCCCCACCTCTGGCCAGCATAATGTTCCAACACAGTAGTCATTGAATAAACCCCCAAGTGATCACTGGAAGGGGAGTGGGGAACCCTGTGTCTATCCCTGCAGTGCTTATTATCTAAGGTCAACCACAGTCACTTACTTGGCTGATGGTGGGCAGGTGGATGGGCTATGTGGTAAAGTGGACCCTGGTTGTATAATCAGAGAACCTGGGTTCAAATTGTGCTCTCAGGCTTACTGCATGACCTTAAACCAGTCACTTACAATCCCAGGCTCCTTTAGTTTCCTCATCCGTAACATGAGGGTGTTAGAGGAGATGGCTTCCAGGGTCCCTTCTAGTTTTAGATCTGTGAAAGCTTCTAGGGTGAAAGCAGGGGTAGGGACCCAGTGCTTCTCAAAATCCTCCAGTGTCTGAGAAGGAAACCCCAGTGTGTTGATCTCCAACACAAAAAAAACAAGAAGCATCAATTTCTAATTGACTTGCAAAGGATTCATTTGTCTGGGAGATTCGTAACTAGTGCTAAGAATTTCTCTTAGTCAGCCCCAGAGTGAAGTGGGGTTTTTGGGGGAGGATGAAAGATTTGGTAGAGGTTCCATTGGTTTCTGGGTTATCCTGTTCCTCCTCCTTCCCTGCTGGGGTCTGCAAGCTGGCCAGGGAGGGGGGGTAGGCAGAGCTGGGCACTGATGCCCAGCTGGCGACACAGGTTCCCACGGCTCCAGGGCCAACAGTGTGAAAGGCAAGGGGCCCGGGTGGGGGTGGGGTTGGGGGTCCCTTCACTTCTCAGACCTTCCCTACACAAGCAGCCTTGGTCCCTTCTCACAGGCCAGAGCCAAGGAGACACCAGGAAACGGCAGGGAACTAGGGAGATGGGGAGGGGAGGCACGGTCATCAGCTCAGGAAGGAGGGCTGGGGGGGGGTGAGCTGGCAAAACAAGAGACACTGGGCATTATGAATGGAGTTCCTCACTACCCCCTT
>CM053626.1:210265439-210341432 GCA_028646595.1 Phalanger gymnotis
AGCTGACAATACTGACCCCTTCCCTTGTCCTCTCTAATCTCAGACTTGCCCACAAGAGGCAGTGGAGGGTAAAAGCAAATCTTGACAATCAGGAGACGGGTTTTGCAGATTCACAGACTGCCAGAGCAGACTTTAGAGGTCATCTAGTTCAGGGATTTTTGACCTTTCTCATATCATAGGTCCCTTCAGCAATTGAGTGAAACCTATAGACTCCTTCTCAGAGTAATGTTTTTAAATGAATAAAATAAAATACAGTGGATTACAAAAGAACCAAAGCTTAGTGAAAATAAAGAGTAATGTTTTTTCCCCCAGCCAAGTTCAGGATCCCCTCAAAACTATCCTTAGATCTCCAAGGGGCTATGGAATCCTGATTAAGAAACTCTGATCTAGTCTGTTAATCCAACCTTTATTTTTAAAATGAAGCTGAGGCCTAGGGTAACTTGTCCAAAGACATAAGCTAGTAAGTGGCAGAGATGGGACTCCAGTCCAGGCCTCCTGATTCTCAGACTTTTGCTCTGCATTACAGGATAGTAACCTCCTCAATCTGAGTTTTCCCACTTACTTTCTGGATCACCTTGGGGCAAATTACTTTTCTTGCCTCGGAGGCAGTCATGACTAGGAATTCATATTCCTGATACGGATTCAGTTGTGGGGGAGGTATCTTGTGATCGAGCTTACCAGTCTGCCATCTACTCCAGGACAGGGAGCTGTGACAGTTTCTCCAGACTGTCTGATCATGGTGCAGAGAGACATATCCCCTGGCCAGAAGCATCCCTGTAACCAAGATGATCTGTGATATATCCCTCTGCCCAGGGCCATTCCTGGTCTATACTAACAATACCTTTCCAGCAGACCAATCCCTGCCCAGTCCTTATTCTGGGCTGATCTGCCCAGGATCTGGAAACTGTCTTCCTCCCTTTCCCCTAAGCAGAGAGGAAGCATGCTCTCTCCTGCCCCCTAACACATAACGTCGACACTCTCAGTTGCCCTGCACTAGCTTCCAGGTTCCTTCGAGCCCTGAGAGTCTACAATTCTGAGCAAGCTGAGCACTGTCCATTACCTACACTTCCCAGTCCCTGTCCCTCACTCCCTGACTGGAACAGTGATCTTCATTTGGACTCTGCTCATTCAAATCCCTCAACATTCAAAACACTGGTGCCCAAAACGCTGGTTGAATCACTCAGCTGACCTATCTCTCTGCCCATGTGATTATTCCCTATTTCTCTGAAGGTGAAGAAGCAGTCTCCTTCTTCCTCCCTTTATCTCCCCCAGAGCTTAAGGAATCTCTGAATCTCAAAGCTAGAAGGGATCAGGGGAACCATCTCGTTTCAGTCTCTTCATGGTACAGATGAAGAAAAAGTCCCACTGACTGGCCAAGGTCACATGTTTAGCAAGCGACAGATGAGGACTCCAGCAAGCTTGCTGCCTCCAACCCCAGGGGTGGTAGATACTACTCAGTCTACCCCCTTCCACTCAGCATAGTGCTCTAACTTAACTGCACTTATTTTATAAATCCCAGAGAGATAGGAGTGGGTAACCCCGTGTCCAGCCCTGCAGTGCTTAGATAAGTTTGTGGCTGATGGTGGGCAGGTGGAAGGGTCACATGCTGTAGTGGAAAGTGTCCTGGCTGTGTAATCAGAGGATCTGGGTTCAAATGGTGTTCCTGAGGCTTTCTGCATGACCCTGAGCTGGTCACTTACAATCCCAACACACACAAGCACCCTCAGGGCAGCATAGGAACTGGAAGAGGCCAGCCTGTATCCAGCCTCCTCTTCTAGTCTCCAGCCCCCACCACGAACTCCAAACAACAAGGGCAGATTATTCTTCTTTTCTAGCCTGGGGAGTTCTGGCTTAGGGCACAGTGGAAAGACCGCTGGACATGGTGTCGGGAAACTTGAGTAAAGTTCTTGGATCTGCTATGTATTCACTGTGTCACCTTGGGCAAATCACTGTCAGTCCAGAGAAAACGCTGACTCGTGAGTCAGAGAACCTGAGTTTGAATCCTGACTTTGACACTTATTCCCTTGGGCCAAGTCATTTCACTCAGTTTCCTCATCTATAAAATGAGGGGGTTGGACCCCATGGTTTCTGAGCTCTAGAACTAGGGTGATCTCTAAGATCCTTTTCAAATCCAGATCCTATGATATGCTACCAGCATCTTTCCCCCCAGCCCCATACACATACCCCTCCAGGGGTCTTTCATTCTTTCCAGTTCAGTTCGGTTATACTCCGACACCTACTACTGAGAAACCTTTGCTGTTGTCTACACCCCCCAACTCCAGCTTCCAACAGCTCTCACCCTTCCCCTCTTTTTCCTATACCAAATAGTGATGTACTCCTACAATTAAGTCTCATCCTTCCGGCTACAGAGCTGGTGGCCCTTACTCTACCCTATTTGGAAGGGGAGACCTTTTAGAGCTCTCTCCCCTCCCCACCTGGCTCTGAGGCCCTCCAAAGAATGGGGTGGGGGTGGGGGGTGAAGAAGGGGTCCTAGATTGGTGAGCTCTATGGTAACCCTGAGAAGAACTTGGTCTCATTTGCATACAGACAGGTCTAATCTGCATACAGACGGGTCTCATTTGCATACACATGGTGGGAATCTGGGATCTGCATTCCAACATGTCCCAGACTTCTCCCCCTGTCCCTTCTGGAATTGAAGCTTAATGGGAGGGGGTGGGGCAAGGCCCCATTGACCCTTGTAAGTGCTCCTAAGGACACCTAAAGAGCCAGTACTTCAGCCATCAGATTTAAAGTTAGGACCAGAGATGGGGCAGGAGGAGTAGTAGAAGAGGAAGAGATGCAGGGATCAGTCCAAGACCCACGCTTCTCACGCAGCTCATTCTCACGATTTTTAGGCCCAACTGTCTCCTCCTCAAAGTGGTCATCCAGATTCCTGTTTGTGGGGTGCGTGTCCCTTTACCCTCCTATCCTGTCCTCAGAGTCCCTAAATTTGGGGGGGGGCCCTCCCATGGGTGTCATAAACTCCCTTTTGGAGTTTTGAGGATTTAGACCAGATCCCGGAGAAAGTAATTGAGATCTCCCCTTGCCTCTTGATTGAACTTCACAGTGGAGCAAGTTTCTCAGTGGGAGGGACTAGTCCCTCACAAAGCTTCCCAAAGGACTCTTGGAGAGAAAATGAGATGGGGTTGAAGGTGGGGTCCTGGGTATAGGAAAGTAGGCCCCAGTGACACCTGGGGTGGGGATGTTAGTTGGTCCTAACCACCTTTAAGAATAGCACCCCAACTCTTTGTGACAGCTGCTGCATCCTGGGTATTCTGGATTTAGGACTGGAATGAGACCTCAAGAAATCAGACAATTTATCCAAGGTCATAAAAGATAGTTGGCATTTGAACCTAGATTTTTTTGGGGCACCAGATTCTATTCCACTGGCCCCTGTTAGAAGACCTGGGTTCCAATCACACAGGCTTTGTTCTGTGACTTTAGACAAGTCAGTTAGTCTCTATTTCCTCCTCTGTAAAAAATGAGGGTTTGGATATGATGTTCTCTAAGTTCTCTTCCCAATATTTGGAGCTCCTTCTATCTGTTAGACCCCTACCACACTACACACAGTGGCTGAAGATTGATGCTCGGCTGAACAAAGGGTATGTGTTGCCGATGACAGACGGTCAGACCAGCCTGCAGCGTTAGGATTCCGGCACATTTACACTCTGGCCAGACACTGCCCAGCCTGCCCGCCCTCCCTCCTTAATTAGCACCCCCCTGGCCCTGCCTGACTCTCCGAAGTCAAAACTCCTTGGCTCCCTGGGGCTTTGTGCCTGATGCTTACCCCCCACCCCCATCCCCTTCCCACACATCCCAATCACAAATCTGGAGTTGTAGAGCTGGAAATTAGGTCCTGGCTAGGAGAGCTTCGCTTGTGTTATAAATTCAGTCTCCAAACCCACCCCCAAAAGAGTGGGGGAAGGAAGGGAATGGCTACCCTCTCAGGTAGAACTTGGTGATCTGGTGTACCATTTCTATCTCCCTTCTTTATGGTTAGATAGGAGGAAGGACTTCTTAAAGGGTAGATGGAGGTCCCTAGGAAATAGAGGCAGTTTAGGATCATTATAATCTTCATCATCATCATCATTGTAGGATCTCCAAGCACCTTTTCTTGGCATGGGAGGATTTCTGGGGCTTTTTTCTGTAGGGAGGGGAAAAAGTAACTGGAATATCTAGTAGGTATATTGTGATGTAGCTAACGCAAGTGTTATGTTAAGGAAATTCTCCCTCAGAGGGGTTAAATAGTAGCTAATATTTCCATAGCCCTTTAAGGTTGGCAAAACCCTTTACGTATATTGTCTCATTGGATCCTCACAACAGCCTTGTGAAGTAGATGCTATTATTATCCCTATTTCATAGAGGAGGAAACAGAATAAAGCAGGAAAACGACTCGTTTAGGGTGAGGGAGGCAGGTCTTCTGGTAGGCAAACCAGTTTTCTTTGAACTCCACCAGTATGTGTGTGGTTTCAGAAGCCCTTCTCTCACTGCCACCCCTTCCTCCTTTTCATGCCCGTCCCCTTTTTCAAAGTGTCCAGGTGAGATTTCTCCTATTTCCCTATTGCTGGCAAGCCAGACCTGCAATCTAACCTCCATCTGTTTTACTTCAGAGTCAGACAACACCCTCTCTGACTTCATGGGGGTAGGAGGAGGGAGGGAAGCACACTGATGCTTCAGCAGGAGAGAGGTTGGTTAGATTGTGGGGAAGGTTTCCTGATCATGAGGGATGAGGTGACTTAGTACCTGTGGGACTGTCCTGTCTCTGTAGGATCGTTCACCCTAGGAGAGTTTTTCATATGTGGATCAGGTAAAACATATTTCCCTAGGGAGGCAGACGGCTGGTGTTGATGACCTTCTGAACAGGAGGCCTGTATCCACACCTCCTTTCCTATCCTTTTGATCCCAAGGAATGGTGTCTAGTGCATTATGGATTCTCAAGGCTTAGATTCTCCTGGAAAAGAAGGAATTTTCTTGGCAACCTTGACATGAGGGACCTAAGGAGGGAGGGTGATGTTAAATTTTCTACCATCCAGCACTCTCATGAGTAAGACCCTCTAATGTCTAATATCCATACCTCCTCCAATAGGGTCGGCTCCTTCCACTGGTATCTTCATAGAAAAGTAACTCAACATACATGCCCTCTACATTCCTCTTTAGAACCAGGGATGTTCCCCATTCTCCCAAGACTTTTCTTCTCTAGGCAGGGTCCTTAGCCCCTCCTGCCTCCTTTCTTTTCTCCTTACCCCCAGCTCTGAGTCTCTGGCCTATAAAACCTTCTTCCCCAAGGACTCTTTACCCCAACCCTGATTCCAATATAAACTTCATCAGTCATCAGGATCTAAGAGCTTTTATTCAACACAGACTCAGTTCCTGCCCCCATGGGGCTCCCAGGCTAGTAAAAATACACAGAAATGGGCAATGTGTAAAGTTCAAGTACTCCTATCCCAGACAGGAACCGGGCAATTCAAGGGCTGGTGTTCTAGGAATCCCGAAAAGCTTCCTGGAGGAGGATGGATGTCAGCTGATAGGGTGACAGGAAGATCTCTTCTCTTTCTCTCTCTCTCTCTCTCTGGGGTTGAGTGGCTGTTGTTACCTGTCCTCCAGTCAATCCTGGAAGTCTGCTTGAGGGACGTGGAGGCCAATTGTGTTCTCCCCACATATACCACTGGCTTCTCCCCACATATACCACTGGCTCCTTGCCCCTCAAATCCTCTTTTTGGTCTGAAATGGAGAAAAGAGACAGTTGAGAAAAGCACCATTTGCAAAGAGAGAATTCAGTAAGGGAGATGGAGGGCAGAAAACAGGAAAGACTTCCTGGCAATTTCGGAGGAACCTAGCTCCCATATCTGAGGTCCCTGGCCACTTTCACCTTGCCCATCAATGGATGGATCAGTAAACATTTATTAAGCACCAACTATGTGCTAGGCACTGTGCAAAGTGGTGGGGGATACAAAAAGAGAAAAAAAGATTAATCACATATGATGAAAGAATCATAGAGTTTCAGCGAAGGAAGAGATTTTAGAGAGACGGTGTGGTGGGGAACAATCTCCATGGTCTCCCCCTACCCCAGTGATAGGGGTGGATTGGATGGGAACCCCTCCTGCTCAGGAGCCTCCCAGGTTAGGAAGAATGCCTTGGGGATGGTGACCTTTGATCTAAAGCATATGAGGGGATTAGATCTAAGGAAACAACTCTAATGAGGCGGCAGAAGCTTAATTCCCTTCTTTTACAGTTCCCCTAACAAGGCTGGCTTAAACACGGAGCAGGGAGAGCCAGTAACTGGACGGGATGTAGGGAATTTAAGCAGCTCCCACTACTGCCCTTTGCCCCACTTTCTGTCCTGGACCTGCCTGGGGACTTTGACAATTCGCCAAGGGTTCCTGCCAGGAACCCAGTGACAATAATCAGGACAGCTCATATCTATACAGCCCTTTAAGGCTATATCCAATGTAGGGAGCATAAGGAGTACATGTGTTAGTACACCTGTTCTGTGGAGGAGGAAAATGAGGTAATAAGATTTTAAGTGATTTGCCCAAGGTCACACAGCTAAGAAGTGTCGAGGGCCCCAGAATCCAGGTCCAGGGCTCTCTCTATGCTACATTACTGCCTCCTGAAGGGGCACACCTTCCTCATTTCTACAACGGATCGGAACGTTTCCCTTGCTGGTGGTTCAGCCTTCCTATTGTCTAACCTTAGTCCAGAGGTGGGGAACTTTCGGCCTCAAGGCCACATGTGGCCCTCTAGGTCCTCAAGTATGATCCTTTTGCCTTTGAGGACCTCAAGGCCTCAGGTCATCCCTGCCATAGTCTTTCTTGACAAAGTCAGAAATTTTTGTTTCATAAGAATTGTAGGGATTTAACAGCTAGAACCTCTCTGCCTCTTAGAAGCTCTGATTTCCCTTAAGACTCGGTTCAAATGATACCTCCTACATAAAGCCTCTCTTGACATGCCTAGAGGTTAGTGCCTATCCCTGTCTCTATCCCAAAATTAACTCTGTAGAAGTTTACACACACACACACACACACACACACACACACACACACACACACACACACGTCTTAAATTCCTGTCCCCCCTAATTAAGATGTAAGCTTCTTGAGGACAGGGACTGTTTTATTTTTTGAGGCTGCCGGTGGGTACAGTGGACAGAAAACTGGGCCTGGAGTCAGGAAGACCTAAGTTCAAATCCAGCCTCAGACACTTATTTGCTATATGCCCTTAGACAAGTAATTTAACCTCTGTTTGCCTCAGTTTCCTCAATTATAAGATGGGGACAATAATAGTGCCTACCTCCCAGGATTGTTGTGATGATCAACTGAGAAAATATTTGTAAAAAGTCCTTAGCACAGTGCTTGGCACATAATAAGAGCTGTATAAATGTCATTTATTCTTCTTCTGTAGTCTCTGTATCTCCATTACCTAGAAAATGAGTGGCACCCTCATTATCAGATTGATTCATTCATCCATTCTCTATGACCTTAAAGTGTTATAGAAATATGAGCTTTACATTTGGGGAAACGGGTCTGAAATTGTTACGTGATTTGTCCAAGATCATTCAGGTGGTCAATTTCCTCATCTGTAAAGTGAGAGGGTTTGGAAGATCCTTCAAATTGTAGACCCTAAGTGGCACCATCTGTATTCAAACCCATGTCTTTGGACTTTACATCCCACGTTCTTTCTACACTGTCACACTGCCTCTGTCCAGCCTCTCCTTCCCATTCACGACATCTATTCTGTGTTCTCATCTGAGCCTTTCCTGCTCCCAATTTGTCCCTCCCTCTGCAGTAGGTCAGTAGAGTAAGGAGAGGTGAAGACAAAGGTGGGGGTGATGGTGATGGAGGGGAGGGGGGAGTTCCTGCCTCAGTTCGACCAGAACCCTCCAACATGAACCCAAACCAAATAACGGGACTGCAGAGAAATCAGGCATCAGAGGAGTCCTGTATTAAACAATTTCAGGCCTCAACACAAAGGTTCCCCAATTTCCACTTCTTGAAGCCCAGGAAGTAAATTGGGGAGTTCTGACATTTGCACAAACTCTACATGTTCTTAAATCCCTCCCTCAGCCTCTCTCTGTCCCCAGTGGGAACATATCTGAATGAGTTTAGAGGTGGAGGCCCCTCTCCAGTCCACTCTCCCATGGCTGGGGTGGGGTGAGGAGAGATGAGTCCAGATGGAGTTGTTTCTGGCTGTTACCACTCCCTCCCTCCCCCCTATCCTAGCCATACATAGTGAGGATCTCCTAGCAACCATACAGTAGCAGGGGGCTGGGAAGGGGAAAGAGAGTCAGGAATATGGGGAAAGAGGAACAATGATACCATAAATTATCCCCCTGTCCTTGGGCAGCAGGGGAGGGCTGAGGAGCAAGGTTTCTTTCTCTCTTCCCTCCTCCCAGCTTTCATTCTGTCCTGGTTCTGAGAGGGCTTGGGGAAAATTACTCTTCCCACCCGCCCGACTTGGGAGAGCCTGCTGGGGTCATCACAGTCCTCACTTAGCTTACCTGCCAGACTAGAGCAAGGCCTATAGTGTGCCAGACTATAGTGTGTCCTAGAGACATAGTCAGGTGGAGCGGAAAGAGATTTGAATCCTGATTCTGTTACTCTCTAGCTGCATGATCTTGGGCAAATCCTTTCCTCTCCCTAAGCCCCTGATTCCTCATCTGTAAGTTGAGGGAAAACTCAAATTATAGATGAGATCATCTCAAAGGTATATTTCAACTTCCAAATACTATAGTCTGATGACTTTTCATAAGAACTTTCTGTGGCAAATGGAGAAATCCTTGCTGATATCTGCCCTCCCTTTCTTAACATGGAAAGTGGCCATCTCTGGCTTCCTCAGGACCTGCTTCCTTTTCCAGACAGAGTCTGGATGGTCCCATTCTCCGACTAGAGTCTTTACTTTTGAGAACTTTCAATGGTGCCTTCTCCTCCCAGAGGCAGAGAAGTGGACTTGACTTGGTACCCACACGCCTTAAAGCCCAGGCTCCAGACTTCCACAGCAGAGCCGAGGAAGCCAGCTTCACAGATGGAGGCTGGACTGATGGGGTATGGGATCCACGCCGCCTCTTTCTCTTGCTCGGTGAAATCAAGATCCAAAGAACTCAGTGCAATAGAAGGGCTTTGGGCTATATTCTTATTGCGGCATTGAGTAATGTCATGAAATCACCTGGCTCATGGAAAGCAAATTCTGCACGGATGCAGGTGGGGGACAGAATGACTCCTCAAGTTTCTGAAGCATAATGATTGATCCCGAGTTCATTAGAACTGAATATACATATGAATGCATGTATATTTAATAGTAATATATTCAGTGACTACTAAACAGTACAATAAGTAGCAATGGTGACAGCTGTTAAATATTTATAATATATAAATGTTACACATATATATACATATATATATGTTGTATAATATTGATATTATTGTTGTACAAAAATGGCACAGAGGGTGGATTCCCAGGTGTCTTGTCTCCCAGCCTACAGGAACCCCATGGGAAGATCCAGGCAAAGACAGAGCCAAGTACAAGATGGCGGCCAGTCACCATAGCAACAGTTCAAGAAGGGGACTGGTTGGTTAAAGAGAGTGGGGGGCGGCACAGGAGAGCCAGCTGGTCCCAGATGGACAAAGCCAAGCAGATGGCAGCCCCGCCCGGGTGAATCCCATGCCCCCTGTGCCCACATCTCTCCTTCCATATGCCAGTCCTAGCCTAGCCCTCCCCCGCTAGGCTCAGATGCCCCATTGCTATCTATATGGTTTGATGCCAAATCCTTCCCCCTCCCAATCCTGGCTCTTGAAACCACATGACATGGGGTTCCTGCTTAGAGACAAAAGACCATCCATATCCAACTCCCTTGGCCCAGGGTGCAGAAGGGATATGAATAGATTTGAATTCAGTTCAAATCCTAAATGAACCATACACTCAATTCCTCAGAGTCACAAAATGGCCTCCTGGGCCTACAAGACATGATTCTGAGGTGCCATCTTGGATCTCTTCAAAATGGAGGCTTAATGTGCTTCCTTTTTCCCATGGCTTCCCCTTCCCCTGCCCTCTCCCTACCCCAAAAGGCTTTAGATTCCTCTGAGAGTACAGAGATGAAAGACTTGTAGGAAAGGAGAAAATCTGCCCAGATGGGATTAGGGGTGGGACAAAAGCAGGAGAGGAATATCCCACTGCCGTATTCTAATATTCCTGGCCAACTTCCCAACCACCACCACCAGCACCACCATCACTACTACTAACCATTATCCGTCTTAATATAAGGAAAGATGAAAAGAGCTGGAGTAATGAACTCTGGAGAAGATTGGGAGTGGGGCAGGGAAAGGAGGGAGTAGACTAGGAAGGACCAGAAGGGATAGAGCTGATGAATAACTTCTTAATTTCCTTTGCATGAACAACTGAAATCCTGTCTCTTCGATGGTCGTCATTCAGCTCTATCCCATCTCTATCTCTCTAGCTGCTAGAAGCAAATCTTTCAAACACCATTTTTATCCTGTTACTCAGCTACTCAACAACACCCTAAATGGTTGTAGCCCACCCATCTACCACTCTGTCCTTCCACCAGCCTAGAAGCTCCCTGAGGGCAGCAATTGAGTCTCAATCATCTGACCAGGATTTCCCAGAGGGTAGGGATCCCATCTTTTCCGTTCAGAGTCCCAACTCTCTCCATCACAGAGGATAGGATCCTGTCCACAGAAGTTACTTAGAACAAAGAAGAAACCAATGGACTAACTTCCCCTTCACACATACCTTGTCTTAGGCAAGACCTCCTGTTCTCTGGTCTGCATGCTCACTGTATTTTTTTCCACTCATGATCCTTTATACACACTGCTCCCGCCTGGGCCTCTCTTCTTTTCTCCACCAAATCATGGCCCTCACGTGGTCTTGTTCCACATGGCCCTCGTACGAGAGGGATGATATCTAGTCCCAGATTTGCTTCTGTGAGCCCATGTCACCCACTAGCACATGTCCCAGCACCTTCTACAGGGCCTTAGATACAAAGGGAAAAAAAGAAACCTACTTTCAGGAGGACGTAGACACAAAGGTCTATGGGAGGAGAGGGTGGTTTGGCAAACTTCACCAAATCACTAACCTTTTCCTTTCGAGCCTTGGTTCCCTCATTTGTAGATGAGATTAGAAGGGAATAAGCATTTATAGAGCACCCTACTATGCGCTAGGCACTATGCTAAGTGCTTTACAATTATTATCTCATTTGATCCTCACTGTAACTCTGCAAGGAAGGTGTGGTTATGGTCTACATTTTACAAATGAAGAAACTGAGGCAGACAGCAGTTAAGTGACTTGTCTAAGGTTACACAGTAAGTATCTGAGGCTGGATTTGAACTTAGGACTTCCAGCCTCCAGGGCCATCATTAGATTCACAGAGCCACAAGCTGCCTCTATCTCCAGATGATCTCTAAGATTCCTGGCAGCTCTGACATTCCTACTCTGGTAGAATTCTAGGGCAGGGAGAGCACAAAGGCTGTTAATGGTTAAAATCGGGGGTCATAAAGGACAAAGAAAGAAATAGGAAGGCAATGGAGTTGGCACCAGGTGTCTCTATCAGCTGAGACCAGATAAATCACAGGATGACAATCTTTAGAGCTGGAAGAGATCTTAGGAGATCACAGTATCATAGATCTGGAAGAGACCTCAGAGACAGTGAAGTCCAAGCCTCTCATTTTACTGGTGAGGACATTGAAATCAAATTATTTGCCCAAAGGCGCATAGTTAGGAATTATTGTTGTTGAGTGGTGTCTGACTCTTCGTGACCCCATTTGGGGTTTCTGGGCAGACATACTGGAGTGGTTTGCCATTTCCTTCTTCAGCTCATTTTACAAATGAGGAAACTGAAGCAAACACGGTTAAGTGATCTCCCCAGGGTCACACAGCTAGTAAGTGCTTGAGGCTAGATTTGAACTCAGGTCTTCCTGATTCCAAATCCAGGGTTCCTTCCACTCTACCATGTTTTCTCACAGTAGACATTTCTTCCACCTCACCTAACAGTTTCTGCCAAAACTTTCATCTAACAGAGTCAAGAGAGTAGTTCACATAGGCAGGACTTTGCGCAGAAGGAGAGAACAAGGAGGGAAGCCTAGGGAAGAATGAGGATGGGAACCATTATTTAAAAAATTCCTCTGACATTTCAAATTTTGCACTATTAGGGATTTATGAGGGTCCTGTGCCCACAGGTCACGGACTCTCCTCTTCCCCCAGGATTGCCCATTCAGATGGTCCCACCAACCAGAGAACTGGCCTGTGGCCACATTTCCTCCCTTAGGGTGACTACGCAGGCTGTTCCCTGGACAACCCCTCTCCAAGTCTTCCCAACCCTGTACCATCCTCTAGGAAGCCTGAACCCTTCCCTTACTCTCAAGACCCCTTTTCTCTCTGCCCCCTTTGCACTTACATATTACATTTTCACTATATTTATAGAACTACACTGAATATTCTTTTAGAAATGACAGGGACCCGATTATTTAGTTCAATTCTCTTATTTTATAGAGGTAGAAATTGATACCCAGGCAACCTGCTCAAAGCCACATAGCACTTTAGCAGCAACTCAGGCTTCCTGAATGTTCTCTCCACTGTATTCGACAGCTTCCTTTACCCTTATACACAGGCCATTATGTATTTGTGGATTTTCTCAGTACAAGATCTGGTTCTCAGAGGCCCTGAGTTCAAGTCTCTACATAGCTATTTATTGCTTGTATGACTCCAAATCAGTTAACCTCTCTGGTGCTCAGTTTCTCTAGCTGTAAAAGAAAGGAATTAGACTAAATGATCTCTAAGGTCCCTTCCATCTCTAACTTGTTGTTCAATTGTTTCAGTTGTGTCTGATTCTTGGTGACCCCATTTGCGGTTTTCTTGGCAAAGATACTAAAGTGGTTTGCCATTTCCATTCCCAGTTCATTTCCCAGATGAGGAAACTGAGGCAGAGTTAAATGACTTGCCCAAGTTCACACAACTAGTAAGTGTCTGAAGCTGGATTTGCAATCAGGCCTTCCTGACTGCAGGCTTAGCACTTTATCCACCGAGCCACCCAACTACCTTCCATCTCTAATTATCTTCCTATTATTTAACTATCCACGTATTCCCTGCATACCTTCTGCACACCTGAAGAAAAGGGAGACTCAACTGGAGTCAGAAAGTGATTCCCATCCTCAGCCCAGAGTGACCTTAGTCTCTCGTGGATAGCAGTCAGCTCTCATGAGGACCCCAAATGTAAGACAAAGGGGTTGAGAAGGAGGCGCGCACGCGCGCGCGCGTGTGTGTGTGTGTGTGTGTGTGTGTGTGTGTAGGGAGAACCTATCAGTTCCTTCCTTCCTTCCTTCCCTCCTTTTTTCTTCCTTTCTTTATTCGTTTAATGAAAAAACCAAACATGGTGCTAGGCACTATGAAGAGACATAGGTTCTCCTATTAGTGAAGCTAAACACTTTTTACTGAATATACCTTGTATTTTCCTGACTTTGAACCTTTGTTCAGCCATAGTCTATGCCTGGAAAGTCCTCTACCCATATCTCTGCCTGGTGAAATCTTAGCCATTCTTCAAGGCTCAGCTCCCATGTCACCTTCTCCACAAAGACTTCACTGATCCACTCAGCCTGAAATGATTTTTATTTCCTCTAAACAACTGTAGCATTATGTTTCTGCCTTCGTTGTGGTCCTTGTTACAACCTGCCACACATGATAGCTATTTATGCACCTTTTGTCTTCCCTACTGGACTATAAAGTCCTTGAGAACCAAGGCTGTCTTATTGATCTTTGTATCAGTGCCAATCATAGGACCTTGAACAAATAGCTCACATTTATAATAGACACTTAATAAGTGTGTGTGTTTTTTGAATGAATCATAGAATCTTAAAGCTGGAGGTGACCTTTAGAGACCCAGCCCTTACAGGTGATTGATTAGTCAGGGTGACAAAACTAGATATGTGCCAAAAGTTCAATAATAATAAAAGACAGAATTAGAGTGAATTTCAAATGAGAGACAGAAAAAAATGCCCTAAACTCAGAGGATGTTCTCCGTTTGGAAGAATCAGGGAAGGCTTCATGAAGCAATAGAACCATAAGGGACCTGAGAGCATTTTTAGTCATAAAATCATAGATTGAGATTGGAGAGGGATGTCCAAAGTAATTTAATCCTGTCCTCTCATTATATAGATGGGTCTCAGATGAAATGACTTGACCAAGGTCACATAATGAATAAGTAGCACAGCCAGAATTTGAACCCAGGTCTCTTGATTTCAGATCTGTCTCTCAAGGTGGAGCTTAAGCTTATATTTGAAAGAAGGGCAGGACTCAGCTAGGTAAGTAGGATGGGAAGGGCATTTTAGGTACGGGGCACTGTGTAAACAAACATCTAGATGTGGAAAAGGGGTAGGACTTTTCTGGTGGGTGAGTTAAATGGGAAGTTGGAATGATCCCCACCAGTAGTTAGGATTCTCTGTCTGATCTTATGATCCTCTATCTACTTATTTGTGTATGTATTTCCCCAGAAGAATATAAGTTCTTTGAGGCCAGGTACTTGTACTTAATAAATACTTAATAAATGCTGGTTGAACTGAATTGCATTCGGTAGACTGGTCTTTCTGGAATATAGGCTTCGTAAGAAGGAAAGTTGGAAATAAAGATTGGAGACAGACTATGGAGGACCTAGGATGCCACGCTAAGGAATTTGAACTTAAATCTGTGATTCCTGAGCAGGAGAATGACTTGGGGAAGATAACTCTGATAATCTCTGTGAGATGAATGGTAGGGGAAGAGACTAGAGGCAAGAAGACAAGTGGGGAAGTTATTATAATAGTTGAAAGGAGAGATGATGAGGAAGGTTGGCATGATGAAAGTGAGGGCAGAAAAGAAGGAATGGATACCAAAATATTCATGACAGTACTTTTCGAAGTAACAAATAACTGGAAACAAAGTAGATGCTCATCCGTTGTAGCTTAACCAAACAAACTGTGGTTCCATGAGCGCAATAGAGCATCACTTCTCCATAAGATGGATATGAAGAACTCAGAGAAACAGAACACATAACTTGAAGAAGCCTTTAGTCAGCAGAACCAGGAAAACAATATAAGAGTGACCACAATAATGTAAATGGACTAGATAAAAGAAAAGCAAAATGGAATGTTATGTAATTATAGTGATGAAGGTTGGCCCCAGAGAAGAGTTGAGAAAATGTACCTGTTCCTTTTTTTTTTTTTTTTGCAGACGTAGAAGACCATGGATGTGGAATACTGCACATAAGGTCAGAGCTGATGTGAAGGCTAGCTTTGCTTAACTGCCTTTTTTTCCTCCTCTTCCTTTTAAAATCTTTGTTTGTTAAAACAGGGATAGTTCTCTGGGTGGGGGAGGAAAAAGGGATATATTTGGAATTCAATATGATATAAAGACAAAATGCATCAGTAATTTTTCAAAAGAAAAGAGGAAATGGGATGCAAAAGGAGTTAGTTGTTCAAGGGGCTTAGTGGTGGCTTAGAGTCTAAGGAAGAGAGAGGAAGTCAAGCCAATTGAGGTTTCAAGCCTGGATAACATATCAAATAGTTATGGTATTGATAGGGCAGGGGAAGTTAGGAAGAATGTCTGGTTTGGAAGAAAGGATAATGTGCTGTTATGAACATATTGAGATGGAAGTTCTAAATAGACCTCTCTGTGGAGACAGCAGGGGAAGATATAGGTGTGGTGCTCAGCAGAGGTCAGACCTAGAGAGGAAGTCGTTAACACAGAGGTGGTTGTGGAAACCACAGAGGTTATTAAGGTTGCCAAAGGAGAAGGTAGAGAGACAAGAGAAGAGTAGAGGGGACAGAGAGGCTTCAAGGGATAGAGACACTTAAGGGATGTCAGGGGAAAGGTTCCACAAAGGAACCAGAGGATCAGTCAGAGAGGAAGGAGTAACCTCATGATAGTACATCACAGAAAGCCTTCAGAAAGGAGGAAGTGGTGAATAGTATTAAAGGTTGCAAATCAAGGATGAGGACTGAGAAAAGGCACCTGTATTTGGCAATCAGGAGGTTAGTAGTGATTTTAGAAAGAGTAGGGTCAGCACAGTTGTAGGAGATTTCAGGGGGGTCCAAGAGTTGTAGGGAGATGGAGGCAGTAATGAGTAGACTAAGTATTCATTGAAGAATCTTGGCAGAGTCACTTCTGCTTATCCCATACCCCTCACTATTCTTTTTAGCCCACCCTTAGTCCATAATATGGGTGTCCAATACCAGCTTCTTTCCTGTTGGACCAATTCAATTCAATTCCACATTTATTAAGCTCTTACCTACAAGACACAAGATCACTCTTGCCCACACCACACTTCTACCATTCCTGTGTTCCAGCTTCACGTGATCTGGATCACCCATTTTCTTTCTTCCTCACTTGTCTTCTCCAGCCTCATCTCTCCCCATCCTCCCAAAGATACTCCTCTCTTCCAGGAAGTCTTTTCTTGGGTCTGTTCTTCCAAATCCCTCCTCAATGTATAGAGCTCTGATTGGCCAGATGGAATGCCCTTGTCTTTGTGTCTTTCTTGCTATGTTCTGGAATTGGGGGAAATGGAGAAAGTATCCTGATTTCCCTATCAGACTGGAAATTCCCCTTGGTCCTCTCCTCAGTATGACAGTACTTTGAAAACTACATCCTGACTACATGCTACAATCAAACCACCAGCCGCTAGGGTGTCCACAGTTCTCTTAGCTATGAAGTGATGGTAGTAAATGACCCAAATGCCTCATTAACTCTTTTGAGAGTAGACATTCAATTGTCTTGGCAGCAAAATATAGTGTGAAACAATAGGTTTGTCTATCCCTTGCTTCACTTAGATGAAGAATCTCCTGTTTCTCTTCTCTAAGTCCTAGCTTCCTAGCTCCTCTCTTACCCGCCCTTCCTGGATCCTTTCTCCTTTTTCTCCTCATTTTCCTTTCATAATTCTTCAGTCAGAAGGATTGCCAAAAACTCCCTCACTTCAGGGGCTTCTAGAAGGTCCTTCTCATTGTCCTACCTGCATTAGTTAGGTTGAAAACCAAAGCCTCCTTGGAGACCCACACCCACTCACAGTCGGCCATTTTATAGGCACCAGCTGTCTAAGATGGTGGCCTTCTGCCTATGTCTTCTCTCCTATCTCCTTGCCCTCCCAAAAGACCTCTAGCCTTCTATTCCTGCCCATTTCTTCCCCAGCTCTGCACCCATCAGGGTGGGAGGGTGGCAGTGAAGCCAGGGCTGCAGGGGGGAAAACAAAAAGAGAGAACAAAGTCGGTCCCTTGGCATCTCTATTTGGTGTTTGTGTCCATCAGAGGGAGGGAAGGAAGAAAGACAGTAGTGTGAGTTGTTCTCTCTGCCTGCTCCCCCCTCAGCTTTTATAAAACAAAATCTCTCCCCTTTTTTCTCTTCGATACAACCCCCCCCCCTTTTCTGGCTCCCACTATGAGCCTCCTGGAATGCAAATGAGCTTCATTATGCAAATACATGCAAATCAGGCTTAACGAGCGGAAGGAGGGGGCAGAATGCCTAATGAGTGATAGCTGGGTGCAGATGGAGGGCGGAGAAATGGCCTCCTCTTCTCCTTTCCCACAGCCCCCCGCCTGTTTTTAAAAAAGGTGTCCACCATGTCTGGGGAATATGAAGTTTAGGCCTCAGCCCCTCAGTGGAGAAGGGGCCTTGGGTCTGTACTTGGGGCTAAGTGCTGAGGATGGGGAACCATTCACACAAACCAGGGGTTTGGAATGGCATAAGTCCTTTCCTCTAAGATTAAGCATCTGTGTGAGTAGGGGACTGAATAGAGGACCGTGGGAGGCACACAACCCCTCGTTTTTATTAGAGAGTGCAGTTTATGTATGATCATATCTCATATATCAGAAAATATGGTAGCTAGAAACTCTTGATTTCCATTGGTGGATTCCATTCAGGCCCAATTCTCCCATGGGATGGGATAGTGTGTGAGGGGGGTGGGAGTTTTCTCTCTTTGTGTATGGGAGGGCTGCCATGGCAACAGGGCATGGAATGCCCAGCTCCTTATTCCCCCAGAGGACATGGGCATGGAGTTCCGGGGGAGGAGGGAATGCCACCCCACCACCTGGCACTGCCAGCCGGAGACGGCTGCGTCAAATCCTGGAGAGAATGGTCCTTTGTTTCTTGGCTTGAGGTGGAAGGGGGGAGGGAGGTCAGGCAGGCCCAGGCACACACAGAGGCCTCCCCTCGGCTCTATTCCAGCCTGGGTGACCCCCTCCACCCCCATCCTGGCATCCTTTGCTCATCAGAAAATCCTTTGGAACCTCCCTGGCAGTCCCCCTGCCTCCAGGCTCTGCCATGTCACAATATTATTCTCCTTGGGAGGAGGAAACTCTTAGACACTCCACGGGAAAGAGGTTCTGCAGTTCCCCTGCCCTGTTCTCCACTCTTAGAAAGTTTCATCTCTATCTTTCCCACTAAAATGATCACCAAACCCTGATTTTCTGCTTGTCTCATGGAAAAAGAAAACAGTTCTAGATACTGAGATTGTAAGCTCTGTGGGAGCAGGGTGTCATATCCATCTTTGCATACTCAGTGTATTACTCCTTGACTAGCCACACTTAAGACACATTTGTGTGTGAATTGTGTGTGTGTGAATTGAATTAAAACATTCTCTCTCTCTCTCTCTCTCTCTCTCTCACACACACACACACACACACACACACACACACAGTCCTCTTTGAAAAGGTGTGTGTGTGGATCCTTTGAAAGGTCTTCTTGTCTGGGGCAAGACTGCCTTCCTACATCCCAATGCCAGAGGGAACTACTAAGTTGATTGGTTCCCAAGGAAGGAGATCACCCTAAAGATATCTACAGCATAGAGCAGAGGAAAATCTTTGTATTAGGTCAGCAGTCCTGGGTTCTAGTAGTGGACATAATACTAATCTACTGTGTAACCTTTGGCAAATCACATCCGTTCTCTAGGAATCAGTTATCTCATCTCTAGAACGAGGGAGTGGACTGAATGATATCTAAAGTCACTTATGGCCCTAACAATCTATGATCCCAGGGTGTCACACTCCCAGAAAAAAAATTTCCCTAATATAACCCCATTAACTCATTTTTTTTTCATTCTAAGCCCCACTTGGTACATTTCCCTTACATGGAACCTAGTTGTCTAGCACTGAGAATGACAATACCCACCAAACCTTATTTGCATAGAATTGTAGAATCACAAAATCTCAAAACTGACATTATTTGAGAGACCAAGCTGAACACCTAAGTACTTGGGCAAGAATCCTCCCTCTCTTACCTTGGAAGGGGAGAAAATTGAAGTCTCTTCTCAAGGACTTAGATCTTTAAAGTCCCTTCCAAGGCTAAAATTTCTAAGAGAAACCAGCATTGGCTACAAAATGTTTTTCTCAGATTCAGAAATTTATGTTTGAGTAAATAGAGACCTCCTCCCACCCTAGCTCTCCCCACCAACTCCACAGTCCATGGACTCACCACCCTAGTGCTGTCCAAAGTGCTGAATCCTGATCCAGAGTTTGTGCCTCAGAATGAAGAGAAGGAAGAGGAATGCCAAGGCCAAATCAAATAGGAAGCTAGAGGGAGTAAAGAACAAAGGTATGTGTAACAGGCAAGGGCTGAGGGAAAGGATACAAACAATTCTCCAAGTTTTCTCTTTAACACTGGCCGAATTAATAGGGAGACAGGACCACAAGCTTCCCCTCCCAATATAAACAATCCCCGTTCCAATTTGCCTACAGGTCCCTGTTTACTCCCTATTGGTAGAGCTTTATTCTTGGCTCTATTTTAAGATGAAGAGGGAAGAGAATCTCCTTGATTGATCAGGATCAAAAGACAACTTCTTCCTTTGGGAAGCTCCAAGTTTGATGAGGGAAAAACAGTACTTGCCCTCTCCAGTCTGGAGAGGTAAACAGGACATATAACCATTACCACTCCTTCCAGAAAACAGATCTCTAAGGTTCCTTCTAGTCCTAAATTTTATGGCTATAAACAAATCTGAGGAATGGACATGAGATAGAAGCAGATAGATAAACACAGAGAAGGGGAAAAAGAATAGAGGAAATTCACCCTGATAGAACTAGAGCCATGAAGTACTAGAGTAACTGGGGCTGTGAATCCTTCCTGGAGGAACTGGGGGATATTATGGACCAGGTGTTGGAAGGGAGGGTAGGTATTGAAGAGTGCCTCAAGTAATCTGCCTAGATGAAGATTTGAAACTAAGAAAATATGAGCGTGGACAGGATAACTACAGGTTTGTCATCCTGTATCAGAGTCTAAAAGGGGGGGGGGGAAGCATAAAATGAAAGTGTGTAATGAGAAAGTGAGAAAATAAAAACTGAGGGACCCAAGCTCTGTCTCTTCCTTACTTCTAAATTTCTCCCTAAACAGGATCTGTTCAGATAGCCTGGTCCAGACTGGTGGATCATCCAAGGTGAAAGACTGCATTCTCTACGGGTCATAACCAACAGGTTGTGAGCACTTGCTCCACCAGCAGCAATAAAGTTGGGCCATCTTCTCATGTAGGTGCCTAGCAGGAAGGCAAGGGAATGGGTGCAATGACCCTGCTGGGGCTCAGCAACAGCCTTCACCCCTAGAGGTTCCCAAAGGAAGGTAAATACAGTAGTGACAATGATCCCTTTCAGAGTGTCCAGACTGGAGTCCTTCAGCCCAATTAGCAAACACAGCAAACACATCGATTCAGCTGCCTTCAGCTGCTGTCATAACAAACCCAAAGCCGCCTTAATAGTGGGGATTAGGACTGGGGGAGGAGAGGAGGGGGCCATTCTGAGACCCAGGAGAGAGAGTGGAGTGGGGGCCCCCCTCTCTTCCTTCATACTCTCTTCTTACATAGCTTTCCCTTGTTCCATTAATCTCAAAGCACTAAGAATGATAAATTTTTTTTAAAGGATTTTCTCCCTTCAGCCAACAATCTCAAAGCACTCATCCAACCTGAATTCATTCATCCCTTGGGGTGGTTAGCTTTGGCAGGAAATAGAATTGTCAAAAGTCAGAGTGACATAAAACAGTGGGTATGAAAGGGAGCCTTACAAGCTCATCTAATCTAATTCTTTCATTTTTATAGATAGATAAGAATGAATTCAAGAGGGGAAGTGACTTACCTAAGGTCATACAGCTAGTTAGTTATTCTATCCATTCCCCTGCCTTTAGGTATAAATCTTTTTAGTCAGCAAGTATTGGAATGCAGCAAAGGGTAAAGAAGAACAATTCATCCCCATGGTAATGGGAATGGAGATGGAAACATGAATACCCAGAGTTCCAGTGCTCAGAGCCTAGTAACAAGGGAAAGTAAAATGAAAGGGATTCAAGACAGATTTCAGGAAGGATGCTTTGACAGAGAGGGGTGCAGACAGAGTTTCAACACCAAGAATCTGGACTTTGAATCAAAAGAGGAGGGTTCAAGTCTGAACTCTGACACTTACTAGCAATGTGACTTAGAGCAAATTAACTTTCTGGACCTTGGTTTTTTCCTTCTGTAAAATGATCTAGATGCTCTAGATAGTCCTCAAGATCATCTTTAAGTCCTGTCACTCAGATTCTATGAGTCTCATCCATGGGTGGGAATGTTAGGCAAGGGTAGAACTAAGGTAACTTCTTACGGAATTCAGTGGTGGAGAACAATCCAATTGCTTATGGTTACGTCCTTAATTGTTTCTTTTATTAAATCCGCCACAAAATTGGTTCCCCCACATAAAGAGCCATACTTCTAAAAAACACAGTGACGTCAAAGCAAAAATTGGGGATTTTCATTCACACATATTATATTTTACAGAATTTCAGAGTTGGAAATAACCTTAAAGGTTATCCAAGCTAAGCCCTACCTGACCAGGGATATTCTGTTCAATATTATGACTGCTGCTAATACTTACTGTCTCTGCTGGGAGATGTCCGGTACTGAGGATCTCACTCTCTCCTCAGGCAGGTCATTTGCTTTTTAGACAGAGCTGATTGTTAGGAAGCTTTTCCTCACATATAGCCTAAGTCTGGCTTATCCATTCAATCCACTCATTACTTAGCTCTGTCCAGATTTACATGCTGCATTTTTCTATACACAAATTGAAGCTCTAAGCAAATGGGGAGCATGGCTGTTGACAGCAGAAAGTAATGGTAAATCCCAAGTACCCCCAATTCCTTTCTCCTAGCTAAAAGACATTCTTTTCTCCAGGTTCCTTCCTCCTCACCAGGGACTAATCCCTTTCAGCTGAGGATGCTAGTCTTCTCTATCCTCTACTGTTCCATTCTTGTGCTCTAAAGAACACTCCACTGAACTCTCAGGGCTGGTAAGGAACAATAAAGCAGGTTTATGCTACTAAATGCTTTGAGATCTTTAGACTGACACAAGGGAGGCGATGTGATTTTCCCAAGACAAAGGGATTAATATCTGTCACTTTGTCTCCAATCTTCCACACCTTGCCCTCTCCTATGCTCAAAATGCAGCCTCTTTCTCACTTTTTCCAGACAAAGCAAAGCCATCACTTCTCCAAATGTCTATCTCCCTCTCTGTGTTGGGTTTTAAAAGCCTTTCCTCGTGTATATGTCTGAGTGTGGGGAGGACGTATAAAAATTTTTCCTCCCAGCCCCAATTATCCATAGCAGAGTCAGCCATCAAAGGTGGTGATTTTAGATAAGAAATTCAGGTAATTGAGGGAGAGAAAACTTCTCAAAGAAGATAAAGTGGAAACGTTGTGGGCAATGCAGAAATTGCATTTAATACCACTAACAAATCTTAGAGGCTCAATTTCTTGTTCTTAAAGAGAAGATGCCACCCCCTAAATTTTTTAGTGCTTATTTTACCTCATACCCAGGAATATAGTTCAATAGCAAATAATATAAGACCTTTCTTAAAAAAAAATACCTGCCTACACTTGCTTGAGGCTGCCTGGCAAGCCTGTTTTAAGTAGAAGATATGGTCTTCAGAATATGTGAGCATTCTACCCTGGGGGCCCAAAATTGGTCAGAATTTGACAGGAGATAGGAAAACTTGAAAGGATGAGGGAGTTAACCTAGGCCTAGTATTTGATGGTAGACAGGATAATAGCTAGCTAGTCATTGTTAAGCTCAAAGGACAGAACAGGAGAGAAGAAAGTGCAGTAAGAGGAATTGAGTTTCAACTGTATGAAGAACTTTCTGATTCAAAAGAGTGTAAGGCCAGCAGTGGTAACTAGAAGAGAAGCACCTTTCCATAGTGCTTCTGTCATCAGGCTTGGCTGAGGGAGGAGGTGTCTGAGTGATACCTGGTTCTACACACTGCCTTCATCCTTGGTCCCATGGAAAGTTTCTCATAGGAGCCTCTGGCTCCAACTCAACTGGTTTAGTATAATCTGAACCTGATGGGAAACAACAAATCCCTGGGAGGGATAGAGTTATATACACGGAGTATAATAATAACTCACATTTCTAACATGATTTAAATAATTTAGAACATTTCAAAACAATTTTCTTAAAACAACCCTATGAAGTAAGTAGTATTGGTGTTATTACAAATTCTATTTTATGGATAAAGAAACTGAGACACAATGATTTCCCATGGTCACACAGCCAGTTAAGTGTCAAAGACAGGATTTCTTATTTCTTCCCAGGTACAGTATTCCTTCCATTATACCATGATGCCCCTCCATGATAGTACACCATAAAGTAGTCACATAGTCACACACTATACAGTCATACATATAGTATCAGTATACATATTACTCCATGAATAGTCCCAAATTGAAATGGAAAGATCACTGAATGTGAGGTCAGAAGAATCCAGTTCAAGTGGGAAATTTACTTTGCTTGACTATGCATATTTGTTACAAGGGTTTTGTTTTTCTTTTTCAATCGTGGGGGTATGAGAGGTGGATTTTTGTTAATTAAAAAAATAATTTAAAAAAGATGATGGCCCAAGACTTTATTCTAACAGTTACTAGTTGTATGACTTAGGGCAAGGTTCTTCATCTCTTGACCATCTGTAAAATTGGGATAATAAGACTGCTTGTGTTACTCACCTCACAATGGTTGTGAGAATGCTTCCTAAACCTCAAAATGCTACATAAAAGTGAACTATTATAATTGTTTCACATCACATACAGCCCACAATCACTCTCATTCCATCTCACATCACACAGTTTCCTACTAAAATCCCACTCATGGTCAATATGCAATAACAATCACCTAGACCCTGATATTCAAGGTCGTATCTACCCCCTTCCCTACAGACAGACACATACAAGAGAGAGACAGACACATAACTTACTCCCTCAACTTTTCTATTCTGCCTTTCTAAGGTGATTCTCAATAGGTGTCTGAGGCTGGGGGTGAATTCCCAGACCCTCTACTACAGGGATAGGGAACCTGCAGCCCTTGAGGCCATAAGTAGCCCTCTAGGTCCTCAAGTGTGGCCTTTTGACTGAATCCAGACTTCATAGAACGAATCCCCTAAATAAAAGGATTTGTTCTGTAAAACTTGGACTCAGTCAAAAGGCCGTACCTGAGGACCTAGAGGGCCGCATGTGGCTGTGAGGCTACAGGTTCCCCACCTCTGCCCTATTCCTTTTCCCAGTGCCACAGGGCCTTCACAGTCCCAGACTTTGGTTGTCTTCATGAGAACAGAGCCTGCCCAGGGATGATGAGAGGATATATAACCTAACAGGGGAACTAAGGATTCACAACAACAATCTAGGTCCTATAAACTTCATTGCTTAAGTATCTGTGATTTCATCCATGAGGATATGATTCTTTATCAACTCAGGGTTGTGCCTTCTAAACCTTAGTAGATGGTGAGTCACTTTACTTCTTTGTACCTCAGTTTTCTCATCTCTAAAATGAGAGGTTGATCTAGATGGCCTCTGAGATCCCTTCCTAGCTCTGAATCTATGATCTTATAGTCTCTGAGAATTTATGACTAAAAAAATGCTTCTCTCCATGGCCAACCTGGTGATGAACCTCTCAGAACTTGGCAGGCTGGTCCTTGAGAAAATAGACATCTCTATTTATCTATCTTCCAGCTTTAAAGCCATGATCCTATGATGCTATCTATCATAGCAATAAAAGTTTACCAGTGCTGAGCTGAGTCTGAGCAGATTCCAAAGATATGTTTACAGCCAGACGTATAACAAGGTCAAAAGATCTCAAATAAAAAATAACCCTTCTTTCTTGGTGCCCCTTTGCCAAAAGCCTTCACCTCACTATCTCTGCCTCTGGCATCCTTTACCCTCCTGATGCCTAAACTTGCAATTACTCTAGTCACCTCTCTTTCACTCCCACTTCTCTAGTCTGTAACTCAATTTATTGCCAATGACCTCCCCTTGCCTTATCTCCAGTGTGGTAACTTTCTCTGGCTTTTCACATTTCCTCTTGCTTTAATCCTTCTCTCCTTCTGTGCTCCCCTCCTTCAAGAAACCTGACTTGGCCGCAGCAGGATGAAGGTTAGATAGCATTAAAGACTTCCCAAAAAAGAGACCCTAGAGTAGAGGAATAAATGCTAGGAGATAAAGGGAGGCCTTGCTGAACACTATCTAGCCAGAAAAAGAAAGGACTGGGTTGCAAGTGGCAGAATGGAAATTAGATGTCAGGAAGGACTTCCCCAGTGAATAGAAAAGCACAGAATATCAGAAAGCCAAGAGACCTTTTGTGATTCAGTGATTCACATTTCCTGGGGCCCCTACTACCAAATTTGTTTCTCATACTTCTCACTATAATAGAAAATTAGTTGGCTAGGAAATAAATCTATGCCTTATGATTCCAAGTTAAGCCATAGAATCAACTGGGAACCTGGTTATTTCCTCTAAATTCTTCAGTTTCCTGGGCAAATATGGATGCCAGTTGGGTTAATTAATTCACATTCATCTTTAAGCCTTTCTTCTCCCCCTGTATCCATTTGATTTTATCCGGATGTGACTTCAAAGAAGGAAGGGGAGGGTGGATTTTAGGTCAGTCAGTTTGGTCCACAAAGTCCCAGTGTTTCTATGGCAGATTTCAGGCCACAATCTAGATGGACAGTGTTTTTCAGATACCGACCTAGGAAAAGGCAGGGGACCTGAGTTGGAGAAGGTGCAGTTCCCATTCTCCCATAGACCTGTCTCTAGGAGACACCACAAAACAAAAGGAAATGTAATATAATGAAAAGAACATTGAACTTGAAATCAGAAGTCTTGCATTTGACCTAGCCCTGTCACTAACTAGCTTTGTGACCTTGGGCAAGACACTTTCTCTCTAGAACTCAGTTTCCTTATTTGTAAAATTAGAAGGTTGGATTAGATGATTTCTAATATCTCTTCCACAAACCTATAAATCTTCTTTCGACCCTTCATCCACCTTGCTGGAAGACTGAGGGGAAAAAAAAAAACTTCAGATCTTCAATGACCTTCCCTCAATTAACCATCCACCAACCATTCTTCCTTTTTGCATCCACTCTGAAAAAGAGTGGATGCTGCTAGGGAACAAAGCAAAGACTACTCTCCTTCCCAGTCCTATTGAAGTCCATCCCAACTTCACTGGGTCCCCATTTTTATCTTTGCAGGATCCTGAGTTGTTTGGAATTTGTGGGACATCGTTTGGAGCCCCAGTTCTGGGAAGCCTGCCACTTTGGGGACAGCAACTAGAGCTAGGGAATAGCATCCAGAAGTAGAAAAGGTCTGACCCTGAAAACTGCTGTTTGAATAAAGTAAACCCTTAGTGGGATCTCTTTGGGATTACAGAATGGAGATTTATGCTGTCAGAGCAGGAAATACCTTAGAATAAATACCTTTAGAGTGCTAAAGCAGGAAGAGAAACAGAATCTCTATTCTAGTGCTTTCATTTTACAGATGAGGACAGAGGCCCAGAGTGGGGAGATAACTTGCCTGAGCCCACACAGCTATCTGTAGAGCTGGAGCTAAAAACCTCGACTCCTGACTCTCAGGCCAGGGCTCTTTTGAATACATCAATGAGGATATTCTCTCATCACCTCAGTGTAAAAAGAGCTTGCTGCAGTAGCAGCAGGGACGAATGGGACAAGCTAAAGAAGGGAGGTCGACTAGAATGGCTCTTCCACAAGATGCAGAGGTTGCCAAAATTCTGGAAGACTGTAGATACAAGAGTGACAAGGGGAGGGAGTGACTCCTACCTTGGAGATGGGGAGGGGGGGACTGGGTGGCTGCCATCTCGGAAGTCCCACTAGAAGCAAGACGTTTTTTTCCTCCTCTTCTTTTCCTTCAGATTTTCATTTTTCATCTCTTGGCTCTTCCTTCGGTTTTCCTCCCCTCCGTCCCCTCCCTCCCCCAGCATCAGCCCGGGGGCGCCTAGCTCCGGCCCGCCTTCCCTCGGGCTCGTGCTCCGCAGTGTATGGGGTTATTTTTACTTTCGGTTATCTAGCTTTATGAAGACTCGACACCACTCATACAGCTAGATAACCAAAGATAACAACCAACCCCGCCTCCCGGCTGCAGCCGCTGTCAACGCCACCGCCACCGCCACCTCCAAGCAGACCCCTGGGCTCCACCGCTACCACTACTTCCGGGCATTCTCCCGGTTCTGATGGTTCCCGGCCCTGGGTGGGTATGTGGGGGTGGGGGGGATAGGAAGAGAGAAAAAAAAGATAGGGGAACAAGAGATATGACAAAGCCCTACTCAGCTCTAGTACAACTCGCAGCCCTCCTTCCACTCTCTCATCCCCAATCCCAGTTTCCTCTTCTGTAAAAATAATGGTTTGAACTAGATGATCTCAAAGGGCCCTTTCAGCTCCTGAGCCTATGTTTCTATCTCAATCCCGAACCAGGAATGAACCTGGCTTGAAAAAGCGGGGAGCTCACGAGTGCTGGCTTGGAATTTCGATTTAGCAGGCAGGTTGAATGAAGGACTCACGACGGAGAGGTCCCCACTGTGCCGGCTCCTTCCTCCTTCTCCCCTGAAAAAAAGGGGTGGCCCTGTAAACCTGCACCTTTGCCTCGGTCAGGAGCTGAGACCAAGATCTCAGACCTAGTGAGGACCCAGTGTTGTACCATTGGCCCAATGAGGCGGGAATTCCGATTCTGAGTTGAGCCCTAAGCAGAGGACCAGCGAAGCCTGGGGGAGAGAATAAAACACCAGGGATTGCTTACACCCGCTCCTCACGCATGCAGAAGAATCAAAGGGAGATTCTGAATCCCAGCGAGGCAGAGGCAGGCCCGAAAGGTCAAAGAGTAGGGAATGGAAACAGGTATGGATATGATGATGACTGCGATGGTGGGGACGGGGCCGAAACTGGAGATCCTGGGGTTGGGAATGATAAGGGTGGAGGCGGGAATAAGGATAGTAGGGAGGAGGATGAGGATGTTATCCACTATAAGCCTTGCATGTAGTAAGTCTATAATAAATGTTTGTTGATTTGAATGGCAAGAGCAGGAATAAGGATACTGTGGGGGAGAAGCAGTGGATGGGAAATGGAGATGAAGACAAGGAAATAGTAATTATCGGAACCGGGATGATGAGGGTGATGGAGATGGTGATAGGGTCGGGGAAGACAGGAATGGGAGGAAGGCCGAAAAGATCCGGCCCTAAACTAAGAGGTGAGAGGCAGCTGCAGAAATCGTGGGGAATAAGGACCTTGCCTCCAGGGGAGCAAGAGAATCGGAAAGACTGAGGGTTTCATCTATGTAACTGCAATCCCTCACTAAAGCCACGTGTGGACCGTTGCGGGACGCAAGGACCTAAATAAAGAAGAGTTGGACGGGATTAATGGTCTCCTGGGTCAGAGGGCCGCCGGGGCCAGATTCCCCACCTCTGGCCTCTGTCCCCAAGTCTGTCCCCTGAGTCCACCCTGCGCCCAGAAAGACCACTTACTCTGTGCTCCCTCTCCTGTTGATGGCTTCTCTTCTGCAGCGTCGGGTTCTCCAACCCTCCTTCTCTACGCCCCACCCCCAACACCACGCACGTAATTCGAAGGCTCGGGGGTCGCAGAGGGGTGTCCGAAGCCTAAGAGAGGTGTATAAGACTCAGGAAGAGGAGCGTTGGTTTTCAATCCCCTGCAGTCCCCCAATCCCCTTGCTTCGCCTCTCTGCTTGCAGCTTCTGTGCCCGGCGCGCTCTGGGCTCGCGACTTTTCATTCATCCTTTCACACTCCCTCCCGAGGTTGGCCTCGGATTGGCTCCATTCAGCCTGACGTCACCACTCCCTCTTTTCCCTTCTCCGCCCCTCTCCCCTGCAGCGTTCTGGACCAAGGAGTGCAGAATTGAGTTGAGGGGGTGGGAACTGGGCTTTACAGAGGGGTTGGAGAAGATGAAGATCCGGTCTCTCATTACCTTCTTCCACTCCCAAGAAAACCCACTCCTCACCTCCAAATCAAAAACTGTTGATCGCACAGTGGATTTCCAGCCCTCCCTGTATTTTTGTAACAACTACCATTTACATTTGGATTCACGGTATTTGATGTAAGATCTTGACAGAACTGGATAAAAAGAGGGAAATAGGGAAAGTTGAATTTTTATTCAGATAACCTTTCCTCTACTATCACAGTCTACCCCTCCGCCCACCCCGCCATTCCCCACCAACAGAACTAAACTCTTGTTGACTCTGCCAAAACACCACTCCACCCCCATGCCAGCAACACACCCCAATTTAAGGAAATAAAGATCTGCAGGTTTAGGGAGCACCTAGACAGCAGTGAAAAGCGCCCCCCCCATCCTTTGGTCCCTGACTGAGCTTCTAACATCTGTTGTTAATGGCAAGCACTGGAGAAAGAGGGATATGAGGAATTTGGATTTAATAAAGAGCGGAGATCTAGTCGGGCAACCTGGGAGGTGGGGGGAGGTTCTTTGGAGCTAAACTGGTTGATAGCTAGCGGGCTAGGGAGCCTGGCCTCCGACTTTGGAATGGTTACTGGCCCCTGTCCTTTCTCTACGGGTTCTAAATGTAATCCCCAACTCCCAGGCCTAGCTCTGTTGTGTTTCTTGCCACCTTTTCTTCGGATTCCTAAATTAAAATCTAAGGCAAGCCTACGGGGAGGGTAGTGAAGAGAGGCTATAAACCACTTTCTGGAACAGAGAAGAAGCCAAGACCTCAGACGCCACTTCGGCCCCAGCACAAATCTGTCTTCCCGTCACCCTCAAATGTTAAAGCTGCTGATAATATGCCTAAACGTTGATGCTCAAGCCAGGGCCTGCCTGGGCCTCTCCAGACAGAAATAGGACGCAGGAGTGGACGGTTGACTCCAGCTCCGGAAGAACTGGCTCATTTCACACACTCCCCTATCCTTGGGCCCTCTGCACCGCACCAAGGGTCAGTAAGGGCATAGGGCCACTCCCCCTCCCCTTCGGCCAAGTCCTTCCCGCCCTTCGGATAATCCACCCCTCTAACACAAGCACACAAAGGGGATGGGGGTGGGAGCGCAGCATCTCTTAACATCAACCCGGCCCTGTCCGCTGCATAACAGAGTCCAAGTCTGGGAGATTGGGCAAGGTGAAGGAAGGGGAAGTCGAAATCTCCTGTTAGACTTCCTTAGGGAACGAAGAATGGAGGGGAAGGGGGTGTCTTGTCCTACTCTCGGCTCCCTTTCCTCCCATTATTCATTCTCACTATTCACTTCCTGTATAATAATGCGCCTCGTCCACACCCGCGCGCCTCAACCTCAGCCCAAGGAAAGACATTACTGGGGGGACCGCAGTTCTAAAATCGAAGCCCTGGGCTCGAACGCCAGGAGGTTCTCCCCCTTCTTAACCCCTCCTTCCAGGACCAGGACTCCTGCGGATTCTTCCTATTTTTCCGGAGGCAGAAAACGTCGGCCAGAATCGTTGAGGCTTTGGCTCCGAAATTTGGGTTGGGGGATTGTGAATCCCTCCCCCACTCCCAGACCCATAGACGGCGGGTTTTATATTAAAAATTGTCACTAGGTTCGGCGGATTCTGCTTCCTACTCTGAGGGCCCTGCATTACACAGCTAGATCTAGCTTGGGCAAGAAAATGATTGCTTGGATCGGTGTAGGTGTTCAATTCGTTTTATATTCATACACGCACCCCACCCGGCACCTCACGAAGGTTTTGGAAGATGCAAATGATGAGTTCCTGGCTGAGGAGCAGGCAGCAAGAGGCACGACTAGGTCCTGTAGGTCTCCCTACCATAAAAACGAACCCTCGGCTGGGCTAACGAGTATCTGAGGCCCAGTGCCTTTTTCCAACCCCCGGCCCAGGCTAGGAGGAGCGGAGCTGTCCCTCCGGCCAAGTCACATAGCCTAGGTATCTTTGTTCCTCTCTCCACGAGGTTCAGTCCTCTGGCAGCTTCCCATTGGGAAGAGGCAACCTGAATCTCACTCATTTTTAGCCCTTGCCGAGCTCCCATCGTGGAGGCAGAAGAAAAGAAAGGGGAGGGGGACTGAGGTGGGAGTGAAGAAAAACAGGGGAACCTGTGAGACGACCTAAGGCCTCACTCACTCATCCTTTATAATCGCGCTCCGTTTGGCCTTTCTCACCCAGGCCTTGGACTTCTCTTACCCCCTACACTTGGCTTTCTTCCACTAATTCCCTGAAACCTACAGCTCAAGCCTGGAACTGGGGACCAGCACCCTTCTGTCCCATTCCCTCCCTTAGGGCTTGGCGTGGCAGCCTATTGATAAGTCCTGGACTTTGCGCTGTCCTCGGTAGCAAAGAGCTCCTATCCATCTTTGCAAAGAACCTTAACTTCTATGCCCAAATGCTTCGGTAAATACCCTCCATTACTGCCTTTGCGTGCCTCCAAAATACTTTCCCCTCCTCCTTAAAGGCTACAAACACCCTTCACACAACACACGTACATATGTACACACATTTACATACACACATACATGTATGTAGTATCTTTTACACACCCCAACACCACCTTTAATGGCCAGAGATGCCCCTCCAAAAAGTCTATTAATGCTCTGAATACCCGCATACTTCAAAATATGCTCTCTATATTACTTAAACACCCTCGCAGGTAACTACTCCCTTCATTTCCTCCCCAAAACACCCCACCCAATTGGCAATATTTCCTTAGATACTCCTTCATTCCACCCTTCCTCTCTCCCATTCTTGGAGGCTGGAAGAGGAGTTCACTAATAATAAACTATCTTTTACCATCCTTGGGAGTGTATTTCCATCGCAAAACCTTGCCCACCATCTTTAGAGGGAGGATGGTTAGAGCAAGGAGCTTCCCACTCCTGAATGTCCATTGACAAAGAATCCTATCAATCCTTCCACATTCCAAGGCAGTGTCTACAAGGAAGGGCAAGAGGAGAGTTAAGCTGTGATTGGCATGAATCTAGCTACTTTAGTGACTTTTCCATTACCTCATCCTCTCATCATCTTTGTAGGTTGTGGGGCAATGGGGTAGAAGGTTCAGAAAGAGATTATTTCAATTTCCAATGGCCTATGGACAGACATAAGCAAATCTCAGTGAGGTCCAATCTCTGGAATTTTTAAAAGGACACATTTTGCCTGCAATCTGGATTTTTCTAAATACCTAGATTTCCTCCAAATAATACAGCTGACACATTTGAAGGCTTTTACATAGATATCTGCTTCACAATGGCCTCAGGATGAAAGGCCGTTCAGACTAGAATGTGTGGAAGCTTTTGGCAGAAACGCCCATAGAATCTGGGCTCCCCTTTGGATCTATTAGTGGAGAAAGTCTCTTCATCTGGGGTACATTTTTGAGGCCTGCCTCAAAAAAAAAAGGAATACAAAAATTGGCATATTATACTGACTCCAGGCCCCTATCGTAGTCTCCATTCCCGAATAAGTCTACTTTCCACTTGGCCTTGTGTGGACAGATGCTACTCACTATCTCAAGGATGAAGGAGAAAGGAATGTGCCTTCATTTTAGAAAAAGAGTAACGACTACTGAGTCTCAGGTCATGCCTACACAGCCTTAATGAAGGGAAGATCTGCCAACCAAATGATCATTTGCTATTATGTTAGGTTAAAAATTCCATTATTTTGTGAAAAAAAAAACAAATAAAAATTACCTTGGGTCCTAAAATATCATGTATACTTGTGTGTGTTTGTGTATCTGTGGCGTGATATTGTGAATCTACATTTTACGTACTGTGTTTCTGTGAACACACACACACACAACACACACATATATATATATATTGTGTATGTTTCTGCATATATGTCAAATATATTTGTATTTTATGTTGTGTAGGAGAGAGGAGGGATGGTACTTGAATTACACTTTCCAGTACTTTGTTCTATCTCCTCTTTACTTTGTGTAGTGTAAATACAATTCATTCTTTCTGTGTGTCTAGGCTGCTGTGTTGCTGAATTAATGTGTTATTTAGGAATTTGCATGGATTTCAGGATGGTGTCATATCTGAGCTCTCTCTTCTCCATAGATTTCCTTGTCTAATGAGACAATATTTGACATATTGGCACTTAAGATCATGAACTTTTAAATACCCCACACTATCAAACTATATTTCCAATAAATGCTCCTTGGATTAGATAGTTAGATAGGTCATTCAAATGAGACATTGAAGATCAGGGCAGATAATTCAGTGTTGATTCCTAGTCTCAATTCTTGAGCTTCCCCAACAATGAACACTCTTTTTGACCTCTATTCCTGATGTCCACCCATTGTCTGTGTTTCTGCAGAATAACATTGCTGTCTAGGTGCAGCTTTCATCCAGGTCTATAAATGTAAGTCATTGAGGTAGATTGGATACTACTCATCCCCCCCCCCAAAAAAAAGCCACACACACACACATACACACACACACACACACATACACTTTGGTCTCATGCCACTCTCTTTTGAAATATTAGGGTACTTGAAGCAAAGATGCATTTTTTCTTGCCTCAATTAATTAGGTTGATTTGAGCATATGTAGTTGTATTTAAAAGAAAATTGTCACCAGAGAGGGATTTGTGTTTATCTGTGTTATACATAAACCACTGTCACATGTGTTAACATGTGCTAAGCTAAGAGATAGTATATAGAATGTCTATGGGGTATTATTAACTATCTAGGATTGCTGTTGGTTAGCTGCAAAAATCTAGAATGAAGGCTTTTCGAGACTCCAGAGTAGAGCAGAGAACTGAAATATAATGTGGGTAATTTGACTCTAATAGATCCTACCCTTTCTTCCCCTAGGGACATTTTTCCCCTTAGCTCAAGAATTTTGGAGTCTGACTTATCCAGAGAATTCCCTCTGCTTGTTCAGACCTTTCCCCATGCATCTAGGTCTCCAACCTTTTGGACTGGGTATCCCCATCCTCCCTTCCTTCTCCCAGTTCCATATTGCAACATTCACCAAAACCTGAAGCATAAGAAGGGGTCAGCAAAAGGTAGAGGACCGATGGCTATAGGATGATCTAAGGACCTCTCTGACTCTTTGTAATTGCATCCCCCTTCAGCCTCTCCCACCCAGACTTTCTTTACCTTAGTCAGGGATGGCTGGTTTGGGCATCAGTCCCTCTATACTCTCAGCAATCAGTGAAACCATCCCCTTGAGGGGTGCATATACTCAGAAGCTCACACACAGCCACATACATCCCACATTCATGTAGACAGGAGCACACACACACATAGACACAGAGAAACAAGGCACACATGTTTAAACACATAAAACATACCCTTATAGCTACATGCAACATACAAACACAGACAAATGCAGTTATCCAGACAGATCAACAGAGTAGCATACAGACAACCCTCCATACAACCAACAATAATCCACCCCAGATATACACGTCTTCACAAACACACTCATTCATGTATGACAGCCTTTTTGCACTTCTAGATTCCTGTTCACACCACCCTGCCTTTCTCTTTCTCTCCCAGTTTGGGTTTCTTAACCTCCCTCTCCATAAGGACATCCTTTCAGGAGGGGAGGTGGATGGGGAGAAATCTAAGGGCTTTATTCACCACAGCAATCTTTCTTCTGTTTCCTAGAAAGCTAGACTTCATTTGCCAACTGCCCTTTACCTCTGTACCCCATACTATTTACTGTATAGATCCTAATGAAAATTGAGTTAGCAAAGGAACAGAAGCCAGAAGATGGAAAAGACAGGGGTTGGAGTGAAAGTAGGGTTGGAGAGTGTGAAAGGCAGAAAAAAAAAATAGGAAATGCTGAATAAGTCATCCTTCCCCTCACTTCCCTCCATTCCCCCACCCTAAAACCCCACAAGAAGACAATAAATACCCCAGCTGGAGAGCCGCCTACAGTGGTATCAGAAACAAATATGGTTGCTTCATCTGGGTGTTGGTCCCCTGTCAAGGAGGAGAATACAAAGGTTAATCAGGCTCTCAGGAGAGGCTCTCACTCTCATGGCCGTTCTGGCTCCCTACTTCTCTAGCCACTCCCTTTCTCCCCACTCTGATGTCCCATGGTCATCCCACCCCCATCTTTTTGCTAATCTCAGCTCTCTTCCTCAGATCCCACACTTAAAAAGAACGCCAAAGAAGGCTTCCTGACAGAAAAAATCCTATGGAGACCAATAAGCCAACCCAACCCAGCCAAAACCATGATCCCATGCCCCTTATCATAGCTTATTTCCACATCTTTCCCAACACTTCTTATACAGAACCATAAGGAACTTCCTTGGACCTATTGGTTTGACTCCATAGCATTGATTCCAGGCCTACAAGATCCTGCTTTTCCATCAGAGAAAGGCAATCGTTGACCCCCAGAACATCTAGAAAAGAGATTCCAGAAAGGGTAGGATGGTAAAGCTGGGATTAAGGTTGCATGCCTGTCTGTCTGCCCCTCTCTCTCTCTTTTCCTACCTATATATCTAATCTATGTTTTATCTATGTCTTTCTCTATAAACACATACATAGCCTATAAAAATAGAGCTCTATCTATTGATGTATATTTTTCTCTTTCACATACACATACCCCAGGCATGACTACAAAGTAAGAAGACTGATTTCTATGTGTGGTTGACAGAGAACCAGTCTCATTACTTTATACACATGCCGCCTACATTGCCGTCTCCAGGGTAGAGCTGGTTTGGGATTAGGACATGGATTCCAAAGATAACTCAGCTCCCGGAAAGAAAAAAAAGAATAGAAAACAAGGGAGAATAGGACTGGATTGGTATCTTTGCTCTTCCCATTACCCCAATCTCAATCCCACATCTGGGATTTTTCAAATGAGAGACCATTTTATTGAAGGTGGGGGAAGAGATAGGAGGCGGGAGGTGGAGGGCAAGCAAAGGGATGTAGCAAAGGGATGAAGACATTCCTAGTCCTACATGAGCACATGAAAGGAATGAAACGGAGCTTGAAACAGGGGCTTATGCCCAAATAAATATTAAACCTGCTTCTTCTCTGGACCTTTGGCTAGGGACGGGGGCTGGTGGGTAGGGGTGCTCTAAACTCCCACTCCCCCAAATTATCCAGTACCTTATCTCTCACTTTTGCTGAGCTATCCCTCTTACAAAGGTATTTCTCAATCTGAAATTGAGGTTTTCACCCCAAAGGAAGTAAGGGGAACACCCCCACCCCCATCTGCTGACATATTGGAAAACAGGAACAGAGAGAGCTGGAGAGACATCTCCCTTCCTCCACCCCAATGCAGTGTCTAAAGCAGATTCCATCAACCTCCACCTTCTGCCCTGACTCTTCCCCAAAACAAAATGATTTTTTGATTTTAAAATCCTAGATGTGGGATTGAGATTGAAGTAGCACAGAGAGGGTGAGGGAAGGGCAAGGAGATCAGGTTTGCCTTGGCTCCCATTTTTTCAGGTCCTGGGGTGAGAGGGTGCATCTCTATTGTTATCAGTTTCCCACACGCACACATGCACATGCACCCCCAATATGCCCTAGGTACCATGCTACTGAGAAACATGAGTTAGGTAGCCATGTAGCATACATAGACATATGTGATATCTGGCACCCAGTGCCTCTCTCTTATCCACCCCATTCTGTGAGGTCCCAGCAGCATCCTATTAAGCTCCTTATTCCCCCACCCCACAAAGGTCTGATTCTCTGCTCCCAGCTTAGGGGAGGTCATGTCTCTTGATCAGATCCCCTAGTCCCTAAGAAAAGACTATTGGATGGGCCTTGAAGAAGCCCTATCAGTCTCTATTTCTTTACAATTCTTAGCTTTAGCTATTCACCCCCATCCTCTCTGCCGATAAGCTCCCCTCAGCTCTGGGTAAGGGGGATGGAAACAGGGATAAACCCAATGCTGTAGGATTCTTTCCTAATGCTTGATTCTACCTTTCTTGTAAAACCCCACCCCCACATTCCATCGGAGCCTGGAATCCAAGACACCTCACATCCCCCCTAAGGTGGGGGAAGGAAGAAAGAGAGAGAGAAAGAGAGAGAGAGAGAGAGAGAGAGAGAGAGAGAGAGAGAGAGAGAGAGAGAAAGAGAGAGGTTTGAAGACAAGAGTCCAAATTCGGACTCTGTTCTTCCTCCTAGCTCCTTGACAATCTCCCCTCCTAGCCTCCTCCAGTGGGAGCATTAAGATGTTCACTGTCTGTCTTGGGTGGGGGGTGGAGGGAGAGAGAAGGAGGGGCAGATTAATAGGATCAGTAGCACCGTGACCCTAAAGCCCCCCTGAATCCGATTGACAAACTTAGTAAGCTGTCGGCCCACTGTTGGGGGCTGGAGGGGAGGGCTGGGTTACAGAGGCTTTCTGAGTCGGCTGGGGAGGGTGGTTGTCCCTAGCCCAATGCTGAGAAACAGGAACCAGGCGACAAAATTCTATAGGTTCATCGGCTGCCCATCTCACCTAATTCTTTTGGATCCCCCCCTCAAATTATGGACCAGCATTTCCTGTCTGTCACCCCAGCCCCCATCAACCTCTGGGAAAAGTGGGGAGGGGTGGAGTGGGAGCTGATTAATTTTAGAGGATTTCCCCTTCCTCTCCCAGTCCCAATTCCTGAGAGAGATGGATTTTTCCAGTATGGCAAGGGTCACTTACCCAGTTCCTGTGAAGAGGAGGTGTCTGTCTCTCAGGGCCCCATGGCTGGTCTGCTTCTCTTCCCCCCCAGCTCCTAGCCTCTTGTGGAGTAGAGGCTGCAGCCCTGATGACGTAGCATCTGTCTATCCATTCAGGAATTTCGCTCCCCTCTCTTTCTTTCTCTTGCAGCTCTCCTTGTCAGATAGCAAAAAGGGGGTGCTGCCCCTGCCTGAAGACCTCCCCCCTTAAAAAAGAAAAGCCCATCCCACTCTGCCTTATTGAAACCCCTTTCTCCTCCCTTCCGCTACATGGGTGAGAAGAGATCAGTGTCACCTCCACCCTGCTACCCTTTACCACCACCCCACCCCAGCACAGCCCTTTCCAACCTGAGGCAGGAGGATAGGGGGAGCGGCACAACAACACAGCTATTGTTTTCCCCAATACCTCCCTGCCAATGCAAAAGTAGTCAGATGAGGGGTAACCACTCTGTTTCTGCCGCCCACCCCCAGGGTCCTCTTCAACAGACTTAAGAGATGAAAATGTGGTAGTGCTTTTGAGGAGCCATGAGGACAGAAGTGCTTTGGAGATCTGGGGGATTCCCCATGGCATTCGGAACTTGACTGTGAAGGGGAGGGCAGGGAGTAGGAAATAAGGAAGCTGGGTAGGGAGAAAATAAATTTTCATCCAAATCCTCTCTGGTGTGTGTGTGTGTGTGTGTGTGTAGATGCAGTGTGCACAGACAAGAAAAAAGTCTAGACAAGAAGTGGGGCCACAAATTCAAAGTAGAAGATAAATTATCTTGTTCTTGTAGGAGGGAGTGAGCTTTGGGGGTTGGTTTCCAGGGCTGGGGTCCCAGTGCTTGGTGGAAGCTGGGGACCAGAATGGTACAATGGGCCGATCTCTTTTCTCTTTCTCCCCTACCTCCTCAGCCCCTCCCCTTTTCTCCCTCCCTCCCTCCCTCTTTGGCCTGCATGGGAACTCGGCCGGGGCTCAACTTGACAGACAGCAGGCCTGCATGCTAATGAAGTCTGTCTCAAGTTCATTGTCAACCCCCCCCCCAATCTTCCCCTAATGCCCCCTCCTTGTGGCCCCCTCCTCTCCTCTCCCACACACAAATCTCCCTCCAACTTTTGTCCCACAGACCCGGAGGCCACTTGAGCCTCTGCCTGCTCCCCTCTCCCACCCTCCCCCACAACCCTCAGCTCCAGACTCCCCCCCCCCACCCCAGGGGCTCTCTCCACCTCCACCTCAGTCCCCTTTACACCACCCTCACCAATACCAGGTTAAATTGAGTTATTCTGAAGGGAATCATACAGAATAAGGCCTGAGTCTATAAATCTGAGCACCCCCCCCTCCACACACACACACTCTCCTCCCTACCACAAAATGAAGAGAGTCTGGGGAGATGGGGGATAAAGAGAGGGAGAGGAGGTCAGACTCTTACCACTCCAGGTACTTTGCCCCACAATTTTCTGTCCCATCTTGTCTCCTGCATTAACCTTCCTCCCCCCCAGTTCCTTTCCATTATGATTATTTTTTTTGCTCTCCCCTTGATTACATCTGCTTCACTAGCTCAGAAATAAAGATCCTTTGAGACTAATTTCCCCCCCCTTCCCGGTTCCCCACCCCTTCCCTCCCCCCCCTTCCCTCAGACTAGGGCTCCTATTTGCTCCTTTCTCACCGACTGGAAGACATTGAGTTCCTTGTCTAGGGAGCTGGGGGGCTGGTGTGTGGAGGGGGGGTGTCAGTGAGATGAGGGGGGGGGGTCTCTCCAGCTCTGGGACGTGTCCAGCAATCCAAACCTGTCCCTCTTTTGTTCCTGCAAATCTCTTCACACTGTCACCTCCCTTTGGAGTCTGCCTTTCTCCCAGCAACCATGGAATGGGAGGGGGGAGAGAAAGGGGAGGAGGACCCTGTGCTCACCCCCATTCCACCCCCAATTCCAGGGGAAGGGGGAGGGGGAGAAAAGAAAATTTTTTAAATCCCCCCTCATTAGCAGAAAGGAAGCGAAAAGGGGATAATTATAATTAAAAGCAGACAGCTGTAGATTGCATCTTTTATGTTCTTCATAGCTCCTCCCCATCCCCCCCAACACCCCCACACAACACCCAGCAGATCTTCCTCTATGAAAAATGGGATGGGTGGAAGTATTGGGTGCTTAGGGTGCTAGAGGGGATGACTGAAAATACTGTATAAGGGAAAGGGGCCCTGGATGCAGGAAGGGCCTCCATTACTTCTCCCCATTGGGATGCATGGTCTTAACCATTCCAGTAAGCTATTGGAGCTCTGCCTTCTGTTCTTATCCCTCCCACCTGTACCCCAAAGTGGGGGCTGCAGCTGGGCTAGGGAAGTGAGAAGAGCCAATTATCAAGCTCTTGGGCATCTCTGATTTTCCTAATAGCATTAGTAGGTTATTAATAATCATTTTAATACTGTGAATTAATTATAGCATCATACATACATCCTCGTGCCCATCCATTCACTCATCATTTTCCTTAGAAGTTTCGTGGAAACACAAGAGTGAATGTCAGGAAGCCCAGAGTCTAGGTTTTAGAAAAAATTTGGGGAGGGAGACAGGCTTAATAAAAGGGCAGTTTGGACACAGGCAAGAGGCAGACATAGCATGCCAGACTTGAAAGCTTAGTCCATAGACTATTAGAGCTAGATGGAACCTTAGAATTATCAAACATAATAGCCAGTAAGGTCCAGATGGGACCTTGGAGCATAGAATAGTAGATCACAGGATATCAGAACTTAGAAATCATAGACCAATCTTCTCACTTTGAAGATATCTATATGTGCACATATAGAGAGCAGGTGTAGTTTGGAGGGGGGAGGATATGGGGTGTGTTGCTAGGCCCAGATATCCTGCCCCTATATATTTATAGAACTTGATAGTAGGCCAGAGCAGCAGGGTAATTATGGACTAATTAGCATATATGCAAATGAAGTAACCTATATACACTGAATGGAGGCAGATTATTATTTATTTCTTTTTCTTTTCTCTCCCCCTCTTCCTTCCCGGGCAACAGCTCCTTCTCCTCTGAGCTCATACCAGCAATTATCTGACATTATAAGAGAGGCTGGAGTCCGGGAGGAGGGAGTAGGGACAGAAAAAAAACCTAACATTCCATTTATCTCATTTTACTTTATGTCATTCTCAGAAGGGTGGGCAGAGGCTTAGTTAGAAGCCTCTGCATAAAAAAAAAAGGGGAGAAGGATCAGGGGATTCAGGGGTGAGGGGGGAGTCAGAGAGATGGAATCGAAGATAGAGGTGGACAGGAAGACAGAGACAGAAAAACCCAGAGACACGAACAGAAAGGAGAGACAGAGAGATAGGAGATCTAGAGAGACATGGAAATGGACAGTCTATAGATTTGGAGATCACCTTTCCAGATTAAACTCAGGCTGAAAGCAGAGGGATTGTGACCCACCCTATCCTTCCTCCTAGGCTGGGGCTCCAATCTTTCCATACCTTGTCTCCACCTTCCTTTTATCTCTACCCACAATACTCCCATCTATAAAACCACTATGGGATCAACAAAGCACTGAGGGTGAAAGTGGGCTTTATTTCTCTCCCATAGGGCCGAGCTGGAGAGCTTAGATTCACGGAATACTAGCCTCATTTTCTTCCCCCACCTCCGCCAAGCCCCCTCCCTACATAAAGACCAGCTTCAGGACTATGTCCTTCCATCTGTCCGTCTTCATCTCTGAGCCTCTGAATGTTTTTCGGCCTCTAGGTTGTCTTTTTATATGTCCCTGTCCACCTCTCCTCAGACGGGTATTGATCCCCGCTCTTACGTTGGGGGCATGGAATCTTTAAACTGTCAGCTACTCTTCCCACTACCACTCAATTTAAATAACAAGGAAAAAGACTCGCTGCCCTTTTCGTGCCTACAGATCTCACCTCCCCCTGGCTTGAACCTCTGAGCCCTGGTCAGCTCCCTTGACCGAGACTCTGAAACTACTGACTGGTAGCCTCTGCTTCCCTCTCAGCCCTCTGACTACTACGAAGCTCCCCAGAGATCTTATCCTGGTGGGGACTCTTTGCGGGAGGTAGTGAGGTAGAAGGAAGAGAGGATCTCCATTATCCCCAACCTCCCCCCCCCCCCGCACACATATTTCCTCCCTCTCTAGTTGATATCCTCCCCTCTTCTGTCGTTTCGAACCGGTTGGGTCTGTGTGTAAGTAATTTGGGACAGAACCCTCACCGACAGGATCCTTCCCCCACAAAAAAATCCAATCCCTCCCACCCAAACTCCAGAGAAGTGAAGAATAGTGCGGGAGGGGGTTGGAGGCGCTCTGGCAGCAACTTCGTGCCGGTCCCGGCCAGAAGCACCACATTAAATAGTAAACTTACAGAGGAGGATTCCTAATACAGCTCCCGAAATACTGAAAAGGAGACGGTGACCCGGTCCGGACCCGGATAAGCCGAAGCAGCCGCTGAGTCTACGTGGCGTCAAACTTCCTCTGCAAAAAGGACGTCTTTGGACAGGGGGGAAAGAAGGGTGGGAACCGATAGCATTATTCTTCAATATCTAGATGTTCAACACCCGCAGAGACGCAACTCGGGCTAGGTAGGGCTAGACTACTTGGACTCGAATCAATGCGGGTGAATTGAACGCTCTGGGCACCTATATTTGTTTATGAGTGCCGGGTGCTCTAGAACCCTTTCGAGAGTTAAAATTCTCCTTGGGTGTCTATCTCCCACTTCAGAGATCTGGATGCAACCTGGGTTTGTCTCATTGCTCTGGACGAGCATTTTCGTACAGTTATAAGTGGGGCATATTAGCCCCTCTGGACTTATGGGTCGCTGCTCCTAATGATATAGACATCTGAATGTCTTCGTACAAAAGATGTACTTTCTGCCCGTTAAGAGATTCTTTATATCTTTATATTCTCTCTCTCTCTCTCTCTCTCTCTCTCTCTCTCTCTCTCTTTCTCTCTCTCTCGCCCCCTTCCAAACATACATACATAGATGTACATCTAGGAGGACATCGAGAAAAATACACATAGACGGAAATAGAGAAAGACAGAGAACTAAGTAGAAAAATAAAATGATAGATAAATGTTAGACATGTGTGATACAGCATTCTAACTCCTCTCCCCCCCCCCCAACACGCACAACAGTCTTGTCTCCATATGGGTAAACTGTCTGTGTTTGTACATATATCCCATTTCCCACAGTAAAGACTCACTTGGATTCCTATCTATATTCATATATAGAGATATTTTCTATATTTCCTCCCCTCCCCCTCCCAACCAAACTCCTCCACAGAAGTATATCTCTGAAAAGATGCGACTAGGTGGTTATTTAGAGATCCACATCGCATCTTCTAGATAAGGAATGGTTTGAATTTATATAAATAGATCTATTTCTGCTAATGTCTCTCCTAGATAAACACATCTGCATAGAGCCAAAGCGTTGATAACTAAAGATTCCATTATTTCATGAAGTCTAATTATCAGGACCTTGTCTGTACATGCTGTGTACGTGGAGTATGTATATGTTTGCATTCCCCACCCCTGAATAGCCTACAGATGCGCGGCGGCAGTACTACTACGGGGGCAGTAGGAAGCTGTCGTTTTAGCCATGTGGCAGGCTAAAATGTTTTTTTCTCGGTGTGATTTTCTGGGAAGGCCAGCTTGGTCTTGTGAGTGAGCCAGACGCATACTACCTTCCCCTCCTCCCCCACCCTCGTGCGTCTTAGGACATGACCGTAATATCTGCGAATTCCGTGTATATGTGTATATATGGAGGAAAGAGGTGAAGTCTTCTTGTAAACTGATCATTCCTCTTCTCTAACCAGGGCAACTGATCTATTCCCTGCTCTGTGGCTCTCCTTCCAATCCAACTGGCACCTAGACTTTGTCACATCTGACCGAATAATATGTGGCATATATACTTTGCACACACCCTCATCTCCAGAGAAATGTCCACAAGCTGAATAAATCCACATATATCACAATCTCTTTATTACATTTGTGAAATATATAATTGTATACTATATGAAATATGTGAAAATATACACTTATTTCTCCGACTCCTTAAATCTGCTTTGATCTTTATAACCCCACTTATTCTCCTGCTTGTTTCTCACAAATACAATTGTCTCTCCCTAGCTATATCTGGAGAGACATTTGTGTGTCTTCTATATACAGTATGATGTGGTAGCACACTTAGATATGATGTAATTATGTAATGATTATATAATTTCCTCAACGTAGCTCCAACGTATGCTTATGTTTATGAGTCCCACATCAGTTTCACGTAATTGTCTCTAGACGTAAATCTGGACATAGTTATATATGCTTCTCTTCTTTACCATTGGCACATTCTCTTCTTAATGCAGAGAAGATTTTCAGAGAGGGACACATCTGACAACAGCCAGCAATCTATTGCTTTCCTGGGTACAGACACCTGTATGCGATCTTTGGTATTCAAACACGGAGACAAACTATAGATATCTCGGGTATTCCCGGCTCAGAACAACTGCTATCGCTCATCCACATTATATTCTCTTCTCTCTCCTTTCTCTCTCTCTCTCTGTATGGATAGTCACATACATCTATATAAGTGTATATGTAGCTGTATATATTTACATGTTGATATTCGTATATACGCCCGGGGTGCAGGCTTACTTGACGGTAACTCTTGTCCAATCTGGGCATCCTAAGAATACCACTGGTCTGCTACATGCTTTTAAGAATGAGTTTGTATACTCACATATGCATACATATGACTACGTGTGTTCGCCCTTCTGAGGTGAAGTATGGGGTTAGGTTTGTGTGGATGTATGTGTGATTATGCTTGTGTAAATGTATGTCTAGGTGTCTGTGATTGGGTATGTGTCCCTGTATTCCTAAGTATATGTAATATGCATACACACACATACATACATATGTCTCTGTGGCACATGGTGGGGGCAAGGAGAAGGTGAAAGGGTACCTGAGGTACTTAATGTGCCTATAGGTGGATGCGTATGCCCTCTTGGTGCCCAAACACTTTTTGCAATGGCCCGTGGGCTAAGTCCTGGCATTAAGTTTGCTCTCCTTGTTTCAGCTTCTGTCTGCTCCCTCCAGCTTCCTTTATCCTCTGTCCTCCTCTCAGTCTCTTTTTTTCCTGTTGTCTTTCCCTGTCCCTGTCCCCGCTTCTAAGAGTGCCTTCTAAGAGAGTCATGCCGCGGCTGCCCGGCTGCCCGCGTCGGACAAAGTGAGAACGATTCGCTCGGTCCGGGGTTTGGTCAGAGTGGTTGGGCTGGGGGAGGAAGTAGAGGCAGGAAGCGCGAACACTTTGTGGGGGGGCGTTGGCATGGAGGAGGGAGAGCAAATCAATGGAGTGCTGCAGAGACCAGAGTAGGAAAGAAGACTAGAAATAAGGCAAGGAGAAAGAATAAAACCGAATGAATCTCTTAAAAGCAAAACAACCCCCACCCCCCAAACTCGAATGAGATAAGCGTGCAGAGAAAATAGTGAAACGAAATCCAGATGAAATGAGATGAAAACCAAAGAAAGAATCGCAAGATAAATCTGAAGGGAGAGAAGGGCAGGAGAGCTAACCGAGAAAGCTGCGGGAAGGCAGGAGGCAAACATGCCGGGGTTGGAAGCTCCAATATGAGGGTGGCAAAATTTAGCCAGAAATCCCCGCGAGTAGGGAAACCGAGGGAGTTAGGGTAGAGCTAAGGGACTCTACCCAAACCCGAGCCCAAGGCAGCCAACCCGCCGGCAGCTTCTAGTAGACCGTTTTGTATTGGGGGGGCGAGAGGGTGGGTCGGGGTTAGGAGGGAGAACTCTGTGAGAGTCGCAGAGTTCTAGGGTGATGCACCTGGATCCAGCAGTGGTCATGACACAAGATTTCCTCCACCCCGTCACTCTTAAGTCTGGCCACTTTAAGCCTTGTTCTTCCCCTCCCTCCACCCCCGCTCCTGCGAAAAAGTGTGGTTAGTAGGCATTTTCTGAGCATTTATGTGAGATGATGCCACATTTGCGAAAACACCCAACAGAGAGGCTGGAATATGAGTTGCTGTGGCTACGCAGACTACTTGTGTCTTCGGCATCCCGATACTCACCACTGCACTCCTAAACCGGACTCTCGTAGGCCTTAATTTCCCCAGAGGGCTTATCTACAAGGGCTATTGGTAAGTGTAGACACCTCCTCTAGGCTGTGAGATAAGAGCTGGAGCCCGGGAAAAACTAAGCTGGCTCTGGCCTGAAGGACTCGGGTTTAATGCAACCTCACCAGTAGGTAAACTTTCGGCTAACCCCAGAAAGGAAGGCAGAGGTTGGCAGGCGAGAAAGCAGTTCCATAATTTCGGAGCCTGCCTCGCCCCTTTAACAAACCCTGTTCTCCCTTCCTTGCCTGGACAGAAAAGATGGGGTGCAGCTTCTGACGATCCTGGTGAGGGGAATTGTACGAAATTGTTAATAACGAGATATGCCGGGGACCGGGGTGGTGGTGGAGAGAAACAGAGAAGAAAAGAAGAGGAGAAAGGAGAGAGAGAGAGAGAGAGAGAGAGAGAGAGAGAGAGAGAGAGAGAGGTCACAGAGGGAGAAGAGACAAAAGGAAACGAGAGAGGTAGAGAAAAAAAGAGAGGAAAGAGACACAGAAAGCTAAAGACAGAGAGGAAAGAGTGACAGAGAAAAGAAGAAAGACAAAATGTAGTCAGTGTGGGATTAGTAGATAAGGATACTAGGCTTGGGATCAGGAATACCTGGATTCAAACTCTGCCTCAGGGGCTTCCTAACTGGGTGATTCTGGTCAAGTCACTTGGCCCCTGTGCCTCAGTTTCCTTGTCTGTAAAATGAAGGAATTGGAGTTGATGGCCTCCAAGATCATTTCCAGCTCTGATTCTCCTTTGAAAATCAAAAACCTAGAAGAGAGACAGGGAAGAGATAAAGACATGGTAGAGAGACAGAGATAAAAGAGAGAGTAACAAAAAGAGAGGAATCTAAAGCAAAAGGAAAAGACAAAAAGAGAGGCACACACTGAAATGGAGTGGGGGGAGAATGTTGGCAGGGAGTGGTGAAATTAGAAAAAGAGGAGAGGGAAATCAGACGATATTGTGTTGAGTGCCCCCCAGCTGATTTCAGATGTACTGTAAGAACCCTAATTGCAGGAGGATTCAAGCCCCAAATGCAGAGGAAACCCCAAAGCATGAAAATTCAGAAACAGTTACAACCTGATGGGCCAGCTGGCATCACTTCCCTCTGCGGCTATTTCCTTTATTCACTCCACGTCTGGCAGGGCACTTGCCTGGCCATCAGGAAGGATGGATACTGAGAATCTACCCATAGATCAGTCTTTGCTTCAGAGGACTAACAGAAAAGATTGGGAGAAATGAGGAGGACTTGAGTAATCTCTGATGGGGAGAGACAAACTTAGACTGAAACAGGGCAAACACAGACTGAGACACCCAGAGACACCAAAAGAGGGGAGAAAAGGGGAAGGGCTATACTTAGGGATAAGTATAGGGTGGGGGAAATTTGGGAGGAATGGCTGAGTCTGAAGTACATTAGTCTTCAAAGGGTGATGCGTTAAAGCCATTGCTACCATTGGGAATGGCGATAAGCATTTCTTTGCATGAATTTTTCCTTTAAAGGTGTTTTCTACCTTTCCAAATGTACTTTCCCACTCACTCCCTTTTCTTTTCCTGTGACACAGATATTGGGCCTTGGGGTGGTGATAACAGGTCTGTACTTGGGGAAGAGGTAGGATGAGAAACTGTTGCCAAGGGAGGGATACAGGAGGAAGTAAAAAAGAGGACAATTCAGGGGGACAATAGGTCCCTGATTCATCTTAACTCATGCTGAACTGAGGCCCAGAGTGTTATTAATAACTTAAAATACTTATACATTTTAAATAAAATCCTATCAAACAGACAACAGTGACTTGTTTAAGCAATCATTCTTTATGATCAAGTGGAATTTATACCAAGGATATAAGGGTGGTTCAACATTAAGGAAACAACCAACACTATTAATCATATTAAAACCAAAACACCCCAAACCATATGATCATCTCCATATATGCAGAAAAAGCCTTTGACAAAGTACAATACTCTTTTATGCTAAAAATCCTACAAAGTATGGGTAGAGAGGAACCTTTTAAAAACATAATAAAAAGCATTTATCTAAAACTAAAAGCAAGCATCATATGCAATGGGGATACACTAGAATCTTTCCCAATAAATATGGGAGTAAATCAAGGATGCCCACTCTCCCCACTATTATTTGATATAGTCCTGGAAATGCTGGCAACAGCAATCAGACATGAGAAAGAAGTTAAAGGAATAATGATAGTAAAGAAGAGATAAAGCTATCCCAGTTTGCTGATGATATGATGGTTTACTTGGAAAATCCTAATGAATTAGCAAAGATATTAATTGAGACAATAATTTAAGTGAAGTTGCAAGCTACAAAATAAATCCTCAAAAATCAACCAGCATTTCTATATAGCAACAAAACACAAGATGCAATAATAAAAAGGGAAATTCCACTCTAAATAACTACAGAATGCATAAAATATCTGGAGATCAACTTATCAAAGCACACAAAAAACTTGTATACATTGAATTACAAAGTTCTCTTTAGAGAAATAAAGAACAACTTAAGTAGCTGGAAAAACATTCAGTGATCATGGTTAGGCTGTGCCAACATAATTAAAATGACAATACTACCAAAATTAATTTACACTTTTAATTATATACCAATCAAATAACTAAGAGATATTTACAGAAGCTAATAAAATAAAAAAAAATTCATTTGAAAAAATGAAAGATCTAGAATATCAAGGGAAATTATGAAAAGAAGCAGGATGAAGGGAGAATAGTACTTTCAGATCCCAAATTATATTATAAAGCAGTAATCATCAAAAACATATGATATTGGTTAAAGAATAGAAAGATAGATCAATGAAACAGAATAGACAAGAGAGCATCAGAAAGAACAGAACTCAATAACCCACTATTTTATGAAGCAGAAAATACAAATCACATAGGAAAAGACTCTTTATTTGATAAAAACTGCTGGAAACACTAGAGAGCAGCCTTGAAGAAATTAGGTTTAGATCAACATCAATACTACCTTCCACAATACATTATAAATGGATATGTGACCTTAATATTAAAAATCATACTATTGAAGAAAATTAGAAGAGAAACAGATCATATACCTCTCGCAGTTATGGGCAGGAGATATATTCTTAAGAATAGAAGAAATAAAGGCAATTACAAAAGATAAAATAGATAACTTTGATTACTTAAAATTGAAAAATCTTCTGCATGGACAAAATCAATGCAACCAGGATAAGAAAATTCAAGTGGAAAAAAAAAAAACTTTGTATCGAATTTCTCTGATAAGGGCTTGGTATTCAAGTTATATAAAAATGTGTATATATATGTATCTATAGATCATATTATACATAAGATTAATATCCAGTCCTCAAAGATAAATGGTCAAAGGATATGAACAAATAGTTCTCAAAATAATTGTATTCACAACAACATGAAAGAATGCCTCAGATCATTAATAATAAGAAAAATGCAAATCAAAACAACACTGAGATTTTACCTTATACCTTGAAAATTGGGGGAAAAATTTTAAATTACAATAGTCTATGTTGGAGGGGTTGTGAAAGGTGGTGGAGCTATGAAATGGTACAATCATTTTGGAAAACAATTTGGAATTATGCAAATAGAATTAATAAAATGTCCATACCCTTTGAACCAGAGACTCCATCACTGGGATCATACTACAAGGATATTATCAATAAGAAGGAAAATTGCCTGTTCTTATCCTTTGACCCATTGTCAATAGGGGAATGGCTCCTATTTTTATAAATTTGGCTCAGTTCCCTACATATTTGAGAAATGAGACCTTTATCAGAGAAACTTGCTATAAATCCTCCTCACCCCCAGTTTCCTGAATTTCTTCTATTTTTGGCTGCATTGGTTTTGTTTGTGCAAAACCATTTAATTTCATGGAATCAAAATTATCCATTCTACTGCCAGGATCCACTCTATCTCTTGTTTGATCATAAATTTTTCTCTTATCCATAGATCTGACAGGTAATTTTTCCCATGCTCCTCTAATTTGTTTATATCATCCTTTATATCTAAATTATGTACCCATTTTGATCTTATCTTGGTATATGGTGTAAGATATTGGTCTATGCCTAGTTTCTGCTAGACTGCTTTCCAGTTTTTCTAGTAGTTTTTGTAGAATACTTAGTTCTTGTCCCCAAAGCTTGGATCTTTTATCAAACACTAGATGACTGTGGTCATTTACTTCTCTATGTTGTGTACCTAATCTATTCCACCAGTCTACCACTTTATTTCTTAGCCAGTGCCATTTTACTTTGATGATTACTACTTCAAAATATACTTTGGGGGCAGCTAGGTGGCACAGTGGATAGAGTACTGGCCCTGAAGTCAGAAAGATCTGAGTTCAAATCAAATCTTAGACACTTACTAGCTGAGTGATCTTGGGCAAGTCACTTAACCCTGACTCCCTTGAAAACAAACAAAAAAAACCCAAATGAAATATAGTTTGAAATCTGGTACTGTTAGGTCACCTTCTTTCATGTTTTTTTCCACTGATTCCCCTGATATTCTTGACCTTTTATTCTTCCAGATGAATCATTATTATTTTTCTTAGCTCTATAAAATAATTCTTTAGTAGTTTAATTGGTATGGCACTGAATAAGTAAATTACTTATTTCTTTTGTAGAATTCTCAGTTTTGTATTGGCTGGGCCTACCCATGAACAATTACTATTTCTCCAGTTGTGTAGAGGTCTTTATTTGTGCGAAGTGTTTTGTAATTGTGTTCATAGAGTTCCTGGGTGTGTCTTGGCAAATATTTTATACTTCTTGCAGTTATTTTAAATGGAATTTTTCTATCTCTTCTTGTTGGTAATATATAGATATGCTGATAATTTATTGGCTTGATTTTATATCCTGCAACTTTGCTAAAGTTGTTAATTGTTTCAACTGTTTTTTGGTTGATTCTCTAAGGTTCCCTGAAAATATACCATCATATCATCTGCGAAACGTGAGAGTTTTGTCTTCTCATTACTTATTCTTATTTCTTCAATTTCTTTTTCTTATCACTACAGCTAGCAAAATTTGAACAATTATGATGATAACGGATATCCTTGCTTCACCCCTAATATTATTGGGAAGGCTTTTGTTTATCCTCATTGAGGGCCACAGGAGTTGTACATTGCACATATTTTCCGTTTTTTCAATGTGCTGATTAGTTGTGCTGATAAATTTACCTTTCTAAAAAACACTGTTTGTCATATGAGATGATTCTCTTGGGAGGTGCAGGGTAGGGAGGGTTAGGACAACTATGGTGATGTAAGAAATAGGAATTATAAATTAAAATTTATTTTAAAATAAAATACTTTTAACAGTGTTTCATAAATGGTAAAATGCTTCCCTCATAACAACCTTGTGAAGTGGCTATAATAAGGGAATTAATATTCCCATTTTACAGATGCAGAAATTGAGGTCTGAGCAAAGAAAGTGACCTCATATTTTCATAACTAACTTAGGTTCTCTGACTGGAAGTTCAAAGTTTTCTACAGTTCCAGAATGAATTGGCCTACAGTTCTGAAACGATTTGGGCAGCAGGAACAAAAGGACACCATTTATTAGGCTCTTTTTGTCTATCTTCTTTACTTCCACTTCCCTCAGTACCAACCCCATACACTGGTATGGTGAAAGGAGGCCTCAGCTGGGATTTAAGAGACTGGGGTTTAGTCCTGGTTCATATACTTGAGGGCTTTGTGAATTTTAGCAATTCAATTTGATATTCTTTAAAAGTCTACAATGTTCAAGGAACTGTGCTTGGAACTAGCAATGCAAATGTGAAAAATTGTAAGTTTTGGCATTACTAGGGGAAAGAGGTCACAATATCTACATGTAGCATATATGCATCTAAACTGTATAACTGAAATAACTTCAAGTGCAATAGCAGTAAAAGAAAACCATGGACAATATACTCTTAGAAAATTTGAGGATGGAGAGGTTATTTTTAGCTGTGGGGATCAGTGAAGACTTCATGAAGATGGCACCTGATATTGAAAGAGAATAATTTTACATTGTAGGTGTGGAAGGAAAAGGAAGGAAGGCCAATCTAAGCTGCAGACTCCGAGATTCCTTAAGTACTACAAAACAGCTATCATCTGTCTTCATAACTTTCCTCTTATCCAAGCTAAACACTCCTAGGTCCTTCGATTAATACTCGCATAGTACCATCTAGAAGTCTTTCAGGGTCCTGGTTGCCCTTCTTTGCATATTTTCTAGCTTATCAATATTCTTCCTAAAATATGACAACCAGAAATACATTCTTATATGTTCTGACAAGAGCAGAATACAACAGGAGATAACAACCTCCCTGGCCCTGGACACAATGTCCCTCATAATTCAACCTAACACATACCACATTTTTGACTCATTGAGTTTGCAGGTCCCTAAGACCTCCGCATCTTTTTCAAGTTGGTAAGCCACACACCACCCTCCAACCCAGTCTTGCAGTTGTGGAGTTATTTTTCTTATGACTTTACATTTATCTCTATCTAATTTCATTTTATTCGATTTAACCTGATGTTCTAGTTTGTCAAAATATTTTTGGATCCTGGTCCTGTCACTTAACAAGTATGCCATCTTTGCCTTTATCCAAGTCATTGATAAAAATCATAAATGGAGGATTCGATAGGGAAGAGAGCTAATGATAATGTCACAGAAAATAGAAAAATAAACAAGGTTCATTGAAGGATCTTAAAAATTCAGAGAAGAAAAGAGAGGAAGTTCAGAGGGAAACAAACAAGCAGGACAACTTTGAAAATAAGTTGAATTTATTATACACTTTTTTAAACAGACATAGAAGTTGAGGCACAGAGAGTGGAAGTGACTTGACTACAATGACATGGCTACCAAATGGCAGGACTAAAAGCCCCAACCTTCTGACTCCCAGGCTAGTGCCTTATACAAGGATACTTTTATTTGCTACACCATACCCATCCTAGGGATAGGACATATTATTGGAACAGGGCTGCCATAATTCCAAAGTCTTGATTTTCCAGCCGGAGCATCTCTGAGGCATTAGGAAGGGGGAGGCATCCCAGTCTTGGGAAACCAGGATCTGGAAGGTTCATTGACCACCTTTAGGGTCTCTGTGTTTCTTTTTCTCCCTGCCCCTCCCCAATTAACACTGTCCCCCCTACCCACCTCTTTAATAGCTCCCTCTCCCATCTGGACCTCAAGTTTCTGGAGAGTTCCTTTTCTCTGGGATAGGCCCTGTTGGGCTCTATCTCCACAGAAAGAGAAAAATGGATTGAATTGAAATGGCCTCAGGAGAAATGAGGCTCAGACTCCAAGAACATTTTTATTGGGTGGGAGGGAGGAGAGAAAAGAAAGAGATGGGATCGAAAAGATGTCCCAGCCCCAGGGGGATGAAGGCATCAGAGACAGTCCCCTTCCTTTTTCCAGGACGAATGAGAATAGGACAGGTGGAAAGGGATAGTCTCTGTGCAGAGACAGAGGGATGGCTTTGATGATATACACATAGCAGGGTGTTTGTGAGAGTATGGGGGAGGGGGGTCAGGGGGTGCAGGAGAGAGCATTTTTACTTCTTCACTCTCATGGGGAGAGGGGCCAGCATCACTCAGCTAACGAACCTCCTCCCAAATTCTCCAAGTTGGATTTGGCCTGTCCCAGAGGGGGGTCTTTTATAACAAGGTGCCCCCCCTCCAGCCTTGCCCCTCCTTCCTCAGGAGCTGAAGCGTCCAAAGGTTCCTGGAATATAATGGATCATTTTCAATTTACCAGAGTCTTAGAGATTACGCCGCTAATCCCATCAAAGACCATCTGCTTACATTGTCCCTCCCGAGCCAAAATAAATAGATCCTTTACTCCCTCCACTTCAGCTCCTCTGGGGTATTGTCAGGGAGAAAGTTCGACAAGGCCCTACCCATTTCCCCCTCCCTCCTGCTGGGGGCTGGACAGAAAGGGAGAAAACACACTTAGCTAGTTGGAGGTGTGAAAGGTCACTTATGCCCCTGACCCACATTCTTCTCCAGAGCAGAGATGATGGGAATGGGGAGAGGGGCAGACCAAAGGGCTTTGGGGGTCTCTAGGGCTCAGTCCCCCACTGAGGCAAAGGGCAGGACTGTTTATGAGATGAGGCATGGTTCTGCCATTCCCCTGCCTCTGCTATGGGGCTCCCTTTCCCTCAGTCCTCTCCTGAGTCTTCTCTGCCTTGCTCCCACACCTTTTCCACTATTTACCAGTCCTAAGTGTGAGGAATTTTTTTCTGAAGTCTAACCTCCATTTCTCCATTAGGAAAAAGCGTGTGGCTGTGAATGGAGAGTTGTACAGGATTTATAAGGAAAGCAAGATGAATATCTACACAGATACCAAAAGATCATAGTATTTAAAGCTGGAATGGCCCTTAGAGATCATCTAACCCTCCATTTTAGAAAAGAAGCTAAGGCTCAGAGAGGTTAAATTGCTTTCCAGGTCATACCAGGTTGTAGGTGGCAGAATTGGGATTCAAATCCAGGTCCTTGGGCTCCAAATCTATGACCCTTTTTACCACACCAGATAACTATGATTTTGGTTCCAGTTTGATGTCATTTGGTCTATGGGTCCATAGGTTCTATAGGATTGTGGATAGAAGGTAAATGTTGAAGTCGGGAAAATCCAGGTTCAAGTCCTGCTTCTGATCTGGCTACGAGACCATGAAGAAATCATTTAACCTCTTAAGTTCATACCGATCACAGAGTCACAGTTCTGGTCATTAATGTCCCATTTAAAAAACAAAAAAACAAGATGATACTATATTAAATCACAGAATATATCTGGAAAAGACCTTAGGGAGCTCTTCAATTTCTTTATTTTGCAGGTGAGAAAATTGAGGCCCACCACAGTGACAGGGTGAATGAGTTTCAGAACTGGACCAATATCTAACTCTCCTGACTCATACTGCAAAGGAACAGCACAGAAAAATAGTTCATGTTAGTTTCCCTGGATTCTAAATGAGAAGATGAAATCTGATAGTGATAAGTATAAAATCCTGTATTTAGCCTCCCCAAAAGCAAGCTGCATAAGAAAGAATGGGGGACACCCAACTCAACAACAATGCACTTAAAAAAGGATCCAGGGATGTGAGCTGATCTCAAATTTAATGTAAACTCTCATTTTGACGAAGCTGCTAAAAACATTTTTCAATCTCAAACTGCATGTAGTTAAAAGGATGGTGTCCAGATCAGGAGAGGTGACACTCCCACAGTTTCTGCATGCCCAGGCCACATCTGCAGTATTATGTTCAGTTTCTGACATTATGCTTTAAGATCTAAGGAGATGATATGTGTAAAGCACTTAGCATAGGGCCTAGCACATGTTGTTGTTCAGTCATTTTCTGTCGTCCAACTCTTCCTGACCCACTTTGGTTTTTTTTGTTTTGTTTTGTTTTGTTTTTTAGCAAAGATACTGAAGTGGTTTGCCATTTCCTTCTCCAGTTCATATTACAGTGGGGGAAACTGAGGCAAACAGGTTTAAGTGACTTGCCTAAGGCCATACAGCTATTAAGTGCACCTAGCTCCCCAAGCACCCTAGCTAGCTTATAGTAAGCAGTTAAAAAGAGTTTCCTTTCCCTACCCTCAAGAGGAAAACTGACAAACAGAAAAGTATGGAGAAGAAGGAGGCAGTCAACATGATGAGAGGATATCTCAACCTTTATCACACAAGGTTTAGCTGGAAAAGCTAGGGTTGGTTTTAGCCTAAAGCAGAGGTTCCCAAACTCATCTGGCCTACTATCTCCCTTTAAAAAAAAAATTACTCTGCACTCCCCTGGAAATCTACTTTCTTTAACCCTTTAACGGTTGTTGTTGTTTTTTTTTTAATTTGCATCATTTAAAAAAAAGTAAAATATTTTTTTAAATGGCACATATTAAATTAATAATTTATTGTAAATTTGTGGGGCTTTTCCTGCATTGAAATTTTGATGATGAAATATTGTGTCATGCAACTATATATTGTAAACAAGCCATTGCATGCATATTACATGCTGGACTTCCCAACAATGCACGACATGCTCAACTCTACTTTTTCAGGAAAGTAGTGGACCTAGGTTTGAGTCCAAGCTCTTCTATTTACTACATGGATTACCTTGGACAAGTTGTTTAACTTTCCTGAATCTCAGTTTCCTCATCTATATAATGAGAAAGTTGGATTAAATTATCTCAAAGTGGAAACAAAGTAGATGCCCATACTTGCTTGTTAAGACCTGTCAGCAAACTTGACCATTGATCAGCTGTAACTGACATTTTGTGTGTTTGTTTGGAAAATAATGTAATCACTATAACTTTAACTGTTATACAATAGATCAACACGAACAAATGGTTTTTCAAAATTTTCTTCTCTTCTTTCCTTATGCTTCCATTGCCCCCTTATTTTTATTCAATGCCCACCACCACCCTCAATTGCACCAAGGCTACTACTGCCCTCCTGCGTCATTGCAGCCACCCTCCCCCCAATGGGGCAGTATCACCCACTTTGGGAACCTATGAGGCCACACAGTAGTTGCCTTGGAGTTTATGAAGCATTATAAAGGAAAAGAAGAGTTCAATTCATTCTGTATTGCTCCAGAAAGCAGAACTAGGATGTGTCTCTGATGTGGCCATGTGATAGAAATGGAAGTCACGGAGAAGAGAGACAGGCTCAGTATAAAGAACTTGCTCCCTGCAATACCTTGAAGAAGTCACTTCCCTTCTGTAGGCCTCACTTTACCCACCAAAAATGAGGGTGCGGGATTAGCTTGTCTCAAAGATAACTTTCACTTCTAACTTCTATGAGCTAGAACTGATACTATACTGGGATAGCCTGCCCCAGAGGGAGTGAGCCCTTCCAACACTGAAGGTATGTATCTACGCAGATGCATTAACTGCATAACACCGGGTGAGTGTTGGATTAGGTAACTTCAAAGATTTCCTTTAGTTCTAAAATTCTATGTATGTAATAGATACCTACAATATGTATGAGATGCAACAAATATTTATTCAGTGTCTGCCATCTGTAAGACACCAAATTAAGCAGTAGGGTTAGTACAGGCACAAGGAGCCTTAGGGGAATGGTAAAATATGAAGCCATTTTTTGAAGTCGGATGTCTTCTCTATCATGAGATTCATGTCCATCTCTTCTTCCTTTAACCTGGCCAATCCTCCTGACCTCAGGCTATCTTCCCTGATTAACTCCACCCAAATCTTGACTGAAAGCTCCCTGAGCACATGGACCCTGAGTTTGTCCTTTATTCTTTTGAACTTTTTGGAAATTGCTTTGTAAGAAGCAGCATGGTTTAGTGGAAAGAGTACAGGATCTGGAGGATGATGCCTCCCGCTAGGAAGAAGAATGGAACTCTGGGACACGTGAAGTAGAAACTTGGTAGATTTTTCAGGAAAGTGGTGGACCTAGGTTTGAGTCCAAGCTCTTCTATTTACTACATGGATGACCTTGGACAAGTTGTTTAACTTTCCTGGATCTCAGTTTCCTCATCTATATAATGAGAAAGTTGGATTAAATTATCTCAAAGCGGAAACAAAGTAGATGCCCACAAATTGGGGGAAGATTAAATAGGGTTACATGAATGTAATGGAGTATTACTGTGCTGTAAGAAATGAGGAATGTGATGAATACAGAGAAGCATGGGAAGATTCACATGAATTGATGCAAAGTGAAGTAAGCAGAAGCAAGACAACAATATACATAATGTCTATAACAATGTAAATGGAAAGAACAAAAAAGCAAAAGTGAATGATGCAAAATTACAAAGGACAAATATGGTACAAAAGAAGAGCTATGCAAAGACACTCCTTACCACTCATTTACAGATGTGGGAGGCTCAAGAATATGGCACACTGCAGATATTTTAGACTTTTTTGATGTATTGATCAACTATGCTGAATTATTATTATATTAGTATTATAAGGCCTTACCTGGAGCCATATGGTATAACAAGGAAAAAGAGACATCCTTCCACCCTCACCCCACCTTCACTGAAAGCCCAATTGTTTCTTCATTGGTAGAGAAGAAATCAGGTTTTTGGAAAGGTCTCCCTCTCTATCAGCATGAGGCTAACAGATATTGGGGAGGGAATGAACTGATTAACATTAACTCAACTACCTGGTTTTGGATTGTGGTGCTAATCCATGCTTTCCTAAGGAGAGAGGATGACAGGCTGCAAGCTATTTTGAGAAAGGCAGGAAGAATTCAGCCTTGAGACAAGAGATGAGAATTTCTTCTGTCTCTACAGTTTTCACCCAAACTCTTGAAGTCTTGTTAAAGTGGATTTAGCTTAGCTTTCTTGAAAATCTAATCTCTATCCTGCCTGCTCTGAGAAAGTTTCAAAAAGGCAGATTTTTACTCAATATAAGTAAAACACTTCCTAACAATCAGAGTTGCCTCCAAAATGGAAGAGATTATCTCATAAGGTAGTGAGTTCCCCATTACTGGCAGTGATTGGGGGTTGGAGGAAGAGAGTCTTTTATCAGTAGGTGAATGACTGCTTGTTGTAATGTCACAGAGAGGATTCTTTTCTGGCTATGGATTGATCTAGATGGCCTCTGAGGTCCCTTCCAACTCTGAGATTTCACTATTTTTTATCTTCCCCTCTGGCAATATTCTCATCTGCCTGGAATGGATTACTATCAGTCTGGGAGTTCTTTCTCAAAGACAAGGAGATGGATGGATGAAGACTATTCTTCAGGGAGCCAGCTCCTTATGCCTTGTAGTTTGTAGCTCTGGACTGCCCCCTAGTGTCCTGAGACTATTGTTGACCTGTCCTACAGAGAATGACTATTTGTATCCCAGAATCCTCAAGGCCCAGGGAGAGGTTGTATGGTTTCTTCTCACAAAATCACGGAATTTGAGGGCTGGAAGAGTCCTTTACACAATGGGAATCCCTCACTATAACATAACATACCTGAGAAGTGGTTGTCCAGCCTCTGCTTGAAGAACTCCAAAGATGGAAACCTACCCCCTCTCAAGGAAGCCCATTCCACTTTCGGACATCTGTAATTGTTAGGGGGAAAAGTCTTCTAGCTATTAAGCTTGAATCTGCGTCTTTGAAACTTCTACCTATTGCTCCTCATTCTGCCTCCTAGGATTAAATAGAACAAATCCGATCCCTTTCCCAATTGACAGCAGCTGAAATGTTCCCCTTGAATCTTCAATCGATCGATAAACATTCATTAAGCACCCACTATGTGTCAGGCACTCAGCTAAGCAACTTCTTTCAACTAATTCTCCTACACCACGGTCTCGGGGAACTTCATTATAGTGGTTACCTACTTATGGACATTTTCCGACTTATCGGTATCTTTTTAAAATGGTGGTACACAGAACTGGACACAATACACCAGTTGAAGTACAGTGGTATATATATGTGTATATATATATATACATGTGTGTGTGTATTATATTATCTTAATTATATTATATATAAGTATCCCTGTTTCTGGAAGCCGTACCCTCTTCTAATGTATCTCAGATTGCATGAATTTTTTTGGCTGCCTCATCACACTGCTGAATCACATTGAGCTCACAGTCCACTAAAAACCCAGATCTTTTTCAGAACTGTTGTCTATCCAACCTTACCTTATATTTCTGAAGTTGATTTTTTTCATACCTAAATGCAAGACTTCACATTTTGTTGTTCAGTCATGTCTGACTCTTCATGACCCCATGGATCATAGCATACGAGGCTCTTCTATCTTCCACTACCTCTCAAAGTCTAAGTTCATGTTAGTTGTTTCCATGGTAGTATCTTTCCATCTTGGGCAGATAAGTGGTGCAGTCAATAGAGTACCAGCCTGGAGTCAGGGGGACCTGAGTTCACATCTGATCCCAGACAGTTATTAGCTGTTTGACCCTCCAGCAAGTCACTTAACCCTGTTTACCTCAGTTTCCTCATCTGTAAAATGAGCTGGAGAAGGAAATGGCAAACCATTCCATACCATCTAATTCTCTGCTATTCCTTTTGCCTTCAATCTTTCCCATCATTGGGGTCTTTTTCAGTGAATCCCATCTTCTCATTATGTAGACAAAGTATTTAAGCTCCAGCTTCAGTATTTGACCTCCCAACAAATAGCATGAATTACTGTATTTAAGTATTGACTGATTTGATCTCCTTGCTGTCCAAGGGACTCTCAAAAGTCTTCTCTAGCACCACAATCCAAAGCATAGATTCTGTAGCGCTCAGCTTTCCTTATAATCCAATTTTCACAACCATACGTTGCTACTTTACATTTATCCCTATTGAATTTCATCTTATTCTATGCAGCCCAGTGCTCTTGCCTGTCCAGATTTTGGATTTTTACTCTGCCATCCACTGAGTACTATGCCTGCCAGTTTTGTGTCATCTGCATTTTTATCTATGCCCTTACCCAAGTTATTGATGAAAAAATGTTAAATAACACAGTCCCAAGCACTGATCCCTGTGGTATTTCACTGGAGACCTTAATATTGAGTTATTATAACTATTCTTTTAGTCAGGCTATCCAACCAGTTCTGACCCTATCTGTCACCCAATTCATGTCTCTCCATTGTCTCCAATCTACAAGACTGATAGGAGAGACTTTTCAAAAGCTTTGCTAAAATCCAGGTAAGTTATATCAACAGAATTTCTATCATCTAACTTTAGTAACCCTGTCCAAAAAAAAAAAAAAAGAAATGAGGTTAATCTGGCATGACCTATTCTTGAAGAAGGCATGCTGGCTCTCTATCAGCACTGCTTCTTTCTAAATCTTTTCCAAACATCTCTTTAATAGTCAGTTCTAGAATCTTCTCAGGAATTGAAGTCCAATTCTTTGGCCTGCAGTTTGCAGACTTTGTAGGACATTTGCTTTTCTTTATATTTTTGTCTATACCACTATCTTCTTCTCTGGAGGCTAAGAAGTCATATTTAAAAAGAGTCTCATAGAACAAGAGGCAGTAGAGTAGTAGTAGAAAGAGTACTAGGTTCAGAGTTAAAAGACCTGGACTCCAACCTCTCCTTTCCTTAGAGAGGTGAGGGTCTATGGGTATAGAATGTTGCATACTCTGCCAGACACCATGTTGGAGCACCTCTTCCATTTTCCAAGACCTTTTAAATATCCCTGACTCAGCAGGCTCAGAAATCACATCTTGCCCATTTCAGGACCCAAGGAAGAGTTCATCTGATCTAGGTGACTTGACTTCATCAAGGGCTGCTAGATGCTCTCTTACTACATCCTTGCTTATTTTGGGTATCAGCTCCCCTGATGGTTATTCTCAGGACAAAGGTCATTCTCCTTTGTAGAGAAAATAAAAACAAAAAGAAGATTGGAGCAGCTCTACTTTCTCTCTGAGGTTAGTTATCATCATCCCAAAGCAAGATTCTCATGTCTTCTTTGATTTCCTTAAAACTCTTTTTGTTGTGCTCAGCTTCCCTCACCAACCTTGCTCTTTCTGAGCATTAGCATTCCTGACACCATTTTTACAGGACTGTGCCACTCTCTTATGTTTGTTCTCTGTTACTTGGCCTTGCTTCTATCTTCTTTGGGTTTCTTTTTAAAATTTCAGTTGGTTAGTGAGCTCCCTGTGCATCACATAGGTCTCTTCAGACAAATCTCAAGTCCGTTGGCTTCAGGCATCAATGTCCTCAAACTATATATGTTCCCTCTCTCTTTTTCTTCCTTACCCTGGTCCTTTTCTCCTTCTCCTTTCAGAACTCCAGGTCAGTCTAATTCTAATTCATCTGACTTAATTTGAAAGTCATTCCTTCTTGAAAGTAGAGCCAAAGACTAACTGTCATATGGTCCCTTCTCAAATAGGTTTCAGGGTCTCTCTCTGAGGTCTGGGTTTCCCAAAGAAGGAAGAGGGAAAATGTATTTCCAATCTTCAAATCACTGGACAGTGATCACATGAAGGCAAATAACTTCATCTCCACTGCACAAAGAACAAGATAAAGAAAGAACTGACACAGCAAAAAGGCAACTCATATTTTGATAATTCTTCACCATTTACAAAGTTCTTTCTTTATAACAGCCTAGTGAGATAGTATAGAACCAGAATCATTTAGGAGTATGTTGATAAATGCTTCACAACTGGCTCCCCAGGGGGAAAATGTACACAGGAGAGACTTTTAAGTTTGATCTCATTATTAACATTTTGTATATATTGGACTCTATCCTTTCCTTTTCTTAGAGAAGGGAGGAACTATGGGTATGGAATATTGCATATGTAACCAGACACCATCACTATGTCATTGGTTTTGCTTAACTTTTTTTCCATTACAAAGGAAGACTCGCAGGGGGGGAGAAGAAATGGCAATGATGTAAAAAAAAAAAGCAGCATCAATAAAACTTTAAAAATCAAACATTCATGATTATAAAAGATCTGGGTTCTAGTTCCAATTACAACACTTACTAGCTATGTGACCTCGGGCAAGACAACTGACCTCCATAAAGGGGGAATAATATTTGCTGTGCCTATCCGAAATGGGTTATTGTGAGGATCTAATAAGTCGGCATGTGTAAAGTGCTCTGAAAATGGTATTAAGCCTATATAAATGCCAGCTTATTCACTTCTCTAGGACTCAATTTCCTCATCTATAATATGAGGGTTGGAAGAGATGATCTCTAAAGTCCCTTGTAGATTACACTTTATGATTCTATTAAATAATTCCAACACTTTCAGATTCTATTAAGTTAGAAGAGATTCCGCATAGAAGCAGGGGTACAGAAGAGAAGACCCTTAGCCTGAAGCATCTGTAGCTCTAAGGTTTGCAGATTAAGAGTCAAGGGGCTGAGACCAGGTATGTGACCTTTGACAAGTTGCCTCCCTGGGTCTCAGCTCCCTCTTCTGTAAAATGAGGTGATCAGACTAGATTTTTTTTTTTCCTGATCTTTTTCATAGTCGTAAGAACCCAACCATCAAATGCTGTCTTCTGTGGCAACAATGCTCCCTCTTGTGGCCACAGGGTGCCATGGCAACATGTCAGTTTTTTCTTTTCTTTTTTCTTTCTCTTCTTCCTTTTCAAAAAACCAAGTGGCAAGGTGGGGCAATGGAGTGTTGAACCAGGAGTCAGGAGACCCAAATTTTTTGTCTCAGCTCCATCATTCAGTTGCTTTACAGTTTTTGAGTTTGTAGCAGGAGGGAGAAGAGAGCCCAAAAAGGGAAAGGAATAGGGGCAGGGAACAGTGGAGGCTACTGAAGGGAAAAGAAAGGCTTCGAAGGGGCTTTTCTAGAGCCCAGAGCTGTCCATTTATGAAAATAGCAGAGTGTGAGGAAATAGACTGACATAGCATAAAAAGTATGGAGGTTAGCAAGCAAGAAAACCTTTCCAAATGATAAAGGGGTTAATTGATATGAAGTGGTATGAATTCCTAGAAGGTATGCCTAGTTAAGCAACCATGTTAAATATGTACATCTGCTCTTGTTCTTGAGGACTTCAATATTTAACACATATATTGATGTCCCTTCAGACGCTCTGGTGTCATGGGGGTCAACAGGTGAAGCTCCCTGGGAAGTAGTAGCCCATGATCCAACAAATAGTGTACAATAGTAAGGAGAGGAGGCCTTTTATTTGCCCCCATTACACAGGCTTCCTAATTTATTTAACCTCTTTAATTCTCATGGCCCATGCCTTCATTCAACCCATTTACATATGGGGATGACCATAGCCTTGGTCATACACACAAGCATGCCATTGAGAATTCTGAAATCCCTTTTTTTGACTGTGTTCTCCTACCCATTTCATCTCTCCCTGTGCCTCACCCCTCGTAAACCTATTTTCTCTCCTCTCTGCAACCTCTCTAGAAAACTCTCCCAGTTTTCCCAGTTACTCTTGCTCTAATCTTAGTTCCTCTTTTAAATATTTGGAATAGTTAAATTATGGCCTGTTTTCTACCTTTGGATCCCTTTCTAAGCCTAAACTTTGGATTAACCCCATTATCCATCTTCTCAGATCCTAGTCACAGGTCACTAAAAGTACTGGAGGAAATGACTAAACTGCTAACTGGACCCACTATAAATTTATGTTAATCTCAACTTGTCCCTCACTGCTGCTCCAGGACAGCTTTCAGGACAGCTTTTACTGCTGGACTGCCTATCTCACTCCCCACATAATCTGTTCCAAACCCTCAATTTTTCTCCATAAGCCAGTTACACCTCCTCTGCCTGCCTCCTTCCCTCTCAGGACTTTACCTCACATTTTATTTTACAAATTGAGACCATCCATGAAGATTCTCTTTGCCCTAAATCTATACCTCAAAGCCATTCAGCATCACCCACATTCTCTCCTTCTTGAAGAGACGTTCCTTCTCCTCAAGTCAAGCCTTATACTTATGCTCTGGATCCCTTTTCCTTCTGCCTCCTCGGAAGCTTAGCTCTTCTTCAATCACCCCTCTCTCTTCATCAACTGGCTGCCACCTCATCACCTAAAAACATGCCCATCTCTTCCCCACCTTCCTAACCTTACCCACATTTTCTCACTCTTTAATGAAGACCCCCCTTCTTTCACTTATGCTTCTTCATCTGAATTCCTCCACTCCTCCTCTTCCTTTAGGACTAATTTTCTCAATTAATCTCTAGGAAAAGGTATAAAAATTGGTTTAACCATTCTGGAAAACAATTTGGAACTATATTCCTCCAAATTACTGAACTGTACATATCCTCTGACCCAGCAATACCATTGCTAGGTTAATATACCTTAAGGAAATTAAAGACAGGTAAAAAACCCATATGTACAAAAATTTATAGTAGCATATTTTGTTGTATCAAAGAATTGGAAACAGAGCAGGTTCTCTTCAGTTTGGTAGTGGATGAACAAATTGTAGTAACAGCTTTTGCTTCTTTTCTGACAGATTTTCCTCCACATCGGTATTTTTGAGTTCTAAATGTCATCTCTTTCACTTCCACCAGAAATTCATTTTTTTTCCCTTATTTTCTAATTGAGCTTTTCAATTCTGGATCTGGAGCGTTAAATTCTGATTTATATTTATTCCTAATTTCTTCTTTTATGGATTTCATTTCCCTTTTGCAACATTCTGGAGTTCCACATTGTTTTATGCCCTCTTGGCAGTACATGGATTTCTGTATTTCACCAAGAATTGATTAATTTACTTTCGTAGTTATTTTCTAAGATCATTGTAATTTTTTTTTTTGAGGATTTAGTATTTATCCTTTCAAGATTTTGAGATCCTCTTTATTGATCTGCTTGTGCTCTAGGTTTTTTTTTTATTGTTTTTCCTTTGACGTCTTTAATTTTCTTTTTTTAAGAACACATATCACTCACTTTCTAACTCATCTCCTTTTATTGGTGGGTGCCTTAGGCTAGGCAGACACTTTGCAATTTCAGGGCACAGAACTCGCTAACAAGGGTTTCTGCTATAAATACCCTCTGAGAGGACAGCTATGTTTCAGCCCCCTTTCCTTCAGGTCTGGTGAGGTCCCTCGAAACCCAATTAATCCCTTGGCTCTCCTCTTTTCCTTCTTGTGGCTAGGCTGAATATTTGTTCACCCTAGCTCCCAAAATAGAGGGAGATTGGGGAAGATGTTTTTGGCAGAGCGTCTGCAACCTTGACTGTCCCTACTCTAGGTCACAGCCCCAGGCAGAAGGCAGCAAGTTTTCAAACCCAGCCCAGCTGTGGCTAGGCAGAATTAGTGTCTACCACTTGTTTTAGAGTGTTGGGGAGGCTGAGGTGAGTCTCTGTAGCAGAGAGATGTCACGTGATGGGTCCCCTTAATAAACCTTTGAGTCAACTCTATCACTAACCCAGTAGTGTGGAGGCTGGTGGGAGAAGGGTTATGAGTACTTTCAAGGATTAGAATTCAATGTTAATGCACAAGGATTTTATTATGTTGATATTCACACTTCACCCTGAAACTGCCCTGGGTTCTAACAGGGGAGTTTTCCTCCATATCTTGCCTAGAACCAGGTGCCCTTCCAACTTCCTGGACACTAGTTTTGTAAGTCCTGCTCTCCAGCTTCCACTTATGTCTTTTCTTCCCCCACTAAAAGTAAGCTACTTGAGAGTTTGGGGTGTCTTGCTTGCTTGTATTGTATCCCCAGTGCTTATCATAGTGCCTGGCACATATTAAGAACTTAATAAATGCCTTATCTATTTTTGTCCTGTGGATTCAGCTGTAATTGCCCTAAATCTAGCACATAATTCCCCCCACCTCTTTTTTGGCAGGTTGAGCAATAAAAGAATATGGAGAAGGCTTCTAATCTGCCCTGTTATTAGTTATATCATTCAGAAGCCCTCAAATTATGTAAATGTAATGGAATATGATTGTGTTGATTATAAATATGATGGGCTCAAGGGAACTTGGGAAGACTTGTGTGAACTGATGCAGAAATGACCAGAACCAGGAAAACAATTTAGAACAATTTATACAATATTTCAAAAGATAGTGAGTTTGAAAGACTTCAGAACTTTAATCTAAAAAGTAACCAATAATGATTTTAAAAGACCAGCAGTGAAGCATACATCTTACCCACTACCATAGCGATCGTAATCTAGAAGTGTATGAAACATGTTTTCAGATGTAGCCAAGATGTTACTTTGTTTTGCTTGATTATATGTGTTACAAGGGAGGGCTTTTATTCGGAAGAAGCATGAGTTAGTAGGTAGTGACAGATGAAAAAAACATCAATAAAACATTCAAAGTATACAGAAGAAAACAGAAAAATTGGTAAGGGCGTAAGTGCAATGTTGTAACTTTTTTTGTTAAGGTTAATATACATTTAATATACTCATTAAATTAATATACGTTAAAATCAAATTTCACATCAGATCACAATTTAATATACTAACCTCATTTTTGTTCTTTATATATTGAAATGTTTGTTGATAAATTCACAATTTAAAAAAAAAAAAGGGAAGATCAGAGAACTTCTTTCCTGGGGATATCTTTATGGAGAGGATTCTTATTTAGGTTTGGTTTGGACTAGATGTCCTTTGTGGTTCCTTCCAACTCTGAGGTTCTGTGATTCTGTAAGTTTTTTCATCTAGTCAGTCTCCATTTTCAAATGAGGTGAGATCAAAAGGATTCAGTAACCAAATTTTGATCATAGTAACCTCCCTAAATTTCAACTAAAGTTCTGCTTTCTAAATTATGTCCCTAATCAATCAATTAACAAACATTTATTAAACCTTATCATTTGCCAGATGAAGGACAAAGACTAAACAGCTCCTGCCTTCGAGGAGCTTACATTCTATCTGAACACACAGGACGGGCATACATGTATGTGTATTCATTTTTTTTACATTTTGCATAAATAGCACACACACACACACACATACACACCCCAAATATAAAATAGGAGATAGCACCAGCAACTGAGAAGGAACAGGGAAACGTTTCATGTAGAAGGTCACTATGGCAAAATTTTGAAGGAAACAAACAATTCTAAGAGACGGAGGTGAGGCAGGATTGTATTCCTGGGACAGGCACGGGCACAGCGTGCACAAAGGTGCAGAGACCGGAAATCGGGTGTCACGTGAGGACAGCAAGAAGGCTTATTTGAATCTTCCATTACCTCTCCGCCCCCTATACCACCACGTCACTCCTTCACTATCAGCAGCTGGGCGAGCTGGGGCAAATCACTCTACCTCTCTGGGCCTACATTCACTCACCTCTAAAAATGAGATAACAGTAAGATTATCGACCACAAACGGCTGGGTGGGGTGAGGTAGGGGCTTTGATAACCTTAAAACGCTTTAGAAAAGGTCGTTATTATGGATGTTCCCGGCGAAGACTTGTGAGCACGCGTGCGCCTCGCCCCGGCTCCGGTTGGTGGGCGAGCCCCGCCCCTTGCCAAAAAAGCCAATGGAGTGGGGCGAACGTGCCTTGCGTCCCCGCGCTCGCTCAGAAACGCGTGCCTGCGGTGGTCGGTTGGGCTTGCTGGGTGTTGCGCTGCGCCCTGGAGGAAGCCGGGCCCCACCCAGGGAAGCCGCCAGAAAAACGGTTTGTTAGTGGGGAAACGAGACCGCGGGGACATTTTCCCTAGATGTTCGTCACTCCGCCGCCTCACCGCTTACTGTGATGGCTTTAAAAAAAGTATTCCTCCCTGTCGGCCTCCTTTTTCCATGCCTCCTAGTCTTGCGTCACTTCCGTCCTCCGTCCCCATGAAGAGGGCGGGGCGCAGTACGCGCTGAATACCTCCTCCTAGTCCCTGGGGCTGGGGTGCGGTACGGTAGCCGAGCGGCCCCGCCGAGCCTCCAGCTGGGCGCGGCCTCAAGTGAGGGAAATTGCCCGCGGGCGGCTGGCTCACAGCCCCCGCCCTCCCGGACCTCTGGCCGGCGTTGCCTACTCACGTGGCCTCGGGGCGGGCCTGCCTGGAGCACGTGCGTAGCGCGTCAGCGCCGAGGCGCCTGCGAGCCGAGGGCGGCCTGGCCTGGGCGGGCTTGAACCTTAAGTCCCGCCTTAACGGCGTCCGCCGCCCCATTTTTATGGGAATATGTGTTGTCCGTGACGCCATCAACCGCCGCGATCGTGGGAGGTTGCGCGGCCGACGTGGAGACGCGCAAATGACACAAAGTAAACAGTCAGAGCGGCACTAGTCGAGTGGTGAACAAGCGAGGCCGACTGCGAAGCAAAGCAAACATCCACCAAGTGCTAACCAATCCGGGGGCAAAGCCGAATGCTGAGGCTTCAGATGGGGGCTGCGCGATCTGTGCCCGACGGGGGCAAAGAAGGCATCTTGAGTGCGTTGGAAAAAACCTTGGCTTTGCAGTCGGAACACCTGGGTCCTGGCTCTGAGTCCCGCACACTTAGTAAACAGCTGTGTGACTAGGGATGTTACCAACCTTACAACCTCAACTTGATCATCTGTGAAGTGGGCATGATGATGCTTGCACTACCTGCCTCAGTCCCAGGAGAAAAACGCTTTTAAACTAAAGGCCCAGAGGATTCATTATTAGCAGTGTTGGTTACTGCATCCCTTCCCACACAGCTGAGATTAGTGGTAGGCAGCTACCTGGGGTGTCATATGGGAGTGATGCATGGTAGAGATAATTGTTCGTGTTTTTAATAAGCATATTTTTGAATTCCAGAAACCCCCATCCCCTTGGCCCTTAGTATTTATTTTCTGATTAGTCATGTATATCACAATGAAGGCTCAAAGTCTCAGGTGAATGATTCAGAGACAGAACAATTTTCAAAACTCAGGATGGGCAATTTATCCTGGCTCTGCTTATACACATGCTGTATCTGAACTGAGATTTTATAATCACAGATCTTGGGAAAATGGTTGGGCCTTTGGGGACACAGGGCTTGAGTGTGTCTTTTCTCCAGCCAGACAGCCCCAATTACCACCAACATCATTAGAATCAAAGACAAAACTTGAAGAGAAATATTCATGTGTCTGCTCAGGTCACTATGTAGATGAGGAGAATACCATGTCTCCTACCCTTACAGCTTCCAGAGGATCCCCGCTAGCATCTGACCTTGAAGTTGGAGTCTTAGAAAAGAAAGTGTAGCAAGGAAAACAATATACACAATCGCTACAACAAGGTAAATAGAACTATAAAACAAGTGAAATTACTAATAATAAACTTGGTCCCAAAGAAGATAGGAGACATCTCCCATCCCCTGCCTTGCACTTAGCATTGCATTAAGTGCCAGACTTTTTCCATACGTTGATTAGTTTTACTGAATTTTTTTCTATTGAAAGAAATTGTTTTAAGGAATAGCTTTTTGGGGATAATTCTAGGAAATTAAAAACAATAAGAATCTATTTTTAAAATATAAAAGTAATTAACCACAAAAAAAATTTTAAATGGGGGGTGTGTGGGAGTAAAGAAGGCTCAGATTTTTGGAGGGCTGAGAGGTAAAAGGTGATGGGTGGGGTATGTGGGGTTGCTGTCAATCCTAAGGTTAAATACAGCATGTTGTATGTGGGGCAAGTAGTGCAAGGTAGAGTAAGATGATTTGCTGTCTCAGCACTCCCCTGGACAGAGGTCAGATCAGTCACTGGATCCCTTGGCAGAAGAATCCCAACTCACTAAGTTTCTCTGCTTAGGGTGGTGTATAGAGGGTTAGGGATGTCTGTGGCTCAGATTAGTCTGCATGCTGGAAGAGCATAGCAATTCTTAGCTGGACTGAGTCTGCAGAAGACTGGAGTAATAAAAGAAGTACAGAGGGATAGGTAGGCAGATGTCAAATTTCATTGTTTTTTCTTTAAAAATGCTTTATTAATGCTTTTGCCCTCCCCCCCCTTTTTTTTTTACAAAACTGCCACTTCCCAATGACTCCCTCTTCTACCACTAAATAGACGTATCCCTTTAAACAGATAAAGTACAGTCAAGAAAAACAAACTAACATTGGCCATATTTGAAACTATATTCCTCATTTCACATCTATAGGCCACCACCTCTTAGACAAGAAGCAGGGAGGCATGTTTCACTCAGTCCTCAAAAGTCACTACTGGTCACTGCATTAGGTAGCAAAGAGCCCTAAGGAAGAAAGGGAGGCAGCATATGCCAGGCAATTGAAATTACCATCACCACTTTGACCACGATCTCCCCTCGGACTTAAGGAGACAGCCTAGGACCCTCAACCCAAGAATCTGAGGAACAGCATTGCCCCACAAACCACCAGATCCATTTCCAGCCCAAAATTTAACCAACATTGAAGGGAGGAATAATCGTGGAGATTGGGCCCGCTTTCTTCATCGCCACCAGTAATAAATGCTAACCAACTGCCACCAATAGGCACAGCAGCCTTAGAGTTGGCAGCACTCCCCAGACCACCAGTCTTGCTTCCAGCCCAGTAGTAACTGCCAACGTCCAAGGAAACAACTCCAGTGGGCAAGGGATCAGCCATTCCCACCAACTGCTAACAAGGCTGGCTAGCTACCCTACCTAACACAGCAGCGTACCCTGAGGGAGGGAAGAGGCAGCCTGTGTCTGGCAAGTGAAACCACCACCACCTTGACCATCATCTCCCCTTAGTCCCTAATGCAGACAGGCCAGGACCCTGAACCCAAAAGCCCTGGGAATGGGAGTGTTTCCAAACCCATGTCCACAGCCATTAGACACTGCTAGAAAATGACTTATGTAGAGGCAGCCCAACAACTGCTCCTGCAGGTGCTTCAGCCACAGCTACTCAAGACCCAGAAAGGAAAGTTCTTGCCACCAAAGTCCTTGGCACTGTCAAATGGTTCAACATCAGAAACTATGATTTTATGAAAAATATGATTTTATCAATGGAAAAGACAAAAGAAGGAGTATTGGTATCTGCTTTGTCATGTACTCTAAGGACCATAGGATTTTCCCATTTAATTTGCAACTCAAACTTTTCATACATGTTGTCCCTTCCATTAGAATGTGAGCTTTTTAAGGGGTACTGGTCTTGTTTTTCTATTTGTATCCCCAATGTTTAGCACATAGCAAGCACTTAATATGTGCTTCATGCATTCATTCACTGATTCATATCTGTTCTGAAGTCTTTTAATGGTCAAACCTCATTTTAAGGCTCAAGGAACCCTGTTGTGATTTGTGGCTAATAAAAAGGTACACTCCATTTGACTCTACAAAACCAAGAGGGATTCTACCAGTTTATGATTTAAGAACTGTAACTAAGGAAGAAGAGTCCCTGTCAGGGAAGCTCCACCCCTACCCCTTTCATACTCTAGCCTCTGGGTCGGCAATGGGAGATGGAAAGGTTCCTGATCACTGGCTATGTTCCTTTTATGAAATCCTTTCCTCCCGCTGGTATGGAGTGTTCAGTCCATCCTTGGTGGGCGAATGAAAGACATGTAGGGATTCAATAAGTTCAGTGAGGGAGAGGAAAATAAAGATAAACAGGGACACAAGAAGGGAAAATACCATAGGCCTACAGGGCTATGGAAAACAAGGAGTATGTATGTGGTGAACATCTCTGTCACTCTCATGTTTCCTCCAAGTTTGCAAATAAACAGTATATTAGAGATGGAAGGGGAAAGAGCATAGAAAGTATGTGAGACATACGAAGAAGAGCAGGAGAGAGTCCAGTAATTCAAGGAAATGCTACCTTTTTAAAAGGCTTCATGGCTTCAAAAAGGGCAGTGCGGTAGTGCTGAATATCAAAAAAACACTTGTGAGATTAGTGAATTTGGGGGGAAGGGGAGAAAGCATGATTGAGGGCATCTAGGTGAGGGTCAGCAAAACAAAAGCTGTTTTGTGGTGGGAATTCACTACATGTCAGTCAGACACAAGAAGGGAATGGGTAATGGGTTCCAGAAGCAGCTCATAAAGCTGGCACCAAAGGAGTGGTAATGGGGGGCTTCGACTATCCATGCATCTGTTAGAGCTCCTTCTTCCAAAATCTGATGAATTCTGCACTTGTCTTGATAATTAAGTTCATCAAATGGTAGAGGAAGTGACAAAAGGAACTCATTCTGACCAAGTGCTAAAGAAGTGATGGGAACCAGAGAAGGAAAATATCTTAAGAGGACATCATAGACAGGGAGGAAAAAGCCAGACCTAGTCTGATGAACACTCTGTATTTTAGAAGAGTTGATTTTAAAGAATCCAGAGAAAGGACAGATAGGATCCCTATGGCCTAAGATTCCACAGAGGAAGTCAGTTTGACAGGGATAAGGATATTCTTAACAATGAACTCATGAAACAAAAATAAATTCAATGAGAAAGAAAAGGAGGAACCATCTAAAGAGACTAGTATAAATGCACTGGTAAATCACTGACAAAATTTTAAAAGATGTACTCAGAAGATGGGGGAAAAAGGGCAGGTAACTGAGGATAAAGACAAATGACCGGCACGATTCTATAAGAATAATACCCCTACGTTTGTAGTGAATGCTGATGACAACACAAATGGGCTCTTAATGATGTGTTGGGGGCAAAAGGAAGATTTAAAAAGATAAAACTACAATTCCAGGTAGATGAGATTGACATGAGATGAGATGGATGACAGAGAAAGCAGAATTCTACCCATTTTTCCTTTGGTTTTGCTTTCTTTGTCAAGAGTAGGAAGTACAGAACAAAAATGTTTAGCAGGGAATTAAAAAACCAAGCTAGATGAGGAGATGAGAAGAGCAGTACCTAGCTAACTTCAACAAACACAAGTCACCAAGCCAAAAGGAACTATAGCCCAGGGTGCTGAAAAAAAATTTCGGATGTGATTGTTAAGCTACTGTCATTGATCTTTGAAAAACCAAGGTGCCACAGGACTGGAGGTGGGCAAAGGTTGACCCAGTTTTCAAAGTGTCAGAAGGTGGGTTTTTAAAAACTATGAGCTGTTGAGCTTGACTAATTCTTGGCATTATTAAAAAGAGGGTTTGGGAGCATCTGGAAAATAATGATGACAAAAGGCTGCACTGCTCATCAAGGGCAGGTCATGCCAGACTCCGTTTCTTTTTTTTTGATGGAATCTCTAACCTGACACATCACAGAGGAATGTTGTAGGCACAGTGTAGCTGGATTTCAGTATACCTTGGAGAGGCAGCATGGAGTCAGAATGATCTGGGTTTGAATTCTTCCTCAGATACTTACTAGCTGTGTGACTTGGGACAAGTCACTTAGCTCAACAGCTGCTTCCTCATCTGTAAAATGTAATAACCACACCTATTTCAAGGGGATGCTGTAATGATCAAATGAGATGATATATGGAAAGCAGTTTGCAAATCTGAAAGTGCAATATATAACTTCAGTTATGATTAGTATTAATTACTGCTACTATATTTCAGCACACTGTAGCAGGTGGGAAGACTGTTCAAGTCCTGCCTGTGTTCCATAATGGCTGTGTGACTCTGGACAAATCACTTAACCACTCAGTCCTCTAGGCTATTCTCTAAGACTGTAAGTTTCTGAGAAGGTACCAACTTGAATTAATTGAGAGAACTTCCTTACCCAGGAGTTCCCCATACCAGTGAAATCACAGGTCCTATTCTTATTCTACATTTCACCAAGGCATTTGAGAGTCTCTCATAATATCCTATGAGCAATATAGAAAGAAATGATTGAACGATAGTCTTCAAATATTTAAAGTTAGGTGGATTCAGCATAAAAAAAAGCTATTAGTTGATTGTTGTCAAACTCAAAGAAGTCTCTACTAGTCTGTCAAAGGGCTTTAACTCTTGGCCTATCCTGTTTGAATGTGAAGTCTCTACTCGTCTGTCAAAGGACTTAAACCTTTGGCCTATCCTGTTAGAAGGTATATCTAACATGCTTCTCAGTTTTCAGATGATACAGCACTAGTAAGGATAGCTAACATTCTGGGTGGCAGAACTATGATCTCCAAAGACTATCATGACAAACTAAAATGATGGGCCACGCTGAATAAGATGACACTTAATAGGGAGAAACTTCAAGTCCACCAATGTGCACAGATCCAGGATGGGGGTGATAAGAGTTTATGTTTTAAAAAAAAAAAGCCTTTGAACTCAGCATGAGTCCAAATTGTGGCATGGCACCCTCAAAAAAAGCTAATGTGGTTTTAGTCTCCATTAACAGGAACACAGTGGATTGTACCGGATGATAAGGCATGGATGGGCTGAGATCTGCAACTGATAGCCTCATTGTGCTCTATCAAATTCAGGCTCAATTTGGAGTACTGTATTCAGTGTGGGGTATCGCTTATCAGGCAGGACATTGACAAACTGGCCTATGTCTACAAGAAGTGACCACTATAGTAAGAGGACTCAAAATCACAACACACAAGGATCATTTGATCATTTGAAAGAACAGGGAGATGTTTGGCTTGGAGAAGAGAAGCCCAGAGGGGAATACACTAGCTGTCTTTTGTCAAGTTTTTGATGGGCTGCCACAAGGAAGAATTAGACTTGTTTTTGCTTGGACCCAGAAAGCTGACCTGGTGGAAGATAATGAAAGACAAATTTTGGTTCAGTATAAGGAAACATTTCTTTGTAGATCTGTCCAAAAACCAGAACCAACAATCTTGTATATCTAGTGCTGGGTTTCTAATTACAGCAAAGACTAGACCAAATGCCAGAGAGGTAGTAGAGGAGACTCCTGGTCAGGCTGAACATATATGCATAAGCAGTTTTCAAAAGAAAAAATCCAAGCTATCAATAGCCACATGAAACATATTTTAAATCACTAATGATCAGAGAAATGCAAATTAAAACAACTCTAAAGTTCCCACCCATCAGATTGGCAAAGATGACAGAAAGGGGAGATGACAAATGCTGGAGGGACTGAGGAAAAACAGGTGTGTTAATACATTGTCAGGTGAGCTGTGAACTGGTCTAGCCAATCTGGAATTACTAAACTGTACCCTTTGAGTCACTGATACTACTACTAAGCTTATTCCTCAAAGAGATGAAAGAGAGAGGAAATTTTGCAGACAATACAAGGATTTACTTAGAGAATCCTAGAGAATCAAGTAAAAAACTACTTGAAATAATAAACAACTTTATCAAAGTTTCAGGATATAAAATAAACCCACATAAATCCTCGGCATTCCTATACATTACTAACAAAGCCCAACAGCAAGAGACAGAAAAAGAAATTCCATTTAAAGTTACTGTAGACAGTATAAAATATTTGGGAGTGTATCTGCCAAGACAAACCCAGGACCTATATGAACATAATTACAAAACACTTTTCACACAAATAAAGTCAGATCTAAATAAATGGAAAAACATCAGTTGCTCGTGGTTAGACCGAGCTAATATAATAAAAATGACAATTTTACCTAAATGAATTTACTTATTCAGTACCATACCAATCGAACTACCAAAAAATTATTTTACAGAGCTAGATAAAATAACAACAAAATTCATCTGGAAGAACAAGAGGTCCAGAATATCTAGGGAATTAATGAAAAGAAATGCTAGGGAAGGTGGCCTAGCCATACCAGATATTAAACTACTATAAAGCAGCAGTCATCAAAACTACTTGGTACTGGCTAAGAAACAGAGTCGTCGGGGGCGGAGCCAAGATGGCAGCTGGAAAGCAGGGACTAGTGTGAGCTCCCCTCCAAGTCCCTCCAAAAACCTATAAAAAATGGCTCTGAACCAATTCTGGAACTGCAGAACCCACAAAATAGCAGAAGGAAGCAGGGCTCCAGCCCAGGACAGCCTGGATGTCTCAGGGTAAGGTCTATCCCTCACGGAGCTGGTAGCGGAGGGGAGTGGAGCAGAGCCCAGTGTGGGCGGCGTTGACCAACCAGACCAGGAGCTGGGCGGAGCGTGCCCTAGCACCCTGAATCAGTGAGCTGC
>CM053626.1:210341932-210401251 GCA_028646595.1 Phalanger gymnotis
AAAAAAAAGAAATGGAATGAGGAAAAAAAAAGAAACAGAGTCATGCATCATTGGAATAGGTCAGGTACACATGATGCAGTAGTCAACAACTATAGCAATCTACTCTTTGAGAAACCCAAAGAATCCAGCTTCTAGACTAAGAAATCACTATTTTACAAAAACTGCTGGGAATATTGGAAAATGGTAGGGCAGAAACTGGGCACAGACCAATATCTCACACAGTATGCCAAAACAAAGTCAAAATGGATTCATGATTTAGGAATAAAGGCTGATGCTATAAGCAATTTGGGAGAGCAAGGAATAGTTTACCTATAAGATTTATGGGAAAGGAAAGAATTCATGACACAAGAGATAGCCTTACAAAATGCAAAATGGATAATTTTGACTATGTTACATTGAAAAGTTTTTGTATAAAAAAAAGCCAATGCAACAAAGATTAGGAGGGAAGCAGAAAACTGGGAGAAAATCTTTACAACCAGTGTCTCTGATAAAGGCCTCATCTCTAAAATATACAGGGAACTGAGCCAAATTTATAGGAATACAAGTCATTCCCCAATTAAGAAAGGATATGAAAGGATATGAACAGGAAGTTTTCAGAGGAAGAAATTAAAGATATCTATAGGTATATGAAAAAAATGCTCTAAATCACTATTGATTAGAGAAATGCAAATCAAAACAATTCTTAGGTAGCACATCTCTCCTGTCAGACTGGCTAACATGACAAAACAGGAAAATGATCAATGTTGGAGAGGATGTGGGAAAACTGGAACACTGTTACATTGCTGGTAGAGTTGTGAAGTGATCCAGCCATTCTGGAGAGCAATTTGGAACTATGCCCAAAGGGCTACAAAAATGTGCACAGCCTTTGACCCAGCAATGCCACTTATAGAGCTGTATCCCAAAGAGATCACACAAGTAGGAAAGGGTCCTATATGTGCAGAAATTTTTACAGCAGCTCTTTTTGTGGTAGCAAAGAATTGGAAATCAAGGGGATGCCCTTTAATTGGGGAATGGCTAAACAAGTTGTGGTATACGAATGTAATGGAATGCTATTGTGCTGTAAGAAATGGGGAAGATACAGATTTCATAATCACCTGGAAAGACCTACATGATATAATGCTGAGTCAGCAGAGCAGAACCAGAAGAACATTATACCCAACCACAGACATATTGATTTTGTGATGACTAACCCTGATAGACTTGGTTGGCTCTTCTCAGCAATACAAGGTTCAAAGACAACTCCAAAGGACTCATGATGGAGAGAGCTATCTACACCTAGAGAAAGAACTATGGAGTCTGAATGTGGATTGAGGCACACTGTTTGCTCTTTTTTTTTTCTCTTTTTTTTGGGGGGGGGGCGGTTCGTCTTTCTTATGATTCATTCCATTGGTCATAATTCTTCTTTACAACTTGACTATTGTGTGAATAAGTTTAATGTGAAGTTTATGTAGAAGATATATCAGATTCCATGCCATCTTGGGAAGGAGGGCGGGGGGAAGAAAATCTGGAACTCAAAATCATGTGGAACTGAGTGTTGTAAACTAAAAATAAAAACTCTTAATTTTAAAAAAAGAGGAAAAAGACTCATATTTTTTTAGTTAGACTGGATGCTGTCTCAGGTCCTAAATGTTAAATTCTATGATTCCATGACCTCCAAAGTCCTCATTTTTTTGATAGCCTCTTTCTTGCCTTTCCTCATCTTTTGGAGGCCCCTCCCCATCAGTACATAACAAAACAGATACCAACTCCCCATCAGAGACTGGACACTGACTAGGTCACCTTGCTGGGCTCCTTAGAACACAAGGGATGCATTAGGAGAGGCACCAGAGTGGGTTCTGATTTAATACACAGGGCAATCCTCAGTCCCTCTGGAAAAGAAGGTGCCCATTTTGTTAGATGTTTTCTCTCACCACAGGGCTGTGAAGTCTAAGTCTGTCCTAACACCACCAGGTCTCACTACAGGGGGCTACCCATCTTCCCTAACTTCCCTTGTAGCCTCATCCTTTCCTTCTGACTCTTTTCTACCGGTGTCCCCAGGTGCCCCTTTTGTGCAATTTAAAATCACAAACTTCCCCTAGTCTCTGTAAAGACTCTTTGCTCCAGCCGGGTGCTACTGCCACATGTCCCCATCTTCTTTTTATTCCTATGAGAAGCATCCCACAGCCCTAACAACCACTCATTAGAGCTGACAAGTAGCTGGGTAAGGCTATGAAACCATTTATTAAGGGGACACCAGGATGCATCAAGTAGTTGAAGGACCTATGATGATTTCCTAAATCAGAAGTAAAATCCTGAGCTGGCTTCTGATCCAAAGAAGTACTTCTTATGTTCCTGTGTGATCCAGTTCTTCTTCTAGCTGCTGGAAAAGCCCAAAATATTAGAGATAGAAAGAAGGGATCTCAAAGTTCAACCATCCCTTCCCCTTCCCTCCTCTGCCATTTGCAGATGAAATAACTGAGATGCCAAGAAAAAAATGACTTACCCTAGGTTACCCAGAAAGCGACAGCAGCAGGATTTGAACCCAAGTCTTCTGATCCAGAGGTTCCCATTTTGGACAACCTAGACATTCTCTTGCCATCTAACTTCTGCCTTTTCTGCTGCAACTGCACCACTCTCCCTAGTGGGGCGGAGGCCAGAGGGCTTGGGCCAGAAGGGGCAGCCCTCAGTAGTTTTAGAAGGGAAGACCAGCATCCGATCGAACCAAATAAGTCAATGAACCAAACCAAAGTTATCAGAAACGTGTATTTTTTCTTTTAATAGTAAACCTCTTTACAACAAATATAGTGAAAGAGTTTTCAAACAAAACTCATAAGAACTTGAGGACTTTTTTGTCTTTTCTTATTGTGTAGAATACCAAGAAAGCATCACCATACAGCACGGAAAGAAATATTGAAAACAAATCAACAGCCACACGCTTTCGACTCCCCCCCGCCCCCAGGACCCAGGCAGAGCCACAGGGGAGCAGGTGATTGTCAGGTTTGGGAATGGGGGGGAGGGTCGAGGGGAGGATGGATACCTCCTTGAGCTTTCCACTCCCCTTCCTTAGACCTGGGCTGGGGAGGGACACAAGAGAATCCAGATTCTCCATCAAAAATGATCCAGCCCCACCCAATCCCATCCCTCCTACCAATGTCTCCAAGGAGGGGGGCAGAAGGGAAAGCTAGGAGTTCCCAGGCTCTGCTCCCTACTTATGGAACTCTAAACTCACCCCCTAGTCCCCTCAAGGGATCCTGAAGAGTCAGTTAAAAATATATAGTGATATAGATATTTCTAGATACACTTTTACATCATCTCTGTCTTTCCAAACAAATAAATAAACAGTAAGAGAAGTGCATTGCTTCCTTTCTGTCCAAGGTGGGGAGGATTAGGACTGGGGATCGGTCTCGCCGCTCTATTTAGTGCACTGTTGTAAAGGGTGGTGGTGTTTTGCTTGGGGGGGGGTTTCCTCTCACCCATCATCCCTGAAAGCTGTCTAAAAATTGGAGGGTGGAGGTGAGGGGTGTTGGCTGTCTCCAGTGGTTGCTTTGGCAAATGCCCAGTTCTAAGGGGAGGGGCTGGGAGGAGGTGTGAGTTTGGCTAGTGAATAGGAAGGGGAGTCACCAAGTCACCAAGAAGGTCCAGGCTCCAAGGGGGATTAATTATCTAATTGGAAAGCCCTGTGATAAACCTTGGGATACTGAACTGCAGAAATGTAACAGACACACACTCATATAGCATTCTGCTCCCCCCCTTAAAATAAAAAACTCCAAACACACATTGACTGACTTACACACACACACATACACACACAAACACATACACACACCCTGGATAATGCAGTGAGGCATGCAAGTGCACTCATGCACACACCCAGAGTTATCCACCATCAGAAATGCTATTGTAGGACAGAAAGCAAACCTGATGAATAACTATACATGCTCAAGGGCACACATACATAAAAAGGGAGAGGGGAGGAAGGGAAGGATTCCCCTGGGGTATTTAGTGGTAGGGTGGCTCAGCCAAGGAAAGCTGGATGGAGCCAGGTAGAAGGTAAGTCTAGCCAAAAAAACGGGAGAATTAGTCACCTGCAAGTGTTCATTGACCACCTACTACTGTGTGCTAGGTACTGTGCTTCTGAGTGGAAAAGGAGGGGTGAGTGGGCAGGGTTGGACATAAAGATGAAGAAGACAGTGTGTCCCTGCCCTTGGTTGGGAAGATGGGCATGCTGGAGGGCCAATATGCTCTAGGCCAGCAGTTCTCCAAGTGTGGTCTGGGGACCTCTGGGGCCCCTAAGACCATCTCATGAGGGATCATGAGGTCAAAGCAATTTTCATAATCTTACGAAGATGTTTTAATTTCTAATGTGGTAAATATGGACAGATATAAAACACATAGACAAAAACTCTTTGGAGTCCCCAATAATTTTAAGGAGTCCTGAGACCAGAAAGTTTGAGAACCACTGCTCTACAGGAATAAAGACTGAGACGTGGACTTATTCAAGGAGGTAGGACTGCATGTATCTGGGCTTTGGAGGCAAAGTAGGACTTTGGGGGAGGACAGCACATTCCAGGGATGAACACAGGTAGAGAGGTAGGAAAGTCCAAGGCATGCTGGGAGACAAGAAAGAGCCCAGTCTAGCTGGAACAAGACAATTCCTTTAGGGGGCAAGGTTGGAAAGACAGGACCAAATGGGAGAGCCAGGCGGGACCAGCCGCAAAATCCCCCTTGAAAATGGACATAGAAAAATAATCAGTGTTTTAATTTAGCAAGTAAAGATGACTCTCTAAGTAGAGAGAATGTGAGGTCCATAAAGACAGGGATCTTGCCTTATTTAAACTTTGTATCTCTCCCAGCATCTGGCATACCATAAGTGCTTAATAAATGCTTACTGAATTAATAAATGAATGGGTGAACAAAGAAGGGAGATGGATGCAGCTGGAGAAAATGTCCATGAAGGACTTTTGAGAGAACAGAGTTGGGAAAATCAAGAAGCTGAAATGCTGGACAGCTGTTCACTTTATAAACACACAAAGACAGATGCATGTACACACATGCACACAAACATACACAAACACACACACACACACACACACACACCTCTGCTTCAGGTTCCTCCCCCATGATTAAGTTTTAGAATACTGCAAATGGCTAGGTCTCTGAGGTGGGCAAATACAGTCACTTACAGAACTAGGCCTCTGCTACCTCTAAGTTTCAACTGTGATGTGAGACCTAAGACAAAGCCCCTAGCCCTAGGGTACCGGGGGCACAAGCCAAGCATCAAGGTCTGAATGGATGGAGGAAGACAACCCAGCCCTCCCCACCGCCCCCACCTCACCTCTGTGAGTAAGTATGGAAGTGGGAGATGCTAGGGGACTCCTCCCAGCTCCCTAATGATCTTAGATACAGCCAAAGATCTAAGGGCCTCAGGCTTTGGCTCCCTCTCTGCCCCCCTCCCCCCAGCTGCACACATCTGGAGAGAAAATGAAAGGGGCAAAATTGGGGCAAGGGGAGGGCAAGAACAACAGTAGAAGAACAATCTCATCTGTACACTACGGGCCATTTCCGAGTCATTATTATTACAATATACTTTGACAAAAATAGAATTTCATTTCATATCAATACAACAAAAAAACAGTTTCCTGGACTGTTACATAGCCAACATTTCCAAAGTTGCTATTTACAATTACAGTAGCCGAGGGAAAGATGGGGTGTGGTGGTTGAAGGGTTGAGGGAGAGGAGGTGGTGATGGTGGTGGGGAGCAGGAGGTAGCAAGCTGGTGGGGGAGGACTAAGAGAAGGAGAGGTGGGGCTGGGGAGAGAGGAGTGGGCTGGGGTGGAGCAAGGCTGAAAAAGTGGGCCGCCCTAGGATATAACTAGCGCTGGACGTAAGGCCTGGCAGCTTCACTCCATCCTACCCCATATCCTGGCTCTGGGAACTGTAGGCTCCTCCGAGACCTGTGCCTCTGGTGTATAATCATATGTGAGCAGGGGAGTGGGCATATGTCCCTCCCCTTTCCATGACCTCTATGATAAAAGAATATTCTGATTCTTCCTGACCTTAATGGATCTCCCACCCCTCAATGTTTGCAATGATGCCCAGGTCCTCCCAAAAAGCCTAGTGCAGTCTTTTGGTAAGCCAGTCCAAGCCTGCTAGGGTTAGGGTCCAGGTGGAGAAGGAGGAAGTGTAACAAGTGCTTACCATCCTCAATTTCTTTCCCAGGTTCTACCAGCATAATGAAGACTGGCTCTGTCCCGCCCCCTCCAGGTTGAGGCTTAATTTGAAAGGCCGGCACCAAGGGCAGAAGGATGGGGTTGGGAATTAGGGAACCAGAGTGAAAGGGGTGGGTGAGGGAAGGGATGCTATTGCACTGTATATTTTAGAAGAAAACCCCAGGGAGGGAAAAGGAGCACCTCCACTCTCTCCCCCACCAGGATTCTCTCTAATGCCTAAGCAGGGGGTACCCCACATCTCTACCCCCCCACACTGTGCTATGAGGTGGCCCCCTATTTCATCCCCACCCTCTTCCATTTGTAGAGAGAGAGAGAGAGGGAGAGAGAGACTGCAAAGTTCCTCTAGGTCCTGGGGGAAGGGGTGTCTTCTCCACCCCACCTGACACTAGACTTCCCAGTATGTGAGAACATATCTTCTCCAGGATGCCAGGGTCTGCTGTCCTCACACTACAACTGCAACTCTACCCCTTGCCCCTTAGTTTTGGAGAATGCAGCTTTCACATGATTCTTTTGGAGTTCCAGGCCTGAGCACTCACCCCACACCTAAGCAGCCTAGGTTAACATACGAATAGCACTGGAGAGGCAGAGGCCCATGGGGATTTTAAACCCAACTCCAGGCAGCCCTCTTGAGGCCCTGCAGCACAAGCAGAACAGTGTTGACCCAGGCATCCAGCCTACATCCCCCAGGTCCAAACTAGGTTCTAGGGTTTCAAAGTCCATTTTATGGGTTTTTTTTGGTTACTTCCTCTCTCTTGGGGATGGGGGCGAAGGGAGGTTTCCACATGCAGGGCTCGGCTTCTGCCCCATCCCAAAGTCTTTTTGGGGTCCCCCCTCCCCCCCTGCAGCATATGTGTACAACGTGCAAATTGTCCCCCCCAAAAAAGAGTGCCCCCCCATGAAAACGGAGGGGAGAAGAAAGAGAAGGGGATGCTTCCCCCTCCCAGAAGCGAGAGTTCAAATTAAAAAAATAATAATAATAATAATATAATAATAATAATAATTATACACAAATGTAACCGTCAACAGGACACGGAGCACGAGAAAGGGACGAGGGGGTCGAGCGGGGAGGAGCCCGGGACTGGGAGGGGCGGTGAGATTGTCAACTCTTCAAGAGGGAGGTTGATAGAGGAGGGGGAGATTCATCACTTTAATGTCTGTAGAGAGAGGAGATGTAGAAGGGAGGTATGAGGGAGCGCTGGGTCTGGGAATGCCCCTTCCCCGAGTCCCCACCCTGACTCCTGGATGTGACCATGCCTCTTGTGGAGAGGTCAGCTCTGAAGGGAGAGAGATTAAACCACAAGAGCTTTCTGGGCAGGAGGGGAGGGAGATGAATTTAACACATGTGGGGGTGGGCAGGGCAAGCAAGGAGCTAATGCTTCAGTGAGAGGAAGAGATGGAAGCTAGATTTCGAGAACTTTCAAAGGGAAATGAGACAGGGGCAAAGAAACAAAACTCATGAGGTCCCTGACGTGACAGGAGGGAATGGGCTAACACTGCAATGGGGGGAGGAGGGTAGAATGTTGGGAGGATCGCCCAGATGAAAGGGAAGAGGTCACGTTACCCAGGTGTCCAGCCGCATCCGCTTCACTGCTGAGCTCTCAGTGTCGGGCTCTGGGGCTGGACGGAGCAGCCCCAAGGTAGGCCCGAAGTCACCCCTCCCGTCATCCCGCTCCCCAGCTTCATAGGATGCACTGGCAGGGCTGCTGAGGCCATCCCCTGGCTCAGGCCGAGCAGGGGCCGGGAAGGGGGCAGGGGCTGGTGGTGCCGGGCTGCGCTCTCTGCTCGGGGACACCGGCTCTGACTTGATGCTGATGTGGGGGTGGGTGGTGACGGTGAGGGCTGCAGCAACATGAGGCAAGGGACTGCCCGGGCTGAGGGCCAGAGGGGAGGGAGGGAAGGGAGAGACATAAAGGGATGAGGAGCAGAGAAAGATGAAGAGGTCGAGGGAATACAGTTAGGAAAGGATGAGACATGAGGAGGATGGGACACAGAGGGAAGAGGAGGGAGAAACAGTTGGGAGCAAGGTCAGGTAGGGAGAAAAAGTAAACAAAGATTAGTTTTCTTTCCAGTCAGGTCTGGGAAGTCTGGCTCTGAGGACAGGCATGGGCCCTCTGGGTGGTCCCCTCCCCAGATCCACACAGAATGATACTCACATTAGGTTGCTGAGAGACACAGGGACCAGGTGGGACTGTTGCTGCTGCTGCGGTGGTGGTGGCGGTTGTTGCTGTTGGGGCTGTGGCTGTGGCGGTGGCTGTTGTGGTGGCTGGGGCTGTTGCTGGGGTGGCTGTGGCTGTTGTTGCTGTTGCCAGGCAGTGACGTTGCCTAGCGACAGTCCCCCAGTTGAGCTGAAAGCCGGGAGGGAAGAGAGCTCTGCACTGGTCAACTGATAATCTGCAAAGAAGAAAAGAGCAGGGAGAGCTGAGCCTGGTGGCCAAAGGGAAGAGGTGAGCAGGGAGCCTGGCAGGGCTGTCAACCAGAGAGGAGAAGGTGAGGGGGCCAAAGGGCTAGCTGAGGAACCCACAGGAAGTGTGGGGATGGGTCACACCTGTGGAACGAGAGCTATCAGAAGACAAGTTAATAAACCCACAAAAAGCTCCCCTTTGGGTCTAGTGCGCTGCAGCCACCACATCTCCAAGGAGCTTTGGAGGAGAGAGAAGGTGCCCATGATAAAAGCTGTAGGTAGCTAAATCAGTACTTCATGTGTCTTCTTCCTTACACTACCATCCTTCCTGTTGCAATGTCCCTATGTCTCCTAAAAGCTGCCAATGCAGCAAATAAATAGGAAAGCATGTGTATGAAAGCATGGCCCCTCTCCCCTCCCCAACCTGACCATGCAAACATCCAACTTAAGAAATGGATGGGATCTCCATAGCAGTAGTAGCTGAAGTAGCGGTGACTTACATTCCTAACGCACTCAAAGGCTTATAAGGTGGCGCTAACAAGCGGCTGCTGATTGATAGTTTTCCTCCTCCTAAACACCCTGAAAGGTAGGCACTGCAAATATCATTTTCTCCACTTTACAGCTGCAGAAACTGAGATTCAGAAATGTTGCCATTGTCACACAACTGGCTAAGTACAAGAGAGATTTCATTTTTATCCACCTCACAGGATGGTTATGAGGAAGGCTGTTTATAACTATTAAAACACCATGGAAATGTAAGTCACTATCATCACTATCTGGGGTGCAGCCCCTCACCTTCAGGCATGTAAGGTGGAGAGAGCTCCATTTTACAGATGAACAGACTATATGAGCTCCGTGAAGACAAGGGAGGTTCGCTGTTACCAAGCACACTACTTTTGCCCAGTAGGTACTTAGCAAATGCTTGCTGAGTTGAACTGAATTGAATTCAGTAATGAAGGCCTATCCGAGCTAAGGATATTGTCCAAGGCTGGAGAGCCAGCAAATGTGTGTGCCAGCCCAGAGGTAAGGGAAGGGCCAACAAAAGTCTCTTGATTCCCAAAGACAGGACTCTGAACATCAGAGGCTTTCAGATTTGCTCCCATGTAAACAAAAGCCCTTTGATGAGAAGGGTGAGGGGGAAAATCCTTAATATTTAAGAAGGTAAAGAGATCCTGAGACCACAAAGTTTGAGAAACACTGCTTTACACTATAGTGTACAGATGATCGACGTCCACAATCTGGCCCACGTTAACATCAGCCAGACAATCTTCACATCAGCCAGAAGGTCTGTGCACTGTTCGTTCTCACAGACAACAAACAAAAGACAGCGTAATTAGTAAGATGTGTATCTCCACCAGGATGTCCTTTAGATACATCAAACTCAACATGTTGGAAACAGAATCCACTATCTCTCCCCCTAAACTCATCTTTCATCTAATCTTCCCTATTTCTATTGAGGGTCTCGGTCACCCAGATTCACCATCTTGGAGTTGTCCTTGACTCTTTCTTCTTCCCCAACTTCATGTTATCCAGCTGGCTGCCATGTCCTCTCTATTCTACCTCCACAATACCTCTTCTATCAGCCCCCTTCTCTCCAATAACACTACGACCACCCTTACCTGAACAACTGCCAAAGCCTCCTACTTGGCATAGAATGCACACCTTCTTTACTGCTACTGCCCCTCAATCGTCTGTGTTCACGTATGGCCTGATCCATTTTTGTTTTGGACCGCTGTCTTCTGCAGCCTCCAATGTAAGATCCCTGAGGGCATGGGCAGTTTTCACTTTGCTTTTGTATCCCCAGCACCTAGTACTGTGCCTGGTATACAGAAGGCTCTTAATAAATATCTGTTAGATGAATGGCAGCCGTGCAGTTCTAGGCTTCAAATGATCAGCCACATAGTTTGTTTCACAGGCTAATAAACAGAACTGGGAACAATGCCCTCCTTTAGGAGAGACCCAAAAAGCAATGCGCTCTAGTTAATTTTGGTCCATTCTTCTCAGAAGATCTATCTGTCTAATGCTGAGTTCTGTTGGCTAATGTTGACATGGACGAGAATTTAGGCAAGACCTGAGGCTAATACTTGAATACGGGCCAACGTTTATAAACAGGGAACAACTAGTAGCAAATTGAGTGGAGTCTTGTTCACACTTCTGCTGCCTATTAGTTCTATCTATTGTTTAACTGGAGTCCTCTTAAGTATATATCACCATCACTCCCTTTCCCATATACATATGTGTGAAATTTCTCATCTCCAAGCAGGAAGAAAGCCTGAGTTCTTCTTACTTATGTCTACACATTCTTCTTCTTCATAACAGAACGAGAGACAAGAAGTGGGAAGAAATTTGCTAAAAGCCTTTCCTGTTTGTTCATACTAGTTAATATTTAGCCCCATATTACATAGAGGAAAAATAGAAGGCAAAGAAAAACAGAGATTTTATGTCTAAGGTCTGGATATAAGCCTAGTGTCTCAGTGGAGAAAGCCATGAAGACCTGGATTTGAGTCCCACCTCCAGAGCAAACTAGCTGCGTGACTTTGGGCAAGTCACAGAACTTATCACTGCTAGTCTAGGCAACTGTCTAAGATTGTAAGTTATGGACAAGGAGCTGATCTGCATTAGTGAAGGGGGTTTCCTCCTCGAGGAGTCCAGCCTCTATCTCCATCCCTTACTCTGAAGTAAACCCTTATATATGAAAATCCAGAATGACAGAATAAATAAGTTAGGGAACCAATCATTAGCGTTCCCTAGCCTACTAGAGTGGGGAGAAGTCCTAGACTAGGCCGAGGAAGATGTGGGCTCCAACACCCACCAGCTCTTACCCTCAACAGCTGGGACGAAGCACAGAACATGGGCACTGCAAGAGTCCTTAAAGATCAGCTAAGCCAGTGCCCTCATCTGACAAAAGAGGAAAGTGAGGCCCAGAGAGGTGGTGGTATACAGGGACCTCAGGCATCAGGCCTTTTAGGCCCAGGCTCGGACTGACTGCTACATAAAACTGCTGCTTCACTTTTCTGCATCAGTATCTTCAACTACAAAACGAGGACCCTCCCAACTCCAGCATCCTGTGACTCTCTGGGTCCCTTCATACCACCCAGCCCTTTGGCCCTTTAAAGATTTTGGCAATGCGCCCATTGGAAGAGCAAAGGCCCACCTTCAGGGCTTTCAGAGTACAAGCAGTCACAGCTGGGTGAGACTGAACAGTATAAAGGTGCTGCTGCATGTTTTAGGAGGTGCACCAACGAGCTGGAGAGGACCTAGATGGTAAGCTGTGAGAGTGTACTAATGCACCCCACATGAGTGTGTGCACACTCAGACACACACACACATACAATTTACAGATACCCACAATAAGAGGATTTGGTCTCCAACTCTCATTCAGATCTCTGCTTCTGGGCCCTTTCCTCCCAGGATTTTAGTTGGAATTTGGACATGGAGCCAGACTAGCTTACATGGAGAACCTTACAGAGGGTGTCTGCACTAGAGGAAGGGCACTGTTATTTAATGCTTCCTCGGGTTTTATTATTATAATGAAGTACATTTTTTTTTCTTTTACTGTACAGGGTACCCAGTGTGTACTGGGATCCTGATAGGCTAGAGCTGGGGTCGGCAAACTGGCCTTCAGACTGGATTTGGCTGGCCGTCAGTTTTTGTTTACATCCTTTTTTTAAAAAACACATTTTAAACTGTAAAAAGCAGTCTTGGGACCCCAGACATAAAAAAAAATAGGCAGTGGGCTAGGCTAGTGTTGATTGACACCCCTCTCCCCCACTGCTGCCCCTGGATTTAAGCATTGGGCTGAATCTCATAAAATAATAGGGACAGATGTAAAGTCTAATACTGGGTTCAAAAAAATCAACTGCGAAGTACAAGAAGAGGGAAGTACAAGTAGACAGCAGTTATGGCACAGGCAAGGAAGCTAATATAATCTTAGGCTTGATTATAAGAAGGATAATGTCCAGCTTGAGAGAAGCAGTGGTCCCTTTTTACTCTTAACGGGGTCAGACCACTTCTGGAATGCTGTATTCAGTTCTGGACATGACATTTCAGGAAAGGGGAATATTCAGAGCATGCCTACTATGTGCCAGACGCTGTGCTAAGCACTTTACAAATATCATCTCTTTGATCCTCACAACAACCCTAGGAGGCAAATGTCATTATTATCCCCATTTGACAGTCAAGGAAACTGAGACAAACAGGTGAAATGACTTGCCCAGGGTCACACAGCTAGTGCGTGTCTGGGTCACATCTGAATTCGGCCAGTGCTGTGTCTCCTGCATCACCTCGATGCCTCTCTAAGATTGATAAAGTGAAGTGTTCAGAGGAGGGCAACCAGCAAAGTGACGAAGCTTGAGCTTCTGCCAAGCGCTCACGTAAAATAGGGACTGTTTAGCCTTGAGATGAGGAGACTGAGAAGGGCCATGATAATTGACTTCCAGCATCTGAAGGCTCTGGACTGAGGGAGGCATTAGCTTTATTCTGTTTGGTGCCAGAGGGCAGAGCAATAGGTCTAAGTGGCAAAAAAAAAAAAAAAAAGCCCGCCCCTTCTTGCCAGAGCCTTTTGAAGGTGAAAGCTGCTGCCTCAGAGGAGAGTGGGTCCCTCTCAGTCGTGCTGCAGAGGCCAAACAGCCCCTTGTGGGCTGTGTCAGAGAGGGGATTAGTAAGCTCAGGAGGAGAGGGTTACAGGCCATCTGGTCCAGCAGAGCCTGGACAGCCCTATGTGGTAGAATAGTAGTGGGGGAGGGGGACTCTTTTAATTTCCCAGATATACTAACTACCTTCAGTCTAGTGGGGCAACAACTAGACCCTTTCCTTACTAGGAAACCTCAGTTATTCATGCAGCAGGGAGAGAAACAACAACAAACCCTCTATGAGAAGATGATAGATGTATTTCACAATCTATCCTCAAATGTGGGCACTAGAACAGCTGGGACCAACATAGTCCTGGAGGCAGGGTGTATCTGCCTATTCCTAATTCCACCCAGAGGCCTCTACCAGCATCCTTGGGGCCTCCAGGCCTTCAGTCACCCCTCCCTTCCAATCTCACTCCCATCATCTTCCCTGACCCCTTGGCCTGCACTTCCCAAGGAAACTGGATAAACCTGCCCCCAGCCCTGCCCAGGCCTCGCCACACAGCCTTGCCCCATTGATCTGCTCCTCAGAGAAGCTCCTTTGGTCTGCCTGCTTCCTGTGCTCACTTCATGCTGTCTCTAACTTCTCAGTTCACTTGGATCGTGCATTTTTGTTTGTGGCTCATTTTCGCCATCAGGCCAAAAATTCTCTGAGGACAGGGCCCATGGTTCTTTTTTCCCCTTTCTTTCTCCAAGGTTCTCAGCACTCAGCTCTGCCCCTGCTTCCTGAAAGGACTCCCTAAGCCCTGTTGGATGAGGGCATATCTGTGCTGGGCCAGGGCTCAGGTATATACTCACCTGTGTTGTAGGCGGTGGGCATGGAGGAGAAGGGAAGCCCTTGGCTGAGTAAACTGGGTGTTGCCACAGAGACCACAGGGGTGGTGAGTGAGTGGGTGGACTGAGAGACCCCAAGACGCTGGGCATTGTTCTGTGGAAAGAGGGGGTCCATCAGAAGGAGGACATGATGATGGGAGCTGTTCTTCTACCCAGCCCGACCTCTACCCCCCAAATCGAGTCAATACCAGGCCCTGTGTGGACACCAGGGTCTCTGTGACAAGATTCAGTGATGAAAGGAACCCTAGAAATCACCTAGTCCTACCCTCTTCCCCACCTCATTTTACAGAGGAAGAAAACTGAGGCCCTGGTCCCAGAGGGGTTGTGTCAGAATTATAGGGATTCAAATTCAGCTTGTCTGACTCCAAATCTCAGGTTCTTTCCACTGCCCCGCCCTGTCTCACGCCACCCCCCACCCCCCAATTCAGGTCCACGTGGGCAGGGCCGCTCACGTGGTGGAGGGTCGTCAGTCGGTGTAAAGGGAGGGCCGCACATAGCACATCTCACACACAGAAACAGAGACACATCCACACTCAGAGACAAAGACTCAAAGTTACATTGTGATCCTCCTGGCCAGAGGACCACCAGTCTGCCGCTGTCTATCTCCTCAGCCCCTTGGGAAAGGCTAAATCAGATCTGAGGAGCATCCTGTTCCCTTTGTCTTGTCCAGTCCTTCTCAAATCTACCCTTAATCCTTTACGTGGCAACTTACGCCTAGCCAGAAGGATGCTAGATTTTTGTGAGGGAAAAGGGTGTAGAACAATGCTGCTGGGGTATGTGTGTGGTTACGTGTGCATATAAGTGTGTGCGCTTGTGTGGGGTTATGTATGCATACAAGCGTGTGCGTGTGTGTGTGTGTGTGTGTGTCCCCGAGTATGGGGCTGTCAGCTCCATCTGCCGCTGAGTCACTTGTTTATTCCAGCTCCACGCTGAGGCCGAAACTGCCGCCGTGTCGCCGCCAAAGCCTGCCTGCCTTTTCCAGCCTCCTTTGGCCCCGAGTCAGGAGCTGGGGAGGGAAGGAAGGAGGAAGGGAGGGAGGGAGGGAGGAGGAAGGAAAGGAGGGAGGAGTCAGCAGCCCCTGCCCTACTCCTGGCTGTGACAGAATCTCTGTGTGTGTGTCTGTGGACATGTATGTAACTGCCTGTATGTATACACATATGCATGTGTGTGTGTGCGCCCAAAACTGGAGATGAGGGCTTGGATGGCTGCACTCCCCTGGGAAGGGGAGAATCTGCCTCTGGCTTTGATCCCCATTTCCCTTATTCCCTCCCCCTGCTGTCTCCATAAGAGGGACATGCTTTTTGCTAGAGATGGGTCAAAGGTGGGTGGGGTATAGAGTCTATCCACTTTAATGGTGTGCTTCAGGTGCTCCAGGACACAACCTCAGGGATGCCTGAGGCTGCTCAGTAGCAGGGTTTCCACAGACACCCCACAGGGAAATCCACGGAGACAGATACATTTCCTAACAGTAGAGAACCATTTGCACAAAAGCAAACCCATAGAGACAAACACAGCCCACCCTTCCATATAAACACATATGTACACACACATGCGCACAGATGCACACACACATGCGCACAGATGCATGCATGCCTGACCCTCATTATTAGATTACAGTGCTCCCAAAGGGCATATCTTCAGTATCTCTGTTTTGTGCATCAAGTTATACATATAGTGGGCACGTATAATCAATATTTGTCAAATGAAGGAATGTCTATACACGTGCATAGCACACACACACACACACACACACTCACATCAGCCCCAGGGTGCACATGCATAAACACATTCCATGCTTGAGATTCAGCTGGCAGTATGCACCAAGTCAGAATGGTAGTCTAAAGTCATAGGCACCATCCAGAGCCCACACAGAGCCAGTACTTACCAGATCTAAATGATCCTCAGTCTGGCAGCAGAAATAAAACCAACAGGGCTAGTTCAGTCTCTGATCAGTGCCCCCTTCCTCCCCGCTCCTTCCAGCCTCAGGGCAGGACAGCCTCTTCTCCTCCCTTCCCCCACCCTTCCCCAACTCCTAGACAGAGATCTCCACTCTGATGGCTATCTTTTAGGAGCTGCGGTATCCTCCATTATTCTTTATTCTACCTGGGCCTGTCAGGAAGTCTATCCAGGCTCTGTCCCTCCACCTCTAACATCTATCTCCTCATATGCATCTCCACATCTGGCAGCATCCATCTCACATCTCTACTGATAGCACCCTTGTTGGCTGTATCAGTCCCTAGGGCAGGTCATTCTTTGAGTGAACCTCTGGTCAGGGCCTCTTTTCTGGTGAGAAAGAGTCCTTGCCTACACCTCTGCAGAGAGACGAAGTCCTGACTTCCCTGATTTCGCCCTCAGACATCCTTGCTCTTGCCTGACCTTGATCCTTCCTGCTGAAGGAAGGGCGACACTTTCTTTTTCACCTCCCCTCTCATCCTTGTCATCCCCGACGCTCCAAAGGCCAACTCACCAAGTGATGCATTAACCCCTTCCCGCTCTGGGATGTGATGACTCGAAGGTCTGGCTTTCTGCTGGGGGCCCCAAGCTGGGCACTGTGGGTGGGTGGAGGTGGAGACTTGGCCGGGATGACTTTGCTCAGGCTGTTGCCATTGGCGACAGGGAGGAGGCCAGGGGAGGCCCGGGCACTGACATAGCCATTCCCTGGGGAAGGAAAAGATTCAAAGGATGGGAGAAGCATGTATGCTTCCCTCTACCACAGGTCCCACAACATCCCTTATGTCCATATACTGGCCAACTTGCTCCCCCGTCCCCCACTTAGTGCCAGCTCATCTGGGCTCAGGAAAGGGCATCCATCTGATCCCTTTCCTGGAACTTTCTTAGCCTTGGGAGGAAAGGCAGAGGGAAGAGAGGAAGAATAATCACATCTCCATTTCTGTAATACTGTGCCTCCCATGAGACAAATCTACGAATGGCTATAAAAAATGCTGGGCTTGGAGCCAGAAAACCTGGGTTCAAATCTCCTGGCTCTGCTCACTCACTAAGGTGTATGGCCTTGGGTAAATAACTTAACCTTATCGGAACTCAGTGTCTTCATCTGTAGAATGGGATAATAAAACACACCTCATAAATAGAAGGATCAAAAGTGTTAATGTACGTAAAGGGCTTTGTAAACTGTTTTTAAAAGCTATATAAACACTAGTTATTATCATTATATTGTTCATGCCCTTGCCACAAGGGGTGGGGAGGAATGAAATTTGCTAGGGCAAGGGAGGAGGGAGGGGAAGAGATCACTGCTGTTTTCCTGCTGCCATTCTCACCCCTCGAGCCACTCCTGGTGCCCACAGGTAACAATACTAGTCAAGGAGGCCTTCCTGTGTTCTAACCTTCATCCCCTTCCCTGCTGTACCATCAGGCTCTTTGTTTCTTCTCCTACAGTGGGGCCTCAAGGGAAATGGGAGTCCAAAGCCCAGCCCCACTTCCCTCTGCTATCGGCCCCATGACATCCCCAATGTCCTCCACTATGGTGTCACCATCCACGTTTGGGGTGAGAGTGGTGGAAGGACACCAGGCGGTGGAAGGAGACCAGGCCGTGGAGCGGGTGGTGGTGGACACAACCAGGAAGAGGGTGGTTACTGGGCAGGGCCAGCTTTGAGGTGGTCACCTGGTGTCACTGAGCATCACAGAATGTCATTACTTGAAGGGACCTTACTGCCCCATGTTCTCATTTTACAGAGGAGAAATTAAGGCCCAGAGAAGGGAAATTACTTGGTCAGGGGTCAGATAACTGGTAAATGATTATGCTTTGGCCATTGAGGGGGTCATTCTTTGTCACCAACTAGCACTGGTCCTTCCCTTCCTTTCACTACAAGCAGAGAAAACCAGTCATCCATGTCTTTAGGGATATGGGCCATGTATCAGTGCAGCTGTGGCTTTTCATGGAGCTGAAGATCATTGCCACCAACATATGGGGGACAGACACTGCTCTGAGACCTCCCTTAGCATGGCGACTGTGCACTCAGGCTGGAAGCCAAACAATCCCCTTAGGCCTGAGTATTCTTATCTTCAGCCCCCAGGTGCTGCAGGACATCTCAAGTGAGGTCCAGGTGGTGGGGTCTCAAGGCTAACTAAGGGATTCTTGGATAAGAGCAGAGACAACAATCAGTCCTGCCCTGGGGAACACTATCTCCCCGCTGCGCCTTGGGTCTCTCCAGCTGCCTCTAGCCCAATTCTCAGGGAGGCTCTAGGAATGACAGGAATGTGGAGGTGACGTCAATGGTGACATTCGTAGCCACAGTCACAGAGCCAGCTGAGGGGATGGCCCTAGCCAGGGCTGACAGCTGATGGAGAGAGGGTGGGGGAGGGTAAGACCTCCCTCTATGTCTTCCAAACGTGTATTCTTGTGTTCAGCAGAGCTGATCAGTGGGATACCTGTGAGTGTGGCTGTGGGACACTGTGTTTGTGAGAAGGTCGGTCTGTCTGTCTGGGAGAGGGTGTGTGCATCCTTCCATTTCTTTCTTTCTGTGAGATTGTGTGTCAACGGGCACCTGCTTGCCTGTGTCTCTCAGTGTGACCTGTCTCTATATTTGTGTGTGTGTGTGTGTGTGTGTGTGTGTGTGTGTGTGTGTGTGTGTGTGTGTGTGTGTGGCATATGTAATGATACTCTCTTCTTCCTTACTCCTTTTTCCACCTGTTTCCCCCAAATTCCCTGAACACAGATTATACCATTTTAAAGTTGGAAGGGACCTCAGACATCATCTAATTCAATTCTCTCATTAATAATAATAATTATATTTAAATTATTCTTACAGCTGACATTCAGGTAGTACTTTAGGGCTGACATTAGCTCCTTTGTCTCCTATAATCACTCCATTAGTACTATCGGTCTTCTCATCATCCCCATTTTATAGATATGGGAAATGAGGTTAGGAGAAGTTAAATGGCTTGCCCAGGTCATACAGCACTAAGTGAACCCAAGTCCCTCCTGACTCCAGGAAATGAGTGGACTGATCAGAACCAGAAGATGCCTAGAGACCATGACAGACAGAGGCTCTAAGGATAGCACTCTCCACCATGAAGCGCCTCAGACCCCCAGGATCCCAGATGTCCAGTTCAGCCCTTAGCTCCCTGTCCCATCTCTGTAGGTACTTATCCCCGCCTCCAGTTCTCTTCTCCAAAAGAAAGCCTTCCTGAACCCCCCAGACCTAATTCTGGACAGAGACACTCACCAACGGGGCTGGGACAGGCTCCATTAGCACTATTAAGGTCTCCTCCCAGCATGGCCCCTAGGGAAGAAACAGAAATATAAGGGAACCGGAAAGACTCAGGCCTTGGGGTAAAAAGTGTGTGTGCTTGTTTGCTTGTGTGTGTGTGTGTGTGTGTGTGTGTGTTGTATGTGTGTATGGAGGGTGGAATTTCAATTCCACCCCATCTAATGGGATTTCTCTCACTGCCCTCCCCCCCAACCCCGCCCCAACCCCAGACAGAAGACAAAAAGACAGGAAAAACAGCAACATAGAAGTGAGGGCAGAGGATTCAGCTGGTCAGAACTCCGAGCAACAATGCTGGGAGGATGAGAATGGCTTGGAAGGAAGAACCCCTAGGAGGGGGCTTGGAAGAGGGATCACACTCTGGCTTGGGAAGTCTCCCTAGACCATACAAATATGAAATGGGCCTGTGAAGGGGAGGAGGACCAGGGTAGGAGAGGGCGAGGAGGAAGTGACTGAGTGCGTCTACACATGCAAAGAAGCACAGGTGGGGTGAAGAAGCCATGCCCACCCAACTCCAGCAGTGAGTCAGAGCCGGGGAAGGGCTCATAGGAGATGCTGAGAGGGCGGAAAGTGGAGGCTCTGTGTCTGAGGGGAGACTCAGGCTGCAGAAAGACCAATCCCAAAGCACTTGGAACTATCCCCTCCTCCTATACTCACCAGCACTGGCTGGCCGCTGGGGCAGTCCTGGCGATACACTGTTCCTCTGCAGGGCCGGCTGCTGGGGGGACAGGAGCCTCGGGTCTGTGAGGGACGATGTAACCAGCGATGGAGTCACCAGGGAACCCCCGGGGTTGCTGAACTGAAGCGAGTTCTGATTGGACACAGGCACCGTGACCGGCATGGCGAAATTTGGGGCTGGAACCGCAGACTGGGTAGAGAAAAGGGAGGGGAGATGGGTGTTAGAAAGATCATCCCTTCTCATGGCCCCATCTCCCCAGAGTGCCCCTCTGAAGATGGTGATGCTGGTGAAGATACTCCTAGCTAAATCCAACAGAGCAAGGTGACAGGTAATAATGCCTGGATCAGAGCCCTAGGCCCTCGCCAGGAAAAGGGCCTTCTAGAGACAGGAAATGGTCCCCTGTTGTTCTCATCCTCCCCGAGCTCGGGGCCCGGGAGCTGAGGTGGGTTAGGTCCCCAGCCAGGCAGGACACACAGGAAGCTGGTTAGGAATCCCAGGTTGAGATCCAGACTCACACACGCAGAGCGTTACTGACTGGGACTGGGTGGTGGGAGGGGAAGCGTTTCTCCCAGCCTCCTTCCCCCTTGCTCCCGCTCTAGGCCCCCACAGACACTGAGCTTATAGCTGTGGGAGAAGTCTCTGTGTCAAAGGATATCCCACAGGAAGATTTCAGTATCTCCCTATCCAGGGAGCTGGGGACAAAGAGTTCTCTCTCCTCAGGGTCTGATTTCCATCCTTCACACCTTCCCACCCAAACTCTGCCTAAGATGGGCATCTTAGTATCAGTTATGGCCAGTAATGACTAGCCATCATCTGAGAGCAGAGATCACAGCTTCTAATGAAGGCCCGTCTCGGAGAGCAGCTTCCACAGGGCTTCCAGGGTCAGAAGCTGCAGGTCAGGATGGTAACTTGGGCTATCATCTCGGCTCTTCTACAGATTCCCTTCGTGACCCTGGCCAAGCCCTGTGACCACTCTGGGCCTCAGCTCTGTAGAATCACTGAACTTGTGAGCTGGAGAGAGAGAGGCCTTTGAGGGGGCATCCAGTCCAATCTCTTCATTGTGGAGAAGAGGAAACTGAGACTCTGAGAGTGCAGGTGACTTGCCCAAGGTCACCCAGTGAGTTAATGGAGAGCTCAGAGCCAGAACCAAGTTCTCCTGCTGCTCAGTGAGGTCCAGGCCAAGCTTCCTTATCTGTGAAATGAGGGAGGAAGACAGGCTCTCTAAGGCCCCTTCCAGCTCAAAAGTTCAACGATGCTAAGAACTGGGGTGACTATTCCTCACTTCTGTTTGGGGGAGGGGATTGGGGGCTGCGAAGCCACACCATGCATGGGGGGAAAGCTCCCCCAGCTCTCCATGCGGCTACTCACGGCCAGTCTATAACTCTGCATCATTTTATCAAACTCCTCGTCTATCTTTTTATATTTCTCCTCCGTCTGGGGGGTCAGGGCAAACACCTCGTCCACCTCGGGGCTCTCACACTCCCTGTGCTTCTTGTGCAGCGCCTGGGGGCAGGGGGTGTAGGGAGGGAAAGGAGAGGAGGAGGGACAAAGGGGAAAGGGAAAAGGGAGGAGAGGGAAACAGTAAAAGGGAAGGAGGGCCCAGGTGGCAGAGGAGGCCAGGGAGGGACAAAAGAGCAATGAAGAGGGACAGAAAAGGAGCAAGGAAGAAGAGAGGGATGGAGAGAGAGAAGAAAGGAGCAAGGAAGAAGAGAAGGATGGAGAGAGGAAAGGAGCGAGGAAGAAGAGAGGGATGGAGAGAGAGAAGAAAGGAGCAAGGAAGAGAGGGATGAAGAGAGAGAGGAGAAGAGAAGAAAGTGGAGGGTTGGAGAGGGAGAAAAAAGCCAAGAAAGAGGGAAGATGGGAGAGAAGCAAGGATGGAGGAGGATAGGGCAGAGGGAAGAGAAGGGCCAGAGGAGGAGGGAGAAGGCAAGAGTGGAGAAGTTCAGGGAAGGAGAGGGTTTGCAAGGAAGACCAAAGGAAAGGGTTGAGAGGGAGGTGGGGAGGGGGCAGGGGAGGATGAAAGGGGAGGGAATGGGTTTGGGCATGAGGAACAGGAGAGGCCAGGGAGGGAGAAGAGAGGAAAGTGAGAGGACAGAGAAGAGGGCAGAGAGGGATGGAGGTGGCAAAGAGGAGGGTAGAGGAACAGGGAGGAAGGGAGAGGGTTGGGAGCAAACAGAGAGAGCAGTGAGTGGGCTGGGCTCACCCCATAGCGCCGGAAGAGCCCGTCCAGCTCCTCACTGGCCGGCCGGTACTTGTCCTCCAGCAGGGGGCTCTGCTCCAGGGAGTCCTCCCCATCGGGCTCGGGGCTGTCACAGCCATTGAAGCCTTTCTTCCTCAGGGTCTGCAACAGGCAGTGCTCAGGGAGGCCCAGGGCCCCCAGACTATCCCCCCAGCACCCCTACCCCCCACAGGGTACTCCACCCAGCCATACCCACTCAGCCCACGTAGTTCGGGCTCCAGAGGCCACAGGAGAAGTAAGCACCATGGGGACCCTAACATCTGGGCCAGGCCCATTTCTCCTGGGATCCAAAGAGGTTCAGAGATCTCTGGGTGAAGGTAACTAGGGTGAGATCGGCTCATGTACTTTATCTTGACTTTGAGGACCTACTCAGGGGTCCGTGGGTCTCCCCCAAGTAGTACAGGTCTGGGGGCCACTCAGTAAAGGGGGGGGAATCTGGAGAGAGACACAATGAGACAAAGACAAAAGGGGAGATGTGTACACCATAAGACAGAGGAACAGAGACAGGCACAGAGAGGGAGGCGGCAGAAGAGCCTCACGGAGGGATGAGAGCACCAGGAGAGGGAGACAAAGACAGGCAGAAGAGCCCCAGGGATGGCTCCATGGAGAGAGCAGAAGGGGAAAGACATGGATAGAAGGAGAAATAGTGATAGAGGGAGACGACGAAGATGGAAGATGACCATGCAGAGAGACGGTCACAAAGACATTGAGGGAGGTGAGGGAGGGAGCCGCACTAAGAGGGGCTCAGAAGGATCCAGAAGGAGAAGACACCACGTGGCACCTCTCATGCCCTGTGGCCACCATGGGGTGCTCATGGGCTCACCTCAATGATGTCTGCATTGGTGCGGCTCTCGTGGGGCTCATTGTACTCCGTGTACTTGAGGAGGACTTTGTCCATGTCAGTGCTGGCATATTGGAACAGCTTGTTGGAGTGGTTGAAGATGATGAGGGCAATTTCACAGTCACACAACACACTCAGCTCATAGGCTTTCTTCATTAAGCCAAACTTCCTTTTGGTGAATGTCACCTGGAGGAGAGGAGAAGGAGCAGACAGTCAGAGTCATTCAGGAGCTATCTGACAGTGGGGCAGGTCACAGACCTCTCTGGCGTTCGGTTTCTGCATCTATAAAATGGGGATATCAGGACCATCCCTACTGAAATCCCAGGGCTACAGGGAGGGTCAAAGGAGATAATGCATGGGACATGAAGAAGGAGAGGAACTTTGAGTAAGTGAAGAAGTGATGAAGGTCAAGGAACAGAGGCAGCGAAGTATCTATCCTACAGCACAAGTGAATTAGGAGTGGCCTGTGGTCTCTTTGGTTTCTTTTGACTTTAAAGTAATGGGAGCACTGTCTGTACTCTTTCTTGGTTTCCCTCTCTAGGACAGCTCTGTCTAGCAATGAAATGCAGCAATGGCCACATCAGCACGCAGGGAGACAGGCAGTACATCACAGAGGGCAAAGGGCTAGCCCTGGACTCCAGAAAACCAGGAGATGCCTGGTTGGAACCCTACCTCTTACACGGACCAGGTCTCTCCTGACTCCAAATCCTATACTCTTTCCACTGTGCCACGCTGCCCCAACCAGAGAAATGAGAGACCAAATCGAGATGGAGCCTCCAATTAAGAGGATGGTGAGAGATCTGAGTCGCAGAAGTGGGAAAGGCTTGTGTCTTTGTTGGAGTTCAAAGAGCCATGCAGGTGGAGAAAAGAATAAAGGCAGAAGCTCTGGGGCAGAAAACAAAGGTACACTGGAATCCCCAAGAAACAGAGGGGCAGCAAGGCTTAAGGCCCAGGGTTGGATGTTTTCATGGAATCGCAGAATAATAAAATAAGACTCTCAAAAGTAGAAAAGACTTGAGAGGCAAGTTAGTTCAGCCTGAGCAGAAATTCCTTTGCAATGTCCCCCATCAGCAGTCACCCAGTCTCCTCCTAAAATTCTCCAGGGAAGGGGAGCCTACCATCTCTTGAGGCAACTCATTCCACTTTGGAGCAGCCCTACAGCAAAGTTCTCCTTACATTAAGTCTACACCTGCCTCTCTGAAACTTCTACCCATTGCTCCTAATTCCTCTTTGCGCAGGGAGAACGACTCCTAGAACTCTTTTCCAGAGGATATGGTCCCAGAAACGAAGACAGTGAGAAAATGCAGAAGGACGGGCTCACCAAGAAAAGGGGGTCTTCGAGAGGAGAATAGATGACTTCTTTTTGGGATGGTTTTAGAGGAAATTATTTTTTTCTTAGGTGTTGGGTTGGACTTGACTTTTCAATCTTAACAGTCCTCTAAATACTTGAAGACAACAGCACATCTCCCCAGCGGCCCAAATAAACCTACTCTTTTCCAAGCTACACTTTCCTGTTCCTTCATCTGTATTCTTTCGAAAATGTGGCACCCAGAATCTGGATGTGGGCTGAGCAGGGCAAAGTTCAATGGAACCATCACTTCCCTGGTCTGGGACACCAGATTTGTATTAATCTGGCTCAAGGAGACACTGTGGTACAATGGCTCACAAGCGAGAGGTCCCAAGGTCAAATCCTGTCTCTGATGCTTAACCTCTCTAGGACTCAGTTTCCTCACCTGTAAAATGAGATGGCCTCAGGGGTTCCTTCCAGCTTTAGATCTATGATTCTATGATCCTAAGATTGCCCTGGTGACATGGGCTACTGTGTCACACTATGGGCTTCTAGGGAGCTCCAGCGCACTAAAACCCTCAGGGTTGTTTTTGTTGTTGTGGTTGTTTTCCCCTAACAGGTAATCAGGCTGGGAAGGCTTCCCAAAGGAGAGAGTATGATATGAGTCAGAGGACTGGGGTCAAATCTCAGCTCTGCTGCTTACTTCCTATGTGACCTTGGGTCATTTCACCTTTGATGGCCTCACCTTATCTGTAAAATTGATAGGTATGACTTAGAAAATCCCTCCCCAGGTGTAAATCCGATGATTCCAATGACCACTAGTTCAGATGGAAAGAAAGGGAGGAACAGGACCTAAGTGATTAGTAAGAGGAAGGGCAGGTTTTTGTGCCTAAAACAGAAGGTAAAGCTGGGGAATACTGCGAACAATGCGCTGAGAACGTGGGGTGGAGGGAAAGAACTTGTCTCCTTCTGTCCCCAGTCTTTACGACTCGATCTCACAATAAAGATCGGAAGCTTTCCTGGAGTGGCAGAGTGGGGAGGAGTGGGCCAACCTACCCTCCCAAGCCAGCCTTTTCCCACATGGCCACAATACTCTGGCTTACCCCTATGTGAAAGCTTGGGGGTGAGAGTGGGGGAGAACCTGGAAACCCAGAGTATCCTAGGATTTAGAATGAGGGGAAATAGTGACCAACAGCATCTTCTCTAGGTAACCCCACCCCAAACGAACTCCCCCTTTCCACCGCACCTTTCCCCAGTGCTGTCGATGGCCTGGTCCCAACCTCCCCCTCTCCCCCTACCCCACTTGGGCCCTCACCTGCCGGTTCCGCTCATCTGTGATCCGCTGAATCTGGATCTTTTTCCGCCCCATCTTCTCCAGAGATCCTCAACCCTGGGGAGAGGTGGGGAGGGGAAGGCCTTGCTGGGAGGTGGGTCCTCAACCGGCGGTGGTGTTAGAGTGTGCTCATGAAAAGGCTCGTCCCTGAAGGAGATTAGTTCATGGTCCTCAAGGGCAGTTCCAGCACAGCCACCTGGGCAGGCAGAAGGATGGAGAAGAGGAGAACAATGGGGCCAGGGCTGGGAGCGAACAGCCAGCCTAGCTTGCAATTATGCAACAAAACTACTTCTTACATGCAGTAAATGCTCAACGGGAAAGGAGGCTTAGATTCCTCTACTCTGCTTGAAAATTTCCTGGCCCAGTGCTTCTCCGGACAGTTTCACAGAGAGTCACAGGACCTGAGGTGGAGGGAACTTGGAGCTACTTAAATAACGGCCACAACAGTAATAACTGCAGTTGACATTTACATAGCAAGATGAGCGGCCAACTGAGTGGAGATTCAAACCCAGGGCTCTCCTGATCCCATGGTCAGCACTCCTTCCGATACTCTAGACTGCTCCGGGAATCCTGCTCATGAATTTGATCTGTGACATCCCAGCATTACCAGGCTTCATTTCTTTCCCAGAACAATTGCTTAGAGAACCCTGAGCCCATACTACAGCAGCCCATGGCCACTGATGTGCTCTAGGTCACACAAAGGTATCACCAAATGGATCCCAGGTCTAGAACCAAAGCTTGAGATCTCAGACTCTCAGAGCTGCAAGAAACATCAGGGGGTCAGGCCAAGCAGCTAAGTGAAAGGAAATCATCCCTAAAACCCCAACAAGTAGTCACCCAGCCTCCACCGAAACACTACCAGTGACAGGCAGCTCCCTACCTTATCCACTCAGCTCATTCATTCCATTGGTGAACAGTTCTGTTGGGAACCTTTTGGCAACAATCATATACTTATGTTCCCTGGGGCCAAGCCAAACAAGGCTAAACCCCCTGCCACCATGCCTCCTCCCCCTCACAAAAGACAGTCCTTCAAAAACCTCTGTTCGAACACCTATAGTCATGGGGAACAAACTTGCCCACAACTGAGAGGAGGCTATAAGCACAGATGTACACAGACTGATTGGGTTGTAAACAGGGTAACCTCCCTGGCCTCCAGGCTTCAAACAGTTAATGTGTCTTTTTGCTCCGGCATCTCACTCCACTTCTGACTCAGCTACCCTAGCCCTCAAACAGATGCAAAGAGCTAAGATTTGACTCCTGGCCACTAGGGGTAGAGAGGGATTCAATGGAGCAGAGGCCATGGAGTGAGTCTGGCTAAGGTCAGTATTATCTACACTTGCCTCCCCCAGGCTACACCACTAGGGCCTTCTCCTTGGGAAACAGCACAGCCCCCACTAGCTACCCTAAAAGTCCCTCCTGTGGTGTAATCACCATCTTTTCTGTTATAGGGTCAGCTCTTCTAGGGCCCCACCTCTACATACTCCAAAGAACTGCAGCTCAGAGAAGGGACAAGTCAACAGACATTCACTAAGTCCCTACTATGTGCCAGGCACTGTGCTATGCAACCAGGATACCAAGAAAAGCAAAAGACAGTCTCTGCTCTCAACAAGCAGTTTACTAACACAGTATCTCAAGGTTGGGTGAGTCAGGAGACACTGGCTGGGGTGGCTGAGCTGTGGGGTGGTGTCTGGGGCTGTTATTAGGACCAGTGTCTTGGCTTTCAGCCCCATTTGCCTCTCTGCTGCCAATACCATCTCCTCTTCCACAACCCTTCCTCCCTCATTCCAGTGTTTTGGCTCCCAGGGAAATCATTCCTACAGGTTGGGGGTGTCCTTCCACTATAGCCCAGGGAACTGTCCACCCTGAGAATCCCTCTTCTGAAGTAGTAGCAGCACATCCCTTGTCAAGTCTACTTTTCTTGGGTCTCAGCTTCCAACCCCTCCCCCTTCACTATGCTATAACCTACAACTACAGCAACCAGAGCAACCTCCCAACCATACCCCAGCCACTACCACAGTTTTATCCTCTTCTCCCATCCTCTCCTCCATCACGATGGTGTAAAAAAGGAAAAAGGAGTGCTGAAATCTGAGTCACGTAACCTGGGCTAGAATCTTACATCTGTAACTTATTACCTGGATGACCTTGGAAAAGTCATTTCCTTTCTTGGGACCGATCTCTAGGGGCACTTTATGACCCCCCAGGATTATCCCTGACCACATCTGCTCAAGTCAGAGTTCCTCAGATCTTTTGAAAGGGGAGATAGGGATCCATGCTTGAGACCTAACCATCTTCTGAACCCAATCCAAGATGGTGGTAATCCCCTCTCTGGAAGGACTGGCAACCATGCCAGTTGCAGGAACTGGGAGTGTTTAGCCTAGAGAAGAGAAGACTTAGGGGAATATGACAGCTGTCATCAAGCATCTGGAGGGCTGCCTTTTAAAAGAAAAATTAAATCTGTTCTCCTTGGCCCCAAGGGAGGCAGAACTAAAAGAAATGGGTAAAAGTTCCTCAGAGGCAGATTTTAGTTTACTAGAAGGAAAAATCTCCCAACAAAGCTATTCAAAAGTGGAGTAAAATGCGAGTTCCACATCACTGGGGGTGTCCGAGCAAAGACTAGATGAACACGCATTAAGCAGATGCCAAGGGGATACCTGGAAGGGTACATGTTGAACTTAAAGGCCTTTGAGCTCCCTTCCAAATCAGCGTCTGTGAGTTAACCATGGGGCTGGACATTAGGATACTGAGGATAATGATGATTATCATATAAGCAATTAGCATCTGTGTAGCATTTTAAAATTGGCCAAATGGTTTCCTCCCAGCAACACCAGGCGACGGCTAGTACAAGTCACGGGATCGCAAATTTAGAGCTGAAAGAGCCTCACTTTACAAATAAGGAAACTGAGGTTCCATGAGATGTGACTTGCCCAAGGTCTCACGGGTAGCAAATGTCTGAGGGGAGATTCAAATCCAGGTCTCTTGGGTCCACAGCTCAGTCAACTCCAAAGCCTCTAAGCCTAGACCCAGGGTAGTAGAAATGCATATTTTTGAATGTAATAATCTCTTAGGTATACAGGGCCTAGAGGGCTAGGAACTTGGAACTTGGTATAAAGCAGTTCATCAGATGGAAGATGGGGTAGATCCAAGAGTAACTGCCTTAAGTGAGACTCCCTCACTCACTGAGGCCCCCAGAACCATAGGAAGAGATGAGTAAATGGAATTATCATACGCATACCAGCCCACTTGAGTGTTAATGACTTATATTTCGAAAGTGCTTCAAGGTTTACAAAAGCTCTTTCCCCACAATAATCCTGTAAGGTGGGAAGTACAAATACTGCTGCTCTCATTTTGCATATGGAGAAACTGAGGCTCAGTGAGGTGAAGTAGCTTACAGATTCCAATCAAGTACATTCAGAAGCCAAAACTGGGTGCCCTTTCTGCTCTCCCACTGTCTTCTTTCCACTATCCTACTGCCTTAGAAATTGTTCCCAGTAGTCTAACCTCCATCCACAGCAGATGCGGAGAGAGCCCATGCCCTTTCACCAATTCTCTTATCTCGACCTTCTGCACTCTCTGAAGTGAGTCCCTCCTAAAGTCTAACCTCCATCCCTCCCACTGCAGAATGCGTGCTCCTCCACTACCCTAGGGAATTTCCCTTTGGTGGGCCAGTGCATCCCCTCTCAGCCTTCTCTTCTCTGGCCCCAGGGCCCTTCTCTCCTCCCTGCTCCCAGGGTGGATAGGGATCTAAAGCCATCTAAGGAGCAGCCCCTGGCACATGGAGATAGAAAGGATGGGGTTGCCATGGTAATGGTTGCCTGGCAACCAGCTCCCTGGCTGGTCTCCTACAACACCACCCCCCCAACCCCCACCTCCGCCTCCTGTCAGGGGGAGCTGGGATGGGTGAGGGATCAGCATTGGGAAAGGAAAGGGGGTACGGGGGTGGTGTGGGGGCCAGAAAGGAAAAGAAAGATCTAAACATACCTAAAAATAAAGGGTTAAAGTGACTTGTTCCCATCCCCACCCCTTAGATCTCAAAGTACTTTATAGACCCAGCTCTTCTCCCCTGAAAACCTTCAGCCTCTACATACTGGGCAGTCCTTTCTGCTGTCTAACCTCTCTGGCCTTCCTACTTCCTGGGACCATTCAAACTGTTGCAGAAGAATATCTGGGGGCGCTTTTCTTTCAACTCTCCCCTCTACTCTGATCATGGCTTCCTGCTCTCCTGCTGGGAAGTTCACCCTCAATCCCACTTGTTTCAGCACCTCCAACGTCAGCCATGGGGTCAGGACGTTTTGTTGATGCCTGGGAAAACTGGAGGAAAGGCCAACTGGACCTTGAAAATTCAAGGTGGGAAGGAGATAAAGAAGGCTTCCAAACATAGCCCTTCTGCAGTAAGGCCAGTCTTTCCAAAGCCCCCTCCCACCCAATTAGAGAGACTTTAATGAACACCTGTGCTTGCTTAATTAGCCCTCTGTTTAATTACCTAATCAACTGCCAGAAGCCAGAGGCTGACACACATGAGCTCCAGATGTGAACCCCTCTTCTCTCTCTTCCCCGCCTTCCCATTCTCCTCCTCCAGGAAGCCTTCCCATCCAGACCAACCACCCCCACTTCCATCTCTAGCCCAGGCTCTCTGGTCCCTGACCCATGGTATCTAGAGCTCTCCCTGACTGGGTCACCCACTCTCTGCTTGGAAAGTGGTGATGGAGGGACAGATTGGAGGTCCATGTCAAGTTTCACCTCCCCCTTCCTGCCAGGATCTCTTCCTTCCTCTCACCCTTCTCTGTGCTGTGACCCTGGTTCCTCAGCCACAGCTGTGACTCTCAATGCCACCTAAGAGTCACGCCTCAGAGTGAATTGCTGATTCATTCACTCCTGGGGAGGGAGGGCACCAGTGGGTTTTTTTTTCAGGTGGGGGGGGCAGTGCCAAGAAAAAGAAGACTTGGAAGAAATTTTACATGGGACTGGGCAAAAGCACAAGGCACAACCTGTTTACAGGGCAGAAAGGCCGATGTTGATTAGCAGAAGGTCAGAGGGTAGATTACAAGACTGCCCTGGGACACTGGTCAACAGAGAAGTAGTAAAGAGAAGAGGGGAAACTTGGTGTAATCCCCAGAGATGACCCTCAGATCAAGCCCAGAGGCCACCAGCCGCAAGAGACTGTCCAGTGAAATTCACAGAATGTTAAAGCTGGAAGGGCTCTCAAAAGGTGGACCTGGGAGAATGAACAGGAATGTCAGTGTGAAAATGGACCTTTGAAATTTTCTTGTCAATCCCCACCCCATTTTACAGCTGGGTAAAGTAAAGGCCAGAGAAGTCGGGTAACTTGCTCAAGATTACACAGCCAGTCAGTCACTGAGCTAAGACTAAAATCTAGAAGACCCAGAGAGACACAGACACAGGTAGAAGTTGAGACAGTGACAAGGAGGTAACCTTGGTTCTGCCTCAACTCAAGCACAGCCAGTGTTGGGGTGGGTTTTTTTTTGAGGGATGGGAAGAATGTGCAAATCCTGTTCAAAAGGTCTTGGAGGGAGGGGCTCCAGGCAGATGGTGTGATAAGGAGAAACAGCACCCCCCCACCCCAGTTTAACACCTCTTGGTACCTAAGCAATATTCAAACCTCCACTTTCAGAATGATCACTGATGATATCTTGGTTCCTGGGGGGGAGGGGGAAGGAGAAAAGGGAGGTAGACAGAGACAGCTCTGCTGGCCAAAGCTTCCCCCATAATTGGATGAGCTCCTCGAGGCTGAGGCAGGATAGTCAGACCACAGGCTGGATTTCTTCTCTCCCACCCCCCATCTCTTCAGAAAGATTAGGGAAACTAAGGAGTTCTTCCTCCTGGCTAACTCCCATCTCTTCCTGAAATTGCAGATGGCAGAAATTAATTGACTATCTCTGCACCCCAGAGTGTATCCACATCCCCTGACTTGTGCATAGTAGGTGTTAATGAATGTTTGTTGAATTAAGTGATGAGATCTCAAAGCACCTCATGTTGTGTAGAGAGGTGGCTTTTCTCCAAGTCTCAGGAACTCCCAGGGCTAAGTGATAGCAGCCCATCCTGCGCTCAGGAGGGGAGGAGCATCCTCCCTCCCAATTCTAGGGCAGAAGGGAGGAGAAGTGGAATTGAGTCACAGGCTGAGTGACTCAAAGTCCCCCAACAAAAGGACTCAGACCCAACCCTCTGGGATAAAGAGAAGGGGTGACTGCTCTCTATAAGCCTGAGTCCCATCACAAGAGGAGGTAGAGTCTATTACCCCCTCTCCTGCCTGCCTATCCCCCTTGGCTGGGCTGCAGGGCATGAAGTAAGGAGGGAGGGGAGAGAGAATCACAATCAGATCCACCTGTCACCTCCATTGCCAGGCTGGGCCTCGTTAGCAGCTAACAAGGAAAGGGAGGGCATGGCTTAGGGAGAGCCCTCATCTTTTAAAGGAGCTGAGAAGCAGAGTGAAACATGGAGACAGAGAAAGAAGGCAAACTACAAGGACAGAGAGAAGCAAATACAGAAACACAGAGGAAAACAAAGACAGAGACTAACCCACATGCTTAGACAGACTGCCAAGATACAATTGGTATGGCATGGTAGTACAGTGGAAAGCGCCCTGGATTGGGAGTTGGAGGACCTGGATTCAAATCCCAGTTCTCCAATTTACTACCCATGTGACCTTGGGCGAGTCTCTTAACTTCTCCATGTCTTCATTTGTAAGATGACAGGGTTGGACTGAATGGCCTTTAAGGCTCTTCCAGTCTTAAATGTACAATCTTGTGTCAGCGTTCCCATCCCCCACCAACTTCTTCTAGAGACCACAAGCCCATCTCTCCCTAACAGAGGATGTCACCCCAGCTTCTCTTCTGGGGTCTAAGAGCCCTCTCTTCCCAGCCTCATTCTCAGTCCTGAGTCCAGCAGAAAAGCTAAATGAGTCTGATCAGTCCAAAGAGATGAACAAACATTTGTCGACTAACTAAAAGAAGTCCGGCTTTGGGCAATGAGCATGTTAATTTGTTTTCTAACTCTCTTCTCTACAGGATTCTTATTCTCTCAATGCACACCCAGCACTACAACTATCCTTGTCATTCGGTTCCCCCAACTCCCATCTCTCCCCCTAAACCTTATCTCTGCCCCTCTATCTCCTGGGACCCCAAAGGGGTTCTCCCTCTTCCAACAAATACTTGGAAGGCACAAGGAATTCAATGACTCTGAGTCCGGCACCCCATACCAGTCACAACCGCTATAAAGCCATGAAGGGAGAGGAGAGATACTCGGCACGGGGAGGGGCAGCTGACTCTTACCATCAGGGAACCATTTCCCCAAGTCTTCCTCCCCCTCCCAAGGCCTTACTACAGTGGTGGGGAAGGGCAGAATGGAGGTGGAGGCAGAGAGCTATCACAGGAAAAACTTCTAATCTAATACAAGTACATCCCAGCCTCCCAGAAATCATGGCTTGTGTCCTTGGGAGGAAAGAAGGGGAGGGAGTAGAAGTGTTGTAGACATTTGGGAAGTGATTCAGACCCAGACTAGTCTCTCAGCTAGGTGAGGACAGTCATTGAACTTGCAGCCGGGCTGGGAAGGAGGGAAGGGGGGGGGGGACGGACGGGGACGGGACTGCTTCTAGCTGGAAGGCTCTAGATTAAACTTCTAAGAGCAGGGGGCCAGGACACCTTGACCCTCCCAGCCCCACTTCTCTCCTCAAGGGCTCTTCTTGTTAGTGAGGCCAGACTCCTCCACCCCTAATTATCAGCCTCCCCCCTAAAATGGGGATTCAGGAAGGTGCTGACCACTTTCCCACTAGCCTCCAAGGGCTCAAAGAGCTGGAGGTTCCCACCCCCACCCCCAACCAGGGCCCCCAGGCCTTCCTGGACGCTCTCAGGCAGCCCAGGGCTATTTTTATGCCCCAGGCTGGGCTAATTTTAACTCACCAAGGAGGCCCCAGGAGGGAGGGCAGGGTGAGGGAAGCTAGCTCCAGGGGAGGCCTGGGCTGGAGTCGAGGGTCCCAGGCGTCTGGGGGACAAAGCCAGAGGGAGTACGGGGTTCTGGGGAGTCACCACTACTGTGGCTTAAGGGACAGGAACAGATGTGAGAAGGATGGGGCAGGGAGCTGGGGGAGGGGACAGGGAGTACTTGGACTGACAGACACTCATGGTGGCTTCCCACCCACATATCAGCTAGCCCCACCCCCTCTCCCACTTGGTCTGAAATTCGATTCCTGGGGAAGAGGGAGAGAAGGGTCATTGCAACCATCCCCCAGACTCTGAGCCCAGGAGTTCCCGGGTGTTCTACCAAATAGGGGTGGAACCCCCCCCCCACACACACACACACGCGCGCGTGCGCACACTCGCGAGTGCACACACACGCACTCTCTCTCTTTCATCCACTTCTGGAGCTGGACTTCATCCTTCCTCTTCTCTAACCTCTATCCCTTCTGCTGCTATTATGGGCCCTCGTAGCCAAAGGGGCCCCCAGCATTGAGAGACCACTGTCTGTTGAGAAAGACTCTACATGTTGCTTTATCTAGAAAATGAATGGATTGGACCAGACAATCTCAGAAATCCTTTCTAGTTCAAATATTCTACAGTTCTGCCTCTATATTTCTGAGAAGGGGAGGGGAAGGGGGGGAAAGATGAAGTCTCAGAGAAGAGAAATCTGATTGGGGATTTCCAGGCTGTATAGGGGCTGGGGGAGGCTCAAGGAGCAGTAACCATGAAGCTATGACAGCTAGAGGATAAGGTGGGGCCAACATTGCAATAGGAGGGATGGAGATTAGATTCCAGAAGGAACTTCCTAAGGGGGAGCACAACAGTGGAAGGATGAGGAGATGCAGGCCTCTCCTCACCAGGACACCTGTATTGTAAAGAAAAGAGATGTTTACTGTTGCAAGGCTGCGAGGTCAGAAAGTGGGCATGGGGAACTGCCAATTAGAAGAACCACTCTGCCCCAGGGAAAAAGGGAGGAGGTGCCAGGAGAACCTAGTGTGGAGGGCACCAACCAAGAGCAAAAAGGCAGAAGAATACAAAAGTGACCAAGGGCCTCTGGGGAGGGCCAAAGGCTGGGAGCAGAATGGAGCTCAGGGGATTAGAGGATCAGAGATTTAGAGTTGGAAGGGGCCTTGGAGGTCATACAGTCCAGTCTTGTCATTTATAAATAAGGGAACTGAGACCCAGAGGTAAAATACAATTGGCACAAGGTCTCAGGTAGAAAAGCTGGGCAGTCCTCTGAACCCAGGACTGCCAAGCTTGCCCTCCTGCCCTTAACTCAGCTTCATACACAGTCAGAACCAGAAGGACCCTTAGACACCAGTTTGTCCAAACCCCCATTTCACCCAGGAGGAAACTCTGGCCCTGCATGGTTCTGTGGCTTCCCCAAAGTCAGACTGCAAGTAGGTGGCAGGACTAGACACCAAGTCTATGGCCCCCTGACCCCCTGTGCCATTTGACTTAAAGGAAGCCCTGCTGATGACTCATTTACATGGTCCTCACTCATCTGGGTTCTGGGGTCCCCTAGAGAAGTGAATTTGCGTTCTCCCTTTGAATGTCACCTCATCTCCAATATCAGAAGCAATATGACTTTGAGTAAATCACTTCCCCTCTCTTTGCCTCAGTTTACTCAAATCTAAAATGAGAGAGTTGGACTAGATGAATGGTCCTTGTCAGAGCTAACCAGATACCATATGGTTTAGGACTAGGAAAAAAGCCCTTAGAGATCGCCTAACCCAGTAGCTTTCAATCTTTTTGGTCTCAAAATACTATTCCAGTCTTAAAAATGATTGAGGAGCACCCCCCCACCCCCCACCCAGAGCTGTTGCTGGTATCAGCTATATCTATCAATATTTATTGTATTAGAAATTAAAACATATTAGTACTAGTATGAAAGTGGTTCAGCGCCCCTGACTCAGACACCCAGACTACACTCTGGGCACCCCAAACTCAGTGCCACCACCTCCTTTTACCAATGCAGAAAATGATGGATGCTCAGGTCACAGAGGTAGCAAGAAACTGAGCTAAGATTCAAACCCAGGGCCTCTGACTCCCAATCCCACTTCTAGATGTAAGCTTCACTGGATTTTAAAAATCAGGTTCCAATCCCACCCCCACCACTCATCCTTAGGGCAAATCACTGTTCCCTGGGAGAATTCCCCACTGCAGTCCTATTCTCTCCTTCTCACTTAATGGGCAGTCAGGGCCTCAGCCCTCTAGAGACCCAGCTGGACCCTTTTCTCTGACCCGGGAAGTCCTTTCTTCCGTCTCACTTCCATCCCTCCGCCTGTAAAGCCAGCCTATTTCCCCCCATTCTGAGAAAACTCAGTCCGTTGGGACAGTTAGCCTCATCACCTTCGTCTCCCTGCTTGACTTCCCTCTAGGGTCCCAAGGCAGAAGTGAAAGTCCCAGCTGGGCCTGGAGGAGCCTGAGAGCCGTTGGTGTGGGAAGAGGTTAGGGTTTGGTTCAGCCCAGCCCAGGAAAAAAGGAGAGAAGGAGGGGAAGGTAGAGGACTCCCTTCCTCCACATACCTAATCAGTTGCCAAGTTCTGCCAATTTTACATCCACTGCGTTTCAAACCCATTCCCTCCATTTCACAATTACCATCACCAGAATACTATATAGCTTCTCATCATCATTCCCCTGGACTACTATGATAACATCCTACCAGATCTTTCTACCTCTAGTTTCTCTCCTCTTTGGTCCATCCTTCATTCAGCTCCAGAATAACCTTCCTAATGCATGTCTGACCTTGTGACTCCCCTGCTCAAAAAATATTCAGTGGCTCCCTATTGCCTCCCCAATAAACTGCTTGGCTTGACGATCACAGCCCTGTTCAACCCAGCCAAGCTCATCTCCTACTACTTCTCTTTAGTTATGCTACATCACAGCCAAACTGGACTATTCCAAATCTCCCCTAATTATTCCTGTGCCTTGGCTCAACCCTGCCCTACCAGTAGAAAAGCACCCATCAACCCTGCCCCTTTTCTTCTGCTTGAAATCTTTCCTTCCCTCCTTTCTAGGCCCACTCCCCCCAAGAAGATTTCATGAATGACAGCAGGGGCCCCAACCTCCCATCTACCCTCAGAATAAAAATGATTTCTCTCTCCCTGAATTTTTCACAGCATTTTGCCTGGTCTTCACCCTTGCACTTCGTCCATACCTCTCCCCGCTCTGTCTTACTAGTTATTTGTGTATATGTCTTCCCCCATTCTGCAGACTGCTAGAAAGCAACAATGGTGTCTCTCTTCTTTGTATACCAAGCACCTTGCTCACAGTAGGTGCTTAATAAATATTTATTGAACTGAAGAGGAAGCGAGTATTACCCCAACAGTAGGAGAAGAGGTAGAGGTTGTCGGGGGAGGGAGAGGAAAGCAGGAAGGACAGACACAGACGGAGGCCTGGGCTCAGACAAAGGTGAGAATGACTAGCAAGGTCAGGCCAAGGTGGAAGGTGATGATGGGGAACTACAGGGCATAGCAGGAGGGACTGTGTAGTAGCTGGAGTGCCTTCTCTCCTGGAAGATTCAGGTGAGATCCCAGTCTGGCTGGGGGCTAGGTGGCCTAGAAGCACAGGGCTCTGGCCACAATGACTCTGAATGGTGAGGGTGAGGAAAAAATCCCAGAGAGCCACATGCTTTGTCTCCTCAGATAAAATGTAAACTCCTTGAGGACAGGGGCTGTTTCTTTTATTTATTTGTTCTTAATTTTTAATCCCCAGCACCTAACAGTGCACATCACGTGGCAGGCAATTAACAAATGATTGTTGGTTGAGAGATTCAATGGTATTTTTTTTGGCTGGGGAGTGATGAGGATTTATAAGAGTATGGATTATATGCAGCAGGCTATATACATGAAATTATGGCAAGGGCTCAAAGGAGGCCAATCCAATCAGGAAGAAGCAAATCCTCCCAGAGAAACAGGGTGACCTGGTGGGGAGTCAAGGAGGATTTAAAGGGCCAGTTGCTGGTCAAACCCAGTTCTTGTGCACACAGCTCTCTGGGTCCAGTTCCACACACTAAGTCTGGCAGGGATCAGGGATAGGGCCAGCAGGACCTTGCCAGGGTCAGTTTGGAAGCCAGTTTGTATAGGATTAGCATAGTGCTCTGGGGGAAGCTGAGGGTGCCATGGGACAGAAAAAAGCAGGGAGAGTGGGAAAGGGCAGGGGATGGGTAAGGGTACAGCAGACAAATCTATTCCTCATTCACCCGGCTATTTCTCTCCTACCCTTTTTCTTGGGGACCCTCAGCTATGAGATGAGGTGGCAAGACCCATATGGTTCCCCCACCTCCAGCCACCTCATCTAGCCTCCCAAGCCTTCTCTAGCCCCTTCTGTCCCAGGGCCAACCTTCTTCCTGCTGCAGCTGCTCCCGGTACAAACCCCAATGTGGTCCCTCACATCTGGAATATACCCTCTACTCCTGCCAGTACTGATCCTGCCAGTGCTTAGTGCTGACTCTTTTTGGAAATGATTTTTTAGTACCTTGTATTTTCTAATCTGGATCTGGGTTGCATCCCACCCAGCAAGCTCCTTGGGGACTGGGTCTATCTGTTTTCTGTCTCTGGACCCTCGGCATCTGGACCCTTGACCAGTGTCTGATCATAGTTGGTAGCCATTAAATGCTTGAATTGAATTGAATGTGGCCAAAGCACTATCCAAAGGAGATGGGGCAGGGGGTAGCTAGTTCTCTTCTCCCTCCTCCCCCTCCCCTCCTTCTCTTCTCTGCACTCTCTGAAGCTGACAGGTGGAGGAGACAAGAGTCACCAGCTGGGACTGAGACACCTGTCCTTTACTGGTAAGACCCACCCCCTCTCTCATCACAAAGGCAGCTGTAAACCATATCATCTCTTTACGGGCCCCTCTGTCCCCCCAAATCACAAAGAGCCTGGGGACCAAAAGAGGGGGAGGGGAAGTTAGAGCTCCTTGAAAAAGGGTGACTGGAACCTGTCCAACAGTATCTTTTTTAGGGGAAGGGAAAGAAGCTTGAATGAACTAACTGTAAAACATGGTACCCAATTCCAGCTATGCCACTAACCATGTGGCCTTGGGCAGGTCATTGGTCTCTGTAGACCTCAGTTTCCTCATCTATGAAAAGAAGGGAATAGACTCCAATAGACTCCAACTCTAAGGCTTCTTCCAACTCTGACCTTCTCTGAATTTGTGATCTGCTTCCCACTGTGCACCATAGTTCCAAAGGGTTATAGTAACCCTGGAGTGGTTCTCAAACTTTGTGGTCTCAAAAAAAGTCTCCCTTACACTCTTAAAAATTACTGAAGAACTCCCAAAGAACTTTCATTTATATGGATTGTATCTATTGATATTTAAAATATTAGAAATGAAAAGGCCTTAGTAGCATTATGAAAACGAGTTTGACCTCGTGGACCCTCCGAAAGGGTCTCTAGTGCCTCTGTGCAAGGGGGCATTTCAACCCTAGATGTCTCTGGGGATGGGGGTATTGAGAACATATGGGTTAGAGCATTACATCCATTCCCAGGTTTCCACATTATTCTTTCCAGCCTAAGAGGTAATCAAGAGAGGGGGCGGATTTATCTTCTGGGAAGGCCACCCCCTCCCTTGATTAGCACTCTAGCATGTCTCTTGACAACCTGGAGGCTGGGTAGTCCACATTGCAATTAACCTAAATCCCTCCTGTTGCAGCTATGTTTTCTTTCTTCTTGATGAAGTCTTTCCTGTCCTTCAAGGGACAGCTTAGGTTTCCTTGCCTCCACCACGATGCTGGGAACCCCATCTCCCCAATGTCTCTTCCCTCTCCTATGTACTTATCTCATTTTCTATGGAATCAGAGTTAGCTGTGTTCAGGTCTCAATCCTGTCATCTCCCCCCCCCCCCCCCCCACTGTAAGCTCACTGAGGACAGGTATTGTGTTTTATTCATACCTATATCCCAAGTACTTCACACAAGTGCCTTCCTATAGTAGATGCTTAATAAATTTAACTGAATTGGGTTTTTGGTCCTTTATATGAAATGAAATCTAGGAGTAGAAGAGACCCTAGAACACTGAATGTCAGAGCTAGAAGGGACCTTAGAAATCATCTTGTTCAACCCTTTCACTTTAGAGAAGAGGAAAATGGGACTGAGAGAAGTTAAGCAGCGAATAGAAGAAGAGAACAGAACTAGCCAGAATCTGAAGAGAAGACTCAAGGGAGAGCTTTGGGGTCTGAAGGAGCCAAAGTCTAGAGATACAAAAAGCCGGTGGGCCAAATGTCCCATCCTTCTCAGGTGTCTGGCCTAGGATCTGGGGTTCTCTGGTGGAACCTAGATATGACCTCGGCAGTCTCAGCTGAGGCCCCCTCCCTAAGCAAACAGCAGATATTTCCACCCCACTTCAGCCTAGACTCGATCTCAGTGTACAACTAGACGCATCTGGCTGTGACTGTGTCTTCAACACTGACCAGTCCTCTTAATACCTAGGTGACTATGAGCAAGTGACTTCCATTTTCTGGGCCTCAGTTTCCTCAGCTGTTTCCTTCCTGTTTCCTTCCAATTCCCTATGTTCTTGAAACTTTTCCCTTCCCATCCCTAGCTCAACAAAGATGGAGAAGACAGCAGCTCTCCATAAAACTCACATTCTAGCCAGCTGGTAACTCCTCAGATTCTCAGTTCAGAAAGGCCCAAATCTGCCATGCCTATACTTCACTTTTTCTAGATGAAAAGTGGTCACTGTGCCCCATCTCAAAACTCTGAGGGCAGGTCCTTCCTTTGGACTAGCTTCAGCCCTTCCCCTGTAGCCTGTTCTCCTCTTATTCAATTTAGAGAGCCCTACTCCTGACCTCATGGCAGAATAATGCCCAGCAGCCCTTGGGAGGTCACTGTGTCCTTCCCCTACCTCAAGACCCCTTTCCTGAGCTGGATAATTAGGATGCTCATCTTTCCTATCCCCTGAGATTCAAAGGCAGACTCTTCTAGCCTCCACCAAAAACCCTCCCTCCTGCTGCCCAATCCCCACTGCTACAGTGTCAATCAAACACCCAATCCACATTCATTAAGCGCCTCCAACAGTGTGCCAGGTACTATGCCAGGTGGTAGGGGTACAAAAATGAAGCAGGCCTTGCTTGACCTTCTTCCCGGAAGCAGTGGCATAATAAGCACATACAAAATACAGCACAGGACAGGAACTGGACCTTTGACTTCATTAGCATAGGGAAACTTGAATGAAGTCAGCACTTTCTCTGTGATTTGCTCTCTTAAAGTTACACAGAGCAGGTTTTCTCAAACTTCTTGGTCTCAGGACCCCTTCAACATTATTGAAGACCCCAAAGAGCTTTTGTTTATGTGAATTATATCCATCAATACTTATCATATTAGAAATTAAAACTGATAAATTTCCAAAACACTAATTTATTAACAATAACAATAAACCCATTACATCTTCATACGAATAACATATTAAGGAAAAGTAACATCATTTTGCAAAACAAAAGAATTAAGAGTGGTATTGTTTTACATATTTTTGCAAATCTCTTTAATGTCTGACTTAATAGAAGACAGCTGGATTCTCCTATCTGCCTCTGTATTCAATCTGTTGCGATATGGTGTTTTGAAGTATATGAAGAAAATCTGGTCTCACACAGTTGTGTAGTTGGAAAAAGGAGTATTTTAATGGGCAAATAACATCTTAGTATTATAGAAATAGTTTTAACTTTGAAGACCCTTCCCAAAAGGGGCTCAGGGACCCTCAGATTATACTTTAAGAGCCACTGGCCTAGAGAACTGAGAGGTTAAGTGATTTGCCTAAGGTCACACAGCCAATGTGTCAACGTAGAACTTGAACACAAGACCACCTGGCTTTGAAAGCAGCTCTCTAGTCCCTGTATAAAATATATACCAAGAGAACGGAAGGCAATTTCTGGGGAGATCAGGAAGGGCTTTATAGATGGTGCTCGAGCTGTGCCTGGAAGGAAAACAGGCTTCTAAGACATGGAGGTGAAGAGGAAGGACATTCCAGGCATGGGGAGGGGAGCAGGGGAGGAGGGGAGAGAGGCAGCCTGTGCAAAGACATGGACACAGAAGATGGAACATCATGTGTGAAGAAAAGCAGCCAGAAGGCCAGTTGGGCTAGACCATGGAGTTCGTGAAGGGGAATAACATGTAATAAGCCTAGGAAAGTAGGTCAGAGCCAGAGCTTTAAATGCCCAACAGAGGAGCTTGAATTTCATCCTAAGGGTCCCTTCTCTATCTCTACTACCACTTTCCTCTAGAGAGACCCAAATGAGGACCCCAAGAATCCCCTTTAGAGCACAACAAAAACACCACTACCATCACGCCCTCAATTTGGCTTCTGTGGACTAGTTCCTTCTCTAGAGCTCACCCCCTTCCCAGTCTCCAAGGGCAAAGGGAAACCATACATCTCCCACCCTACCCAGCTCTGAAGAGACAAAGGTTCATATTAGGACTTGGAGATCATTAACACCCAAGAAATTCCAAAGCATATCTTTCTATCTACCTAGCTCTCTGGCATTCACAGAGAAAGAACAGAGAAGGACAAGTTTGAATCCTGGCTTTGCTGTTTACTATGTGACATCGGACAAGGGCCCTCTCCTCATGTCTATTTACCAAACATTAATGTTCTACATTCAAGATACTGTGCCAGGCAGAACAAGATACAAGCACAAAAGCAAACCAGTACCTGCCTTCACGGATCTTACGTTCTGCTAGTGGATAAACATTTATACAGAGAAGTAGATAGGATATAATTTCACTAACAGCATGGTGTGTAAGAGAGTACAACGGGGCTAGAAGGGAAGACATCAAGATGGGCTTTACTCAGGGGGCAGGATCAAAGCCTTGAAGAGAGCCAGAGACATTAAGAGGTGGAGATGAGAAAAGGGACAAAGGCTGGACATGGCATTTCTTATAGTAGCTAGTGGACCAGTTTAGCTAGAACACTGAGTGCATGAAGGGGAGTGATATAAAATAAGTCTGGAAAAGGTCTTCAATCTCTTCGACTGCAGAACCTAGAGGTTGGACTAAATGCCCCTTAAGGTTCCTTCCAGCAGTTCTCTGGGTCAGCCTTGGGCTGGTACTGGGCCAGGCTTCAGGCTGAGCTGCATCACAGATACTCCTGGGTCTTGAGGAGGTTGGGGGATGCAGAGGCTCTTGTTATCTTCTTCATTGGCATAACAGATGCTCCACAGTGCCAGTCTGGGGAGGAGGGGAAGCTCGCTGGCCAAAAATGGGCCCAAGGCCAATGATAGGATCTGGTGCCCAAGGTCCCCAGGAGGGCAACTTTAAACTGGTAAATATGGTCACTGCCTGGGTGTGACCCAGGACAGGTGGAAGCCCTTTCCAAGGTTCTGCAGGAAGGCCAACCTGTTACAGAACCACAGACTGAAGGAAGGGACCTTTGAGATCATAGTCAAGTTCAGCCCCCACACTTCATGTATGAAAAATAGATTTGTCCAAAGACCTTGTAGCTGCTCAGCTAATAGGGTGGAGAGAGGATCTTATACATACACTCATCCCCAACAGAAGGCAAGGTCACTCCTATCTTGCTTCTGGGAATGAAAGGTCACTGCCCAGCCCCTAGCAACTAGGAAGTCCCATCTATGGTCTAATTTCCATCATCCTGCGACAGGGGGAACCCACTGCCCTAGGGTGATTCCTTGTTGAAAGCTCGGTCTTTCCTGACCCCAGCCCTCCCCCATCACACCATCTCCAATCCTATAATCATCTTTATGGTTGTGCCCTGCAAAGAACCAGCTCCATCCCTGAGATGAGGTCAGCCACTATTCCTTTGTCTACAAAGCCCTGCTTGGATATGGCGTGTCCTTGTTCATGAACCCAACTGAAAACAAGCAGGCCCATGCATGTACACATTTCTACCTGTTCCTGAACTTGGGGACAGAGTTGCTATCATGCAGCCCAGACCAACAGGCATCCATCAACCCACATGTGTGCACGGATTCCCCTCCCTTCCCCCACCCCCAATAAGTTCCCAATGAGCTTCCAGCCCTGGGCAGAGGTGGGGTGGGGGTGGTAAAAATAAATATACCAAGGATCAAACAATACATAGATTACACAGGCAAAGGTCAAGGTCTTCCAAGGGACACTGCCTGTCTTGTGCTCCCATTTCCCTTCTTAGGAAAACTGAGAGGAAATAAAGGGCTTTGAAATTCTCCAGTCAGAGATGTGTCCCTCATTAACACCAGAAAAAAAAGTAAAGTCTTCCTGCAGTCTCACCTAGATCTCTCCTGCTGCAGTTGTGATCCACAGCCTCCACAGAAGCATCAGCCTGGACCTAGTAAGTTCTGGACTCCCAGGCCAGAACTCTTGCCACTGTCTCTTCCCTTCCCCCACAGACACTGGGGGCTACCTGGATTGCCATAGGCCAGGCCTAGTGAGTAAGCCACTCAACCCCAGGAGGACTGACTCTGGCCCTGAGTAAAGTGGGGGCTTGTAAAAGCTACGGGCGATTACAGTGACGCTGAGGCTCCGCCACAGGCCCTGGCCAGCCAGCTCCTAAGACCCACAGCCATCACCACCCCCTCCCTCCCTTCCCTATAAAAGGGGGATAATAACCTAGGGCACTTTGCCAAAGAGTGTTTTGCCATTCTCTAGCCATAAAGTGCTTCAAGATCTCTTGACAGTCAGGAAGTAGTGAGAGAGCCCTAGCCTCTGGAACAGAGATCATAGATCAGCGGATTTGGCACTAGAAGGGAACCTGAGAGATCACCTGGCCTAACCTCCTTATTTTACAGATGAGCAAACAGAGAGCCTCCAAGTGGGGAAGTGACTTGTCCAAGGTCACATAGGGAGCAGGTGGCAGAACTAAAATTGAAATCCAAATTTTCTAACATCAGATCCAGTGTTCTTTCCAAGACATCACAGGGTCTCTTAAAAAGGTGCTTGGAGATCACTGACAAGTCAGGAAGTGCTCAAGGTCCCTGGGATAGAAGAAATGAAGGTCCCTCCAGGAAGCCCCACCATTCTGCCCCACACTCATATCCTCCTCTACCACATTTCCTTCCAAAAATGTTTAGCTATCTCCATGACAATGCGGCAGGGCATTTGAGATGGATTGGGGGGAGATGATATGGTCTCTCCTGTCTAGCTACTGAGTCCAGGGAGAGGGCATAGGAGCTGACTGGCCCTTGGTCTAGGAAGGCCTGATTCAGAACAAAGCAAGTGGGAGGGTCCGGATCAGGAGCTCCAGAAGTCTGCAACGTGTAGGGGAAACGAGGATCTGGAGGCTCTAAGAAGGGTGGGCCCAGCTCATACTCTACATTCTGAAGAGGGTTTCTCTGGGGGCCCCACTGAGGTCTATCTCTCCAGAGGGGAGAGTAAACAGGACTGACCCTGCAGCAGGAGGGAAGGAGGTTAGACTTAAAACAGACTTCCCAGTGGCCAGGAATAGGAAGAAGGAGATGGCACAGAGGGTAGCGCTTCCCCAGCAATATGGGCCAAGGAAGGGCTGCCCTTTAAGAAGCTGGATAAGGAAGGAATTGACACGGTGGTCTTGCCCCCAAGTCCCTACTACCTCAGAAAGTTCCATACCCTCTCTGGGCAGCTGACCTCAAATCCCCCTGGGGCTTAGGGCTCCAGAGGCCAGTCTGTCCTTAGCCCTGTGTCTCAATACTAACCAACACACCTGGGGGCTCTCGCTGCCAATCTTGCTCCTAATTCCTCCCCTCTCACACTCAGACAAGGTTTCTGGTGGATAAAAAAAAAACAACCAAAAAACCCTGCAGGAGAGATTATATAACAGCAGCTGGGGAGACTACCGTACCTCCCTGCCTATGAGCTGCAAGAGGGGCTGAGCAGGGGAGTCTGGCCCATCATCTCTCCAACCCCCACTCTGAAGAGAGGGAAGAAAGGGTAGAGCTGATAGCGTCAGCTACAGACCAGATAACATCCCTCAGGAGGAAACTGCTATGCAAGGGTTGTGGGTACAGTACAGCTAGAGGTGAATTAGCTGAGGTCCATCCCAACCCGCCTACGGCTCTGCTCCCCCTGAGTCCACCCCCCTCCAAAGTCCTGATGTCTGGAGTTCTGTCTGCCTAGATCATCTGCTTTTGTCTCAGCATTTATGTCTGGGGGAGATTTCCTCTTTTCCTACCCCCATAAAGGCAGAGACCTCATTTCCACCCCCTTCTAGCTCCCTCAGCATCCAGGACAAGGCTCTGCTGGAAGGACCAGATGGATGACAGTTCTGCCATAGATCTTCGGTGTGACTCTGGGTCAAGCACTAAACTATTCTGTGCTCCCAGTAAAGTGAAGAGACCATTAATGGTCCCTCCCTTCCCAAGAGAAGTCAGAAATCCTTCCTCCTCTGTCCTCTCCCCTCTCCCTTTGGGGAGGACAAATACACCATAGACTAAATGGGATCATGGGTGTTCAGAACACACAGGCCCACACGATTCCTACTCACACAGAGCAGGTTTGAGAAGGCCCTCAGATATCAACACCCTGATCCCAAGCCACCTCTCCACTTCCTGCGTCCAAACAGTATTTTTTTTCCCAGGCTTAGAAGGCAAACAGGAAGGAAGTTCATTCCCGATTGGAATCATTGGGGCCTAGAGTAGCCTGTCCCTAGGGGTGGAGGGGGTAGAGAAGAGAGGAAAGAGGGTGTGTGTGGGAGGTGGGGGGGGGGTCATCACAGCCTCCCTCCCCTACCCCAGCCTCACTGTCTGTCCATCGACTACCAAATTAGAACCTGGCTCCCCTTAGCAACAAGACCCATGACATACATGCATAATCTCTGTATACAGTAGCATGTGCACCACCCTACCCTCACCCCCCCCCCCAAAAAAAAGAAAAAGAAAAATCTCCGAACACAGTTGGAGTGGTGAAAAGAGAGGAAAGAATAGATGGTTTCCTTGCTCCTGGACTTCCACTTTCATTCCTCTCCAGTCTACCCTCCCCACAGTCAGCCTCCAGAGGCCCAAGGTCACTGCCCCAGACGGTGAACTTCCCATCACTGCTAAATCCTACTAGGTTCCACCCCCTTCCCCAGGGATACCACCACCACCACCTGAGAGAAGTTCCATCTCCTGCCCCCAGCATAGCACCCCCCCTTCCCCTCCTGTCTCCAACTCAATGTTGTAGCTAGAAAGATCCAGGTGAGCCTACTACATGAATTGGAAGAACCTGCAGAGAACTTGGGCAGGTATGTATGCTTTGTCCCTGACCCCCTTCGTTGACCTGAAAGACGCCAAAGGCATTGAGAAGGAAGTGCCAGGATAGGGGGAAATCTCCTTTCTCCTTCTCCTGGAGTTCCTAAAACAGGGAGGCCAATGGGCCCCAAGAAGTCCTAATTTTTTGCCCCCTCTCTATCCCAGCTCTAATCACTCTGGGTAAGAGGGAGAGAAGGGGGCAGAGAGCGCTCTCCTGTAGCCCCCCCCCTCCCCAGATGTTGTACAGATGCAAACTCTGGCTAGGAGTTAGTTATCCACCCAAGGGTGGGGCTGTGGACAACTGAAATGGGGGTCTCCAACCAGGCTTCAATCTGGAAGCTGGCACGGGGGTCAAGGTCCGGGTCTGGGGAGAGAGACCCGGGGTGGGAGGTCAGGTCCTGAGAGATGGACTCTCCTTCCCGGCTTGTTTGTCATCTCCAGCTTTCAGCTGTCACAGAAGCCAAACTGGGCCCCAACACGCAGAGACAGAGCAACCCACCCACCCAGCCCGGGTGTCATCTGAACAACATTCCCCCCTCCCTCCCCCTTTCCCTCCCAAACAGCTGCAGCTCCCCCACCCCACCCCCACCCTCCAATCACCCTCCCAGGCCCCCTTCTGCACCATTTTGGGCCAAGGAGGAGGGAACAGGCGGCAGGGAAGGGAGGGCCGGCTGTTAAAATGTCAGTCGCTCCAGGCTGTCACCCTGGTACCCCCTCCTAACCCTCGGGGTGGGGGTTGCTCTCCCTCCAGGCCCACAGCCTCAGGCCCTACGACCCTCTCCCAAGCCAAGGTGTCAGCACCCACCACACTCCGCCGGAACACCCCCTCCCTCCCGGGGTGTATGCCCCTTGGCGTCCCTGTGGTCCCCCCCAACACACCTGGTCAGCCTGTAACCCCCACGGCCGCCCCGCTTCTGGCTTCCCTACCCCCCCCCCCCGCCAGCTCCGCCGGTCCCTCTGGGACACAGCCGGCCAACCCCATCCCACACGACAGGGGAATGGCCTGGGCGCCCCCTCCACCCAGGACACCCCAACCCGGGGTGGGGGGAGGAGAAGGGAGGGGGAGGCGGGTCTCTTAAAGTGATAGGCGCGTTATTTCTTTTCTACTCACCAACCCCCGTTGGGGGAGGGGGGTGTCGCGGAAGGGGGTGGGAGGAAGAGTAGTGGTCCTCTCTCCTCTCAGATCTCCAAGAGCAGGAAGGTGGTGGGTTTTTTTCTTTTTAGGGGGGAAGGGATATCGAAAAATAACTAACGAGACAGGCGTCTGCCCGGGCCCTGGGTGGAGCCGGGAGGTCCCGGGCCCCTGTCCTGGGGCCGGGGTAGAGGGGAGGGAGGGTCCGGGGCTGGGGCTCCCGAGCCGCCGCTGTTGTTGATATATTTTCTTCCTTCCTCCTTTTGGGCTCCAAAGGTAACTCCTCCAGTCCCCGGGAGCCGAGGCCAACGTAGGCACAGCTCAGCCTAGCTGGGGGGGGGGGGGAAAGCAGAGGAGGGGGCGGAATGACAGGCAGCCGGGGGGGCCAATGGGAAGGCCCCATGGGGGCCGTGGGGCGGGGCCATGGGAGGGGTGGGCCCGAGAGCCCGGGCCCGCCCCCTCCCTCCTCCGCCTCCTCCACCCCCGTCTCCGGCCCAGCACAGTTTCCCTCCCCTCCCTTCCCCGTTTGTGTGCCTACCGCCCTCCCGGCTCCCTCCTCCCCACCCCAAGCTAGGCTGCAGCGCAGACGGGAGCCGCGGATCCCTCCGCCGCCGCCGCCGCCAGAAGGGAAGGACATGGAGAGCTGAAGCCGAGCGTAGGTGCTGTTAAAGGGACAGTAACCCACCCGCCCCAACATACACACACACGCACACGCATTTCCCAGCTCCCCGCGCCCCGGGGGAGCACGGCACGCGGGGCTGATTGCTCCGGTGACTGGGGCTCTGTCCGGGGTGGGGTGGTCTCAGTGCCATCCCCTTCCGCCGGGGAGGAGAGTTAGAGAAACTTGGGGAGAGGGGGATTGAGGGGGCGGTATTTAAAGCGCCAGGCGCCTCCTTCCTGGGGGGCATGGGTCCCCCACCCAGCCCTTGCCTGGAGAAGGCATGGAGGAAGGCAGCCCGGCTTAAAGGGGCAGGCTTTCTGTGGAAGGGAAGGGGGCTGAGCGGCTCCCCAGGCTACCTGTGACTGGCGGTCCAGCGCCCCTCCCCCGCCCGGCTCAGTAGACGCCTAGCAATTTAAAGCTACAGGCTCATAGTTCTTGAGTGACCTCATCCCTGGAGCCTGCAGCCCACGGAGCGCAGCCAAGGGGGCAATTTAAAGGGGCGGGAACCCTAATTTCCCCCAGCACAGGAAACACCCTTGAAAACATCTTATTAAAGCAGGACTGGCCTTTTTTGTTTTGTTTTGTTTTATATCCGGATGCCCCAATCAAGTCTTCCAGGGCTCCCAAAGCAGGCATTAGCCTTTCGAATCCCCCCAAACTGACTGGGGTCCTCAGCCTCCAGTATGCTGGTCCATCAGACCTGACTTCAAGGGAACAGATATCAAAGCGCTTCCATATAGAAAAAAAGTAGCTGATAGTGGTTTAGGTCTTTACTCTTTACAAAGCTCTTTCCCGGTCCCCCACTTAATGCCTTGCTTCTGCGGATTATCTTCGGTTTATCCAGTCAATATCTTGTTAGTTGTTTGCATGTCTTCGCCTCCATTAGATTATGAGCTCTTCGAGAACAGGGACTTTTTTTTTTTACCCTTTTGTTTGTATCCTCAACGCTTAGCACAGTGCCTTTGGACACATGGTAGGTTCTTAATAGGACTTAGTAGGACACATAGTAGGCTTATAATAAATGCTTGTTAACTTGACTTTACACTCATTATCTCATGTGATCTTCACTACAACCTGGTAAGTATTAGAGGTATTATTATCTCCTTTTTACAGGTGAGGAAACTGAGGCACAAAAAGCTCAAGTCATTTGTCCAGGGTCACATGTCTAGTAAGTGGCAGAACTGCAACTAAAAAAAGGGGAACTTTCAGCCCTAGTTTCTTCTGATTGGGCTTAAAGTCCATTTCTCCATTTCTTGGAGAAGAACCCGGACCAGATTGTGGAGTCTGGAGGCAGGAAAAGGAACTGATTAATCTCTCCAGGTCCTTCCCAACCCAAACAGGAGACATCAGGAGCTTTGCAATTAGGTTGGTGGCTCATCTTGTAGTACTGTATATCAAGTAATACAAAGCCAACAGGCTCTTATTTCCTTGGCCTCTTTCTCCAAACCTTCCCTCCTGGGCCCTCCTCTAGCAAACCCTCCAGGATTAAGCAATGTCCCACACCGTCTTCTTATGGCTTGTCAGCTCCCCAACAGGTCTGGGCTCTACACACTTAGCAGATTGTGAGTACACCCTGTGTAAGCCTTGAGGAATAGAGGCTAGACCACAGGAAAGACTTCCGGATAGTCAAGGGTAGAAGTCTAAGCTGCCTCTTCCCTGGGCATTCTTAGAGTTCAAACAACTTCTATTTGGCTTTTAGAGAAGACTGCCCTTTGTGGAGGTAGGAGGATGGATGAAATGACCTCCCCTTTCCCCCAACCCAGCAGTGGGAAACCTCCCCTCATTTGATGGGGAGGTCTATTTTTAGGACTTCCTTAGGCTCTAGCTGGAGAAACCGTTTAGTCATCAGGGTGTTTATTTTCTGGCTGTTTCCGTCGGGAAAGCAGAATGTTGAGACTGGAGAGATCAGCAGTTGCTGGAAAAGGCTTTACAGGAAGGGGCCTGGGAAAACTAACCTGGACAGGACATTGCAGCTGAAAATAAATAAAGAAAGGGGATAGAGAAGCCCATCAGGGAACTGGAAGGATAGATGCCCTGCCTCTTGGCCCTTCTATCTATAATCCCACTTTGAAGCTCTCCAAACACTCCTGCTCTCCCTCATGCCTAGCCTTAATGGAATGATTATTCTTAAGCTATAGAAACAGTCCACAAGGCCACTTCAGTTTTGAAACCAAAAGATCCAGATATCTTCTCTTCCCTTCATACATAACCCCCCCTCCAACTTTGTACCACCTCCTAGCCCCACCCTTTAAAAGACCTGCAGAGTGAGCATCCCGCTAACTAAAGATCTGACCAATCCTGAGCCAGGCTGGTACCCCTCCAAGTTTGTTATTGGCTGTTGGGTCCTCCCCAGCTTGGAATGTGGGGCCCAGAACAAAGGAATGAGGAAGGAAGGTGAGTCACCTGGGCTGGTTATTAAAGGGCCAGGAGCCAGAGGATGACTGATGATGTCACGGGAGGGGAGGGATATAATCCCTCGGGGTCCAGAACTGAAGAAACAGCTAAAAAAAGCATTTTATCTTGGAAGATGAAATTCTGAAAGGAGACTCAGGACCTCACTGAGCTCCATGGAGACCATATTGAGGAGGGACAGACAGAACTGGAGCAGGGAGGTTATACAGCATTGAGACTTTATGGAAGGGGAACTGAGTAGTAGCATATGTCTTCCTCTGGACTTCATCTCTGTAAAGCAAACAAACAAAAGAGTAAGGGATGATATTATAGTAGGAAGGATTCCAATTAGGCAGCAGGGAGGATGTCTTGACAGTGCCCCCTCTAAATTCAAGATGCAAAACTGTACTTCCAACCATTAAACCCAAGGCCCACAACTGCCTCACCAAGTCCTCGCTTCAAAATATTTGTTGAAGCTCTGACACCAAGGTCTTGTTTCCACAGGGGGATAAGGACTGTGATTTCAATAGTATGAGATTAGGATAAGGAAACTACCTGTATTGTTGCAAGTCAGCATCTTCTCTGCAATTTATGGGTGTAAACTATTGCCTAGAGTCACATAGTACATATGTGTCAGAGTCAGGATTTGAACCCATGCCTTCCAGGATCTAAAGCCAACTCTCTAACACTGCTTCTCACTTATAGAGCTTATAGTATGACAGGATTTAAAGCTAGAAGAGATTTAAAGACCCAGTTCAATGCCCTTGTTTTTTTTCAGATGAAGAAACTGAGACCCTGAGAGATAAAATTAATCTCTCCTAAATTTTAAAAAGTGCAGAGCTGGGATTTGGATCCAGATTCTCTGATTCCAAATCCATTACTCTTTCCAGGAGTGCTTTTCTGGTCTTCCATTTCCTTATCTGTAAAATGAGGTTGGTCAAGAGGATTTCAGGTCTTTTCCAGCTGGTGTGTGTGTGTGTGTGTGTGTGTGTTCAAGTGCACACACGTGAGATTTAATTATCAAATTAGTGCTGACACACTCTGGGAGACCTGGTACTCAGTTTCTCCTTCCATCCCTTTGAGAAAGAACAGCCAAACCTCTCAAGAATATATCTAAGGCCTCTGGAAAATTAAATCCCTTAAAATTTCTATTGTGGTTAACAAGGTAATGCCTCTTTCCAAAAAAGCTGCCTAGTACACCCAGCCTATTTGAGAGAAATGCCCCAGTGCTAAAGCAAAGGCTTTTCCCCCTCTAGCATGGCCACAGACCTCTAACTAGGATCATAGGGTCGGAGACAAAGAGCTGGAAGAAAACTTAAAGGCCATGCAATCTCCTCCCCACTCCCATTTTACAGGGGAGGAAACCAAGCCCATAAAGGTTGTTACTTGCCCTAGGTCATATAGCTGGCAGGTGATAGACCAAGGATTCACACCTAAGCCCTCTGACTTTATACATATCATTTCTATCAAACCGCATTCCCTTTCAAAGGGGTTTGGGGGTGGGAAGGTGGCATGAGATCATTTTGTATAGCCCCTTGCCTCCATGCCCCTGGTAGATCTAATACATATAAAACAATAATAAACAATTTTACGGGCTAGATTAACATCCATATCAATAGAGCCCCCGAGAAGTTTACTTTCCCTTCCTTGGTGTCAAGCTCATTGGAAAGCCCTTTTTTCTGCTGTGGCAATGGCTCACACTTAGCCTTCTGCCTCCCACTCCTTCCTCACTGCCTTCTGGAGAATACTGTACATCCTTTTTCCTCTCTGGATCTGCCCCACCCGGCACTCCCCTCCTCTGCTGCTCTGCATACTGGAGACTCCCCCCCCCCCACATTGTCCTAGCTGAGGCCACCTTCAGCTCACCAGTCCCCCACCCCCATCCCATCTGTCCGCTCTGGATGAAGAGGACATGTGTTGCCTTCCTGTGTGTCTGTCTGTGTGTGTCCATCTATGTGTATGCATGATTGTGCATCTTCATAAGCAGTGACCTTTTGAGGAAAGAACATTGGAGCAAGAGTGAGAAGACTTGGGTTGAAGTACCAGCTCTGCCACTTACTGGATTGTGACCCTTCCCCTTTCTGGGCCTCAGTTTCCTGATCTGTAAAATGAGGATAATAGAGTACAAGGGACCACTTAGAGTACAGAGTACTTGGAGTGCAGTAACTATCTTTGTATCATGGATCCCTTAGGCACTCTTCTGAAGCCAATGGAACCCTTCTCAGAATATATTTCTTTAACAATTCATAATGGAAGGAAATGCCAAATTTTAGAGATTAGTGAAAATAATGATGCATTTTTTTCTTATCCAAGTTCCCAGACTCCATGGTGGGGGGTGGGGGAGGGGTGGGGGCAGCTTTCCCATGGGGGATGGGGGCGGCTTGTCCATAGACACCAGGTTAAGAACCCCTGCCGAAGCAGCTCCATTCCAGGTTTCTTGTGAGGGTCAAATGAAATAATACAGGTGAAGACACAACTAGATAAAGAATTTATTGTGCCAGGCACTGGACTAAGAGCTTTGTAAACGCTGCTATGTAAATGTCAGCTGCTTACTACAAGTGTAACTACCCTGGATAGATTTGCCTGTATGTATATGTACCTATATGTGCATATTGGTACATGCCCGCGAGTATAGCACGGTATAGGCGTGTCTATTTCTCTCTTCTCCTGCCCTTTGCCTCTGGGGCGAGGGGTGGGGAGAGGGCTTGGAAGTGTGCTTTGGACTGAGTGGCCGAGTTAGGCACTTCGATATGCAAGACTGGAAGGGCAGAGCTCTCTTCGGTGCCCAGGCTGGTGCCAGAGGCCAGGGCACGGAGGCAAAGGGCAGGTACCACGCCCTGGACCAGAGGCTGGGGTGGGGGTGGGGTGGGTGGGTGGTTTATATGTGGTGGGAGCGAATCCTGGGTCCTCGGTCAGTGCATCCCCCCGAGCACACCCTGTCCCCCCTGCCTGAGCAGGATGTGGTGGCAGCTGCTCAGAGGGTGGGCAGGATGTGGGGGTGGGGGCAGCTGCAACACAGCCTGCAAGAAGAGCCTTCTCGACTCCTCCCTCTTTCCTTCTCTCCGCTCCCTCCTCCTCCTCCTCCTCCTCCTCCTAGTCACATGGTCCCAGCCCCAACGGCGAGGAACTATTTTCCTTTCCCTCGGAAGGACACTGCATAGGCATTCGAACTTGTCTTGTGCAGTATCTAGACCTTTTCCAACTCCGCAAAAGACTTTCAGCTCTCCACTGTCCTGGAAGAAAAGTCTAAAGCCCCATCCCTTCCCTCCTAGCCTTCTTAACTCGAGGAAGGTACTACCCCTTTAAATGCAAATGAACTGTCTTCTCCCTCCCCCCTTCCTCCCCCTTTCTCCCCCTCGTGCCCAGTCTCCGCCAGCTGCCATTGACGTCACATGTGCGTCACCGTCGCCAGCCCAACCAGACAGCACGTGGGGGAAGAGGGTGGCCTTAAAGGGCCAGGCTCTGAAGGCCTTCAAGACAGCTGCTTCTGTCCCTGACCTAGGGAAGAGGGAGTGTGGGAGGGAAAGAAGAAGAAAGACGAAGAGGAAGAAGTGGGGCGTGGGTATGGGTGTGGGATGAAAAAAATTGTCCTATGGAAGCTCGAGCTCTAGCAATTAGTATGAAGGATAGATCTGAAGGGGGAAGCACTAGAGGGGAGGGCCTATTCTCAGGACTAGACTTCCCAAAAGGAGAGATTGGGGAAGGGAGCCAGGATAAGTGGGGTGTGGTGGTGGGAGGGGCGAGGGGAACGGAAAGAGTGCCAATCAAAGCTCTCTACAGTTTTGTCCCTACTTCTATTTCCTACCTTATCTCCACTACACCCCCTACCTACTCCAGCCAAATTAGGGCTCTGTACTTGGAGAAGGGGGGGGAGGGTAAGTAAATAAAACCAAAACAAAACCAGAAGCAAATTGCAGATCCAAGCTAATAGTAAGTCTTGAGTGGCCCAGACAGAGTGGAGTCTAGGGTGGGGAAAAAAAACAAACTAATGACAATCGGTATTTGTCCACTTTCCCTCGAATTTAACCCACCGTCGTTGCTTCTGTTGGTGAATTTCCTAGGAGGGAGGCTTTTGTTACTCAGTGGGAAAAGTCCTGGATTTGAGGTCAACAGTGCTACCCTTCTAATAAAAGTTCGGCTTCCTCGGTGTCCTTAGGCAAAGGTCTGGATCTCGGGTTCCTAATCTGTAAAATGAGGGGTGTGGAGTGGATGGTCTCTTGAGCTCCTATCTCAATTTAAAACCTATGCTTGCTTTCTGTCAAAATTTGAAGTGGTTGTTCCCTCCTCTGAGCTCCTCCAGCATTTTGACCGAACCACTCCGATGGCACTGACTACATACAGCCTATTCTGGTCATAGTCTACACACACACATGCTATTCCACTATTCCATCCCCATCCCTGTCAAGATACATGGGGGGAGTGGGAGGGGGCGGGGCGGACGACGACCGAGGGATATGGAATAGTAAAGATAGGATAGCGCAGCAAAGAACCTGAAACTGAAGAGAGTACTGAAGTTGTAAACCAAAAGAGTAAGGGAGATGAAAAAAGACCTGGAAGTCAGAAGAGGTAAGAGTTGGGGCACCATTTTCCTGGAGAACCCGTAATAGGTCACATTTCTATAGCTGTTTAGGATTTGCAAAGCACTTTGTTTCCTCATAACAACTCTCAGTAGGGCGCACAAGGATTGTACTCTTAGCCCTTGTCCAAACATTCCTCAACTCCCCCGCCCCCACCTCTACCCTCTCCCACCTTTTCAGTTTCTCTCTTTCTGGTTTGGAAAGATTGGCAGAAACAGACACGATTATTGGGACTTCTTAGAGTCTCTTCCAATTCCCCTAATCTGTGATTTTTAGTCGCTCAACAGGAAGGAGAGTGACCCAGATCACAGAATGAAAGGTGAGAAAGGAGAATTCAGAACAGAGAAAAGAGAGGGAACATATTTTAATGGAGAGAAAAAAATCCAAACTTAAATCGTCAAAAGACCTGAGAGTGAATCTTCAGCTCGATTATTATCTACGTAACCTTGGGCAAGTCAGTCTCCGGGGCTCAATTTCTCTTCTGAAATAAAAAGGGGCCGGACAGGATGATCTCTAAGGTTTCTTTCCCAGTAGGTTGGGCTTGAGGGGTGAGAGTCCACCCTCTCTGGTCCGATTGGTCATTTTGCCCTTCTTCAGACCCATGAGACCTGAGAGCTGCTCCAGACCTTGCCCACCCTTTACTGCTTGATTGATGTCAGACTGCCTCTTGAGACAGAGGCCTGAGTGTGCCAGGGGACGGAGGGATGTTGGGAAGAGAACCAGAAGATAGGGTGGAGTTGGAATCAGGAGGAACAACACCATTCAAACCTTCCTTTCCTAAGGCTCTGCCTTCTGAGCATTTCAGTCCTAAGTAACTTCCCCCTGATACCCACCAGACAGCACAATATAGTGCAAAGAGATCCGGTATAAGAGCCAGGACCCTGGGTTTGAATCGTGGCTCTAACGCATCCTAGCTGTGTTACACTGGACAAGTCATTTCACTGTGCATTGCCTCAGTTTTGGTATCTGTGAAATGGGGTTAATAATACTTGTACTACACACTTCATAGGGTTGTTAGGAGGACTGAGTTGTGTAATCATAAAGCTCTATAGAAAGGGAGCTATTATGAGATCTCGATGAACTGATGTCCCATCTCCTTTTCCCTTCTCTTCTCCCTGCCAGCTCTTTACCTCTCACTGAACTCCTTATCAGCTCTTCAAGGACTGCCCCACCCCACCCCCACCCAAGAAAGTGCTGAAGCTAGCTCATACCAACTTTCCAGCCGATTGTTAAATTTTCAGATGTGAGCCTTTACACTTCAGAAATTGGCAAACGCTACAAATGAGAGCTTGGTTTGGTGTTTTGTTGATTATCTAGACTTAAGACAGTGATGAAGAAAATGTTAACAATGTAGCCCAAATTTAAAAGTGTCTTCCATACTGTTTTTCCTTCAGGGAGACAGTGTTACCAGCTCTTCCTTTGCCTCTGCTACTTACTATATGTACGACTGTGGCAAGTCACTTTCCCTCTCTAGACCTTTTTTTCCTCCCCTTGGATTGGGGCAGAGTAGATTATAACCTAGGTCCTTACCTCTTCATGGGGGTGTATGGGTGTTCAGGAAGGACTAGCACCTCTGGTGTGAGGGCTTGCTGAGCCCTTTTTCAGGGCTGCTAGTCCACTTTGGGTGTCCACCTGGCTCTCAACTCTCACCTGTGGCTCCAAGAAGCTATAGCATGTGCAGTGGCCATACTCCGGTAAACTGTCTGGGCAGGTGGGTCAAACCCATAGATGAACTGGGGGAAGCAGGGAGTATCTACCACAAGCATGTGATTTCCCCCAGTGGAACAGGCAGATGAGAACGATTTGTTCTAATGGCCTTGAAAGAGGCTGAAGCAGGTGCTGTGGAGTGCTTAGAGTTTGGTCAAACATCAAAGATGCCAAGGTCACCCACTGCATTGTGGGCCATCACCAGTCATCTTGACTTTTGTCCTGCCACTGGACTTCAATGACTCTGGAAGAAAGAGTGAGGCTAACAACTTTGTGCAACCTTGCCTCACTTAAATCCTATTCATGCATGAGGCAAGACATCACCCTGTGACGCCATTGGTCCTCTTCAAAAAATGAAGGACAAACAACCTTTTCATGATTCCTATTTCTGCTTTTATGCCTCAAATGTTTTATCCTATCACTATTCTCCCTCTCACCCCCTCCTTACAGAGGAAGGGATCTAAGCTAGCCAGCAGGACTCCTCTTAGAAAAGGGAGCAAGAAAGAACTACCTTCTCCTCCAGAGATTGGGCAGAGGCACAGAGGTCACTGTTGGAGTTGTGTGAAAGGGGAATGGACAAAATGAGAACTCAAGAATATCGAAGGATAATAGATTAGAACTGGAAGGCTGGGTGGTGCAGTGGATAGAGTGCTAGGCCCAGAGGTAGGAAGATCTGAGATCAAACCCAGCCTGAGACACTTATTTAGCTGTGTGACTCTGGGCAAATCATTTACCATCTGTCTGTCTCCGTTTCCTTAACTGTAGAATGGGGATAATTACCTATTTTCAGGGTGGTTGTAAGGATCAAAAGAGATATTTATTTAAAGTGCTTAGCAAGATGCCAGATGCTGGCTCCCTTCCCCTGGAAGGTACCTTAGAGGCCATTTAGTCTAACCCCATCATTTTACAGATGAAGAAACTGAGGTTCAGAGAGGTCACATAGGTAGGAAATTAACAGAGGGAGTATTTGAATCCTGGACGTCTGACTCCAAAGCCAGCACTGTTCCCACTGTACCATCATGCCTCTGAGAGCTAGCAATGCAGGTGAATTTAGTCCATCAGTGCTTTGGGATCACCCAGCCCACATCCCATTTGACTGGCTAGGTTCCTGGTCAATTGTCCTGAGGGTTTTCACAAGGAGAAGGTGAAGTTTCCCACCATGGGAATCTCCCATCAACCCCAAAACTGGCCCTGCTCCCTCTAGGGGTGGGAGTAGGGTGACGTAAACGAGAACTCTGTGTTCCAGAAAACCCCAAAATAACCCACCCACTCCGGTCCAGCTGCTATTTCTGTCCCTCTCGTTTAATTATTCAAACCCCCTTTAGGGACGGAGCTATAAAAAGCTCTCTTACTTGGGGACCCAGGAGATCTGGTCGATTAGCCAGGCTGCTATATCAACAATCCAGGAGGTCCTTGTGGGGTCATTTAATCCACCCACTTTCACAGACTAGTGAGACAACTCCTCTCCCTTTCGTCTGTCCTATTCCATAGGAAGATCTGGAGTCCTAGAATCCAGTGCTTCCCATCCCTAAAGGCTCTGACTACTACCTCATTTCATCATTCTTCCTATCCCTGCCCAGCTTCCACCCTGGAAATTCTACCTGCCTGCAGCCCAGCCTCTTTACAGGGGTATGCTGGTAAATGTTTGACAACTGGCTCTCCAGTTGAAAGTGCATCATTAACGTCTTCTCCATCACTTTCTTAAGCAATTAACAAAACAATAAATGGAGCCCTGATTTATAGCATTTGCCAAATTTCTGAGGTGAGAATTTAACACTTTAAATTGAACAAGTTAACAATTGCCTCTCAGGAGCCTGTATGAGCAGGCTCCCACATATCCCTGAATCTAGCCTTCCTTGCAGTAATGCAGAGCCTACCCTCACCTCTACCCTCCTAAGATCCCTGTTTCCTGTGTGACTTCATGGGAAAAAAATGCTGGATTTTAAATCATTGGATGAGAGTTCAAATCCAGGCTCTTCTACTTACTCTGAATATGACCTTGGGCGAATCACTAACAGAATCACAGGATTTTAGGAAGGGACTTCTCTGACCACCTAGTCTAACCCATGCC
>CM053626.1:210401751-210422655 GCA_028646595.1 Phalanger gymnotis
CCTACCCTCACCTCTACCCTCCTAAGATCCCTGTTTCCTGTGTGACTTCATGGGAAAAAAATGCTGGATTTTAAATCATTGGATGAGAGTTCAAATCCAGGCTCTTCTACTTACTCTGAATATGACCTTGGGCGAATCACTAACAGAATCACAGGATTTTAGGAAGGGACTTCTCTGACCACCTAGTCTAACCCATGCCATATATCGACTACCCTAATACTAAGAAAGGTCTCATGAGTTACACATATCATCTTTCCATGGAGGAATATAAGCAAAACAGTTCCACTTTAGTAAGTCTCTTATGATTTCTCTTTCTTGTTTAGCTTTTCATGCTTCTCTTGATTCTTGTGTTTGAAAATCAAATTTTCTATTCAGCTCTGGTCTTTTTCAGTCACTGAGAAAGCTTGAAAGTCCTCTATTTTATTGAAAATCCATATTTTGCCTTGGAGCATTGTGCTCAGTTTTGTTGGGTAGGTGATTCTTGGTTTTAATCCTAGCTAGAATATCATATTCCAAGCCTTTCAGTCCCTTAATGTGGAATTTGCTAGATCTTGTATTATCCTGATTGTATTTCTGCAATACTGAAATTGTTTCTTTCTGGCTGCTTGCAGTATTTTCTCCTTGATCTGGGAGCTCTGGAATTTCGTGACGATATTCCTAGGAGTTTTCTTTTTGAGATCTTTTTCAAGAGATGATTGGTGGATTCTTTCAATTTCTATTTTACCCTCTGACTCTAGAATATCAGGGCAATTTTCCTTGATAATTTCTTGAAAAATGATGTCTAGTCTCTTTTTTTGATCATGCCTTTCAGGTAGTCCAATAATTTTTAAATTATCTCCCCTGGATCTGTTTTCCAGGTCAGTGGTTTTTCCAATGAGATATTTCACATTGTCTTCCATTTTTTTCATTCCTTTCATTCTGTTTTATAATATCTTGATTTCTCATAAAGTCACTAGCTTCCACTTGCTTTAATCTGATTTTTAAGATAGTATTTTCTTCAGTGGTCTTTTGGACCTCCTTTTCCATTTGGCTAATTCTGCCTTTCAAGGCATTCTTCTCCTCATTGGCTTTTGGGAGCTCCTTTGCCATTTGAGTTAGTCTATTTTTTAAGGTGTTATTTTCCTCAGTATTTTTTTGGGTCTCCTTTAGCAAGTCATTGCTTGTTTTTTGTGATTTTCTTGCATCATTGTCATTTCTCTTCCCAATTTTTCCTCTACTTCCCTACTTGCTTTTCCAAATCCTTTTTGAGCTCTTTCATGGCCTGAGACCAGTCCATATTTTTCTTGGAGGCTTTTGATGTAGGCTGTTTGACTTCATTGACTTCTTCTGGCTGTATGTTTTGATCTTCTTTGTCACCAAAAAAGATTCCAAAGTCTGAGTCTAAATGTGAATCCTTTTTCGCTGCCTGTTCGTGTTCCCAGCCAACTACTTGACCCTTGAGCTTTTTGTCAGGGTATGACTGCTTGTAGAGTAGAGAGTACTTTGTCCCAAGCTTTAGGGGCTATGCTACTTCTACACAGCAAACTCTGCCACACCAGGACCATGACCCAGATCCAAGCAGGCTCTGCATTCCCACTCTGATCTGCCACTTAATTCCTCCCACAGGGTGGGCCTGGGGCCAGAAGCCACCACAGCTGGAGCTCTAGAAGCAGCCCCAGAGCTGCTCCACTTCCTCACCCCCTGGGGCTAGGGCTGACCACACACTCCTTTCACTCCCATCTAGAAATTTTTCAACTAACCTTCTCTGTTGTCTTTGGCATTTGTGGGTTGAGAAGTCTGGTAACTGCCACAGCTCAGTGATTCAGGACCCTATCACCTGTTCTGCCTGGCTCTTGGTCTGGCTGGTCCTGGCGCAGCCCATGCTGGGCTGTGCTCTGCTCTGCTCCCAGCTCCGCATGATAGACCCTTCCCAGTGACCATCCCAGCTCTCCTGGCCTGGAGCCCTGCTTCCCTCTGCTATTTCGTGGGTTCTGCAGCTCTAGAATTTGTTCAGAGCCTTTTTTTACAGGTTTTTGGAGGGACCTGGGGGAGAGTTTAAGCAAGTCTCTGCTTTCCAGACCCCATCTTGGCTCTGCCCCCCAACCTTGGCATCTTTGATGCCTCATCAGGCTCTAAGCACTCCACCGCACCTGCTTCTGCCCATTCCACTTGGGGAGGTGCTTGGGGTATTTATTGAGGTGTGGGTGCTGCACATGCTACAGCTTCTTGGAGCCACAGGTGAGAGTTGGGTGCCAGGTGGACACCAAAGGTGGATGGGCAGCCCTGAAAAGGCTCAGCAAGCCCTCACGTCAGACACGTTAGTCCTGCCTGAACACCCCATATATCCCACACATATAAGAATACACAAAGTCATTGCTATGGGGTTACACTAACAGCAAAGTAGTCAGGTGGTGGCGTTTGAGCTGTTCCGATTCTATGAGGTAGTGGTAAGGAGGGATACCTTCTAGGCAGCAGGCTAGCCTATGCAAAAAAAAACAATGGGAGTAGGAAATAAGCTGTGAGGAAGAGCAAGAAGGCTAGATTGGTCAGATCTCAAAGCTCATGAAGGGGAATAAAAGGTAGGCCCTGGCACTTGTGTTTCATATTTTATTCTAGAGACAACAGTAAGCTACCAAAGCTCATCTAAGCAGGAGAATAACATGGTCAGAACTGTTATTTAGAAATATCGTTTTGCTAGCTGTGTAACTCCAAGATTTTGAACTGGCTATCTGTTCATGGTGGTACCATGAACAGGAACAGGGACATTAAGAAGAAGGTATATTGGGGCAGCTAGGTGGCACAGTGAATAGAGCACCAGCCCTGGAGTCAGGAGGACCTGAATTCAAATCCAGCCTCAGACACTTGACACTTACTTAGCTGTGTGACCTTGGACAAGTCACTTAACCCCAATTGCCTTGCCTTCCCCCCTCCAAAAAAAAAAAAACGTGAGTTTGGGTTTGTCCGTATCTTTTCATCTTTTCCCTAAAAATAATATGAGATACTTTATCAAATGCTTCGATAAAAATCAAGGCAAACAATGTTCATAGTACTCCCTCGTTCTACTAGTTAAGTCATCCTGTCAAAAAAGGAAATAAGTTTAGTGTGGCATGATCTATTCCTTGCAAAGCTGTGTGAGCTCTCTATCTTCACTGTTTCCCTTTCTAGGGTTCACTAACCACAATCTCTTTTATGGTCTTTTCTAAACTTTTCCCAAGAATCAAAATCAAGCTCCCTGGCCTATAGTTTCCAGACTGTTTTCTGCCTTTTTTTTTTTTAAATCAGAACATTTGTCCTTCTCATGATAACTGTTCTGTTTACTAGATCTTTCAAATATTATTCAGAGTAGCTCATCGATCACATCTGTCAGATCTCTGGGGGCCCGAGGATGTAATTCATTTGGACTGGATGACATGGATTTGTTCTGGGCATCGAGGTTCTTTCTTACTAGCTCTTACCCTGTACTACGTACTTACCCTGAGCATCAACACTGTTTTAGGAGTTATTGTTCTGTTATTAATAGTATGGAGGCCATCCTGCTTGGCTATTGCCAGTTATCATTGTCCCATCCACATCAATCATTAGTCCTGTATCTTCTTTGATCCTCTTACTCCCCCCCTCCCTCTAGAGCTAAAATAACCCTTTTGCAGTCCTTGGCTTTCCTCATTGCTCTCAACTGATCCTCACTTTTGCACTCCAGACACTTTTTCTTAACATGTCTATTCCATGCTATTTTATATTTTCTAGTTACCTGCCTTTCTTTTTTTTTCCTTCTTCATACATTTAAAAAATCTAAATAGGTTGGTGAGTTCCCTGTGTAATCACATTGGTCTCTTCAGAAAACTCCAGTTTTTCCTTCCTCAATGGAATTGTTTTCCTTTGTATCTTCAGAATTGCATTCTTGAAAGTATCCTACCCTTCTTGGACTGACTTCCCCTGTATGATTTTAATCCACAGATTCTTGCCTATTCTTCCTCTGAACTCTCCCAAAATCCAGAATGCAAATCCCACTTTGCCTAGCTTTCCTCTCCTCACTCACAAACTATAGAAGGAAATGATTGCTTCCCCCAAGATTCCCATCTTTTCTACTCAGCAACCAGTTGTTCCCTGTTATTGAGAATCCAAGATAATCTAGAATTTCTTCTTTCTGATTCATCCAAAAAGCTGGCAGATGAAATGATGAATAAAGCAAATCAAGAAGTTATCTGCTACTTTGCTTTATGATAATAATGGGTAGCATTTATATTAGCACCCACTACATTCTAGGCACTATGCTAAGTGTTTTACAAATGTTTCATTTAATCCTCACAATAACCTGTGACACAGAAAAAATCTGAGAGACATAATTTGGGGGGTAATTTTATTAATCATGCTAATTAATAAAAGGCGTCAGTGACACTCTTGAATGCCAAAGACCCCTCATGGAACCCACTCAAAGCTTATATGCCTTTGGAAGAGTTGGTCTTCCTGAAGATGGCAATTGATTCTGATTGGTTAACAAGTAATGAGAGAATGAGTATTGTAATAAGAGATGGACCTATTCTAGTGAGGGACTGGGAGACTTCGATCATGTCATTTACTTCCAAATCACCCCCAGCCTTGGGCAATTTGATCAAAGAGGGTTAAGTCACTTGCCCAGAGTCACCCAAACCTTTGTAAAACACAATGAGCTTCCCCATCTGGGCATAGTCTGAACAAGATTGAGGAGGAAGTTAACCCACCTCATTATCAGCAGTCTTTCAGATGTTGGTTTGGCCTAGTAGTGAATAAGATTCCAGAGAGGGATGAATCCTGTTTCTCCCCAACAGTAACAATTAGTTACTTAATAAACATTTCTCTCAGACCTTACGAGGTTTATTGCTCCCAATTTACAGCTAAAGAAACTAAGGCCAACAGAGGTTAACTGACTTTACCCAAGGTCACCCAGCTAATAAGTGCCTGACGCTGGATTTGAACTCTGGTCTTCTTGACTCTAGACTCAGCACTTAAGCACAGAGTGTATGATAGTAGTTATCTAGATAGTGGAACTCTCATCCTCCCACTGTATAGTAACTCTATGCCAGGCTTATGATCTATTTCCTAAACTCCTCCTCATCTATTTCCTTTTTCTATCAAGGTAATCTTTAATGTACCCCAGTGACAAAATGTCTTTGTTTTTCTCTTTCTTGATACTCATCCAAATGGACTTCACCTCTCTTGTTCTTGGATTTCCTCACCTGAATAGTCTTTCTTAATATACTATACTACCCCACCTCCCTTTTTCCTACTCTGTTTCTTTCGAAGAAATTAATGCCATCCGAAGCCATATTGTGGTGAGTTTTATCCCACCAGGTCTGTGTGATACCTACGAGACTGAGTTGGCCTCCTTGCCTTACAAACCTCTTATTTCTCTTCCTTGTTACCTAAACTTTGAGTGTTTGTATGCAGAGACATTAAAGGCCAAGGATTTTACTTCTGTCAACTTCTTTGGATTTTGAGAGTGTCTCCTTTGCTTTATTTCTTCCTTCTTTGTAGCTACTCTCTATATAGTATTTAATTTGGTGAATGTACAAACGTAGTTAAATTTAGCCTCTCAAGACCTGTATCTGTAAATCAAGAGGTTTTACTAGATGACCTCCAAGGTCCATTCCAGCTCTGCAACCATGATTCTATGACTCAGTTGGTCAGTCTTGGCCACAGAGAGAATGATTCCCAGACATAATGATTGGTCATTGTTGTTCAGTCTCTTTCAGTCATGCCCAAATTTTCATGACCCCATTTGGGGTTTTCTTGACAAAGATACTAGAGTGGTTTCCCATTTCCTTCTCCAACTCATTTTACATATGAGGAAACTGAGGCAAAGAGGTTTTAAGTGACTTGCCCAGAGTCACACAGCTGGTAAGTGTCTGAAGCCAGATTTTAACTCAGGTCTTCCTGGTTCTGGGCCTGGCCCTCTATCCGTTGTGCCACCAGCCACCCCTTAGGGCTTCGTAAGCACCTGAGCTGGGCTTTAAAGAAAATTAGACATTCTATGAGGAAACTAAGTGGATAGAGCACTGGCTCAGGAGTCAGGAAGACTCGTGTTCAAATCTGGCCTCAGACACTTACTAGCTGTATGACAGGTCACTTAACCTCTGTTTGCCTTAATCCTTTGGAGAAGAAAATGGCAAACCATTCCAGTATCTTTGCCAAGAAAACTCCATGGACAATATGGTCCGTGGGGTCACAAAGAGTCAGAGACCACTGAACAACAATAACGAGCCATTCTACAAAGCACAGGTAAGGAAAGATCTCAGTCTAGGTGTGAGAAAATAGCCTGAAAGAAGGATGGAGTCAGGAGATAGAATGTTTTGTACAGGAAACAGCTAGCAAGCCAGTTTGAGTAGAACAGAAAGTATGTGATGGGAGTAATTAGTTTGAAATAAGACAGGAAAAGTTGGGGAGAGCCAGACTGTGAAGGGCTTTCAATGCCAAGTTGAAGAATTGTATTTTATACCAGAGGCAATAAAAAGCCACTGAAGATTTTTGCAGTCGCATAGTTGGATATGTGTTTCAGGAATCTTATTTTGGCAGTTTTGTAGTTGATGGACTGGAGGAGGGAGCTTCTGGAAGTAAGGAGGACAATTAGGCTATTTCAATAGTCCAAGCAAGAGGAGATGAAGTCCTGAAGTATTCAAGAGGCTACATGGGTAGGGAGAGGGGAGAGGTGGGAGATGGGATGTGGAGGAGAGGTAGAATGGATAAGACTTGGCAATTAGTTGGATATGGGGGAGGGGGGAAAGGGAAGCTTCCAGAATGACTCTAAGATTGTGAATCTGGGTGACTGAGAGAAAGATGGTGGAATCCTAAGCAGAAACAGCACCATTTGGAGAAGGGGTGGGTTTGAGGGGAAAATATGAATTCTACTTTGGACAAGTTGAGTTTGAAATGTGAAGACTATGTGACGGCTATATGAAGACGTCCAGCCATGAGTCAGTAATATGAAAATGCAATTCAGGAAAGAGATTGGGGCTGGATGCATACATTGAGAAACATCTGAGTAAAGTTGGTAATTGAACCCATGGGAGCTGATGAAATCACCAAGGGAGAGAATAGAGAGGAAAGAAGAGAAAAGGGCCCAGGACAGAGCCTTGGGGGATGCCTACAACTTAGTGGGTGGCAGAGAGATAATGATCTGGTAAAAGAGGTTGAGAAAGAACAATCCATCAGGTGGGAGGAGAACCAAGAATGTCTCAGAATCCAAGGGAGGAAAAAGTGTCTGGGAGGAGAGAATGGTGCTCAGAGCCACAAGCTGAAGAGGAGTTGGGTAGAATGAGAATTATGAAAAAGCCATCGGATTTAGCAGCCAGTAACCTCTTAAAGAGCCTTTTCAGTCAGTGGTAGGGTTGTAATCCAGTTTACAAAGGATTCCTGGGGGCAGCAGAGCGAGGGTTCTAACCTGGGGTATGAAAGGAAATTCTCTGGGGGATTATCTTCACTGTACCTGGAGGTTAGATAGCAAGAAGGACTTTTTTCTTCTCTGGGTCTTAAGAGACAGGCGTTAGCTTTACCTTGCCTACATGGCCCTGAAGTAAGCCAATGAGGTAATTGAAACAACTTGCTTCCTAGGCAGCCTCCTTATCAATTTGCCACGGAGTCCCTTGGTCAACCCTTTTCACCATGGGTACTTGGGTGAGGGCTCTACCCAACTTCTGTAATGGAGGGAACAGAAGGTTGTCCTGGTTGCCATGGTGACACAGGGTTGTTATATGACTGAAGAGGCCTAGATGTGAGGAGTGTGTTATCCAACTCTGGGGGGAGAGAGGCAACCTACATAAGCCTGGGAGAACGAGTGGGTCAGTCAATAAGCATTTGTTAAGCACTTAGTCTGTCTTAGGAAGAAAGAAAAGATCAAGGGACCATAGTGATTCATGCAAACAATGAAATACCAATATGGAGATGAAGACCCAGATCTGTGGTCACGGAGACAGAAACATGGAGAGGTAGAGAGATAGGGACAGTGTGACATACATACAAAATCAGTAATTCTCATTAATGATAATGATCGAAGAGGAAGTATGGTGTGGTGGAAAGAGCACATTTCTAAATCTCAGTTTTCTCATCTATAACCTGGAGATGATAATATTTGTACTACCTCCCTCGCAGAAGTATTGTGGGTAAAATGCTTTATGCCATGGTAGGCACTTAATAAAAGGTTTATGGAATTTAATTAAATCTTTGAAAGATATAGAGATATATGATGTTATGATTTATCATAATAATGACTCATGTTTACCTAGGGTTTTAAGCACATACAGACAAGAATAGTCACATAGAGTAGAGTAGAAGGAGTACCGGACCTGGAGTCAAAGGAAATGGCTTACAATCCTGCTTCTGGTGCTCACTACCTATATGACCTTGGAGAAAGAAATGGCAAACCACTTCAGTATCTTTGCCAAGAAAACCCCAAGTGGAGCCATAAAGAGTCAGATGTGACTGGAAAATGACTGCACAACAATCTATATGACCTTAGACCAGTCACTTATCTTTGATCTTTAGTTTTATCACCTGTAAAACTATGGGATTGGAGTGGATGGCCTTTGAGGTCACTTCCAGCTAGGACCCTAGAATCCAATATAGAGCAGACATGGAGTCATAGATAGCTTTAGAGAGCCTTAAGCTTCTGTAGAAAATGGTTTGGCTTAATACAGAAAATGAGATCCAAAGTCAGAGGGTAGTTGGAAGTGAGGTTGGGCCTTGGAGGAGAAGGCCAGTTTTAGACCAGGCCAGGCCCCCCATTGTCCTATTCTCTGGGAGGCAGCATGGGACCTGAGGGGTTAAAAAGTAGCTTTGGGTTTCACACTTAAGCCTATTTTAGGGGTTTGTTCCCACACATTCCTAGTTAGCGGCTGTGGCTCCTGTGACAGTTCTGGCCTCACTCTACTGCTGCTGCTAGTGCTGCTGCTGCTAATGCTGCAGGGGGAAGATGTTTTGGGGTTGCTAGGCAACAACCAGCTTGAGTACCAGCAGGGAGTGGGGGAAGAATCCTGAGTTTGGGCTAGAGGGCCTGAAGTAGTCAGTAGAGGAAGGGATAAGGTTTCAGGTTGCTCTTTCTTACCTAATCCTTTGGGATCAGATAGTGGTGGTTAAATGAAATATGAGAGAACTACTCAGATATGTTACTAGGTATAATACTGTGTGATTGTGTGTCTATACACATGATGTTATGTGTTGTGGTATATCACTAGGATTTGGCAGAATAAAAAAATTTAAAAAAATTTAAAAAATTAAAAAAAGATTTGGCAGAATACGAGGCATTATTGGAATACATCAATGGTAGTACATACTTTGTTCAACAGAAACAAATTTAATAAAGAGTTAGGGGCAGGGGTGGTTGTGGAATAGTTTAGTATGTCCGAAGTGAAATTCACGAACCTGGGAAGACAGTGGCAACATTTGATGAAAAACTTCTGAATAAAGAGAAACAAAAGTGATATTTTTGTGAGAGGCTACTACAGACCACCCAGGCAGACAGAGGATGTGCAAACTACTATCCTAATTCAGATCATAAAATTGGCACTGAAGCAAAATAAAGAAGGGGGGGAAAATTCCAAGTAGGTATTGATCTGCTAGAAGTCTCATTCAACTAAAAGCAGAGGATCTGAATTTTTGCCTTACCTTGCTTATATCACACCTCACCTGGTCTGCCCAAGCTCTGAATTTACATGGATCAAGTCTAGTCTTGGAGGCAGCATCTCAAATCACTAGTTCTTTGACTTTTTTGTCTCCCCAGAGTTTATTCTGGTAAAATCTCTGAATATAGCTTCTGTTTAGATCTCCTCAGTTGTGGGTAAAAATATTTCCCCCCACCGAGATCCCATACAAAGTCTCCACAGATGTAAATAAAAGGTCTCTCCAAGATCCAATAACAACATCATGAACAACTCAGGGTTACAATTAACTTATTAGGTATAGGACAAAATATATTTTACCATAAAGAAAATACTAAGAATGCAAAGAACTCACAAGAGCAAAGAACTCACAAATGCAGAAAACACACAAAGAACTCATAATAGCCCATAAACAATCAACAAACTCTTCTTCTCTTTTCAGTGAGTTCCACTTTTGACAGTGTCCTAAAGTACTCAAGATGTATAGCACTTCACTGTCCCTTGGGCTATTCTGGAAGGAAGGAACGAACGAACGAACGAACAAAGGAAGGACTACATGAATGAAAAAGCATTTGTTATGTGACAAGCACTATGCTAAGAGATAGGAACACAAATAGAAAAGCAAGACAGCCCCTGCTCTAAATGAGCTTCTCATTCTAGTGGGGGACACAGCACCCATAGAAGGGGTCAGCTGCAGGACACATGGACTGGCCTGGTAGTCTGGAGGTTGCAGCAGCAAGTCACATTGTAAGGCCCAGTTTAGGGCATAGTGACAGGGCAGATGAGAAGGGAAGAGGAGGGAATAAGCATTTATTAAGCATCCATTATGTGCCAAACACTTTACAAATATTAGAAGGGAAACCACGGTGGTCCAGAAACCTCAGCAACAAGGTGGATGATAAGGCTGCAAGTTCATCCCTTTGCCCATAAGGCAGTGTGCATTGTTCAATATATTATTATTGAAGAGGATAGCAAAGTGTTCCTTCACAGCAGGCTTTGTTTTCTCACAGTGTAGGAGCAGCCCCCCAGTGCAGCTGCTGCCCATTTTTCCCCATTTCATCCCCCAATCTTTACTGTCCATAGTCCTAGGAAAGGATGGAGTCAAAGATATCCCATCTTCAGCTTCTCCTATGCCTCCTCCTGCTGGGGAAGAGAAAGAAGCATGATGGAATTTGACGAGGCGGTTGCCATGTTCCCTGGAGCTGAGGCCACGGACACCATAGATCAACGGCAGCCGACCTAGGCAGAGCCCACTGCTGTAGATTTTGCAGTAGTTATTGCCTACCCTACCTCCCATCTCAACAATGACTTGTCAATAATTCCCAGGTAATATCTATCTTCCTAGATTGAAGGGACAGGCACTTGGTACCCTTAGACAGACAACACCCAACATTTTAATGAGTCCTGCTTTCATCCCACAGAGACTCTGTTACAGCTTGTAGTCCCCTAGAAGGGAAACATACTTGGGGTTAATAGACAAGGAATCCCCATTCAATGAGGACCTACATCATCTGAATACTTAATAGTAACAAGGGAGTACAAAGTCCAGTCCCTTGCTGATCTTCCTTCCAACACCATGAATAACATGGGCAATCATCTTCTCACAACAAGAGCCATGCTATTTATGAAATTCCCCTTTTCCATAGAAGACTGGATGTCTAAACTTTCAAACTGAGGACTGCCTATGGGACAACCCCCAAGTCTAGTACTGCCTTTTAAATCTCACTTCTCTTGCTAAAAGACCAGATACTAGAACTCAAATTTGGGGCTACTAAAGAGCCAATCCTGAGGAATTCTCACTTCTTGTCTATGTAGTTCCCTTCTTCATGGCTGCTATGTGCTTGAGAAGTTATGATGTTGACTTTCCTACACTGGGAGTTGTGGAAATTTTCCTCTTAGCCTATGTGAGCCAGTACAGGACATCCCTGCTATGAGCCTATACTCTAAGACAGCCATTAATGTTTGCTAGGGAGAGAACCTCCCAGGACCTGTGCTCTCAAGATCTCTTAAAAGAAAAAGGTAAAAGGTGAAGAAAGTCCAATAACTATATTGTAGATCTATAGACTCCCTTTTATAAGTATTTATAGACTCCCTTTTATAAGTCAGCACAAAGGTGTGGGTCCTCCCCAAACAATCTATCACTTAACAGTGGGAGTCAACCAGTTCATTTTGGAAGCAGCTTTCATCAATGATACCTGTTTCCCAGGAGTTGCAAAGGGCATGTCGGTACTCTCTACAGGAAGATACACTCAAAGTCCCATATAGAATCACCACCCTGTAAACTCATCAAACTGATCAGGAAACTCCCTTGATCAACCCAGTTCCAACTCTTGAAATTGTCTGAGTCATATGATTGCCTAGGGAGGTAAATGCTAGGAAAAAAGGGCCCCTACACATAAAAATGTTTATAGCAGCATTTCATGGCAGTAAGGAACTGGAAATAAGGTAGATGCCCATGGATTAAGGAGCAGTTATACAAATTATGATGTTATGGAATATCAATCTACTGTAAGGAAAGGGAAATGAAGGTGATGAAAAAAGCAAAATATGTCAATACATAAAAAAGGAAAGAAATTGCTTGAGATAACAGTGAAAAGAGGTACTTCCTTGGCCTTAATTCTAGGCAAAGAAGAAAAACTAACCAGAGAGGTTTAAGTGACAGAAACCCTTAGAGAAAGTGACTATGTCATCTCTATAATTGTGAAGAGGAAAATACATTGGGCATAATCAGATGCATACTTTAGACCAGTGGTTTTCAAAATGGGACCTAGGGCCTGCTAAGGAGCCACTGCCTGACCTTAGAGACTATGTGATCAGTCAATAGAAGGTGGGGAAATGGTCATCTCATCCTCCCCACAATAGCCATTCATGGAGCTTGTCTCCAACACCACTGTACCCACTGTTAACTAGGCAGCTAGGTGGCACAGTGAGTACAATGCTGGACCTGGAGTCAGGAAATCTGAGTTAAATCTGGCTTAGATATTTCCTAGCTGTGTGACTGGGTATTTAATTCATTTAACTTCTCTCTGCCTAACTCATAGAATTGTTGTGAGGATAAAATGAGAAAATATTTGTAAAGTGCTTCGCAAACCTTAAAGCACTATGTAAATGTTAATTATTATTATCATCTCCCGATACTCCCTAACTCTGCCTCCTCTTTTGGCTTTGTAAATGTCCAGTTTCTCCCTTTCTGAGCTGGGCTTTGGCCTTTTAACACATTCATAACAGAACCATTATTCAGGCATCCACATCAGCAGCTATACAGGTGCCACTGAGGAAATCCTTCCCCACCACCACCCCAGGACACCTACCCCCTTATCACACAGATCACTTGGTGGTTATAGCAGGTACCCATAAGGGGGTGGCCTCTATGCTCTGTGTCAGTGAATAGTGACTAAGAGACCTCTCTCATTTTCATTTTGAGTGGAACAGAATGAGTCTCCCAGGCTGAATAACAATGGATGGATTGTGATATGCATATCAGATCTCTACATTACCTCCCTCCCCACCAAAAAAAATTCATCCCTCTTTTGAACATCTCAATTTTTGTTCAGGGCAGAAACTTACTGTACTAACAATTATTTTTATAATATATAATATTTTATTATAAATATATTATAATAGATGATGTGATGTGATATGATATGATATAATAAAATAATAATATATACATATATAATAATTATTTCCTTAAAAAGTTATCTTTCTACAGGGCACCACTGACCTTCCAGCCACCTACATTCACAACCTGAGTATCATCCTTAACTCCTCACTTTCACTCATTCCTCACATCTAATAGGTTACCATATCTTTTTGTTTCTCCTGCCATAACATCCTACATCTGGCACCTTCTCTTCACTTACAGAGCCACCATCCCAGTTTTGGCTCTCCTTGCCTGTTGCCTGGACTATTTCAATAACCTCTCGTTGGTCTCCCTTCCTCGTGTTTCTCCCTTCTCTGATCCACCTTCTATACAACTGCCAAAGTGGTTTTCCCAAAATGGCCTGACTATGGAACTCACCTACTCAATAAACTCCAGGGACTCCTTATTGGTTTTAGGAGCAAATATTATTTTATCCTTACCTCATCTTTTTAAAATATCTATTTTGTGTAAGTTTGATAATGTAAATGATTATTAGTATAGTAAGTTTCTAGATACAATTTATAAATAAATAAATATATACATATGGGGGGGTGTTCAAAATGTTTTTTACTAAGAGTACATGTTTAAAAATGTTCAGAGACCACCATTCTAGGCATTAGGAGAACAGATTTTTTAAAAAATCAAAGAACAGATACACATCCCTGCATTATCAGAGACAATAAAAAGGAATTACTTCTAGAATAAAGAAAATATTATAGTTGGGAGGGACCTCAGGGACCATCTAGTCCAACCCATACTTGCAAAGCTATCTCCTCTAGAATCTTCTTCTTTTTTTTTTTTTTTTAAGGCAATCAGGCTTTACTGAGTTGCCCAAGGTCACGCAGCTAGTAAGTGTCTGAGGCAGGATTTGAACTCAAGTCCTCCTGTCACCAGGGCCAGTGCCCTATCCCTAGCTGCCCCTAGAACCTTCCTGACAAGTGGTCATACAACCTTTGCTTGAAGATCTCTATCAAAGAGAATGTCACCCCTTCCTGAGGCAGCCCATTCTACACTAAGATGGTTCAAATGGTGAGGAAGCTTTTCTTTACATCAGGTTGAAATTTGCCTACATGCCATTTCTATCCATTGCTTCTAGTGATAAACTGAGGGCCAAGCAAAACAAATTGAATCCCTCTTGCACACAACAGCCTTTTAAATACTTGAAGAACACGTCATTGTAAACACTCTCTTCTCCAAAGTAGACATCCCTGGCTCCTTCAAGGGATTCTACAGGATGTCAAACTCCCCTGATATTTCTTAGATGAAGAGATGCCGTGCTGTGTCGTCACCATCTTGTACTTGTATGCAGGGAAGTGGCTTAGTGGATAGAGCACTGGGCCTGGAATCAGGAAGACCTGAAGTCAAATCCAGCATCAGACTCTTACTAACTGTACAAATCACTTAATATCTCTCTGCCTCAGCTTCCTCAACTATAAAATGGGAGCAATAATAGCACCTACCTTGCATAGTTGTTTCAAAGATCAAATGAGTATTTGTAAAGCAAGCAGGGCAATGCCTGGGGTATAGTAGGTACTGTGTAAATGCTTATTCCCCTCCCCCGCCCGCCACCCCAAAGTTGATTTTTAGGAAGCCAAGTATAAAACATCATGTTTATCTCTATTAAATTTCATCTTATTAGAATCAGCCTTATGTTTTAGATCTCTTGGGATCCCATCTCTGTCATACAATGCTCTTCCCAGATTTTTGCTAACTACAAATTTAGTGAACATGCCGTATATACTTTTTTAAAATAAAAAAAGATTAAAATAATTTTGATAAAATATTTTGATAACTTTTTAATAAAAATATTCTATGATACGTGGTCAAGCTCTGAGCCTGAGAAATTCACCGCTTTTCAGCTCTTTTAAGGTAAACTACTCTTCCTGGCTTAAAGTTTAATCCTCTTTGATTCAGCCCCCTCCCCTTGTTGCCCTCACAAGGACCACAGTATTGCTACAACAAACTAAAGCCCTTCAGCATTGATCTACTGTCTTCAGAAATAGCCAGGGAAGCTCAGTTCCTAGTACACATCATGGGATGTGTTCTAATCCAACTCACCTCCCTGTCCTCCATTCCTTTGGAAAATTGATTTTTGCAGAGTTTTTTTTTCAGTCACAGAAACTCATAAATATCTTCTGAGATGTATCTGGTTATGACCTGCAGTGGTAGAAGGAGTATACACACTAATAAGGTTAGGGATCATTGAAATACTGTTGTATACTCAACTACTAGATAAGGGGGACAGTGTTATGGTCATTGTGTTTCTAGATGATAGTAATACATTTGACAGTATTTAATGGTTGGTTGGTTGTTGGCCTTTGTCTTCACATGTCACCATGTCAGGATCAAGGTACAGTGTGTCCTACTGTGGCTGATCAGACCAATAAGAGCTCAGAAGGCTCTACCACAGGTCAGGCACAAATAGTCCATATGAACATTTGGAGTGGAGATGTCTCTAAATTTGTGCATCTCATGTTTCTTTTGAGCTACCACAGTTCTGCTCTGCTCATAGAATACAGCACCTTCCTTACTGAGGGCACACCAGGTGGGGTGGTTCTATGCCAGTATCTCCCACGTTTCTCACAACAGATTCCAAAGTTCTTCAGAAAAACCCTGAAAGTGTCCTTGTATTATTTCTTCTGACCTCCATGTGAATGCTTGCCTTATGTGAATTCTCTGTAAAACAGTCTTTTAGGCAAACATACTTTTGGCATTCAAACCACATGGCCTGCCCATTGGAGTTGTGCTCTCTGCAGGGGAGTTTGAATGCTTGGCAGTTCAGCTTGAGAGAAGACCTCAGTGTCAGGGACCTTATCTTGCCAGGTGATCTTCAGAGTTTTCCCAAGACAATTCAAATGGAAGTGATTCAGTTTCCTGGCATGGCACTGGTATACTGTCCTGGCTTCACAGGCACACAACAATGAGGTCAGCAAATGGCTCTGTAGATGTTCAGTCTGATAGGCAGCATAATACCTTTGCTCTCCCACACTTTCCTTCGGAGCCTCCCAAACACTGAGCTGGCTCTGGCAATGTGTGCATCAACCTCATCATCTATGTAGACATCCCTGGAAAATATACTGCCAAGGTAAATGAACTTATCCACAGCATCCAAATTTAATGGCACCCATGTGGACGAGGTAGAGATCTGAGGAATGAGAGATAGTATAGTTAGATGAATTATTAGTTGGATGAACGACTCTAAGCAGAGTAAGTGACGATTTCAGATTACCCTTTCCCTGCCTCTCCTCCTACTTCTTGTATTTCTATTTATGGTCCCACCATTCTCTGAGTCATCTAAGTTGGAAAGCTCAGTTATCCTCAACTCTTCCCTCTCCATCCATAGCTAATCAGTTGCCAAGTCCTATTGAATCTCCCTCACATTATAGTTCACATCTACCTCCTCCTTTCCATGTTTACTGCTAACATCCTAGTTTAGGCCTTTGTTATCTTTCATCTGAACAATTGCCATAGTCTCCCAATGGAATTTTCTATCCCCAGATTATCCTCTCTCCAATCTTACTTCTCATTGCTGGAGTAATCTTCCCAATCCATCTTGGCCCTTACCCTGCTTGAAAAACCTTCAGTGGTAAACACAGGAATGTAACACATTAAAAAAGCAATATTTGTGTGAACTGATGTAGATTGAAGTTAAATAGAACCAAGAAAACAATATCCATAATGACTACAACAATGTAAATAGGAAGAATGTTAAAACAAAAATGACTAAGCAAGAGTTGAGAAAACGCAACTCCCTACTTTCATTGCAGAGATTACAGATATTGGTAAAGAGTATAACATATACCGTTAAACTCACTCAATATGTTGGTGGTTTGGAGTTACCACATTTTGACTCTACATTACAGTTTTAGAGATGGTGCTTAGAGTGCTTAGAGATGGGAGCAATGAAATTAAAAAGAAAAGAGATTGGGAAAAGAGAATTAGACCTAGTGTACACAGAGGACATCCTTGCTGGATGAAACACAACTGTGAGAATTTTGAAGGACTTATTCCCAAGTTATCTAAGAAACGGAAAAATACCAAATCTTGTATCTTATTTCTGTGTGTGTGTGTGTGTGTGTGTGTGTGGCGGGGGGGGGGGCTGGGGGGGAAGCCAAGAAAATAGCAACCACTGACCTATAGATCATCAATATAAACATTTTTATGAGAATCAACTACACATTCATTGAGGGCATATTCAATGAGAGTATAAGTAGGGAATAGGCAGGTCTTCATGAGCAATATTCCACAGGAGACCACATCTTTTTTTGTCACACAATTAGCAGAAAGATTTAGAAGCCATGAGATCCCATTCTGCTTATTGGTGGTTTTTTTTTTTTAAATATAAAAAGCATTTGATTCCATAGGACAGAAATACTACCTTAAAGTTCTCTTCCAAAAAAGCTGTCTCCCATCCATGCATCAAAATTATTGACTCTTTGAAACACATGACAACTTTGTTTGACAGCCATCAATATTAGAAGAGGTATAAAACCTGGAGGTGAGTACTTGATAAACATGTTTAGCATTGCAAAGGACATGCAGTGTTGAGTTCAGGTTGAAAAGTGATGATCCTGTTTTCAGTCCATATCGTGCTGATTACATGAAACTCTGGGATGTTGCGGAAGTTCGTGAGAGAGATCTAGAACCACTCGAAAGAGTTTGTTAGAACCATCCACCCACAAAAAATCAAGTGGATGAGAAACAGAAGGCCCATTTTATGATATGGAGTTAAGTGAACCATTTGGGCCCAGATTAAAAAGGAGGAGGAAAGTGAACTGAATTACCTTCAGGAGATGACAAGGCTCCTTTAATAACACCAAACTTCTTTCATAATAAAAGACCTGTCTTTGAAATACCAATATGCTACCAGTGTTTTTATATGACTACAAATAATGGAATGCTACAGTCTCCAAGGAATTAAATGTAACCAATGTCCAGAATGCAACTAGTGCTTATACATTGTCTTCTTTTCTTTTCATAGATTGATATATTTTGTTCTTATATCACTTTTTGCTGTTGTTCAGTCATGACCCCATTTCAGGTTTTATTGGTAAACATGCTGGAGTGGTTTGCTATTTCCTTTTCCAGCTCATTTTATAGATGAGGAAACTGAGGCAAACAGAACTAAGTGACTTGCCCAAGGTCACACAGCTAGTAAGTGTCTGAGGCCAGATTTGAACTCCAAGGCCAGTACTCTCTCCACTGCATCACCTAGCTGCCCATTTTTACATCACCTAACTTTCCTAATGTATCCCTTCCCCTCTCCTTACCCCTCCCTGAGAGACATCCCTTATAACAAAGAATAAAAAAAGAAAGGAAAAAAGACAATTTGGCAAAACTAAACAACATATTCAAAAATTCTGTTATATACAATGTTAATACCCATAGTCCTCCACCTCTTTAAAGATAGAAGATGTCTTTTTAATATCTCCTTTGGAAAGAAGTAAACCTACTCTATCTGTTATTTTTCCTTATTAGAATGTGAATTCTTTGAGAGCTGGAATTAGCTTAATCTTTTCATTTGTAGCCTCTGAACCTGGCACAATGCTTTGTACATAGAAAGACTTTAATAAATTTACTTTTTCATTCATTTATACATTTATTGGCCACAAGTTTGGTTGTTTTAAATCTCGCAACATTCAGTTTTGATTGTTTTATAATTGTTGTTTTTTTACATTTATATTGTTATAGTCATTATATTTATCATTTTCCTGATTCTGCTCCCTTCACTTTGCCTCTGTTCATATAGGTCTTCTGATACTTCTCTGTATCTCCATGTTGATAATTGCTTTTATGGTAGAGTGATATTTTATTACATTTACATGCCACCCTAAATTATGGACATCTATTTTGTTTCTTTGCTACTACAAAAAGTACTACTGTAAAAATTTTTGCATATATGGGGCCTTTCTTTTAATCATTATTTCCTTTGGATATATGTTTAGGAATGAGACATCTGGCATTGCCCTTTTGTCTATTTGAACTATTGTTACTAATACTGAGGATTCCCCTTTGCTCCCTCTCAAGAGTAAAGTAATCCTGTCATTTTTGTTTGTTTGGTTTTTTCCCAGGAGTTGGGGGGAACTCTGCACTCTTTCTGACCCAATCCAAGTATAAAGATTGTGGAGAGGCAGAGAGATTTAAGGGCTAACACACAGGCTGAGTAAGATAGCAGAGGCATAACAAAGCACATGGGCATACTGGATAGAATGCTCACCCCTTCCTACTGTTTGCCCAGGGCTGAGATTTGGGCTGCATTTCCTTTCTCCTCATGCCAGGTTATGCGCATTCCTGGCTGCTGTTGGGCAATGGGCTTGCCACAATTGACTTTGGGACTGAGGCACTGCAGACACAGCCTAAAAGAGTCTTTTTAGTCACCATTAAATCCAGGGGGCTGGGAAAGCTCTGGCAGTTATCAGGGCAAAGCGTTGATAGGCTAGGGAGATGAGGAGTGAGCAGTTTCAGGAGAGATGGGTCAGAGTAGGAGCCAGAGCAGCCCATCTGTAATGACCATTCTGAGAACTGAGTCCAGAATTTCCTGCGAGCCAGAGAAGCTTCTGAAAATCTCAGCAATTTTGGTAGGTGGGAAAATATTTCAAACCCCAATTATTCCTTTCCAGCTTCCTCTACTTTTCAGTGTTAATAATCTCTACCCAAGAGAGACCCCCCACACGCAACTACTTCCTTCTTCCCTATCTATGTCTTATGGGAGCAGGTGATTCAGGACTCTGTCCCCTATATACCCCAAAGATGTGGAAAGAAGAGCAGGAAGAGGTTTGGAGAAGATTAGGCAAAGATGTCGACAGTTTCTTTACAGTTTTACCACACTGCATTCAATAAAACAAATGATCACTTAAAAAAGTCAGTTTCCTATGTAACAGGAATATAGAGGGCCAAACTTAATGAGTGAATTTCCCAGATTCTTTAGCATTTAGCAAATTACACTTTTTTTGTAATTCTCCAACAATTCATAGGCATAATCAATATTACCTCCCAGATCAGGGGTTCTTAACCTGAGATCTGTGAACTTTTAAATATACAAGAACCAAATTGTATTAAAATGAGGTTATCTATCTATCCATCTATCTATCTAATGCAGTTATCTATATTATATATGTTATATGTGCATGTCATATATACTTATGTAACTGCATTTTAATACAGTTTGGTTCCTTTGTAACCTTGTGTATTTTATTAATTTTTAATATTATTCCGTGAATAGTTAAATTGATTTCGTCAGCCTGTTGAAGGGGTCTGTGACACAAACAGTTATTAACTAGATCAGCACTGAACCCAAGTTAGTGAGTGTCCTTCTGGTCCAGCAGTAGGGTTTGTTGGGATGGGAAGTTGACACAGGTGTGCTAGAGAGGATTTTCTCAGAGGTGTATAAGTAGGGTCTTTTTCATTGGCTAATTAATTAACAAAGTGACCAACTGCTTTTCTGTAGGCTTCAGGGCTGGATGGGAGCTGCACTAATACTACCATATCTTACCTAAGCTGCTCCAAGTTTGTCACATTAAAATAAGAGTCCTAAATGGGGTTATTGCCCTTAAGAGTCACATGCTGGGTGTGACCAGGCTGCAATATACAATAGCAAATAAGGAACTGTGAAAAAAGAGTCAGAGTAAAGAATGTCATTAAGGAAATAGATTTTCA
>CM053626.1:210423155-210529381 GCA_028646595.1 Phalanger gymnotis
AGAGAGAGAGAGAGACAGAGACAGAGACAGAGAGAGAAACAATAAGAATAATCAGCTGGAGGAGAAAGGGATAGAACTAAATGTATGTATTAAAGACTCTAGGCTCATTTTCCCAACTCTCATTTTGTTAGGCTGGTTCCCCACACAGCAGCTACTTCTCTCCTGCAGGTTCTAGGGGGTAACCCTGAGGGGCATTGGTTTTTAATATTATCATCTCTTATGAGCCCCCATCTGGTGTGTTCCTCCCACTGTCTTTGACTGGTTAACATCTCCCCAATAACAATTAAACAATTAACAGAGGGACATGAGTTGAAAAAGGGAATTCTAGGTGAATGACTTTAATTTTTTCAATTGAGGTCCTCAACTGAGAGGGTGGGGGGGAAGATCAGGGGTAGGCTTAAAGAGAAGTGAGAAGGTTCAATAAATTTTAAAAAATCATGGATCCAGATGAAGATCTAGACACTCATGGCTCATCTATTGAGTATGCAGATGATGCAAAGCTAGGAGGGACAGCCTTAGTTTCCCCATCTGTAAAGTGTGGACAATAATACTTGTGCTACTGGGCCTGCCTATATCCACGGGACTGTTGTGGGGAAATTATTTCACAAACGTTAAAACACTTAAGTAAATGTGAGTTATTATTATCAGCCTTTTTTGTTACCTATATTTGAATTCCTATCTTGGCTTTCTTCCCAGTACTTTAGTTCTTCTAGACCTAGAGTCCAGCTTTGCTCTCCATCTACCCACCCAATCCTCAATTCAATTCAGTTCAACAAATGTTTTTTAAATGCCTACTATATTCAAGTCACTGTTTGTGGGGACTGGTATGTTGATAATGAGTCAGTCTTCTTGAATGCTGGGTCCTTGAGCCTATCTATGAATCTCCCTGATACTGCCTGCTTGGATCTCTGCCTCACCTGTCTCTTGAGATATCCTCCTGTCATCCAGTGTCAGAGATTTCTTATACTAACTCCCCACCTGTCTCAGTTTCATCTCTTTGCCTGGCTGCTGGAACCTTTCCTGATCTCCTAATCCACCTTGGGTCTATTTGGTCTTCTGGTGCCAGCCATTCCCGGGGTGAGCCATCATACTGCCAACTAAACTCCAGTTCCAACAGAATAAGCCAACAGTGTGATGTGGCCACTGGGGGAAGAAAACAAACCTGGATGCCTCTTAGACTGCATTAAGAAGTATCCAGAGCAGAAGAGGTGTTGATGTTTTCTTCCCTGGCCAGACATGTGAAGTACGTGTCAGTTCTTTGATGCCACATTCAAGGAAGGACTTTGATAGTCTAGAGTACAAGATGATGCCTCTGTCTGGGTAAGGAATGATTGAAGGAGCTGAGGGATATTTGTTTTAGAGGAGAGATTTTGAAGGGATGTGATTTCTGTCTTCAACTGTTTGAAGGGAAGAAAAGGTCACTGAAGCATCACTTTTTTTTTTTGAAGCATCACTTTTTTAATCCACAGAAGAGAACAGCAGTGCAGAAAGAATCACAGACAAATAGAGCATAGCTGAATTTATTAAATTTTATCAAATAATATATTTATATGATATATAATAAACAGATTTATATAATAAAAAATAATAGTATTTACATAGTACTTTAAGGTTTGCAAAGTGCTTTATGTGTGAATTTATTGAGCCTCACAACAACCCAGTGAAATAGATGCTATTATCACCCTGATTTTGCAGATAAGGAAAGCGAGGCTGAGAGAGGTCATGTGACTTGCCTGAGGTCACACAGCTAGTAAATGTCTAGGGCAAGATTAGAAGGACTACAAGTCCCAAGCTGCTTTTTTACTTAGCTATCTCTTATTTAAAGGAAAAGCACAAGGAAATGCTCATTTTATTTAGTGTTTGCTAAGTACAGATTTAAAAAGTTAGGGAAAAAAAGGAATCACACATATAAAGTGTTTGAAGTGCTCTCAAGTGAAGGAGAGATTAAATTTATTTTTTTTTAGCTCCAGAGGAATTAGACTATATACTCCTTGTGAGTAAGAATGTTTTGCCTGTGTTTGTATCCACAGCCCTTAACACTGTGCCAGACATACAGCAACACTTAATAAATGTTTTTATTTATTCCTATGTTCAGGTAATGAAGTTAGCATTGGAGAAGCTATGGGAAGACATGTACACTAAAATATGCTGCTAGTGGAGCTGTGAATTGGACCAACCATTTTAGAAAACAATTTGGTATTGTGAGAGAAAAGTCACTAAACTGTTTTTACACAGACCTATTGGCCCTATGTAATGGCAACCACACTGGCATACCCAGGATGGCTGCTAGTGCAGGTTCTTTTATCTGCTTTACTAGGAAAGCGACTTAAAAGGGGTCAATAATCTTTTTAAATTAAACAGAAAAGATAGAGAGAAGAGAAATTAAGACCAACAGACAGGGCTCTACTGACTGAATCAAAGCTTTACATCTACCACTGAATCAAGAGAGCCTTTACCTCTGAGGAGTAAGGGAGCTCTGAACATATGGCCACTCAGAGTCTAGAGAAGGAAATCAAAACACTTTTCTCATAAGTGAGCCCCCAAAGCAAAAGCTCACCTCTCAGAATATGTACTCTTTAGGCTCAGTGCCTAATTAGAAATTAACAAAAGGTGTATAAGCCTTCCTACAAACAAGCAAGCTTCCCTTAATGTGCTCCACATGAGGCCTATTGATGGGCGGGGAAGATCTTATTCCGCATTGACCTTATATACTAATCCCTGGCATTAGTCATCAAGAAAGAAAGGTCCCTTACATACCAATGCAACACTGAACAGGTTGTGGGTACACTTGTTGGTTTTGCAAGCAACCCACACTGGCTCAGGTCCTGCCTTCTTTAAATACACAGGAAGAATGAGTGTTACATTAAAATTAATAAGCCAGAAAGAGAGTATAAATTCGCTACAAGATGGTAGGTAATCTACCTAAGCCACCAATGCAGTGGTGTCATCAAGGTCTCTCTGATGAATTCACAGAAGGATTCCTTTCCCCCACTGCTATATGTTACTTCTTCTCAGCTGGGCAAGTTTAGAAAATCCCTTACTGGCCAGATTCAAAATTTATGCTAAGAGATAAAAATTCAATATCACTTCAAAATAATTTTTTAAATTATGGGAAGACTATGGTTCTGCCTCTCACCTATATCTGGAATTTGTCCAGCTTAATTGACCCTCTGTATTTATATCACACTGTCAACTTTCTGTGATCACATGATTTATTAAAAATAGAAAAGTTGCGAGTAAAGCACATTAATAAAGTAATAATAATAATCAAGAAAGCAAACATTTATACAGCACTTTAAGTGTTTATAGAAATACATATATACATATATATGTATGTATATATACATATATATGTATATATACACATACATACATACATCTCATTTTATCATCGCATCAACCTTGGGAGGTAGGTGCTATTATTATCTCTATTTTACAAATGAGAAAACTGAGGAAAATAGTGTTTAAGTGATTTGCCCAGGTAGTATAGCAGGTAGGTAACGCAGTGCACAGAACACTAGGCCTGAACTCAGGAAGACCTGAGTTCAAATTGAGCCCTAAACACTTACTAGCTGTGTGACCCTGGGCAAGTCACTTAACCCTGTTTGCCTCAGTTTTCTCATCTGCAAAATGATCTGAAGAAGGAAATGGCAAATCACTCCAGTATCTGCCAAGAAAACCCCAAATGAGGTCACAGTCAAACACAACTGAACAACAACATATAGATAGTAAATGTTTAAGATGGGATTCAAACTCAGGTTTTTCTGACCCCAGGTCCAGAACTCTAAATTTCTATGTCACCTAGTAGTTAGTCCAAACTTCCTCCTGCTTTTCTTCTCCCATAACTTGTCAGAGAGTCAACTCCAAAACACTTGCCCCACCCCATACCCAGCAAGACATGGGAAAGATCAAGGGAAGGCACTCTATGTCTGGTGAGAAATCAGAAGAGGCACCTGGATTTGGATGGAAATCGCAGCCTTCTCACCACCTACTTAGTTTTTTGGAAGCTCCTCTGGCCTACTACCTGGTCAGAACCTGGTTCAACGCATGCTGATTCCTGACTGGCTCCTGGTCTGATCTTCACCCTCCTGCCAGAGCTCAGCAGGAACACCAACAGTGGGTCTTGGAGGCAGGTATGACAGCAGCAGCAGCAGCAGAAGTTTTGGGTCTCAGCCCAGAGACAGCAAGGGGGTCAGACAACTGGTCAGAAAGAGATTACAGGGGGCTTTTTGCTGGCACTGGGTACAGCTGGCACTGACTGGCAGCTCTATTACCCATGAGTAGTTCTGGGTTATTGTTCCAGGACACAGAGGAGCTCTTGTGATTGGTCTAAAGGGAACAGGGGACCTGGTCACAGTTCCAGGGTCAAGAGGAGTACTAGTACTTGTGATGGCAGGTGAGAGGAGACTCTTCCTGGGTAAAGACCAGGAGAGCACTGATTACATTACTCCCAGCATAACACTACCTTGGTGTTTCAACAATCCAGCTAGCAGCTGCTAAAACCAACAACAACCAGCACACAGAATGCTGCGAGCCGAGGTTCTTTTGATCTGCTTTACTAAGGAAAGCAATGTTAAGGGATTAACAATCTTACTTTAATCCAGGATACAAACATCATTCACTTAGCTCAGGGGAAAAAGCCAGCACCCTGAACTTCAGAGCAAATACAAACAAATTACAAACATCAACAGACAGACCTTGTCTGATTCAAATCTCAAAGCATAGTTACCAGAGTTTAAAAAAGTCTGAACATCTGGGTTTACAAGCTGGAGGACTCTTAATTACAGCTGCCTAGAGTCTCCATATCAGCATACCACCAAGAATGAGAACCCTAAGAAATAGCTCTGTCTTCTCTTTTTATGCACTCTTTAGCTGTCATCAAATGTCGTCTGAGCAACCAGAACTTATGTTCTTACTGTTGGCTCTGGTCTTAGCAACTCCCCTTAGGACCCTGGGGGCTTCATGGCCACATTGGCTTAGCGCCTAGTAGCTAGGGGTTTTGGGCCTGCTTGGGAGCGAAGATATAATCAGACCTCCCTTCATGGGCCGCGCCTGGAGCCCCATCTTAGTTACCAATGCACTCGGAAACACTGGAAACCTGCAGAACCCCCAGAACCAACTCTGAAACAGCAGCACAACAAATCTTGAAGCTTGGCACAGTGCTCCCCCCCCCCCATGAGGTGAGCCAATCCCAACTTTAACATTAAGTTGAAAGTGAAGAAATAGGCTGGAAAAATAAGCAAACAATGACAAAAAAAAAGAACTTGGCCACCAAAAGCTACTTTGGTGGCAGGGAAGACAAAGACATACACTTAGAAGAAGAGAGCAATGTGAAAATAGTGACAAGCAAAGCCTCAAAGAAAAATGTTAATTGGACCCAAGGCCAGCAAGAATTTCTGGAAGAGTTAAAGAAAGAGATAAGAGTGGTAGAAGAAAGATTGGGAAAAGAAATGAGAGTGATGCAAGAAAATTATAAAAAGAGGATAATTAGCTTGGTAAAAGAACACAAAAAATACTGAAGAAAATATCACCTTAAAAATTGAATTGACCTAATGGTAAAAGAGGCCCAAAAATTCACTGAAGAAAAGAACTCCTTTAAAAATAAAATAGGCTAAATGGAAAAAAAAAATGTATAAAAGTTCATTGAAGAAAATAATTCCTTAAAAATTAGAATGAGGCAAGTTGAAGTTAATGACTTCATGAAACTTCAAGAATAGAATAAAAAAAAGAGAAGAAAATGTGAAATATCTCATTGGAAGAACAACTGACCTGGAAAAGATATTGAGCAGAGATAATTTAAGAATTATTGTACTACCTGAGAATCACAATAAAAGAGCCTAGACATCATATTTCAAGAAATTGTAATGGTGTGTATCTCAGAAAGATCAAAGGAAAAGGAAAAGGACCTACACATACAAAAATATTTGTAGCAGCTTTTTTTTTGTGATGGTAAAGAATTAAAAATTGAGGGGGTGCTCATCAATTCAGGAATGGCTGAATGATTTGTGGCATATGATTGTGATGGAATAGTATTGTGCTATAAGAAATGATGAGGGGAGTGGTTTCAGAAAAAAAATGGCAAGACTTATATGAACTGATGCAAAGCAAAGTGAGAACTGAGAGATCATTGTGCATGGTAACAGCCATGTTGTAATGACTATAGACTGTGAAAGACTTGGCTACTCTGATCAATACAGTGATCTAAGACAATTGCAAAGGACTCATGATGAAAAAAATGTCATCCACCTTCAGAGAGAGAACTGATGAACTGAGTGCAAATTGAGAATTATTTTCTTGCTTTATTTTTTTTGCTCTTATTTTTTTTTCAATATAGTTAATATGGAAATATGTTTTACATGAGTTCACATGTGTAATTGATAACATATTGTTTGCTTTCTCAGGGGATGGGAGAGAATCTGGAACCGAAAATTTAAAAAGAATACAATGTTTAAAAATGAATAATGAATACTAATTTAAAAACATATTAAAAAAAGAGTTAATGGTGTCCCTATGAGTGTTTTGTGTAAAGGAGAAACACCCCTATGTAAGTAGTGGGAGTGTATCTTCCCCTCCCTCCTCCCATACATCACAGTTATCCCTAGATCCCTGACAGTGAGTTGTAATTGACTGGACTCCCCCTCTCCCCTCCTCTTCCTGCCCTCCCCACTGGGGAAATTTTTCGAGATCTAATATGAATGCAGGTTAGGGTGAATGAGCCAACCCAGAGAAAGAAAAGTGGTCATAGGTATCATATGGCATAAGGTTAGTGGGTCGGGACCATGTATAGGCCACATATAAGAAGGAAGAGGTGGCAGGGGGAGGCCCAACCATGATGGCAGGGGAGGGGGGATGGTCAGGAAGGGCTTCCCTTAGAAGGTATCGCTTGAGCTAAGTCTAAAAGGAAGCTACGAGTTCTAGGAGGCCGAGGTGAAGAGGAAGGACAGTCAGTGAAAAGGATCCCAGAAGAGAGATGGGATTTTTTGTGTCATTTTTGAGGTACAGTAAGAAGGCCGGTTTGGCTGGACAATAGAATGTTTGAAATAAGACTGGAGAGGTAGGCTGTGTCCATGTTGTAAAGGGCTTTAAAAGCCAAAGAAATTATATTTGATCCTAGACATAATAGAGAGTCGCTGGAATTTATTGAGTAGGGCAATTCAGTAGGTCAGATAGATAAAGCATTCTTTGTTTACTACTGCTACTACCACTAAGAATTGGAAAGGAAAATATAAGCAAAAAACCAAAACAGTCTCTACCCTCAAAGAGGTTCCATTTTAAGTGAGGAGGGACTTTACCTGGTGGGGGCAAAGCATAAAAGTCAGGGTCATATCTAGGAGAGAACTGAGCTTGGCTGGCCTGGGCATGGCCTCAAATGGAGGTTCCAAGCAGGAATCCACCAATCAGAGGAAGGGCCTGCAGTGGTGGAGGCCTTTCCAGGAGGAGCAGATAGCTAGAAGTGGAAAAGACCAGAGAGTAGAGCCTAGAGATCTACCCTTGAGGAAATTCACTTTGGTCACTGTGTAAGATGTGTTGTAATGAGTTGAGACTTGAGGTAGAGAGACCATTGTAACAGTCAAGGTGAGAGATGATGAAGACGCTGAACTACAGAGGGGACTGAGTGGGTGAAGAGAAAGTGGCAGGTGCAAAAGATGTTGTGGAGATAGAAATTAGATTTGAAAACAATCTCTATCTTTGGTGCTGATATTTCTTCCAAGTACTAGACCCATACATAGTGCGGCGGCATCTTGATTCGGCTATCTCAGGGCATCTCAAATTCAATGGGTTCAAAACTGAGTTCCTTATCTTTCCTTCTAAAATGGTTCTTCCTTGTGACTACATTTTTGTTCGGTGGCTCTGATATTTAACCATTCTATCATGTTCAAAACTTTGGTTATTTTTTACTTCTCCCCACTTCCACCCCCACCTATTTTTTACTTCTCCTCACCTCCACCCCCATCCTGTCCCATCCATTGTTCTGTTGTGTCCCGACTCTTCATCATCCCTTTTAGGGATTTTCCCACCAAAGATACTGGAGTGGTTTGCCATTTCCTTCTCCAGCTCATTTTACAGATGAGGAAACTGAGGCAAATGTGGCTAAGTGACTTTTTCAGAGTCACACAGCTAGTGTCTGAGGCCAGATTTGAACTCAGGAAGTTGAGTCTTCCTGACTCCAAAGTCAGCGCTTTATCCACTGTACCACCTGGCCACCTTGTCCACTCCACCTCTGCAATATTTCTCAAAGCTATTCTTTACTTTTTACTTCCTCTACCAAAACCTTAGAACAAGGCCTTATGCCCCCTATCCTTCCCCACTTCCAAATGTTGCAATAGCCTTCTTTTTGTTTTGGGAGGCGATTGGGGTTAAGTGACTTGCCTAGAGTCATGAAGCTAGTAAGTGTCTGAGGCTAGATTTGAACTCAGGTCCTCCTGACTCCAGGGCCTGTGCTCTAGCTGCCCCTCTGATAGCCTTCTGAGTGGTATTCCCATCTTCATTCTCTCTCCATTCCAATCCATCTATCATTTGGTTACCAGATTAATAAAAGCTAACATTTATACAATGCTTACTATGTGCCAGGTACTATGTTAAGGGCTTTATAATTATTATCTCACTTGATCCTCAGAAAAGGAAATGGAGGCAGAGGTTAAATGATTTGTCCAGGGTCAAACAGCTAGTGAGTGTCTGAGGTTGGATTTGAACTCAAGTCTTCCTGACTCTGGGCCAGAAGCTTTATCTATTACATCCCCTAGCTGCCCAAGTAAACCTTGTGTGAAGATCTCCTTGTGTCCATAGCACACTGGGCCCGGAGGATGTCAATGGACTGCTCTACTCTTCCATTTGCCGTCCTAGAGAAACACCCTTCCAGCTGCACCACTCCCCAGTCTTTATTAGACTGTAAGCTCTAGGAGGGCAGGGACCCAGGCTGATCAAGTATTTCTCAGGCTGCAACTACTACATGCCAGACTCTGGGTATATACAGGGTGTCCCTAACGTCTGTACACATAGGAAATCTTATTAACCATTTCACCGAAGACTCTGTGTTGTTCAGCGACTTCTTTTTCTGGGGTATGCTAAAGGAGAAGGTGTACTCAATGAAAATCAGAGATGCAAGGCGGCAAGGTGGCACAGTGAGTAGAGCACTGGCCCTGGAGTCAGGAGGACCTGAGTTCAAATCCGGCCTCAGAGACTTGACGCATTTACTAGCTGTGTGACCTTGGGCAAGTCACTTAACCCTAATTGCCCTACCTTCCCCCCTGCAAAAAAAAGAAAAAGAAAATCACAGATGCAACATGTTTGATTGAATGTATAAACGCATAAAGAGTGAATGTGCTAGAATTAACAGCAATGTGGAGTGATTGCATCGAGTTCATGTGAATCTTTGAGTCACAAATGATGAAATCATATTGAAGATGTTATTTGTTAATATTCCAATTAAATAAAATGTTGAAAATTTCATTCATTTCATTTCTTGAAAATATACATTTTTGCCTATGTGTCCAGACTTTAGGAACACCCTATACGTGCAGTACTCTGAAGTTTATATTCTAACCAGGGAGATAAAGACTTTGGACAGAACAACAATCCTGGAGTCAGGAAGACCTGAGTTCAAATCTGGCCTCAGGTACTTTCTGGCTGTGTGACCCTGGGCCCATCACTCGTTTGCCTCAGTTTCTTCACCTGTAAATGGGAATAATAAAAGCACCTACATCCCAGAGTTGTTGTAAGAATCAAATGAGATATTTGTAAAGCACCTAGCAGTTTCCAGCACACAGAAAGCACTACATAAATATTTGCTATTAAATAGAAAGTAATTTAAAATACAAGGTTGTGGGGCAGCTAGGTGGCGCAGTGAGCAGAGCACCAGCCCTGGAGTCAGGAGGACCTGTGTTCAAATCCGGCCTCAGACACTTGACACACTTTTACTGTGTGACCTTGGGCAAGTCACTTAACCCCAACTGCCTTGCCAAAAAATAAAAAATAAATTAGAAATGAGAAGGCTGATACCCCAAGAGGTAAATGACCTCGGACACTTGACACACTTACTGGCTGTGTGACCTTGGGCAAGTCACTTAACCCCAATTGCACTGCCTTCCCCCCTACAAAACACACACACACACACACACACACACACACAAATACAAGGTTGCTTTGACAGGGAGAATACCCCCCACACACACACACACAAAGGAAAGGCACTAGCAGCTAATACATGTAATATTCATCTCCTAGGGCCTAGCAAGCACTCTGAACTATTATAGCTCAGTGTTTGTGCACATCTTTCACCCCTAAATTTTAGGCTTTTTAGGGCCCCCCCCAACCTGGCGCATAGTGTTTTACATGTTTAAGTATTTCACAGAATATGGAAGAGGAAGAATCAGACTTTCTTCCAGCTGAGCACACTGTTAGCTCATAGGAAAACTAAGGATTTAGGGCTTAGAGGAAGGTAGTAGCACCCAAGTCCCAAGAATAGGCTGGACAGCAAGCAAAATGTGTGGGAAGGGGGTGTGAACTTGGATGCCTTCTCTTTTTTCTGTTCAGATGTTCATAAAACTAGAATTGAAACCTAACCACCCCTTCCTTCTCTCTGTTCTAAGGGATGCGAAGAATCAACTTCATCTCATTAAAGCTTTTTAGCTCAGATTGGCTGAAAATGACCCCATAATACAGAGAGAGGGATTGAAGGTAGATAGCAGGAGTGATTTCCTAACCCACCAGTAACTGGAGAGTGGGAGTGGGGAGGGAGGGCTTTATTGCTGGGGTTCTGGGAAGAGGATGGATGCTCTGGAAGCTGGGTATAGGCTGACTCAAGAGTAGAGTGATGAGCGATCCCGAAGGTGAATGGGGAATTAATAAGTTAACAGCAGATGTGGTTACAACAGATTTTATTCAAAACAAAGCCAGAAGGGTAATGGGACAGAAATTGGGTGGACAGGGAAAGGGGAGGAAGAACAGATGGACAGGAAGAAATACAGTGACAGGCCAATAGATCTGGAGGCCAAAAGGATAAATTGCAGGACAAAAATCGAGGAACTGGGAGTGAAGAGAAAAGGGGGGAAAAGGGAAAATCATATCAAAATGAATATAAAAAGTTTAAGAGAACCTTATTGTCCCAAATAAGTAATATTTAAATATAAAGATAACATTATGAGCTTTCTACTAGTATTGATATAAGGCAATTTTGAATAAAGAATCCTTTTGGGCCACATATAAGATGAGCTCAAATATACAGAAGACAAAGAACACTAAGGCTAGGAATATACAATCGTTATGAGTAACAGTGGTGGGGAAATAAATACTGTATTGATCCAAGAATAATTTTAACAAGGGTAGATTGTAGGAGCATGAAGATTAGAAGTTAAAATGGAACAAGCTTTATCTACCATAATGAGGAGAAAGAGCTTCCACTGGTACCAAGTAGTAATTCCACACTACCTCTGCTTTTTCAACCCCTTAGAGGCTAAGCTTCTTGAGGGCAGGAACCATTCTTTGCTTCTTTTTGTATTCCCAGCACAGTGCCTGGCACATGGTAGGTGCTTAATGTTTATTGATCGGACTGTTGTGAAAAAGTTCAGAATGGAGGGTCACTTTGGAGCTGGGGCTTAAGTGGTTCCAATTGCTGGACAACCTTCCCTGGGAAACTGAGGTGCTAGGTTTGGGCTCTCTGGATCTATAATCACAAGGCCTGGATTCAGATTGGACTCTGCCACTTATTATGTGACCATCACAAGTCACTTCATCTGTGGGACTTAGTGTCTTCATCTGTAAAATGTTGGGATTGTGTTGGATGACCTCTAAGGCCCAGCCTAGTTCTAAATCTCTACTCCTTGACTCAGGGACAGGGATTGTGCTTGCAATACTAAAGTCAGCCACTAGGGTGCAGCAGGGGCCATCCCCTTAACCTCCCACCCCCCAATCAGGCCAAATACACAGTCCCACACCTATGGTGTGGAGAATCAAGAGCAAAGGGCTAAAATCAACAATTGCCCCTGGATTCCTCTTTTTGTAGGTCAGGCTCTGGCCAGCAGAAGCATCCGGTCTGAGGAGGTACAGTCCTGCTGTCCCTCTGCCATGGTCAAGATAAATCAGGAGGCCTGTATTCAGTTCAGGCTGGAGTGTGTCTAAGGAGGGGGTGACCAGGATTGTGAGGGGACCGAGGACCCGATGCCACCAGAAGAGCCGGCAAAGGCAATCTGGTTCAGGCCAACACACAGAAGACAGGTTACCCTTATTCCACTTGGGTGAAAAGCGTGGAGAGGCAGATTTAGGCTTGATGTCAATGGACAGCCTTGGGGAGGTAGTAAGTTCCCCACTGGTGTGGAGTTCTTTGGGCAGAAGCTGGAATAGTGTGTATGTGTGTGTGTGCACGCACATGCTGGGTTGGAGTAGATGACCTGCGTTTCCTTCCCAACTCAGGCTCTCTGTGATTCTGGAGCAGAGGAGGAAGAAACAAAAAGCTACCCCTCCCCCTGCCACTAGCCCCCTCCCCAAAGTACCAGCTCCTGCCGAGGGGAGAGAATGATGAGCCAGGATGCCAGGTGTTGGGGTCTTTGCAGTTCAGCACTTTAGTTGGCGTGTATTTGGTTCAAACAGCTGGAATGGGGTAAAGGGGTGTTCCATGCTTCTCCCCCCACCCATCATTTCAGGAATAACTTCTTATTGAGAAGAAAGATGAGGAGGTTGACGTTGACTTTGGCCTTGTTGAAGAGTTTCATGATGGCCACACCTTCGTACTGGAGCTGAAGCAGGTCCTGGGGAAGAAGGAGGGAAGACTGTTGAAGACCTTCCTTAGAGTCCTGCCTCCCAGAGACCTTGTGACCAAAGGCAAGCCACAGGCCCTCTGAGCCTCAGTGATAATAATGCTTCTTCCCCTCTTCCCCTCAGAATTGATGGGAAGCTCATCTGGCAAACCACTTTACAAACTTCAAAGCCCTGTATAAATATCAGCTTCCTTCACCCCATCCCACCTTTCCCCTACCTCTGTTTCCGACACTCCCTACATATAGGGTGGAAGGTAAAGTGCTTCACTTCTGGCCTGTTTCCTCTGAGATTGCCTCCAGCTTTCTACCCTTGTATACATCTCATATTGTACTTATTTGTTTGCCCGTTGCTTTTCCCATTAGACTGTAAACACCCCGAGGGCAGGGACTGCTTATGCCTTTCTTTATATATCCCCAGCACTTTAGCACAGTACCTGGCAAACAGTAAGAGCTTAATAAATACTTGCTGACTCTTACATATTTTAGAGAGATGTGAGGAAAATGCTACGTCGGTGTGAGCTACCATTCTCAGAAAACAGGCCCAGATGATTTGGGGGCTCAGGGAGGGTCTGCACTGAACCAGGCCTCTCCTTTTGAAGATCCTGTTATGAGTCAGGGGAGTCAAGAGGAAAGGAAGAGCATGAGGGAGCAGAGCTAATCTCCTTTTCTCTAGGGTGCTCTAGGAGCAAAGCAGATGATCTCTGAAGAGGGAGAGTGGGGGTCTACACTGCCCAAGTCCACATCGCCAGTGACACCACCCACAAAACTGAGTGAGAATCAGGGCAGAAGTCAGTCAGAATTCCCGTTCTGTTGCTGGTCAGGCCCTCCCTAAGGGAGAATGGGAAAGGATTCCCCCACCCCTTACCCAGCCCAGGAGGAGTTACAACATGGCTGTAGCTTTGAGTTTCACATCCCCTCATGTCTCCCCTCTCCATGTCAAGCCAGAGGAAGCACCCTGTTGTCCCTTCTCTCTCTAGATTGGAGAGTCACCTTGGAGTTTCAGGGACAAGCCACTCACCATACTCAGACCAGTTTTCTCTCACCTGATAGTGAACCTGAAATCTCTCCATGTCCACACCCATGAACTTGGCATTCACCTCAAACTTTCCTGCCTCTTCCCCAGGAATGATGTCAAAGATGACATTGCGAAAACTGTCAGAGAAATAGGATGAAAAAAGGGAGCGATCGATTTTTTCCCTCCAGAGATCAATCTCCATATTTACAGAGGGGAGAATGTTCCAGTCTTCCCTTTCTTAGTGGAACAAAGGCAATGATAAAACTTGTTCAGATCTCTGGCTTTCCCTCTTGCCTTCTCTCCCATTAGAAGAAAGTCCCAACCACATGCATTTTAGCCCCAATTCCCCATCATAGGCTCACAATCCCCCCTGCCATGTCTCCCAGGGCCCCCTGGATTGGTCTGTTCTACACTCTAATGGGGAAAACATGTCCCCATTTTCCCCCCATCCTGCCTCTAGCCTCACATAGACCATCATCTTCTCTGCTGGAGGCACACTCCCATTTAGTACAAACCTCATCCCTCCCTTTCTTTCCACCTCTGCTCAGCCTGGAAGCCTTCCCAGAGGGACAGCTCTCAATTTTAACTCTATAGAAATTACTCTCCATCCTCCAGTTTCAAAGTCTTGTCCTTTTTGTCCCTGGGCATGAGCTCTGTCTCCTCCATCAGACTGGAGCCCCTCAAGGGCAGGGGAGGTGGGGAGAAGTGATTGATTGACTTGGTTGGAAATTCCCACATGTCCCACCCTGGGGAATATACTCACTGAGTGACCGGCAAGTCCTCAATTTCCACCAAGACTCCCTTTTCGAAGAGCTGGGCAGCAGTATAGCGCAGAGATGGCTGTTTCTTCCCCCTTTTGTCATTCCTGTTTCAAAATTTAAAAAAGACCCAAGAATCCACTGAAAGGTCTCTTCCTGGGAAAAGGGACTTCCTGTTACTATAGTAGAAGGGATGGAAGTATGACTATCAGGAGGACACCCCACTGGCTAAAGTAAAAAATAATCCATTTATTTGGGAGGGGTGGTGTTCCACTCGATCTTGGGGCTCACTTAGGGCAGGGGTGGAGAACCTGAAGCCTAGAGGTCCACATGTGCAGCCCTTCAGTCAAAGGGCCAAAAGGGTCACACTTGAGGACCTAGAGGGCCACATGTGGCCTTGAGGCCTCGGGTTCCCCACCCTGATAGGGTTTAAATAACTGAACAAAAGTTTTTTAAAAGATAGTTGCTCTTTCAGTTAACTGTTGCCATGGAGAATGATAGAGGGGAATGAAGGCAGAAGGATAGTTAAGGGGTTGGACTCAAAGACCGATCCTTCTTGAAGGAGGGGGTGGAAAAGATGGTGCCACAGCCTGACCCTTCCGCTGTGCTGGGACCTAGTGTCTTACTTGTTGCCGCGGGCCAGGTTGTCCAGACAGGTGCGAATATATTGGTTGTAATAGTCGCCCTGCTCCTCGTAGAATGCCGTCTTGGCCTGCAGGCCCTGGAAAGTGGCCCGAAGCTTCACCAGCTCTATTCTTCTCCTCTGCCGGTAACGGCGTTGGTTTCGAATATCCTGGAGGGAAGAGAAGGAGCAAGGACAAGGAGGAGAAGAGAGGGGATGGTGTCAGGACTTCCCCAGGGGAGGAAAGACCTTTAGGATTTGTCCAGTTCACACCTTAGTCTCTACCCCAGGGGAATTTTAAAGATGCCCAGTTGTTAACAAACTTTCCCTATTTGGGGAAGTGCTAGTGGGGCTTAGCACCATTCTAATGAACTTATTACACACGGTCTATTACAGCTACCCACGATTTGTTATCCTCCTAATAGACCCCATGAGGGAAGGGACTTTGTCTTACCTAACCTTGGTATTTTCCCTAGAGTCTAACCTCAGGGCTCTAAACAGCAGTAATTATTTGTGGAATGAAGGAATAAGGAGAGATCAGTTTCAAGGGTATCTCCAAGACAGGAAGAAAAGTATGATTTCAAATCTCTTTTCTTTCTAGAAAAAGGATGGTTTGAAGTACCTGTCCCCTCCATCTCCTCCCTTCTGGGAGAAAAGGAGATATTTCAACAACTTTCCTTTTCAGGATAGTTTTAAGTGTCTCTCTTTCTAAGAAGACCAGTTTTGGGGGATCTCCACATTCCCAGAAGAGTGGGACACGACTATGTTCTTGGTTTTTGGTGCCAGGGTAATGAGGTGCAGAACTGGGTAGGGCATCTGGCTACCTGGGCTATTTCATCCACCAGCCCCTGGTAGCTGTCAGCAGAAGTCACGAGTCCCAGACTCTCAAGGTGACGCAGGTTCTTCAGGACTCTCCGCTGCTTTTCTCTTATCGACAAGAGGGACTGGGCAGCCAGGGATCGACGGCGTTTCAGTGGCTCTGGGGTCTGGGCCTCAAAGGCTTGGCGTCGGGACATCAGTAAGCGATGGGCAGTTTCCTGAAGGAAAGATTCTTGCATCATCTCCACCATTCCCCCTGCCAGGGCACCCCCCAGATGAAGGAAAGGAGACTGCCTGGGGAGACGTCTTGACTCCAGAGGTGAGAAGAGAAGATAGAAGATCCAAGGTCCAGTCTCTATTGTGGAAGCCAGATTAGGGGCCGAGTCTTCTTTTGCTGTGTGGCTTTAGAGAGATGGTTTAAACTGTCTGGGCCTTCCCCTCACATAAAGGACAGCTAGGTGACCCAGGGGATGGAGCATGCTGGGCATGAAGTCAGACTTCAAATCCAGCCTCAGATACTTCCTGGCTGTGTGACCCTGAGCAAGTCACGTCATCCTGCTTGCCTCAGTTTCCTCCTCTGTAAAATGAGCTGGAGAAGGAAATGGCAAACCACCCCAGTATCTTTGCCAAGAGAACCCCAAATGGGGTCATGGAGAATCAGACAGGACTGAAAATGACTAAACATTTCTCACATCAATATATCAGAGAGAAACATAACTAAGATGGTAAAGTACAAGGGACCGTTGGATTCAGAAAAAGAATTCTCCCAAACTAAGCCAAGGTCCCAACAGGCTTGTCTATTCAGAGCAAGGCAGAAGAGGATGGAATCTACAGCATGAGAGATTTGTTAGATGTGAAGGAGGTCTTTCAAACTAGGATTCCTTAGGGATGGAAAGGGGTGGACAGTAACCCTTCTCATTGTGTCTTACCTCTCAGGACAGGCTCTGAGGGCTCTCCTCCCTTGCCTGCCATCTTCTCCTTATCCCTGGTTTTGTTTCCCTTCTAGCCAGGTCCACCCACTGCTCACTTCTACCCACGTCTCCTTCTCCTGGTTCCAAATATGCCATTCCCTCCATAGATGATGCCCTTCTCCACACACCCTGCCCCACCTTGTCCCACACTCCCCTACTCCCTTTTGTTGTTGTTCATGACCCCGTGGGCCCTAGCACTCCAGTGCAGTAGGGTGTGTTTTCTTGGCAAAGATACTGGAGTGGTTTGCAATTTCCTTCTTCAAAGGATTAAGGCAACCAAGGTTAAGTGACTTGCCCAGGGTCATACAGCTAGTGAGTGTCTGAGGCCAGATTTGAGCTCAGCTCTTCCTGATTCCAGGCCCAGCCTCAATCCACTGAGTCATTTAGCTGCCTTTCCTCCCTAGGCTTCACCTAAGCACTATCTTCTTTCCTCCTGCCCATCTGGTACTGGAAGCATTTGTTTCTCTCTTTTTCCTATAGGGGTATGCTTTATCTCACCCATCACAGGTGGGGGGAACACCCCCAGGGCTCTTCCTTCCACTGCTTTTCCTTCTAATGGCACCAGACTCTGGGTAATCAGGTTGGGGTAGGGTACAGATGAAATATGATTGACTGAGATGCCTCCCCACCCTCCCGCCAACTCAATCTCACCTGTTCTCCTGATGGTAAAAGAGACAGGATTTCCTGAAGGGAATCTCCTGTCTGGAACTGGAGGATATCAACCAACATCTGCTTGGTGCTGCATAGGAGAGTAAAGTGGGTCCCCTTGAGGTGAGGGAAAGAGGGGAGGAGGCAGTGGGAGGTCACTGCCTGCCTCAGTGGTGTTTAGTGGAGGATGGGAGATTCAGTCACTGGGATGATGGGGCAAAGAGGTGAGTATATAGGGTTGAATATTTGAAAAAAAATCCATCCTCAGTCCAATCCCTTCACATGGCCTGTCTCAGAGACTCCAGAATCACAGAACCTTAGAATGGAAGGAACCCTATAAGCCTGTTCTATAACCACAGGCACATCCCCTGCACAACATTCTTGCCAAGTGATCATCTGGCTTTCCTTCACGTGCCAGAAAAGGGGCACCCACTACATCTTTGAGGCAGCCAGCCTCTTCCACTTATTTACAAGTTTTCCTATACAATGAGCCTAATCTACAAATCTTTTTTATATTAAGGTGACAGAGAAGCCTTTCAGCTCATTCTTCAGCACCATCCCCCTAGCTTGAGCTACAGAGAACAGCAGAGGAGGTGGGTAGAGTTTGGTCTTCAGTTCATTGAATGAGGACAAGAAATTGATGTGGCAGAAATTGAAGCAAGGGGGAAGCCAATTAGAACTTTCTCATGGATGGGTCAATGTGGGAAGGCAGTCAAATAGCCAGATAAGGGTGTCACCTGTCTGAGGGTGGGGGGCTCAGAGGCAGCGGGAAGGACCCGGGCACCGCTCACCTCAGCAAGAGGGTCTTGACGTTAGTATCCCCAGGGTCAGTCTCCAGGCCCTCAAATTTGTTGGTGAGCGTCAGGGATATTTCCAGCTGGCTCATCTCTGGGTTTCCATCTGAAGCCAAATTCTCTCCTGGAAATGGAACAGGGCAGGCAGTCAGGGACACAGAGAGCTCTTAGGTGTTCTTCTAGCCCCTCAAGTCTCCCCATCCATCCCCCTAGCTCCTGGAAGTCAGCTTCCTCTGGGAAGACTTCCGTAGGGAGGGTTTGCTCTGGCCTCATCTGAAATAGTAAAACTGAAAAGGAGGCAGGGCCTGTTTACAGAACTGATCTCCACTCTCATTCTGCCTTTGATCCGTCCATGTCTATGTGTCTGTCCTCCTCCCCGGGGGAAGTGGTGACAGACAGATCATAAATAGCAAACTAGCTGATGTCTCCAGTGATCTAAGGATTTTCCTTTGGATAACTCTTGTAAGGTAGGGCATATGAACATAATTATTTTCACTTTACAGATGAAGAAAAAAAGGGTGCCAGAAGTGATCACACAGTTAGTAAGAATCAGAGCCAAGATGGGAACTTAGATCTGAGTTGGGAAAATGCCACTCCCTTCCCTTTCTGCCGCACTTGCTTTCAAGCATGATTGCTATGCTGTTTGGTTTTCCCTAACCCTTTTTTTCTCTTTTAAAGTTTTTGTGGCAGGGGACAGTTCAAATGGGTGGGCAATACATGTAGAAATAAAATATAAAGACAGAAGGCACCAATAAAAATGAGATGTATGAATAAAACAAAACAGAAGCACTAAGCCTTCTGCCTACAACTGCGGAGTACCCTATTATTCTGTACTGACCCCAAAAAAGGGCAAACATTCACTTAGTGCTTTACAGTTCACCATGATGGCCAAGGTGGAAATTTGATTTGCATTTCTTACTTTCTCAATGGGTATAGGAGGAGGGAGAGAATTTGGAACTGAGAATAAAGTTGGATTAAAAAACAAAACAAAAATACAGTTTACAATGTACTTAAAAGTACATTACTACTATCTGATGCTCACTCCAATCTTGTGACTTAGAGAGTAAAAGTATTGTATACTTTGTATATACACATCTATACACATTGTATAGATGAAGAGATGGAGGCTCAGTGGGGTTTAGGGACCCTCCAGAGGTTACACGGAGCCAAGGCCCAGTCTAATCCCCTTTTTCCCCTATCCTGTGGGGTCCTGGCAGTGTCCTTCGCTCTGTGTGACAACCAGGGACATCCAGGTGATTATAATGAGGCTGGGTGCCTTTTGTTATAATGAGGTACAGCACCTGGAGTCAGGGGACCCAGGTTCAGATCCCAAGTCAGACCATGGCTAACTATGTGGTCTGGGACAAGTCACCAGACCTCAGTTGGGAGTTAGTGTGCCTGTATTTGCAGGGTGGAGGGGAAGGTGACCCATCAGTGGGAGCAAATGAGATCATATTTGTAAAAAGCGCTTAGCACATAGCAACTACTATAGAAATGATTTTTCCTTTCCATCCCCCACTGATGGCTGATGATAGGCTGATCACCTATCAGGGCTGGGATGGTAGGCAGCTCCCCTAGATCTTCCAAGAGCTCATGCAGAGGGTCCCGGTGATCTGGTGCAATTGAGTCCTGATGTTCCAGTAACAGCTGAGGAGGAAGAGATGGGGGAGGTCAGAGTTGGGGCCCAGACTCAGCTTTGGACGGTCCTCTCACTCTCCCCAGTTATCTCAGTCCCCACCACCTATCCCACAAAGCCCAGAGCACTCCGGATGGCAGGGTGGGCACCGAGCCCTCTCCCCATTTCCTCCTCACCCTGTGAGTGTTAATGAGTTCTCCCACAGTGATGTAGACCATAGGTTTAGCCACAGCCACCATATCTGAGTACTGGTCCATGGCAAAGCGTTCCTCAGGCTCTGGTACCCGGCAGGCTTTGCAGATAAACTTCCTGTCTCAGAGAGGGAGGAGAGAGGTGTGGAGTGAGGGAATAGGAAAGCTCTCCAGCCTCAATATCTCCATTAGTCATGGGCAGCTACTCCAACATGTCCTCTCATACACTCTCTCTGCCACCCACCAAGACTTGCAGTGGGTTCCAAGTCAAGGCGTGGCCTGGGCTCCTAGACTCCTCCTCCCCTTCAGCCTATTCCATTCTCCTCGGCTGCCTGGACACTCTATAACCAGAGGGTGACCTTGGAGAGCAATAGTCCAAACTGATCATTTTACAGAGTATAATTAAAAAAAGGTCAGCATCTGAAGTCAAGAGACTTGGGTTCAAATCCCGACACAAATAACAGCCAGATTGTGTGGCCTGGGATACATTACTTAACTCTTTCAGACTTAGCTTTCTCTTCTGTAAAATGGGAACCATAATACCCAAACAACTTCCTTCACAGGATTATTTTTGTGAAGAAAGCATTCTATCAACTTTAACATGATAGAGAAGTGTAAGTTCTTAAAGACTTTTTCAAAAGACTTTTTTCAAGGTCATATAGCCAATGAAGAATTGCTCTCCACTAAACATTCTTTCCACTGGCCACCCAGAATTCTTCTGTAAGAGGATTCTGCTTGGGCCAACAATGGGGGAGGAAGAAGATTCCCACAAGGGCCGAGCACAGGTTGGGGCATGACCCACAGACCTGAACTTGAGGTGTGTCTCCTCCAGGTAAGAGTTCAGAACCCGAAGGTGCCCATTCTCCCCAGAGAAGGGCTTGCCTGCTGCAGCGTGCTGGAGGAGCTGGGCTACAGCCCCCAAGATGTGGCGCTGGGAGGACGTTAGGGCCCCACCTGCCACCAGGTCCACGATGTCGAAGGCATCGGGGGCTACCACAGCTGGGTTCAGGAATCGGTAGTACAAGAGGTTCCCTACTACCTGAGGGTGTAGAGGAGAGGTGAGAATCACAAGCCAGCCTCTATCAAGTGTCAGAGCCCTCCAGAACTTTTGGGGTCCAGTCCAAGGCCCTCAAGGGGACTTGCCCAACATCCCACAGAGCCAGGCCTGCCTCCATCAGCAGACTCCTAGAAGAGGAGGAAAATCCAGTTCTTTTCGCCTCAAGGCTTGGGTAAATTTAGTCGTTCTTCCTCGGAGTTCCACTGCATTTGCCTTTCTTCCTTTCTCTTCTTCTGGGGAGAGCTCTGGGACAAACAAGGCTAAGAGGCCATCCTGTTTGGAGACAAGGGGATGACCGAGGTGACCCTGACCACCCTAGGCACTCACCTTACAGATCTCACTTTCTGTAGCGCTGGGAAACTTCTCAGCCAGGGAAGTCTTCAGGACCTTTGCAACATAACGCATCCCATACCTGAAAGAACAAAACATGGGACTTATGTCACTGTCCTCGTTCCTCTCCCCACCCCCAATCCAACTGCATCAAGCAAGAAAACTTCTCTCCTTGTTGTCGAGGTTTATGTCTTTTGATGTCACCTCTGAAAATGAAGACTGAGGGACTCCTGCTAAGCTTCCAACTGTGCCCCCTTTAGATCCTTCACATACACTTCTTGCCTCTATCCCTTCCTCTGCATGCCCGCTGACACCACCCTGGTACAGTTCTCGATGCCCCATGCTGGTCTCTTTCTGCTTCTGGCTTCTCCCTTCCTCCAATCTGTTCTGCACAGACGCCACCAAATTTACCTTCCTAGAGCATCATGTTCCTTCCCTGCTCAAGCACCTCCCATAGCTCCCTATGACCACACGTCCAACGTCCACATAACATATGCGATCCTGGAAGTTCATCAAACCCAGAATTCTGAGTGGTCTCTAAACGTGGCACTGAGAAACATGTCATGGAAGGATGCAGATGCCTACCATGGTGTTTATTAGTTGGCCTCCAAGGTCAAAGACTAACTAACCAACTAGGAAGCCTTCACTGAGCACAGAGTATGTGCCTGGTCCTACGATAAAGACATACCTCCAACACTCTTGACATTCCCTGAATATTAACAATAGTTTGCATAACTAGCATTTATATAGCGCTTCGGGGTTTGCAAAGTGCTTTGGATACAACAATAATAATAACTAAAATATATAGTGCTTACCACGTGCCAGGCACTGTGATAAGCCCAACAATTGTTGTGTCATCTGATTCTCACAACAACCTTGGAGGGAGGGGCTGTCATTATCCCAATTATACAGATGAGGAAACTGAGGTAAACAGGGGTTAAGTGACTTGGTCAGGGTCCCACAGCTAATGTGTCTGAGGCTGGATTTGAACTCAGGTTTCAACTCTAACACTCCATCCACTGTGCCACCTTGCTGCCCTCATGGTTTTAGCTGCAAAACACTTTACCTGAATGATCTCATTTGACTCTCCCAAGGCCTGCTGTGATGCCTTGTCATGGTTTGGGTTTCTGAAGGCAGGGTTGACCACGCATGAAAGACTTCAATCAGTCAACGACTAACAAACGTAACATTTTATTAATATTATTAGCATCTGTCTGCCCAATCAATGCTGCAGATACAAAGAGGTCTCCAGGAGCTCGCATTCTAGGCGGGGAGACAATACACATAACCGCGTGATACAAGTTATATAAATGGGAGGTAACCTCAACAGAAAGGCACTGGAGCAGCCTAGGAAAGGCCTCCTGTAAAGGATGGGATTTGAGGTGAATCTTGAAGACAGCTAAGGGCATTCCAGGCAAATTCCAGCCAGTGAAAAGGCACCACAAAGCAGTAAACTATCAGAAGACTGGACAGGTAGGAAGGCACCAGGCTTATGGAGGGCTCTAAAAACCAGTTAGTCAACAAGCATTTATTAAGCACTTGCTGTGTACCAGACACTGTACCAAAGGTTGGGCAGGGCTCTAAAAAGCGGTTAGTCGACAAGCATTTATTAAGCACTTAATGGCACACCGGGCACTGTGTCAAGGCCTGGGGACAAAAAGAATGGTAAAAGACAGATTTTGCTTTCAAGCAGCTCACAGTCCAATGGGGGAAACGGGGAGACATTGGAGTCTATTGAATAAGGGAGTGACACGGTCAGACTTGTGCTTTAGTGCCTGTATGGAAGATGGATAGAGTTGGGAGGGAGCCACCCCAGGCCACTGCAACAGCCCAGGTATGAGGTGAGGAGGGCGGCACCACAGTGGCGGCAGTGTCTCAGAGGAGAGAAGGGGGCAGATGCTGTGAAGGTAGAAATGATGAGGCTGGCCATAGACTGATCTGTGAGTATGAGAGAGGAGTTAGTGGCACGGAGTTAGAGAGCCTGGGTGTTATAGCATCAGACCATGTCTGCTTTACAAGGGTCTGCCTCGCTAAGCCAGGAGAGGCTTCCCCCATCCCCCACCAACAGGCTGGCCGCTTGGTGATGAGTCCTTTGGCCAGTGCAACTCATAAAATAAAGAAAAAGTATAAACGACTCTCAGTCTCATTCAGCCCCTTTCCTCTCCTACAGGGACAAGGTCAGAATGACAGAGAAGGAAGCAGAGGGTGTTAAGAATCAGTTTTTAGACCATCCATAAACATTAACTTAGTTGTTGATTCTCTCAGTAGGAAGTCCTTGTCTGGTAGACATCTTCATGGAAGAAATGAACTAGATGTTGGGTGACCACTTGTTGGGCATGTTATAATGGGGATTTCATTTGGGTATGGGTCAGACTAGACAGCCATTCTCAAATTCTATGATTCTGACATTCTTACTATGTATAAATGCAACCATAGCCCGAGAGGAAGTTGTAGCTGAATGAAAGGATGGCTCACAACTTCTCCTTGGAGAAGCAAATGGAGGAGCTGATGGGATTTGGTTTTATTGCAGCCCATGGGCAACAAGAAAACAGCATTTCACAGGATCTTTGTTTTGCTGTGTTGATAATAAGAGCTGGGAGAAAAGATCATCATGAAAATAATTGCAACTTATATGTCAACGATTGTTGCTGGGGAAATGGAGGTAGGGAAATTCTCTGAAGAATCTGATAAGACGTTCCAGATTGAATCAACACGTTTACCTCAAGTCAAAGACGGCCATGGGGGAGAACGACAAAGAAAAATGTTGGAATGGAAAACCTGGTTCAGGATTAAGAAAGGAGAGAGAACAAAGGCTCAGAGGCTGCGTAGAAACCTCACGCCTACATAGAGTGACTACTTTCTTCAATGAGAGGGGAGGTTCTGGACGCTGGGAACATTGAATAAAAAAATCACAAAAAACCCAAAACAGATTATATTCTAACTGACAGGAAATGACTGGTTACAGATGTGGGAGTCACTTCCAAATCAGCTGTCTATGTAGGACATTTAGATCATCAACTTGTTAGAGTGAAGACCGAACTCAAAACCAAATTAAAATGAGAAGATAAGCTATTAAAAAAACTTCCACCTAGATAAAAAGGAAAATCAACACAGACTTTGTTACAACAGAAACTGAAAGAGCTTCAAACACACCTTGGCCAGCAAACACTTGACATCCTTGACAAGTGAAGAGAGACAACATGGTTCAGAATGTAAATTTGTTTGGTATGAGATTATAAACGATATCATCTCATAAAAGAGTGAGAGCGGTGGGAAGAACAACGTGTCTGCGGAGCACCTGGCAAGTGCCCAACTAGCCAGACAATCCCAAAGGCATTTAAAAATTTTAATGGAATAATAGTTATAATAATAGCTGGCATTTATAGAACACTTATCAAGGGCCAGGCACTATGCTAAGAACTTCACAAACAGTATCTCATTGGATCCTCACAACAACCCTGCTATCACGATCCCCATTTTACAGCTAAGGAAACTGAGGTACACAGTGGTGACTTGCCCAAGGTCACACAGCTAGTGAGTGTATGAGGTTGGATTTGAATTCGGGTCTTCCTGACTTTAGGCTCAGTGCTCTTTTCACTGAGTCACCCAGCTGGCTCAAAGGACGAGGAAGGACAAGGAACTAACCAGGAGGGAAAAGATATTTTAAGATTTCTCTAACCCTTCTCTCCATCAGTGACGATGGAGCCAAAACATCTGAACTCTAATATGTCAGAGGCCACAACGTATGACAGGAAGAGACAGAAAGGGTGAAGGCGGGATGAGCGGTGGCATCAGACTACGCAAGTACAGATGCTTCTGATAGCTTCAGATGGATGTCTGAAAGAAGAGAGGATATGCTAAATGCTCAAGGAAGAACCATGGACTTTATTGATGCCAAGAAAAGGTGGCTGAGAGACTATCAAGAACCAGAGGCCCATATCCCTACTTTCTTGTCTCTAAAATAATCTTTACGAGAATAGTTTATGCAAGTATTGAGGATATCTTTGATGAAGGTAGGAGGAAGAAGACTCACGAATGGTAATCAACAGCAGAGTGGGTCTTTACAGTCACACAGTTCCTGGAGAGAACTGGAAGGAAGACAAGATCTCAAAGTGCTTGTGCTTTGTTGATATATTGTCCAGACTATAATTGATTTAGTGGAGTAAAATCCCATCTTAAAGGCTCCTTCTCTTCCAACAAGGTGTCATCCACATATATGTCAAAGTCACTCACTCGTGATTCCTTGAAAAGGTGTGACAATAGAGATCCATCCCTTTGTTCAATGACCTTCTGATTATTAACATCAAGAGATAGAGACTGGACTTGTGATTTCACTAATGATGAAACTCCCTCTACCAATGCCAACTATGAAGATCAGATCCTTCTCTCCAATTTATAGTCTTAGAGACCTGCCTAGAGCACTAAGAGATTAAGTGACTTACCCAGGGTCACATAGCTAGGGTGTGTCAGAAGCAGGACTTGAACCCAGGTTCTCCTGGCCTTGAGTCCAGCTCTCTATCCATTAATATACCTCTATAAATATCAAACAAAGAAGTCATGCTTGTCAAAGATGTTTACCACTATCATAAAGAACGTTCAGGGCAGAGTCCAGATTCTCTATAGGTAGTGAGATCTTCTGGATGCTTCTGTTTGTAGACAATGTGCTGATGACATGAAGTCCTAGAACACTGAAAAGCCCCCCAAACAACATACATTATCACTCAAAAGAGTTTGGCTGTACTTATGCACACAGGAAAAACCAAGTGGATGAGGAATGACTGTTAGTCTGGACTGTGATAGGTAGTTAGATGGATAACCCCAAGAGTTGGTCCATTCAGTATTTATATTCTGAACAGAGAGTGGGGGGAAACAATGACCTGGGCCCAGAACTCAATAGAGGAGTGAGTTGAGTTACTTTTGGGAAATTGTGCAATGCTTTTAATGACCCCAAGACTCCTGTTGAGGCAAAATTACCTTAAAAAAAAACTCACTTATTCTCCCACTGATGACAGATGAAAAGAAGATGAGAGTCTCCCAAGAATAAAGTTATGGGTCTCCCAGAGGACAACAGAGTGGTGCATGGTAGACGCAGGGAGATTGTGACATATCACCAATGAAGAAATGCAAAGATAAAAGAGCATAAAGGATACCATCAAAGGGAAATGGAATTGGAGTTATAAGGCCCTCAGGACACTGGGTGGACATTCTATGGAGGATTTATGGGAGGCTCTGGACAAGAACTGCATAGTATGAGGAGTGGATAGGTGCATCACAGAAGGAAGCACTCACATGGATGAGACCACAGATCCTATAGAATGTAAACTCCTTGAGGGCAGATACTGACTTGTTTTTGTCTTGGTATTTCTAGCTGCCTAACACAGTGTCTAACATATACAGTAGTAGGTGTTTAATGAATACTTGCTAAATGGACCAATTCATCCAAATAAAACAACTTTGAGGTACAGATACTATTGTCCCATTTTACAGATGCAGAGACTGAAGCTAAGTTCAATCTTAACTGTCTTGAGGTAAAACAGCTAATAAATAGCAGAGCTAGAACCAAGAAACAACCCTGTCTTCTGACCCCAAGTGCAGCTTTCTTCCCATGATAATGTTGTTCAGTAGTTTCAATAGTGTTTGGCTGTATTTGGGATTTTCTTGGCAAAGACATGGGAATGGTTTGCCATTTCTTTCTCTAGATCATTTTACAGATGAGAAAACCGAGGCAAACAGGGTCAAATGACTTGCCCAGGGTCACACAGCTAGAAAGTCTGAGGCAAGATCTGAACTCGAGCTTGGTGCTCCATCTGCACTGCGCCACCTAGACGCCCTTCCATAACACATTGTCCTTAATAGCTCATTTTGAGCTGTTCATGACCTTATTTCTATGGACCCTTCCTGAGCCCATTTTTAGGCTCTACCCTCACCTCTGGGGATAGAGACCACCCTAAGTCTACTATGCAGTGTGCACTTCTTGTCTCTTCCATGCTCTAAGAGGAGGAGGCCCCTGGTCTTCTATCCCAAGGTTTATTCTACTTACCCACATAACATGTATATTCTGACTTCCCAACTCAACTAGAACCTCCTCAAGGTTGGGGATCGTTTTATGCTTCACCTGTGACATTTTCTACCCAGCACACGGCATCAGGCATAGTGCTGGATAAACATCCACTGGACAGAAGGATGGCTGAGTGGAGCTGAGTGCTCACCTTACCCATACACGCCATGAGAGACAGCACAGTGCAGTTCAAAGAGGATCGGACGGGGAATCAGGAAGACCTAGGTTCAAGCCCCAGACTAGCCACTCACTAGCTGGGCGGCCATTCACTTCGTCTCTCTGGGTTTCGGTTTCCTCATCTGTAAAATGGGGATAGTAATCTACCCCCTACCTCAAGGGTGTTTGTGAGGAAAGTGCTTTGTAAACCTTAAAGCACTCTAGGAACCTGGACTACTATTGTTACTGTTATCCCCTTCCAAACCTTTGTCTTTTCAGGCTGAAGAGTCCTGATGTTTTCAGTCCATCCTCATGTGGCAAATCCACCTATCTCCTCCTCTCCCCTACCCCTACTGCCACCATGAAATTTAAGCGTTCTTCTCTAATGCTTCTCTGCCACCATCTGGTCTTTTTTTTCCCTTAAGTGCAATGACCAAAACCATAGGGTTTCCTAGGCCTGACTCCTCAGGAAGGACCTTTAAGGCACACCTGCCTCATCCTGGGACTCCTCTACCCCTACCCAAAATCTCCTGGCCCAAACTTCCCCTTTCCAGCTGCCCACAGCCTCCCTTCCTTCCCAATTCTACTTGACTCTTTCCTCTTCCGGGATCCTTCCAGGTTGCCATTACCCAGCTCTTTCCTTCCAAGCTGTCCCTCCCTACCCTGACTACCCTACCTCAGACCTGCTAGAGTTTTCACCAATTTAATTCTCTGCCTGGGCTAGGAGCCTACATACGGGATCTGGTCCACAGATGAGGTGATAGCTGCAAGAAACTTCTCTGTCACAGAAAGAAGGCTTCGTAGGGAGATGTCCATCCGTCTCTGGACCTCAGGATGACTCAAGGCCTGCTCAGGGGTAACATCATAGGGGAGGTAGCTGTGGACAGAGAGAGTCAAGGGGTTGGTTCACTGAGCTACCTCCATGGTCTAAAATTACATTGCAGAGAATGCCACCAATCCCAAGGAAATCCCAGTCCCCAAACAAATCCACATAATGACCTGAAATTTTAAGACCTTGCTCAGGGCAACCTTATCAGAGGGGATCAGGCAACAGCAAAGAAAAGAGGCTAAGGAAGACAGGAGAGATTCTAATGGGGGAGAGGCTTCAGGGAAAGGAAGACAGAAGGGGGATGGAAGAACTTATGGATCTGAAGAATGAGTCTCAAAAGGGACGAGGAAAGAGAGCAGACAAAGCAGGCAGGCCTGGAAACCGAGGCTAAAAGGAAAAGTGTCTTTATACCAGAATAGTTGGTAGTCCCTGAGTCTGCACTGGAGCAGGCCTGAGGGAGCGGGAAGGGGATAGACTAGGCCAGAACAGATTCACCCTCCCACCTCCTTCAGTTTGAGAAATATCTTCACTCTGTATACATGGCCCTATTGAGCCACCCACTCCCATGAGGTTACCTTACCTCTGTCACTAAACTATACATCTATTAACATTTGTTTACTTAGATTCCTACAATAAAACCCCAATTCTGTCAGGCTGCCGTGTTGGATGGGGCATTTGGCTACATTTGCCTACTAGATTGCAAAGGGCTGCACACAAGCCTCCACACCCCCAGCCCAGGAATCCTGACCTGTCATTTGTTTGCACCAACGTAGCAACTGAGCACATTTGCATAAATCCCATGAAAATCACCATAAAGAGATATCTCATTTCTACCTTTCCTATTCACCCCCCACCCCCTTTATTCTTCCACCAAAGCTGACACTTAATTTACACCAACTAGCACTGTCATTTGCTCACCACCTTTCAAAGGTGTTCCACCCCACCTGTATAGCCTAAGACGAAGGTGATAAAAGACAGTCCAAATCAGCTCCCTACTTGTCCTGGCCTCCTCACCTCCGCTGCCCAGTCTGGGCTTCCATCTGGTTGATCCAGGTCTTATAGAGGTGAATGGGGTCGGTGTGGACACTGAGTGTCCTGTCCTCCAGGACGCTCTGGATCACCCCGCCCAGGATCTCCCGAAGCGCGCTCTGTCCCCGGCCATTTCGGTAGAAGCTAACCACCAGCTTGACTACCGTTGGGTTGCCCATCGCCATATCCTGGGGCTGTTCAACCTTGGATCTAGGATACAAGAGGACATTCTTTTCCACTCTCCAGACTCCACATGGTACCATACTCCCTGCTGAACCAGTGGGGAATATGGTGTCACGAACTGACCACTTAACAGCTTCTGGGAGAGATATTATATGGGGCAGTGGCAAGGGCACTGGTTTTGGCATCAGGAGACCTAGAACTCTGTTGATTATGACTTTGCTACTTTCTACCTGTGCATCCTAGGGCAAGTCATTTCTCCCTGAGGGCTTCAGATTTTTCATCTATAATATGAGAGGAGGTTAGGCTAGATGACTTCTAAGATTCCTTCCAGCTCAAAACCCCATCATCCCTTTTACCCCTTGCTTAAGGCCTCAGTCCCTTAGGAACTTGCTCTTAGGGTTTCCAAGGCTTAGGGAAAGCTCCTTTGTTTAGCCAACATCCTTCCTGCTAATGTGTTCACATAGGGTATCACGTCTTGTCCTTGCCAAATGGCCACCACGAAATCATAAGGCCACTCCACTCCTGAGCCAGAGTAAGAAGACAAGGAAGGCGTTACCCAGGCCCAGTTCTCCATGCTCACACCTGAAGAAATGGTCATTTTGGTTGTTCAAGACTCCCTTGGGAAGGGGTTCTGATATCTTCCAACACTAAGTCCTTCCTCATGTTGGTCTCAAGTTATTCTTGGTGTTTTCCCTCCCATACCCACCTGCCTGTCACACTTACTTGATTTCCTCCTGGAGGGCAGTCTTAAAGAGCTGGAGAAGGAGATAGGCTTCTCGGCGATTAGAGGCATAATTGTACAGGGTGAAAATGACCGACTCCATAAATTTTGTGGTCTTGTTCTGCGGCATCTGGAAGATCAGCTTGGCCAGGTAGATGGGCTGTGTCTGCAGGAGAGAGGAACAGTAATGGTTGTAAATAGCAGCAAGAGGCCTATAGATGAGACCCATAAAAGGAATACCTCTTAGGTGGTAGAGAGATGACTGCCACCTGGGGCAGGTGAGAGGCAGTGGCTTATCAGGAAGAGGGACAGATGTGATAACCTCAGGTCACTGAAGATGTCAAGGGAGAGGTCACAAGGGTCCTACATTACCAGCGAGGCTGACTCATACAGATGCAAGAAGATGGCCATGACCTTGAGAGGGCCCTGACCCTCAAGGGAGCTGGGGGAATGGGAGGGCAGGGCTTCTTTCTCCTTCCAGCATCCTCTATTCACCTGGAGCAGGTAGAAGAGGTGTTGGTAGGCCTCTAATTTCTGCCGTTTCTCTTTGCTCAGTGACTTTAATCCTTTCCGCCTGTCTGGCACCATCATGTCTGACAGATGCTCCTTGTTCTTCTTGGTCAGCTTCTTGCTGTGTGAAACAACCTCCTGGGGGTGAGAAGAGAGGGAAGCCTTGAGATCCAACCCAGAACATATGGTCTGACGGTGGGGCTGGGGCAGAGGCAGAGCCTCACCTTTTAGTAGTCAAGAGTTGCAGTTTAAGGCATGGATGTGAACCTGGGGGTGACTGATAAGTGGAGGGAGAGTGGGGAGAAGTGATAATGACAACAGCAAATAGCATTTATGGAGTACCTACTATATGCAGGCACTTAACAATCATCTCATTTAATATCAATGATAGGTAACATTTACAAAGTACCTACTGTGTGCTAGGCACTAAGTGCTTTACAATTATCTCTAATATTAATAATAAGCATCCATAGATCACTTACTATGTGCTAGGCACTAAGCTAAGCCCTTTGAATTATTATCTCATTTGACCCTCACAACAATCCCAGGAGGTAGGGGATATTATTACCCCTATTTTATATCTGGGGAGACTGAGACAGACAGAGGTGAAGTGACTTGCCCAGAGTCACAAGGTAAGAGTCTGAGACCAAATGTGAACTCAGGTCTTCCTGACTCGAGGCCCAGAGCTCTATCCACTGAGACACCCAAGGTGCCTCATCAGCAAGATGAGCAGTGGGATAGAATCAAGGGCGATGATCAGGGTGAGGCGGTGACTTTTCACTGAGAATGGCACGCTCTTTTTCTACCCCGAGGGAAGGGAGGGCATAAAAGAAAACACAGTTTACGCTATAGGAGGCAAAGAAGGGGGAGAGCGGGCAAGAGGAGGGAAAATAATATTGTATGAAAAGGGATTCTCTTTGGGGGCCGTCTGCTGGACTCCATCTCCACTGAGGATAGACGGGGACAAAGCAAGTGAGGGCTTTGACTAGAATGTTCTTGCTGCGAAGAAGTCTTCAAAGTAGAATGAAGAACGGGGAAGATTTATGAAATCCAGAAGTTTTAAAGAAAGAAGATGGCAATGATCTGGTCGGGGACCTCTCCTAGGATGCAAGGCAAGGGAATGGCCAAGAACACACCTCAAGGGCACATCAGTCTAAGCTGGAGCCTATGCGACGGAGAATAATGATGCTAATTCATGTGCATATAGCAATGTGGTTTACAACCCACTTTCCCCACAACAACCTGTGAGGGAGGTAAGTTTAAGTATCATTATGGCCAATTTTACAAATGGAGGGAAATGGCTCCTCCATTTGAGGAGTCTATATTTGAACCTAGGTCTCCTGATTGTATGTCCAGGGCTATGCCGTGATGGGAGGCAGGATGAGAGCAAGTTACACAGATCAATATGATCTATTTACTGCAGAAGCTAGGTGGCGCCATAGTGCACAGAGCCAAAATTGGGCAAGTCACTTAACCGCTATTTGCCTCAGTTTCTCTAACTGTAAAGTGAAGATTGTAATAGCACCTCCTTCCCAGGGTTGTTGTAAAGATTAAATGAGGTAATATTTGTGAGACACGCTTAGCATGTAATAGGCTCTCTGTTTATGATGATGGACTGGAACCTGAGGGCCTGGTGTAGGCTCTGATGCATCACCTGCAGCGTGATTCTGTTCTTCACCAGCAGACCAATCTTGATGTCCATAAGGTTGAGGTCTTGCTCCAGTTGCTGGTTGGACCGAATTTTCCTGACCACCTCCTCCTGTAGCTTCAGCAGCTCGGCCTCTTCCCAGAAATCCTGCTGCCTTTGGTCCAGGAGGTGGGCGAATCGACACACCACACTGAGAGGGGGGTGCTGATCGTGGACTGAAGGGAGACAAGGTGAGCGGGGGGATGGAGGCTACGAGAACCCTACTCGATGGTCTCGCCAGGCCCCATCTCTTACCCCCTCATTCCCTTCTGTCCTTTGTGGAGATGGAGTCTGGGAGCTCTGTGCCCCTAAAAAGAAACCCCTTTCATAAAATGTGATCCTCACCCTCCACCCTGACTATACCATTAACCTGTTTCTTCTCTTCTTTCTGTCGTTGGAAGAACAGACATGCATACATACACACATACATATTTAAAACACACACACACATATACACACATATACATTATATATACACATAGATATTAGTTTTTTTGCACTTAATAGAGATAGTTTTCAAAATTCATTTTTGTAAGATTTTGAGTTCCAAATTTGTCTCTTTCCCTCTCCCCCCTCCCTAAGATGGCAAGCAATCTGATGTAGGGTATACATGTACGATCATGTTAAACATATTTCCACATTAGTCATGTTATGAAAGAAGAACCAGAACAAAAGGGAAAAACCACAAGAAAGAAAAAACCAAGTGAAAGAGTATGCTTTGATCTGCATTCAGATTCAGATGTGGTTAGACTCCCTCAGGAGTCTTTTGGAAGTGTCTTGGATCATTGTATTGCTGAGGAGAGCTAAGTCTATCATAGCTGATCATCACACAGTGTTGCTGTTACGGTGTAGAATGCAGAACTTTTACTCCTGCAGCTATCTGTGCTACCCTACCTCCTAGCCCCATAACTTTTAAGCAAAATCTTCCTACCTCTAATACACACTGTCTACTCCCAAGTTCCCTGACCTCCTAAGTCTCAGCTCGGTGCCCTTCTTTCTCTCCAGACCTCCTCAGATTTGGATGACAAGAGCCTCCTATTCAGCCTTTCCCCAAAGGTGCCCATATCAAACCCAGATGCCTGAAGTGGCTTTTTAAGGAATTTAGTCCCATTCATTGTCTTGCGCCCTAACCTATAGTTCCCTCCAGTGATCTTTCCCACCCAATTCCAATTCCCTGGCCTGGGCTACTCATAGGGTCACAGATGAACTGAAAGGAATCTTAGAAGCCATTTAGCATCCAGACTTCTAATTTTACAGATGAGGAGACTGAGGCAGAGAGAGGTCATGGGACTTGTCCAGGGACACACAGCTAGTAAGCGTCTGAGGCTAGATTTGAACTCAGGTGTTCCAGACTCCAGGCCCATCACCTTATCTTATCTATTCAATGCACCACCTAGTGGCCTTAAAAAAATAAGAGAGCAGGAGATGGTCTTGGTACATTTATGTGAATGAAAAAATTCAGCCCCTGATCACCCTCTGGTGATACGGGGCTCTCCAAAGCTGGCTGAGCTGGATCTCAGACAACAGACACAGTCTGCTCATTAATGTATTATGATAAAATCTATTAATTTTTTACACAGTTTGGCTATTAGTCTAAACCTATTGCTGTGACAGCTGATAATAGCCAGAATCTATTGTCGCAGGAGCAGGAGCTTCCCAAGAGCTGGGATTGCGCCTCCTTTTGCCTAAAGATCTCCCCTTAAACCAAGAGAAACGCTCAGGAATGGGGGAGGTTGACTGGTAACTGCCAGATGAGGGAAATCAGGCCCAGAAAGGTAAAGCACCTTGCTTAAAATCACACAGCAGTATCACTATCAAAAACAATAAACACCTTCCGCCAAGGTGCAAACCAACTTACCCAGCATCCTGTAGTCATCCCGGGCTCTCCTGGCTCGGAAAAATGCCTGGATCTTCACAACTGAATTAATCTGTTAGTGGGCAGAGAAAGAAAAAGAAAGCAATCACCTTCCCTCCTCTTCTGTTGCTTGCATGGGTTGGAAGATGACATACAGGGTGTATGAGGGGCCAGCACTTACATTCTCCTGGAAAAAATTTAGTCTTTCCCGATATCTCTTCCGAGCCACCCACATTCGGGTACAGGCCTGGATCTTTGGGAGGGAGAGACAGCATTAGAGACACATTGTTACCATCAGCGCTACAAGCAGACCCTTGCTCTCAGACCCCAGGCTGCTGTTCCCCATCCAGAATTCAGATAAAACAATAACAGCTTAAAAGGAGATCTAACAGGTGTTTAGAGAGCCTGGTTTCCCCCCTTAGTCACAGTTATAACTCCATCCACAAGTTATTTTTTGTATTGCCAGGGCTCAACACAGGGCACATGTTGTTGTTGAGTCATTTTTAAATCATGTCCAACTCTTTGTGACCCCATTTAGGTTTTCTTGCAGAGATACTGGAGTAGTTTGCCCATTTCCTTCTCCAGCTCATTTTACAGATGAGGAAACTGAAGCCAACAGGGTGAAGTGACTTGCCCAGGGTCACACAGCTTGTAAGTGTCTGAGGCTGGATGTGAACTCACAAAGATGAGTCTTCCTAACTCCAGGCCTGGCTCCCTATCCACTGGACCATCTAGCTGCCCTGGCACATAGCTTAATAAACATTTATGGAATTGAATTTCCTTCAGTGACCTAGGTAGGATAATCTAAGAGCCCCTTCCTATAACGGTGGGATACAACAAGGGCAGAGAAACATAGATATGCTTAGAAATAGCTAGAAGAAGTGCTGGTCATAAGCCGCATCGCTACCCACTCTGGGGGAGGGGCAGGAGCAAGAGCAGATAACTGGGAATTAGCTGTCTGGGTTCAGTTCCCCGGCTCCATCAATGGATGTGCTGAGTCACTCTGAACAAGTCACTTACCCTCCCTAGGACCCCTGGCTCGCCAGCCTTGAAGGGATATGGAGCATTTTATAGAATCCCATGATTTAGGGCCAGAAGGGACATTTGAGGTCCAACTCCCTCATTCTATAAATGAGGAAACTCAGGCCCAGAAAGGGAGGATTCACCTGAGGTCTCATGATTAGGAGTGGCAGAGAGGGATGGGGCAAAAGAGGGTGAGGGAGTGACAGATTTAACAGAGGTTAAACAACTCATCTGGGGCAGCTAGGTGGCACAGTGAGTACAGCACTGGCCCTGGAGTCAGGAGGACCCAAGTTCAAATCCAGCCTCAGACACTTGATATACTTACTAGCTGTGTTACCTTGGGCAAGTCACTTAACCTTAATTGCCCTGCCTTCTCCCCACAAAAAAAAAAAAGAAAAAAAGAAAAAAAAACCAACTTATCCACAGTCATTTGCCAGGGTCAGTCCCTCTTTGCTTTCAGTCTAGGGCTCAGACCTTAAGGTCATTTCCTCTAGACATCTCGAAAAGAGCAGATTAAGAAATTGCTTCTAATGGGTCCTTTGTGGGGAGAAAGAGAGTCCCCAGAAGCCCAACCATGAGTACCTTCATCACGGAAGCCACATTTGCCTTTAAGAACCTCATCCGCTCTTGGTAGATCTTTCTCTGCTGGTAACCTCTCCAATGAGCCTACAAATTGGGAGAAAAAAGAAATCATCTCATCTGTCTGCACTCCTCACCCCCTCCCCAAGCCCGAACCAGCCCATGAAATCAGATCCTATCTTAGATGCTCAGGAGTGAAGGTGCAGATTAGAGAAGACTGAGAATCTGCATGTTTCCAAATTCAAATTCAACATTTATTAAGTGACCTAGTATGTGCCTAGTGCTATGTTAGGCATGGGGATAAGGATGAAAATGAGTCCATGGTCTCAAGGAATTTACATTCTACTGAGACAGATAGAGGAGATGAGGTGCCCAGGGTTCGTGTATACCCCTATGAGACCTGGTCCAGTCCTACCCTTTGTGTGCCAATCACCCACCAGTGTAACAGATACACACACCAATACCCAAAACAAAAAGGTTCAATAGATGCACAGATGCTGGAAGGGGCCAACCCTAATTTTATATATGAGAAGATGAGGCCAAGAAAGGTTAAATAACTTGTTCAAGGCCATATAGGTCACAAACAGCAGGGTCAATATTTGAATCAAGGCATCTTGATGCCCAAACCAGCGATCTTTCCACCATACTGCTCTTTCTCACACAAACACCACATTTTTTTTTTCACATTATAACCGTTAATTTAATTCTGGTCATCTTTCAAAATTTACACCACACATTCTTGCAAATCCTTACATATGCACCAAGAGAAACCACTCATCCAAACACATTCAGGCATGTGGTATACTCACAGGGTGTTATCTATTCCCCCACTCACATGCATGTGGTATACACATAGAGACTATCTATTCACTCACATAACAATATCCATGCTGTACACACACACACAAATATCTGCTCATATACACAACAAACATAAATGTGTGTATATGTATATATACATACCTATATATGTGTACACACACACACACACACACACACACACACTGGTATATATTACCAGACAGATCGAACTGGATGTCCAGTAGATACTCAATATATCTAAAACTGAATCGTTATCTTTTTCCCTAAATCTTCCCCATTTCCTACCTTCCCTGTTACTATAGAGGACAAAACCATCCTCCCAAACCCTGAGGCTCACAACCCAGGAGTCACCCATGGCTCCTCACTATCTCTCACCCCACTCCCCTTCAATATCCACTCTGTTGATAAGGCCTGTCGATTTCACCTTTGCAACATCTCTCGAATATGCCCCCTTTTTTCCTCTGCCACTGCTACCACTCTGGTGCAGACCTTATCACCCCACATCTGGATTATGTCTGGATAGCCTGCTGGTGGGTCTGCCTGCTGTAAGTCTCTGCCATCTCTAATCCAGTCTTCACTAAAGTGACTTTCCTAAAATATGTCACTCCCCTATTCAATAAACTCCAGTGGTTTCCTATTGCCTCCAGGAGAAAATTCAAAATGCTCTGTTTGGTATTCAAAGCCTTTCATAACCTAGTCCTCTCCTACCTTTCCAGTTTTCTTACACCCTAATCCCTGGCACGTACTCTTCCATCCAGGGACACTGGCTTTTGGGCTGTTCCACAAATAAGACACTTCATCTTTGGCTTTGGGCATTTTCTCTGTCTGTTCCCTGTGCCCAGAATACTTTCCTTCCTTTGCCTCAACTACTGACCTCCCTGTCTTTAAATTCCAACTAAAACCCCACCTTCTACAGGAAGCCTTCCCCAACCCCTCTTAATTTCAGTGCCTTCCTTCTGTTCACTATTTCTTATTTAGCTGGTAGATAGTTTGTTTATACTTGTCTGTATGTTGCCTTTAGACTGTAATTTCCTTGAGGGCAGGGACTGTCTTTTGCCTTTTTTTATCCCTAGGGCTTGGCGCATAGTAGGCACTTAATAAATGTTTACTGATTGATGGATGAATAACATATACCAAATCCACCCATATGTCCATGCCCAGATACCTATACTATTATACCAGCAACCCACATAAACACCATACACTCAGTAGTCACACTCACACATACCTGTACAGTATATACCTTCACACATATGTAAACTCAAACGATCATACACATAAGCACATAATCATCACCATGCATTTATACACATACTTCCCCCTTTCCCTTTGCCCCTCCTCCCCCCATCAATCCATATACTGAGCCAAGACCCAAACTGTATTTTGCTATAGAACAGATCGCATGTAGGAAAGCAGCAGGGAATAGGGCTGGAAAAGCAGGTTAGGTCCAGACTATGTGAAGCCTTGAATGTGAAGCTGAGCCTGGGACCTCGTTCAGCAGGCAATGGGGAATTGTTGTTATTCAGTCGTGTCCGACTTTTTGTGAACCCATTTGGGTTTTTTTGGCAAAGTTACTGGGGTGGTTTTGCCATTTCCTTCTCCAGTTCATTTTGCAGATGACGAAACTGAGGCAAACAGGATTAAGCAACTTGCCTAGGGTCAAAGAGCTAGGCAGAGTCTGAGGATAGATCTGAACTCAGATCTTCCTGACTCCCAGTGCTCTATCCACTGGACTACCCAGCTGCCCTTTAGGCAATGGGAAGAGGGATCAGTAAATGCCTATTGAATAAAGTGACTAGCACACGCGCGCGCACACACACACACACACGCACACACGCACATGCATAGCCAACAAATCTATAAGGTAAAGCCCAAAGTGCTTGGCCCAAGGGGAATGTAGAATGATAAAGGAGAGAAAGAGGACAACAGATGGAGGAAAGATGACACATGTGGTGACATTAGTCCCACCAAAGTAACTTGCCCAAGACATCTACTGAGAAGGCTTTTGGAAGAGCAATCTCAAGCACGTTTTGGTTTCGGGAAAAGGCAGAAGACACTTCTGTACTTCTGAGAAATTTCTTCTGCCTTTCTCACTTCACCCCCTCCATGATCCTGTTGTGAAATTTCAGTCTCTTCTACAATTTCCTTTCACTTTGTCCTTGGCACAGACAAAGAAGATTTCCATTTTCTGTGGAACAACTCTTTGAGGACCCAAAGACAGCTTAGCTTTTGCTCAGTATAGAAGATGGGGTGAGATGCTTGAAGTCTGGGAAACCAAGAGTCTGGAAGACTGCTCTACCTGAATCTTGATAATGGCTGGGAGCTGGGTCTTTAGGAAGTGGGAATGCTTGGCAAACTCCTGCCGAACAAGGAAGCCCCGCATTCGGGCCTGGAGCTGGACGATAAAGCCAACATTGGCACTCCAAAGCTGGTGTCGGTCGTGGGCAGCAGTAACTGTTGTGATTGCTGCCTGTAGAAAAAGAACGGATTGTGGGGAGAGTTATACTGACCTGGCAGGTAGATGGGATGATCATGGGCAGGGAAGGGTGAAGGAAGTTTTCTCTCCAGCTCCCACCTCAATGTCATGCTTTCTTCCACCCATCACTTTGACCGTTCACTCTGCCTATCTCCCTCCCTCATGTTCCTATAGTACTTTCTTCATTACATGAGAACTCATTGGATCATTGCCTTTAAAGCTGGAATGAAAATTAAGATTATCTAGACCATTTTTCAGATTAAGAACCTGGAGGCCTAGGTTAGGGGAAGTGACTTGCCCAAGGTCATACAGCTAATACGTGATGGAACTATGATTGAAATATGGCTTTGCAAAGGTATAACTTCAGAAGGTGAGCAGAAAGAAGAACCGGAGGAAAGGTCTGGGAAATAGATCACAAGTCTGGCATTGACACATGTGACAGTGATGGGGGACTTCAATTATTTGGGCACCTATTAGCACTCTTTTTGCCCAGAGAAGTGAAGCTATTAACTTTTAAAATAAATTTTTATTTATTTTGTTAATTATTTCCCCATTATAATGAACAATTTTGATTTCCAAATTCTCTTCCTCCCTCCTGCCCCTCTGCCACCCCTTGAGAAGGCAAGTGATATATTGATTATACGTGTGAAGTCATGTAAAGCATATTTCCATAAGCTAATCACTTTTGAGCTTGCCTTCCTGACCATTCTATCCTTCCAAAGGTGAATGAAACAATGAGGGGGAACATCTGTTCTAGATCTGAACCTCACCAACAAGGAAGAGCTAGTTTCTAGGGGTGGAAATGGTGGGAACGTGAGCATTTCATCTTAGAACTGATGACAGAGAAGAAGAGAACAAGGCATAGTCTGTCATCAGATTTTGAGACAGAAGATTTCAAAGGGTACAGTAGAAGAATAGACAAGAGGCTAGGGACTAAAATCCTATAGAGAGAGCTAGCTCAAGAGAGATGGTAAATTCTCCCGAGTGAAATTCCAAATTCCAAGAAGCAATTTTGACGATGAAAGGAGGGAGCTGTCTAAAGAGCCCGATGTAGACACACACAGGGAACACAATGACCAACTTGGGTTTTTAAAAGACACACACAGAATGTGAGAAGGCAAGTAATGGAGGAAGATGGCAAAATCATGACCTGAAGATCGTCAGAGGTGCTAATGCTTAGAATGCACTTAGGCTGGTAAAGAAGGCTAAGGACCAAATGGCAGGGATTTTAGTTGTGTTGAGAAAAAAGAAGGGGCTCCAAAAGGAAGAGGACCAGTGCTCAGAATAGATGGGCCAATCATAAGAAAAGATGGAGAGATGGCAGAACTGCTCCATTCTTAATCTATTTCTGTTTTCTCTGCCAAGGAGAATGACCTTTGGACTGAAAATGAGAAAATAAATACAACAGAGAGGGAGTTGATACCCAAGATAAGGAGGTAAATAATAAGAGAATGCCTCACAGCCCTAGATGGATTCAAGTCACCAGGTGCCCAATCATCTAAACCTGAGGATACTAAAAGAACTGGCAGATGTGACTGCTGAACCTATGTCAGTGATCTTCAAAAGAAGTGAATGGGAGTCATCGCAGAACTGGAGGAGGGCAAGGGTTACTCCTATTTTCAAAAAAGGGAAGAGAATGGAATCCATAGCCCCATGGAGGCTAATGATATGGATTTCAATTCTTGGCAAGATTTGACAATGTATTATTAAAGGAATGGTCAGTGAACATCTAGAAAAGGAAGCAGTGATCACAAAGAGCCAGTCGGCCTCATCAAGGACAAGTCATGCCAGACTAACCTCGTATCCTCTTGACAGGGTTACTAGATGTTATGGTTTACCTAGATTTGAATAAAACATCCCTTATGATGTTTTAATGGAAAAGGTCAAGGCTGGAGATTATAATATGCTTAGGTAGATTTGAAAGCGGTTGAATGACTGGGCCCAGGGAGTAGTTTTTAACGTTTCCATGTAAATTTGAAAGGTCTCTAGCAGAGTATTTCAGGGATCTATACTTGGACCTATATTTTATTTAACAGATTTATTTATGACTCAGTCATAGAGGAGATGCTTATCAAATGTGCACATGACACAATGTTGGTAGGTACAAGTTACCATGTTAAATGAGAAGTCAGGATTCAAAAAGTTCTTTAAAGATTAGAACCCTGAGCTCAATCTTTTTTATTTGGACTTGTGATTTCATCTGTACAAGGAACTCCCAAGTTTGGAAACTCTCTACCAAAGCAACTCTTTGGTAACATAGTCATAGAGTTTCCTGGTACTGTAAGAGATTTGACTGTAGTTATAGTTAGTATGTCTCTAGAGGCAGAATTTGAACCCAGGTCTTCCTGACAAATATTGACTATCTGGCCCTCTATTCATTATATCATACTACCAAATCTAAGAAGATTAAATTAAATAGGAATAAATGCAAAGTCTTTCACTTGTTTTAAAAAAAAATTAACTTTACAAGTACAAGATGGAAGAAGTGGGTAGGATTAGACAGAAGTTCTTCAGAAAAAAGTTCTGAGTTTTTAGAGACTGTAAGCTCAAAATGAAATACGAAAATATTTATAGCAGCAATTTTTTGTAGCAGCAAAGAATCGGAAACAAAGTAGGTGCCCAATGATTGGGGAATGACTACACGAACTATGACATGAATGCAACAGAATATTATTGTGCTATGTGAAATAATGAATATGAAAAATAACTCCCACCTCACCTGTGAAGAAATCCAGGTCAGTTATGCCCTGGAGGCTTCAGGAGAGGATTGCAGGGGAGGGAGTGGGAGGAGAGGCTAAAACCTAACGTGGGCACCCCATTTTAGGAAAGATACTGCTAATCTGGAAAGCACCCAGAAGACAGCAATCAGGACATGGCCAAGGGCCTTAAGATCAAGTTGTGTGTAGATCAGTCGACAGACACGGGGATGTCAGGCTAAAGAGAGGGAGAAGACTCAAGGGGAACAGGAGAGCTGCCTTCGAGCATCTGAAGGGCCGCCACGTGGAAGGAGAATTGGGCTGATTCTGCTTAGTCTCAGAGGGCAGTGCTTGATAGAAGCTACAAAGAGAGAAATTTAGGCTTGATGTGAATGAGTTTGCCTGCTGGCAGTCAGCTCTGTCCCAAAGTACAAGGGGCTGCCTCAAAGGGGAAGCGGCCTCTTCCTCCCTTGAGTTCTTCAGACCAACTCTTCTTGTTTAAATGAGGGTCAGACTGGACAATTCTACAATTCAGAGCCCAGGGCTCCCCACTACAGGACTCTTTTGACTTCTTTAGCCAGCCCACTTGAGTCCAAAATTCTTGGGTGTTTCCCTGGGGATCCATCTCCAGTTTCCATGCTGCCTGATGTTAGGGCAGTGGGGGCAACCATAGAGGCCTTGGTGAATTCCTGATCCTTGAAGGCAGACAGGAATGACATTGGGAACCTCACTAGGAGTGGCTTATTGCGACTGTAACCAAGTCAGGAGGTTTTAGCCTCCCTTGCCACTAACCTGGATCTCTTCGCGAGTGAGGTGGGAAGTATTTAGGACACAATCAAGAGGGCGTTCCCAGGTCCCCTGGAAAGTCTGCAGGTGGAAGTAGTAGGCAATGCCATCCTTCATCAGGTGCTGGACCCAGAAGAGCTTGTTTTCTATAAAGAAGTTGTGGAAAAAGAGATCAGGGATAGAGAGATTTGAAGAGGTAGGGAGGTAGGAGGTAGGAAGGATAAGAAGGAAGAATGGAAATAGGGGCAGGGAGGAGGACTGATAACCTGGTTGTTTCTTCCTTTCCATGGTTTCCTGCAATGTTTTCTGGTAGTCATGGGCACATTCTGTGACCACCCCATAGAGGGCCACGGCTGGGTTACGTAATACCCGCTCTGTCTGGGCTGACTTCCCCTCCTTGATGGCTTGGTTGATGGCAGCCACTCCAAGGGCCACTAGGTTGGCAGGATAAGAGAGATAAGAGTCAATTAGTTCTTAGGGAACTTCTCCCAAGGAGTATGCTGTTCTGGTCTGTGGGAGAGGTGAGAGGGAAGAGATACAGAGTGATGAGAAAGAGGAGACAGCTAACTGAAAATGGGGAGGGTCTGGAGAAGGGACGCTATCAGTCTTGCACAGATCCCTGGAGGAAGATTATGTTGAACTCAATTAGGAAGGAGGGCAGAAATGGAAGTGGATGCATAAAGGAGAACCAGGCACCTCAAGAAGAAAAAATGGCTACAGGCATTTGATGGGGTTACAAGGCAAGGCATGGGCAGGAAACATGGTGCTGGTTTCCCTGAATGGAGTAGGGAATCCAAGTTGGAGAGCTGGCAGGAAACAAGGTGGAGAGGTCATGTAGCAGAGAAGCCTCGATTCACCGGGCTGTTCAGGCTCTGCCTTCAAGGAGCTGAACAAATGGACAGATGGTGGATGCAAAGGACAGACTCCAGGAGAAAACACACATCAGGTTTTGTACCGGCTTTACCCTAGTCTTACCTCATATACTTTCATACACTCTATACTCCTGCCAAACTGGACTAATACCCTGTCGCCCAAACAGGCCCTGTGTTCTCACTTCCTCGGGCTTTAGCTCACAAGCCCAAACACTCCCCCCCCCCCCCCCCCCCCCCCCCCCCCCCCCCCCCCCCCCCCCCCACCTTTGTGGCCACTGAATAGATCAGTCAATCAATAAACATTTATTAAGCACCTACTATGTGCCAGGAACTGTGAGAAGCACTGAATCCCCACCCACCCTCCCTTTAAAAACTCACTTAGACATCACTTCTGTGATAAAGCCTTCATTTATGCTCCCAATAGTAACATTTCTATGGCTTCACACAGCACTTCTAGACAGTTATAAGCTTCCTGTGAGCAAAGACTGGGTTATGACTGCCCCGCCCCCCCATGCTTAACCCTGCCTTCTGAACACAGCAGGTGCTTAATGAATATTTGTTAACTGAACACCCTCTCCCCTCTCCTCCCCATCTCACTTGGCTGAACTCTGAAACACATTCTGGGTGCAGAGTCCCACCAGCATCCAACCTAAAGGCTAAAGAAGAAAAAAAAAAGGAGGGGGGGAGAGATTTTTTTTTTTTTGGGCCTGTGGCATGATTCTTATATGCTCTTGGCATGTGCCAGTGTTTGGAATGACGGATGAGGAGGTTGGGGGAGGACATGTGAGGCAGTAGAGGGGCTGAGTACAAAAGTGATTCTCTCATCCCTCTGACCATTGAATAGTCTCTTCTATTGTTTAGTCAAGAGGTTTTCTGCTGTGGAAGTCTGCCTCCTCTCAGAAGGTGGTTAAAAAAGAGGGAAGGATGGAATGAGATAGGAATGGGCATAATTCCCTTAGCTTTCTTACTCTTCTGAGCTGCTTCTGTCTCCTGATTAGCTCTGGCCACTCCCTGGCGGATCTCCTCCAACCACAGCACAGCTCCAGGGTCCTTTGTTACCTAGAGAAGAGGTAGAGAGGAAGGGACATTAGGGGTCAATCTGGACTCCCAATTTTATAAGAGTTCCCTCCCACCCCATGAGGTTAACTGGCCACTTTGACCTGATGGGACCTTCTAACAGGTATCCCTACTCCTCTCATCCACCCTACCCACAGCTGGCAGAAGCCATGTCCTCTTAAAGGATTTAACTAGCAATTCACCAAAGAGGAAGCAGAAATTATGAACAAATGCTTGAAAAAGCTAAAACCTCACACCCATCAAAATAGCAAAAATAAATAACAATGATAAAAGGCTTTGTTAGCTGGTGGTTTGGGGAGAAAGGTGACCTTGGACATTGCTGGTGACTATGCAAATGCACATGCTTTCTGGAGAGCAATGAGAAAGCCCATTAGTACTGGAAGGTGTGCTAGGCTTAGAACTGGGTCAGCTGGGTCCAAGTTCTAGCACTGCTACCTGCTAAGTGATCTTGGGTCAGTCACTGTTTTCCCAGCTGTAGGATGGGAATGATACTTGCACTTCTACTTTACAGGTTATTATGAGGAAAACTAGAATCTATCAATCAACAAGCATACAGGCAACGTTACTCTGTGCCAGGCTAGGTGCTAGGTGCTAAGGATAAAGATAGAAATGAAATAGTCCCTGCCCTCACGGAGCTTACACTCCACAGGGAAAGATGATAAATAAGTACATATATAGGAATATAAAAAACAGATACAAGATGATTTGGTAGGGGAGGAAGTTAGCGGTTCAGGGAATGATCAGGAAAGGCCTCGGGAAGAAAGTGCTCATTGAGCTAAATCATACTAGAGGTTCTAAGAGCTGGAAGTGAGGAGCGGGTATGGTACAAAGGTGCTGGGACAGGGAAAAGGGATGACGAGTACAAATCCCAGTAAGAAGGCTGACTAATGTCTAACAAGGCTACAAGGGGAGTCTGAGGCCAGGTTATGAAGGGCTTCGAGTGCCAAAGAGAAGGGTTTATATAGATCCCAGAGGTCATAAGAAGCCATTAGACTTTATTGAAAAGAGGAATGACATGGTCAGAAGTACACTTTAGGAAAATCACTTTGGCAGCTATGTGGAAGAGGCAGGGAGACTGACAAGAAGGCTATTGTTATAGTCTGGGTGACAGGGGATAAAAGCCTTAATTAGAATGGTGACTGGGCGGGTAGGGAGGAGGGAACGCCTGTAAGAGCTGTGGAGGTAGAAATGAAGGCAACCTCGACAACCTCTATGGGATGAGGGGTCAAGGATGATCCAAGGTGGGAACCTGGGAGACTGGAAGAGGATGGGGATGCCTTTGAGTAGAAATTTGAGAAGTTCAAAAGAAGGGTGAATATTTAGCATAAAAGATAATGAAGTCTGTTTTAGACATGTTGAAATGAAAGTAATAATACCTCTAAAGGTTTATTATTAAATCACTGTGGGTATCCTTTCCACACTAAAGATCAAGACCTTATCCATACCTTACTGGAAAATTCTAAGAATCGTTGTGGCCCAAATATAAATTCATGCCTTGGTGATGATCTTTCTGGTGGTGAGAATAACCACTGATCTTTTCACACAAAAGGAAGATGTGCAACTGACTATGCCTTTGGGATAATACCCTAATCATTTAACAAAAATTTATTAAACACCTTGTATAGGCCAGGCACTGTGCTGAATGCTGGAGATACAAAGACAGAAATGAAATTGTCTCTGTCCTCAAGCAGTTTACATTTTATCATGGAAGACAACAAGGACACATCTAAACACATGCAAAATAAATTTTAGAAACAACTTTACTGGGAATGGCAAGTGGGGTGCTAGTAGCTGGGCAGATCGGGAAAAGGGGTGATGGTCAGACTTGTGCTTTCATTAGGACAACAGAGCAGAAACCCCCTCAATTGATTCAGAACCTAATTAGGCTATAACTCAGTCTTAAGGATTTTTCCCAAGGTCATACAACTAATAGGCAATGAGGTAGCATAGTGGTTAGAGAACTAGAGCAGAAGTCAGGAAGACCTGAATTCAAATCCAGCCTCAGACTAGCTGTATGACCCTCAGAAAGTCACTCTGTCTGCCTCAGTTTCTTCAACTATAAGATTGAGATAATGATAGCACCTACCTCCCAGGGATGTTACAGGGATCAAAAGAGAGAATATGCACTGTGAAAACCTTAAAGCACAACATAAATACTAACCCTTACTAGCATTTTTAAAACACTTTTTATTATTAGGTATCAGAGGTGAATCTCAAACTCGATCTTAAAGACTCGCAAGATTCTCTCCACGTTCTATCTACTACTTCAAGGTCTCTTTTCTATAAAGATTTTTATAGCGATGTTACCTGTAATGTGAGAAAAACTGGGAACTGAGTAAATAATCAACAGCTGAGGAAGAATGCCTCAATAGAACATGTCACTGTAAGGAATGTCACACAAGGAGAAGGGAAGATCTACACACCTACACCACCTATGCTGCAGCACTGCCTCTGGAGTCAGAGAACCTGGGTTCAAATACTTCTGAACCTATCTGTGTGACCTTGGGAAAGTCCTTTAACTTCCTCGGGCCTCAGTTTCCTCATCTGTAAAGTGAAGGAACGGGACGAGATGGCCACTGCAGCCCCTTCTAGGTCTAAATCAACAATTGCTGCGTAATTTGTATAAATAAAACATTTAAAAGTAAAACCTTTCTAGAACTAGGAATACATTTACTGATATTCAAACATAGAATCAATAAGGACCGAGATGTTTCAAAGCAGGGAATCTGTGAACATGGATGGGAAAAAAAATGACATCTTTATTTTTACTGACTTCTAATGAACATTTAGCATTTTCTTCAATTATGAATTTAACAAACAAACCTTATTCTAAGAAGGGATCCACAGGCTTTACTAGACTGCCAAAGGGGAACAAGAAACCAAAAAGGGTAAGAACTCCTATTTTAGAGTGAGCTATTGTGGGGGTAGAATTTGGAACAAACAGTAAGACTAGCTTCAGAAGACCTGGATTCAAAATATTTACTGGATATATGACCTCAGGCAAATCACTTAAGGTCCCTCAAGACTCAAGTTTCTGCAGCTGTAAAGCGGTGATAATAGTACTACAGGACTGTGGTGAAGAAAGCTTTTTGTATACCTTAAACACTGTGCCAGTATGAGTTATCCTTACTTGAATGTTTAAAAATTTTTAAGTTATAGTGGTTCAATATTCACTGGATTCTTTTTTTTTTAAGTAAAGTTCATAAGAAAAAAGAAATTAATTTCTTCAACATAACAACAACAAAAAATTCCCTCCTCCTTCAGGAACCTATAATGACTCTTTATTGCCTGTTGGATCAGGTCCTAATTCTTGAGTTTGGCTTCAGGATTTCTACCCTGCATCACCTGCTCTGGGCCCCAATCATCCTGCCGGAGAAGGAACACTCGATTCTTCTGGAGATGCTTCCCCCAATCTCCAAGCCATTCCCTCTGCCCATCATGCTCTCTAACTCCTACCTTCTGCTTAGCTCCTTTTCCTTCCCCACCCTGCTCTTTCTATATCCTCCTCTTCCTCCTCTGGGAAGCCACTCCAGATTGCTTCCAGTGGCTCCACTCCTTCCTCTGGGATTATAGAACATAGAGACTTTAAGAGACTGTTTATTCTAAGTCTTTCATTTCCCAGATGAGAAAACAGGTGAGAAGAGAGAAGATTAGTGACTTGGTTAAGGTGATACAGTTAGGTAGCAAAGCCAGTATTTGAATGCATGGCACCATGCTGCTTTCCCGTCTCTCTGTGTCTTTTGGGTACCTTTTTCTCCCTTTTTATTCTCCCAGTGCCTAGGACAAGGTACTGTCCACAATGAATGCTCAGTCTTTGTTGTAAACTAGATCATTCTTTTTTAAAATATATTTTTATTAATTTCCCAGTTACTTTAAAATTTTTTTAATATTTGTTTTTTAAGACAGTTCCAAATTCTCGCCCTCCAGCCCCTCGCACCTTCTTGAGAAGGCAATTTGTTATTGGTTATACATGTGAAGTCATGCAAAACATATGTCCATATTAGCCATGTTGCAAAAGAAAGCACAAACAAAAAAATAAAGTGTTTTTTTTAAAGTATGCTTCAACTCTGAGGTACCACGTCACACCTATCAGACTGGCTAACATGACAAAACGGGAAAGTGATAAATGTTGGAGAAGATGTGGGAAAATTGGAACGCTAATGCATTGTTGGTGGAATTGTGAACTGATCCTACCATTCTAGAAAGCAATTTGGAACTACACCCAAAAGGCTATAAGACTGTGCATACCCTTTGATCTAGCAATACCACTAGTAGATCAGTATCCCAAAGATATCATCAAAAGGGTAAAAGGACCCACATGTACAAATATTTATAGTAGCTCTTTTTGTGGTGGCAAAGAATTGGAAATTGAGGGAATGCTCATCAACTGGGGAATGGCTGAACAAGCTATAAATGTAGTGGAATACTACTGTTCCATAAGAAGTGATGAGCAGGTAGATTTTAGAAAAACCTGGAAAGATTTACATGAACTGATGCTGAGTGAAGTGAGCAGAACCAGCAGAACATTGTACACAGTAACAATAACAATGTGCAACCCAACTTTGTCAGACTAAGCTCTTCTGAGCAATGCAATGATCTAAGACAATTCCAAAAGACTCATGATGGAAAATGGTGTCCACATCCAGAGAAAGAACTATGGAGTCTGAGTACAGACTGAAACACACTATTTTCTCTCTTTTTTTTCCTTTCTCGTGGTTTTTCCTTTTTGTTCTGATTTTTCTTTCACAATGTGACTAATGTGGAAATATGTTTAATATGATCATACACGTATAGCCTAAAAGAGACTGCATGTCATCTTGGAGGGGGGAGGGAGGAAAAATTTAGAACTCCAAATCTTATAAAGGTGAATGCTGTTATAAAACTTGCTAAATGTGGTAATGGACTAGAAGTACAGAATGAGATGTCTTTTTTTTTTCCAGTAATAGCGTTGTGTAATTTCTTTTGCTTAGCTATACTTGCTGTGAGGAGGGCTTTATTGGCAGGGATAGATGTAAGAGGGATTGGGTGAGTTTTGATGCAAAAAAAAAAAGATTAAAAACAAAATTAGAAAAGAGCAAAAAGAGGGGCAGCTAGGTGGCCCAGTGAGTAGAGCACTAGCCCTAGAGTCAGGAGGACCTGAGTTCAAATGCGGTCTCAAACACTTGACACACTAGCTGTGTGACCTTGGGCAAATTACTTAACCCCAATTGCCCTACCTTTCCCCCTCCAAAAAAAAGAATATTAAAAAGAGAGCAAAAGAACATTCAAAAGGGGACACAGATATACATAGTGGAGGTGGTACTATCCAGTTATATTAAATACATGCTTTTTTTTTTAAAAGCTGTGCATAATAAAGATTCATGGTTTCATATATGATCCTCTTTCTGATTTTTGTATATTGAAATGTCAGTGTTTGTTGTTGATGTTAAGTTCATAATAAAAAATTGAATTCCTAAAAAAAAGGTGCTGAAAACTAAAAATTAGTTAATTTTTAAAAAGAAGTTATTTTGTTACTTTGAAAAGAATGGAAATGTAAATTTCATTTTAAAAAGCCATACTAGCCACAAGAACTCAAAAAAATTAAGTATTTTTAACATTAATATTAAATTCTGACTTTATCAAGACTTAAAAAATTGTCTCATTTCAAGATGATCTGGTCACATCATTGCAGAATTGTGTTATGTTGCATTTTGTTTTTTAATACAGAATTATTTTGCAAACAAGGGGGGAAAGTATGCTTCAACCCGCTTTCTGAATGCGTCAGTTCTCTCTGTGGAGGTGGATAGCATTTTTCATCATGTGACCTGGATAATTCTCAAGCCTACCTGGGCCTTCTTTCTCTTAGCAGAGGTCAGGATATGGTGGTACAGGGGGCCAACGTGGGGAGTGACATTATCCAGGCCGGCAGAGGGCAACAGTAGGGCAGTCAAGGTCTTCTCTGGTTTTCTCTGATCCAGGGCCTCATTGATGAGACTGACTGCAAGGATCTCTGGTGGAATAGCAAGACTCTGCTAAGGAAGGGGAGCCCAAGGCTGCATTCTAGGACTAGAATGCATAGCAAACAAAAGCAGTTGCAATGACCGGTACTAGGGGTTGTGAGTCAGATCCCCGACACGATTCATCCCTTCCCAGGCCCCACTCACGCTCTGTCTCCTCCTGGACCTGACCATTGACTTGGCTTACAGCGGCCTGCAAATCATTCCAGCTCAGGAAGACCCCAGCCTCATTCCGTTCCTGCCACAGCCTTCCCAGGGCATCAAAATAACTGAGGATTAAGGAAAGACAAGGTAAGCTGGGAGGTTTGGGATCTCACAGCACTCAGGAGAGATGCAGGATTTTACCTCCCAATGAGAAACTAAGGCTCAAAGAGGAGACTAAGAATAGTAACAGCTTAAATTTTATCTAAGGGCTTTAAAGGTTACAAAGTGATTTCTCTACAGCAACCCCACGAGGTAGAGAGTGCAAGTGTTGGTATCTTCATTTTGCAGATGAGGAGACAGGTTCAGAGGTGAAAAGATTTCATAGGTACTGAATCTCAGAGCCAGGGCTTGAATCCAGGATCCAGTCATCTTCCCACTATCTTTCCACCAGCCTCACAGTCAAGGGGACAATCCGATTACATTTCCTTCTCTTTTCCACAAGCTCAGGACCATCTTCCAGGCTCTTGAGGGGAAGCACAGGTAGTGACTTCACGTTGGAACAGAGATAAGCCTAACAAAGGAGTTCATTTCCAAAGTAGAAGACCATGGACTTGCTCCTAGGACGTGGACTATTTGGAATCTTGTTTTCTTGGTGCTAAGGACTGGCAAACTTGCCAGACTCCAAAAGGATCATACTTGTAAGTCTCTTCCTCCCCTTTCCATACTCTGACAGTCCAGCCAGACTGGCCTCCTTAACACCACCTAGCTCCCTTCTATTCACCTACTAGGAATTTAATAAATGCTTTTCAATGGACGGATCATCTGCAAAATTGGTCTAATAATATTTGCATTTATGTACCTCACAAAGCTGTGAGGAAAGCACCTTGTAGCTCCTAAAAGTACCACGGAAATCCACTGTTTTCATTCCAGCTGTCTGTTTCTCTCCTGTCCATGAGGTTTTAAAGGTCCTATGCCTGGCTTACCGTTGGGCATTCTCTCCATCCACTTCAGCCAGGCCCAAAGCTGGGCTCACCAGACTGTTCCAGAAGCCCCCGGCATCCCCTGCCTCCAGGTACCGATTAATCAGAGCAACAGCAGAAAGCATCTCCAAAGCCACAAAGAGTTCCTCCTGAGCCAGTTCCTAGAAGAGAGGTGTGAAAGTCCTCCTGACAAATCTGGAGCCTTAAGGTCGCCTCCCCCCACCCTAAACTGATGGGAGTCAGAAAGACATGAGTTAAAATCCTGCTTCAGGTGATTACCAGCTGTGTGACCCTAGGTAAATCACTTAACCACTCTCAGACTCAGTTTCCTCATCTGTAAAATGAGGATAATAAATGCACCTAACCTCCCAGGATTCTTGTGGAGATCAAATGAGATAACATGTATTAATTGCCTTGCAAACCTTAAAGTGTTATATCTAAGTGACAGTTATTATTAGTATACAATCCCCTATCTCACTAGCCCCCATTCCCATTGCAAATATATACTGGCTCTTTCTTCCTAGTAGGATGTGTCCGTCCCCTGTCCCCCTTGATCCTGGCCCAACCTGCTCCCACCCTCCCCCAACCTTCCGGCCTTCCATTAGAATCCACTGGACTCCCTGAATCCTACTCTTCCCCCAATCAAACTCTCCCCTCAACCCTGCTTTTCTATAGGAAGGCTTCTGAGGCTTATCCACCTCTGCCCAAGTCCCCTCCCCTCCAGGCTTTTCCATCCCCTACCACAGGTACTGAGAACTTTGGCCCACTGAATCTTGCTCCTGCATCTGTGCTCTGGAGGTGTGGAATCTCCCCTAAGGGCTAGGGCTGTCTTTTTTTCTTCCCCTCAGATCTCTCCTTATGGCCTAAAGTGAGGTCCTGGTATTAGATTAGGGGTTAGAGCAGCAAGATTTCTGTTCTAGTAATGGGTAGAGGACCAGAGGAGACAGTACCCCGCGACTATCCATAATCTCTCTAGTTGTCAGGAGACCCTGTGTCCCCTTCTTGTGACTCACCCCTTCTTGTTGCCGCTGAATCAAACTTAGTTCCTGCTGGTACATGGATTCAGCAAAGGGGTACACCTCAGGCAGTTGGGCTTCAGGGCACATGAGCTCCCTCACTGTATCTGCGGCCAGCCCTCTCCAGATGGCTCTATTGATCCGTCTCACAGCCTGGAGCACTGGTAGGGGTAGAGAAAAGTTGGTTCAGCTGGTCACTTAAGAAAAGTATCTGCCCCCAATCCAGCTCTACCCCGCAATGGGACAGCATCAACTAGTTTAAACAACTACTCCTCATACCAAATGATCCAACAATGCCATTTCTAGGACCACGCCCTGAGGATGCTGTTAAATAGGGAAAGGGAACTTTCAGGGCAAAAACAAACCTAGCTGCATTATTTGTAAGGGCAGGAAACCAGAAACAACCTCTATGTCTTCCCACTGGGGAATGGATAAATAATTATGTTATATCATAGCAGTGGTATATTATTATGAAATGACAGATGTGATGACTATAAAGAAACAAGGAATGGATTATGTGAAATGACACAAGCAGAAGATAGTAGAATTAAAAAAAACCACAAAAGGCACTGACTGTGGCTTATTTTAAAACAAAGCCACTGCCACCATAGCAACACTGTGGCTTAATACAAAGAGCATTAGAGCTAGGCTTGAAATCCACAGGCTTACATTCAAATCCTAGTCCTGTACTTGTTTGCTATGTGACTTATGTGAACAAGCCACTTTAGCCTCCTAAGCAGTGTCTTTATCTGTCAAATGGGGACAACACATGCTATCTACCTTATGGGAATGTTAGGTTGACAATACTTTGTAAACCTTAAAATACTGTAGAAATGTAGGTTATTGTAATTGTTTAAAAAAAAACGCAATAGAACCTTATTTTAAGCACAGAGACAGAAAAGAGAGCAGAAAAGAATAGATTGTAAATAAACTTCTAGGCTCCTCACCATGTACATGAATTTTTAGAACAAACCTGGATGGTGTATAGGCAAAAGAGAGAGAAGGGAAGGAGAGTGCCCTCAGGTGGCCAGGTACCATAGCAGTGGTGGGAAGGTGTGGGGTGGAGTGGGGTCAGATAATTTAGAATTGAGTATGGCATGTGTCTGAACTCAGAAAGCCTTAATGATTTTCAAAAAAAAAGGTCAGGCTCTTGTTCTTAGCACCACAAATTGACTTTCATTCCACCACAAAAGCCAAGCAGAAGCCCAAGAGGAGAAAGAAGAGGCAGGGCTGTGCCAGTCGCCAAGGCCTCAAGAGCAGAGATAGGCCTCTGGCAGGACCCTTCACCCGGAGGACTATATCAGTTCTGATGTAGGACTCTTAGTTTCACCACGTGATAAAGGTCTTTTGCCACCATCTGATGCCTCCCTGACAAGGGACATTCCATTTTTTAATGCAAGGTCTACCTGGCCTGAAATCAATTTCTCTGATTGCGTGACATGGATCCCTTGTCACACTGGGCTGATTTTGTCTTCTTGGTGGATAAGTTTAACAACTGTATAAGAAATCATCTCTGCATTTTTTTTGGTTGGGAGGAAAGAAAAAGAAAAAGGCCTGGACTTGCTACCTTAGGCCAGACATAAATTACTGGCAAGGTCAATATTTTAAGAGGAATTCCTAGGCCAAATGCTCAAGATTTCCCTGGGTGAATTCCATGAAGAATCTGATTCCACGAAGTTCCAGCAAGGCCTCTCAGCCTAGGGCAGTCCTATAGCAAACTATTAGGCAAAAGTGTTGCCCCGTCAAGATAAGCAATCTAACAATCAAAAAGCATTTATTAAGCACCTACTACCTGCCAGCTACTGTGCTTGGCACTGGAGATACAAAGGTAAAAACAAAATTATCCCTTGAGACAACATGTATAACAGAACATATACAAAATAAATTTAACATAATTTGGAGAAGGAGAGCTGGGGACAGGGGAAGTCTCTATGTAGAAGGTGGTACTTGAGTCTTGAAGCAATAAAGAGTCTGAGAAGTGGTGGGGAAGGAACACATTTCTGGCAGAGATGAGGGGTTCTGAGTGTGTGTGTCTGGAACAGCAAGAAAGCCAATTTAGCTAGACCAGATAGAGTGTGGGAAAAGGGAATGATGTCTAGTGAGGACAGAAAGGTAGGCAGGGGCCAAGGGGTGAGGACTCTTTAAAAGCCAAGCAAAGGGGTTTATCTTTGATCCTAGAAGAAGTCAAGAAGTACTGGAGCTAACTGAATAGGGGAATGACAGGGTCAGCCCTACACTTTGAGAGAACCATTCCAGCAGCTGGGTAAAGTAGGGTTTAGAGAGAGAGAGAACATTGAGGCTGAGAAACCAGTGAAGAGGCTATTGTAATAATCTAGGTAAGAGGTGATGGGGGGAGGGGCCTGAACTAGGGTGGTGGTTGTATGAGTGGAGAGGAGATGGATTTGAGATGCAGGGACCAAAACAAGATTTGGTGGCTGAATGGATACGTGGGGTTGATGGACAATTACAAGTGTGACAATGAGGTTGCAGAATGTGGGAAAATGGAAGCATGGTGATGCCCTTTAACAAAAATAGAGAAGTCTAGAAAGGGGGAGAGATTGGGGAAAAGATAATGAGGCATTTTCTTGTTTTTGTTTTTAGATATGTCGAGTCTGAGAAGACTATAGGACATCTAGTTTAAAATGTGCAATGAGCAAGAGTAACCTGGGTGCTCTTAATATTCAGGGCCTGGAAACTGCGGAGGTGAGGCAAAACAAAAGATTCTTAAGAGAACAATTACCACAAGATTGAGTTGAGCAGAAATTGTTAACCAGTAGAATTTAAAGCACCATTTCTCATCTGCTGGTCTATAGCAAATTTTTACCAGTGCACAAAACTTTTTACCACCAAACATTCTTAGTTTTCAAGCTCTATAAGCTTTAAAAACTGGCTTCTCCCTCTTTTCTACCCTTGCACCCAGATCTTATGCTCTGAACCACTGAAAGCCACTGATCTAAGGCTTTAGAAGGAAGAAATGATCCAAGAAAAGAATGTAGGATTTTACTGGTCCACAGTATAATTTGAGTTAGGAGACAACTGCTTTAGAATCAGGAGGGTATCATAATGTTTTTAAGCATTCTATTTCTTTTAAATCTTGCTACAGATTACATCTCTATGTTTATTCATTTCTTTAAAAAAAGGAATCTTCTTATTCAACCTCTTATAAAAAGGGTAAAAGGTATTTTAACAAGTATATAGTAAATAAATATAATAAATTATATTATAATGTTATATTATATATATATAAAATTTATACATAATTATAACATTAAAGATATTTATATAATAGCCAGAGTAATAAGAAAAGTCTCTTACTAAGCAGTGGGAAATTGTACTGAGCAAAGACACTGAAAGGAGAAAGGAGTTCCCCACAGATAACCAATCAAAATGTACCTTCTCCTAGGCATATTAGTAACTTCTTGGAAGGCAAATAACCTTTGAAATTTGGACTGGACATCGTACTTTAACTAACTGCTCAGATAGGCAGCAGCTACTGGGAAAAAGAAAAATATAATGCTCAGGAGAAAATAACCCACCACTAAGGAGCATGCAAGCCTTACAAATCCAAACCTGTTTTAGTAACAAGCAAATAGCACAATCCCAAATCCTTTAAACACAATCTGAAATTGTCTTCTAAGCATTATCAAGCGGTCTAGGAATGAGTTAGGTTCTGTGTAGGAGAGTTGCCGTGTCCTTGAGATGGCTGACAACCAGTCTAGGTCAATCTTCCACCACGGAGCAGATGACTTACTAGCAAGTTCCTGATCGCCTTTAGCATTGGCTGCAGCCACACCAGCCTGGACCTCCTCCTTCTCCAGGAGCTCTACCAAGCCCAGCTCCTTTAAGAGGCAAAAGATTACCCTAAGAGTTATGATAGTTATTTGTGTACATGTGATGCCCACCCCTATTAGACTGTAAGCTACTCCCAGTGATGGTCATTTTTTACCTTTGTGTCCTCAGAACCCAGCATATTGTTTTGTATACAGTAGGTGCTTAATAAATGTTTGTTGAATGGAACATGGATGGTCTATCCTAGCTTTAGGGTGGAAGAGGCAGAGAGCAGAGAAGGGGTCTCTAAGGGGGGAGTTCCCTTGAGGCAGAATTTCCTCCCTTCTCCCTCTCTCCTCAGACTTACCAGCGCTTTCTGTTCTCTGTCTAAACTCAGTTGTTCCAGGTACCAGTCACCAAAATCCCTCCTCACTCCTCGAAGGGCCAAAGCTGAGTCACAGAGGGCTTCGACCAAGGCCCCAGAGTTCTGTCTTTCCAGAGATTCGTCAACAGCCTCCAGAGCTCCATGAACTAAAAGAAACCCAGGCTTAGGTCTGGGCAATTTGGGAGGGACCAGAGGCCTTAGAATGCTCTCAATCTGCCCCTACCTCCTGTCATCAGTAACCAGAACCATCTGAAGCCAGTAGCATTCTTACTACTCTTCCCTACTCCCAAACCTATAAAGATTTCTTATCCATCCCAAACTTTGGGGACCTTCTTTTCCATCATCCTCCCTTTCTCAATGATTGTATCTTAATATTCTCTCAGCTCAGCCTTTGCTCCAACCGGGCAAACCTATGCCTCTTCCCCAACCGGGCAAACCTATGCCTCTTCCCCGACCTGACCCTTTGAATGAGCTGTTCCCCCCAAACACTTCTCTTTCTCAATCTCATCTCTTCCCCAAATCTTCCTTCCCAACTTTTTCATATTTCCCCCCTTTCAGAAAGCCATGTTTCCTTTTATTTTAGTCCACGGTATTTGTCTCTCAAATGGCAACTCATTAAGGACAAGGATCAATTGTTCTACGGGCATACAGTTTGCATTTGCCACAGGAAGGAAAAAGACTATGAAGGCTTCATTCTGATCTGGTCTAGATGAGGGAGGTGGGAGTAAGGGGAAAGGGAAGGAATGGATTCAAAAAGATGTGTCAAACACACAGGCCACCCAAACCAGATTAAAAGTATCATTAGGAAACAGTAAATAAATTAAAATACAACACATATAGATAACATTAAATTTTAAAACTAAGTCGATATGAGGCCCACAAGGATCCTTATTGGTGGCCTGCGTTTCTACCCGAGTTTGACACCACTAGATCAAAGATGCTAACAAGGGAGTCTAGGTGACACCTTCTACAAAATTTCATCAGTAGTGGAGTCTGAGACAGCCATACCCTGAGATATGCAAGATAGGCAATGGCCTGGGATACAAGGGACCCTTTAGATAAATTCACAAGTCTCAAACACCAGAAAACTCCACTCTCCTTTTTACAATAAGTCAATTAGCAAGTGCTACAATGAAGGGATCGGCAGGACATGGTGTAGTAGAAGGAACGCTGGTTCTGGAGTCAAACCACCTGAGTTTAAATCTCAGTTTCCCTCCTTACCTGTGTGACCTCGAATCATTTCATTTGTCAGGGACCCCGGTACCACTGGGGCTGAGCATGCGGGTGTTGGACCAGATGATATCTAAATGCTCCTCCAGTTCTAAATCGTTTGATCCCGAGATTTCAAGCAGGGGTCAAAATTTTCAGACTTTGACTAGGGCAGGCAAATGCTGTGTCTAGGCTCTAAGTACACATCCTGCTCTGGATTTACGTGTGAAGCTTCAGATTCTTTCGTCCCCTCTTACCGTTGACTTGGTTGATGTTGCCCTGTATCTCCGCCTGAGTCAGGTATCGGTCGTAGATGTCATGGCTCTCTCCGTCATCCTGGAGATACTAAGAAGAGGGTGAAAATGCTAGCGGGAGGAGGTCAACTTGAGATATGGCGTCTCTTTACTTCTCTCCCTCACTCATTCCATCAGATTTCAGTCAACTCTTCTGGGTTCCTCAACTCCCACTGTTCCAGGGGTCTAACCTAGTCCAGAAGCAAACCTAAATTTCCATGCCCCTTCCAGCACATCTAAGCTGACCTTAAGAATCTCTAAAGACAGAGTCCAGTCTCATCCAGTAACATCCCAGGGTCTCTGCTCTTCATAGAGATTGAACCCAGGAATCCTCCTCCATAGATCCCTGGCCTTTTAGAACCCAAAACACTAATTCTCATCCTCCTCTTAGATCCCTACCTCTGAGCCAATGAGGTAGCAGAGTGGGCCTGGAATCAGGAAGACCTGAGTTCAAATCCAGCCTCAGACACTAGCTACGTGACCTTGGGCAAATCATTTAACTTCTGTCTGCCTCAGTTTCCTTAACTGTAATATGGGGATAATAACAGCATCTACCTCCCAAGGGTTGTTGTGACAATTAAATGAGACAATATTCATAAAGCTCTTGGCACATAGTAGGCATTATATAAATGCTTATTCCCTTCCCTTTTGGTTTGATTCAATTCAACAATTTTCCAATGCCTGCTGTGGGCTGAGTGCTATGTGAGGCTAAAACGAATTTTTATTATTATAATAACTGACATATTTAAAGTTTGCCAGACACTTTAGATACAGCATCTCATTTGGGTCTCACAACGATCCTGGGAAGGGGGTACTTCTGGTAGTATTATCCTAATTTTACAGAAATGGAAAGTAAAGCTCATAAAGATTAAGTATATAGCCTATGGTCACATGGCTAGTGTCAGTGGTAGGGTTTGAACACAGGTCTTCCTGATTCCAAATCAAGCCACTATGCCATAGTACCCTCATCTAGCCCTTCTCATTGCTCTGCCCTGGCCCCTTTCCCCTCTCCCTGAACCACCCATAAATTGGGTATTTCTTGAACTCTTCTGGCACAGTATCTCAGAGTATGGATGCTTTCTCTCTTTCTTGTAAAGCAGGGATGATTCCCCACTTCCTTTCAGAGTGTGAAATTAAGGCCTTGAGATGGAGTTGGGTGGGTTTTCCCTAAGTCAGCCAACCCAGCCCATGGGAACCTGAGCCCCAGGACTTCTTACCCAGTTCCTGGAGTTGGTGATTTTTTCCATCTTCACTTGGGCCAGCAGCTCCTGGTAAACAGCAGCCAAGGGCTCCTGGAGGTTCCCCAACATGGCGTTTGGGTTTTTCAGTGCAGCAAGAGTGTCTTCTACCACCCCCTTCTCCACTGCTTCATTGATGGCAAGGACGGCAGCATGGACTAGAAGGCAGGGAGTAAGGGCATTGGGGTGGGAAGGGGGGTGAGACATGGAAACAAGATCAAGGGAAAAGAAGCAAACTGCAGGTTGAGGTCACCTTTGATTAACTTCAATTCCCATTCCATGTTTACATCATAACTTCCTCAAGCTCTCATATGCTAGGCAGGCTGGAAGGCCCATATATAAGTGGGAGATGAGGAGAACCTCCTTTTCAGGATGTGTTCTCTGCCCTTAAGTCTGGAGTTTCCCACCCATCTTGGCATTCATCATGCAGAGGTCAGGGGCTACCTACCAGAAGCCTCATCCACAGAGAGTTCACTAGCCAGGATGCCCCCAATCTTGCTGAATGCTGGCAGCTGCAGCCCATACTTAGCCAGCTCTGAGGTCATGTTGTTGAGCTCCTCCTCTGCAAAGACATCACAGGTAAATTTATGGCACTGAAATCTCAAAGCGCCAGCCCCTCCTGACACATTCCCGTCTCTTCTTCCTTTCATAATCAAATTTTTGGAGAGACATGTCCCCACTCTTTGCTTCCATTTTTGCCCCCTCCTACTCACTTCTCAGCCCCTAGTAATCTGACTTCCAAAGCTACCCTGCAGCTGAGACTACCCTCCCAAGGTCATCAGCCATCCTTTAACTGCTGAACAGGATGGCTTTTTTCCATTTCTCCTTCTTGATTTCTTTGTAGCTTTTGATGTCATCAGGCATGCTCTTCTCCTACCTATCTCTTGGCTTTTGTGCCAGTATTCCCTCTTGGTTCTTCTTCTGACTGTCTAATCACTCTTTCTAAATCACTAATCCCCCAAATGTAATCATTAGACCCCCTTTGCTGGATTAACACCCACTCCACATCCCTCGACCATAGGCCTTTCTCAGAGTTCAGTCCTGGACCCCTTCTTTTCTCGTTATAATCTCATCAAATCCCATGGATTGAATTATCCATCAGAGGTGACTCCCAGATCTATATATCCAGCCCTACCTCTCCTCTGAACTCTAGTCCCCAGCTCCACACAATCAACTTAACTGCCTGCTGGAATCTCCACCTCAAACTCAATGTGTCTAAAGTGGAGCTCATACTCCCCTCCTTCCCTCCCCTTCTAAAGCTTCCCTATCTCCATTAAGTACATCACCTTCTCAGCCATCCAGATTCACAAACTCAGAGTCACACATATCTTTTCCTTCTCCCTTGTACCCTATATCCAATCAGTTGCCAAGCTTTACTTCTAACTCCACAACTTCTCTCTTATTTATCCACCTTTTCTCCACTCATATGACCACTACCCTAGCTCAGGCCCTCATCGCCTCTCACTTAGACTACTGCGGTTGTTTAATTGTTTCAGCCGGTCTGACTCTCTGTGACCCCATTTGGGGTTTTCTTGGCAAAGATACTAGAGTGATCTGCTATTTCCTTCTCTAGTTCATTTTATAGATGAGGAAACTGAGGCAAACAGGGTTAAGCGACTTGCCCAAGATCATACAGCTGCTAAGTGTCTGAGGCCAGATTTGAATTCACAAAGATGATTCTTGCTGATTCCAAGCCCAGTGTTTCATCCACTGGAACACCTAGCTGCCCCCTGGACTACTGTAATAAGCCTCCTAATGGATTTTCCTACCTACCATTTCTCCTCTCTCCAATCATCTTCTACACACCTTCCAAATTAAGATTCCTAAAACACAGTTATGAGCATGTGGCTCCTCTGCTCAAAAATTGTTGGTAACCCCTTCTTGCATGTAGGATAAAATACAAACTCTTCAGCCTGCCATCTAAAGCCTTGTGACATTGTGCTCCTCTTAATTTTCTAGACTTACTTCATAATGCTTCCTTTCCTGTATTCTCCATTCCAGCCTACGTGGCCTGCTAGCTTTTCCTCAGACTTGACATTCACCTGTTCCCTAGCCCTGGAATGTATTGCTACCCTCATATCTGCCTCCTAGAATCTCTAACTTCTCCCAAGGCTTAGGTCAGGTAAAATCTTTCTTCATACTGCCTGGTATTATTTTCTCTCCTGCCTCATTATCTTATATTTGCTGATGGGTATAGATACTACAATCCAGTCCCCCCAGTCTGCCTTAAGGTCACCCAGGGCAGGCATTGTTTAGTTGTCATCTTTGCATGGTCAGTGCCCCACAGAGAGGAGGAACTTTAAAAATGCTAGCTGAATGGAACTGAATTGAATTGCTGGGTAGAGAAAAAAGTGAACCCACCTGTAAATTTTACTTTGCCGTACAGGTCATGGATCTGAGGTGCCAAACCCAATCGGAAGAGGAAGAGACTAAGGAAAAAACAGAAGGCAAAATTGTGAAGGAAACTTCTTTCTTACATCATCTTAAGGAACTAAGCTTAGGATATTTTCCAAGAAATGAGATCAAGGAATCTCTATCTCTCTGTAAAAGGTGACTCATTTTCATCTGAAATGAGGGGCATTAAAAATTTATCCACCTTTCATCCAAGGTTGACCTTACCTGAAGGTCCTGGTTCGGGTCTCACTCCCGTGGGAACCTTACTCTTCAATCACAAACCAGGAACATCTCCATCTCATCCTCTACCCGTGGTTATATCCATAGAAGCATATTCACTCACTCAGCATTGCAGACATACACAACTATACAGATCTATGCTCTCACATCTCTAATGGTTTTCCTTCGGGCCCTTTCTCCAACCCCTCAGTATAGCGCCAGCTGTAGGGGATATTCTATTATACCTAGGAGCCTAGGTGATAGGAATTTTGCTCACCTCAGGGCATGGATACAGTAGACCACCCGTGGCATGTTCTTCTTGTCATAGATGTCTGTAGTCTCAGGAAGAAAAGTCTGTAAGAAGAGCCAACCTATTAGTAGCCTAGGAGATGCACCCAGTTTGAGGAAGGAAGAAACTTGGGGCACCATTTTTTAATCTTTCTAAATGTGGGTGGCATTTAGAGAGGCAATATGGCGTAGTGCAGGTTCCACACTCTTGGCATAGCGAACAGAGAGCTAGTTTCAGAGCCAAGATCTGGGTTTGAGTCCTGCCTCTGACAAATCCTGGCTGTATGACCCTAGGGAAATGATTTAACCTCTCATTGCTTTACGGAACCTTCAAGTATAGATTGCAGAGGCTGCTCGGTGGCACAGTGGATAGAGCACCACCTCTGGAGTCAGGAGAACCTGAGTTAAAATCCAGCATCAGACATTTACTAGCTGTGTAACCCTGGGCAAATCACTTAACTCCTATTGCCTCAAAAAAAAAAAAAGACTATAGGCTACAGAGAATGTAGACAATCTGCGCTGGTAAAGGGAGTTTTCTCATTTGTGAGTACTTTATAGTAACGAAATCAAAGTGGGTACAGCTGACCTCAATGATCCAGGCTTATCTATGGCCCGGTTGCCTTTATTCCTGTTCCCTACTAGGTGGGGAAAAGAGTGAAAAGTCAACATTGATATAAATTGATGCCACATTAAAGGGCAAACATATGAAACAATGGCAAATTTATACAATAAGCTTTTATGCTCTAATTTTTTAGTTCCCACATGCTCCCAAAGCAGGAGAAAAATAAAGGGAAATGTACATTATTTTGGCAGCTAATGGTCTGATATTTTACTATTGCTTCTGCCAGTTTTTGAAAGGAGTTCCACTATATATTATTAGTGCCAGAATCTGTACTTTTGTACTGTCTTTTTTCTGAAAATATACATGTCACATTTAGATAGATATTTTAGAAAGATAATGTACTTATTGAGTGTCTGCTACGTGCCAGGCACTGTGCCATATTTGTATAAGGCTTGAAGATTTGCAAAGTGTTTTACATGCTATATACATGGAAAAGTGTTTTATATACATTATATACACAGAAAATCTCTCTTACTACACAGATCCTTTACAACTCCCAAGGACTCAGAAGGGAAGTGTAGAGGGGAATTCTCTTCCTTGTACAGTTACAGAAAGGTGGCATGCTCATGTGAAGTTTTATCAGTTCCAAGGCTGTTTTTATCAGCTTTAGCTAGTCAGTGAGGAACGTGAGAACTGTGGGGCAAAAGTGCTGATGGAGACAAAGGTGTGGCGCAGAGGAACAGGAAGGAGCGAGTGACAGGTCCCAATTCTGATGTCCAATATAGACAGGTCCAAGGTTACCTTAGGTAGGCCGATATGAGATGCTGCAGTCAGCCAGAAGTTGATGTTATCAGTGTGACGGAAATGTAGGCCAGTTGCCTAAAGAGGAAGAAAAGAAAAGTCAGTCCCTGAGTAGTTCTAAGAGTCCCTTATGGATAGAGCCTGTTCTGACACAGGAGGGGAGATGCAGAGGGAGGATCTTCTCTGATGGGGAGACAGAACAGTGCCCCAGGCCATAGACAGACTCTGAGACTGACAAGGAAAGATGATAGAGCAGGATAAAGATCTAGACGCCAGTGCTGGGGGGAAAATTGAAAGAGGGAAGGTCTGGCCCGGGAAGTTTCCAAAAGGAAGGGATGTCTATAACTAAGATAGGAAAGAAGAGAGACACAGGGGCAGCTGGAGAATAGCACCGCGGTATCTTAGATAACAGTTTATGCACTGATTCAGGGGTCAGGGACCACTTAATTTCTTAAAGCCTACTATGGAAGTGTCCCTTACAGCTGAAAGGAGCACAATTCACTCTTTAGGAAGCCCATCCATGGTCAGAGGAAGAAGATGACCCCATAACGTGCCCCTTTCGTAGGTGAAAGAGAGGGAACAAGGAAAGAAAGCTGGGCCTTCAGGTGGCCCCTCACCTTATACCGCATTTGCTCCAAATCATAGATCTTTTTGAAAGGAACCACATCGGGGGCAAAATAGTGTCCTAATTTGGCCAAAATAACCCCATTTCGAAGGCTCTCCTCCAGCTCCACCGGAGAAGGCAGCTCTTCCTTCAGGCAGGCCTCCATCCAACTGTGAGCAAAGTCAAAGGAGTAGGTAGGTTGTAGCCCCTCTGGCTGGGCTCCCAGGAGCCCAGGCAGGCTGCAGTCACACTGAATTCCTGTCAGGACACTTGAATATTGCTCCCTGAACCCTAGGTCCTCTGGTCTCTAGATCAGAGCTGAATGCCTCCTCCCCTGGCTTAGCAATCTCTCCTTCCTACTCTCTCTCTGCCCCTTGTCTGTTCTCAGCCTATCTTTTCTCAAATTGCCCCCACACACCTGGAAATGTAGAATTATAGATTCAGAGCTAGGAGAAATCAGCTAGTAGAATGAAACATCTTAGACACTATGGTGGGAGCTCAGCTAGAGTGCATGCAGCTTTGGAGGCAACCAGTTTTGGGAGCTCTCAGTCCAGAGACAACTTGTCAGAAAAATTACATGAGTCCCTTTGCTGGCCCTGGATGCAGGATTTGGTGCTATCTGGCAGCTCTATTGCTCATATATAGCTCTGGGTCACAGTTCCAAAGTAGAGAGAAATGCTTCTGGTTGGGTTACAAAGAAACAGGGAACCTAGTCACACTTGGACCAAGAGGAGCAGGGGCCTGCCCTTCCTGGATAAAGACCAGAGCGTAGACCAACGAGCAGTCACCACTTCTCTCCCTGAATCATACGATGTTGGAAGCAATGAAAACTTGCAGACCCTCAGAACTAGCTTTGAAAATAGCAGCATGAAAAAGCCTGAAGCTTGACATAGTGCCTCCCTGCCATGAGGCGAGGAGAGTCCAACTTTAATATAAAGTTCAAAGTGAAGAAGTAGGCTGGGAAAATGAGCCAACAACAACAACAAAAAAGAATTTGACCATGAAAAGCTACTGTGAGGGCAGAGAAGACCAAGATAAAAACTCAGAAGACAACAATGTGAAAAGTTACAAGCAAAGCCTCAAAGAAAAATGCTAATTGGACCCAAGCCCACAAAAATGCCTGGAAGAATTAAAGAAGGATATAAGAATGGTAGAGGAAAAATTGACAAAAAGAAATGGAAGTGATGCAAGAAAATTATAAAAAGAGAATTATTAGCTTGGTTTTTTAAAAAAAAAAAAGCACAAAAATATTGAAGAAAATATCACCTTAAAAAAAAGAAAATTGGCCAAATGGAAAAAGAGGTACCCAAGTTCACTGAAGAAAATAATTCCTTAAAAATTAGAATTGGGCAAGTGGAAGCTAACAACTCCATGAAACTTCAAGCAACAATTAAACAAAGTCAAAAGAATGAAAAAAATTGAAGAAAATGTGAAATATCTCATTGGAAAAACAATTGACCTGGAAAAGAGATTGAGGAGAGATAATTTAAGAATTATTGGATTACCTAGAGGACCTAGGGTTCAGGGAGCAATATGATATGATATGATATGATATAACATGACATATGATAAAAAAAAGAACCTACACATCATATTTCAAGAAATTATCAAAGAAAACTGCCCTGATATCTTAGATCCAGAGGGTAAAATAGAAATTCAAAGACTCCACTAATCGCCTCCTGAAAGAGATCCCAAAATTAAAACTCCCAGGAATATTGTAGACAAATTCCAGTGTTCCCAGGTCAAGAAGAAAGTATTCCAAGCAGCCAGAAAGAAACAATCAGATTTCAAGGAGTAACAGTAAAGATCACACAAAATTTAATGGCTTCCACATTAAAGGAACAGATGATTTGGAATGTGATATTCAAGAGGACAAAGGAACTAAGATTATAACCAAATATAATCTACCCAGCAAAACTGAGTATAATCCTTCAGGAGAAAAAAAATGGACATGTAATGAAATAGAGAACTTCCAAGCATTCCTGATGAAAATGCCAGAGATGAACAGAAAATTAGACATTCAAATGGAAGACTTAAGAGAAGCATAGAAAAGTCAACATGAAAGAGTAATCCAAGAGACTTGATAAAATTAGACTGTTTACATTCCTCTACGGGAAGATGATACGTGTAACTCCTAAGAACTCTTTCATTAGTAAGGCAGTTAGACAGATGGCATGAGTAGGAATTAATTATATTGGGAGGATTTCCTCTCTCCTCAAAAAAAAGGGATGAGAAAGAGGGATGCACTGGAAGAAGGGAGAGGTAGAATGGAGAAAATATTCTCACATAAAAGAGATACACAAGGAACAGTTTTTATAGTGGAGGGTAAACTGGAGGGGTGGCAGGCAATGTTGAACCTCACTCTCATCAGAACTGGTTCAAAGAGGGAAGAATATATATATATATATATATACATACACACATTCAGATGGGTATAGAAATCTATCTTATTCAATAGGGAAAGAGGAGGAAAGGGGGATAAGAAAGATGGGGGGGCAGGGAGAAAGAAACTGATAAAAGGGAGGAAGGATTAAGGGAGGCAATGGTCAGAAGCACAGTAGACTTTTGAAGAGGGACAGGATAAAAAGAAAGAGAAGGATAAACAGAAGAAAACAGGATGGAAGGAAACGCACAGTTAGTAATCATAGCTGTAAATGTGAATGGGATAAGCTTACTCCTAAAACAGAAGCAAGGCCCTACCCCAGCAACCCCTACCCCCACCTCCCTCCCCAATACAAGCCACCAGAGAGGCCTTGATCCCATTGCTGACCAGTAGTGAAGCCTTGCTCCAGGGCTGGCCAATAGTGAGACCCTGTTTCCATAGTAACCAAGCATCAGGGCCCCACCATTGGGGCAGGCCAGCAGCAACCCCGACACCCAGGGGAGCTCAACAGGGAGGCCCTCCTGCCAGTACAAGCCAGGAGGAAAGACTACCTTCCGGTGAAAGCAAGCAACTAAGCCTTGATGCCCAGTGAAAGTCAGTAGTGAGACCCTGAGCCCCAGCACAAACAACTTGGGACAGCACAGGACCAGAGTCCAACTCTCATACAAAAACACAAAGTCTCAAAAAAGGCAGAAAAAATGAGCAAAAAAAAAATAAAAAAAAAGAAGTTGACTATAAAAAGTTACTATGCTGACAGGGAGGATCAAGGTATAAACTTAGAAGAGGACAATAGTGACTATATGTGAAGCCTCAAAGAAAAATGTAATTTGGTTTCAAGAATTCCTAGAAGAGCTTAAAAACGATTTTAAAACCTCAAATTAGAGAAGTAGAAGAAAAAAATAGGAAAAGAAATGAGTAATGCAAAAGAATCATGAAAAAAGAGTCAACAGCATGGGAAAAGATATACAAAAATTTACTGAGGAAAATAACTCCCTAAAGAAAACAGAATTGGTCAAATAGAAAAAAGAAGTACAAAAATAATTCCTTAAAAGTTAGAACTGAGCAAGTGAAAGCTAATGACTCTATAAGACACCAAGATATAATAAAAACAAAATCAAAGAAGTAAAAATAAACTAGAAGAATATATAAAATTTCTAATTGGAAAAACAAATGACCTAGAAAATAGATCCAGGTGAGATAATATAAGAGTTATTAGACTATCTGAAAGCCGTGATCAAAAAAAAAGAAATCCTGGGCAATATCTTTCAAGAAATTATCAAAGAAAACTGCCCCGATATATTAGAACCAGAGGGCGAAATAGAAATTAAAAGAATCCACTGATCACTGCTTGAAAGAGGTCCTAAGATGAAAACTCCCAGAAACATCATATCCATATTCCAGAGCTCACAGATTAAGCTCAGTTCTGTAAGGATCCAAAAAGAAACAATTAAAATATCATGGAGCTACAGTCAGGATTACACAGGATTCGGCAGTTTCCACATTAAAGAACCAGAGTGTTTGGAATATGATATACTGGAAGGCAAAGGAGTTAGGATTACAAACAAGAATCACCTAGCCAACAAAATTAAATATAATCTTTCAAGGGGAAAAAATGGAAATTTAATGAAATAGATGACTTTCAAGCATTCCTAATTAAGACCAGAGCAAAATAAAAAATTTGACCTCTAAATATAAGACTCAAGGGAAACATAAAAAGGTAAAAAAGAAACAGGAAAGAGAAAACATAAGAAATTCAATAAGGTTAAATTGTTTATATTTCTATATGGTAAGATAATATTTGTAACTCTTGAGAACTTTATTACTATAAGAGCAATTAGAAGGAGTATATATAGAGAGAAGGTAACTTTGACGGGATGATACCCCAAAAGACAAAATAAAGGAGAAAGAAAATTGCACTGGAAGGGGAACATTGTATAATTAACAGCAACATTGTTTGATGAAGAACTGTGAATGAGTTAGCTATTTCTCACCAATACAATGATCCAAGACAATCCCAAAGGACTAATGATGAAGCCTACTATCCACCTCCAGAGAAAGAACTGATAATGTTTGAATACAGAGTGAAGCATGTTATTTTTCACTTTCTTTCATTTTTTTCCTTTTATTCAAGTCTTCTTGTACAAAATGACTAATATGGAAACGTTTTACATGACTGCACATGAATAACCAACCTGTATATGATTGCTTACCGTCTCAGGGAAAGAGGAAGGGAGGGAGGGATAGAATTTGGAACTCAAAACTTTAAATAAAAATGTTTAGAGAGAGAGAGACAGAGAGAGAGAGAGAGAGAGAGAGAGAGAGAGAGAGAGAGAGAGAGAGAGAGAATATGAAACACCCCTCTTATAGAAAATAGTTCTATATGGTTCTGAGGCCTATTCACTATCCCTCAAATGGGAGGACGAGAGGGTGGAAGATGCTGTGGCATGACTACAAGATCAGAATATCATATACATTGTCAGACAAGGTTTCTGCATCAGTTTTTTTGTTTTGCTTTGTCATGAGAGAGGTTCAATTTAGGGGAGGTGGGGAAAATGACAGCAATGTAATGATGAAAGAAATCAGGGCAGTGTTTTTTTTTTTTTATTAAAGAGATAAGCTAGTCTAACTTCTCATTTTATAGAATAACAGCAAACTGTCATCCAAAGGGGTGAAATAATTTGCTCAAGATCACACAAGCAAGAAACAGCGGAGCCAAGAGTCACACACAGGTCCTGATTTCAAATCCAATGCTTTTGTTGCTGCTACCGTCTCCCTGCCTTTTCAGGGAGGCAACCGGGGTTAAGTGACTTGCCCAGGGTCACACAGCTAGCAAGTGTCTGAGGCTGGATTTGTACTCAGGTCCTCCTGAGTCCGAGGCCGAGCTCTTTCCACGGCACCACCTAGCTGCTGCTGCTGCTGCTGCTAGTAACGAGAATTTATTTATATAGCTTCTTAAGGTTTTCAAAGAACTTTGTATTATCTCACTTGCTCCTCATACTATCACCCCCATTTTACAGATGAGGAAACTGAGGCAGACAGAGGTTAAGTGACTTGTCCAGGGTCACACAGCTAGTAAGTGTTTGAGGCCAGATTTGAATTCAGGTCTATCTTGACCCCAGGTCCAGTCCTCTATTCACTGTGCCACCTAACTGGCTCTGTATACCATGCACTTACTATAACGGCAATGTCTTCAAGTCATGTAGAAGACCCCCCTCTCCTGAGTCTTCTTTCCCTACTCCAACCTCCCTCTCTTCCATCTTAATTATCCTCCCCTCTAGAAAATCTTTCCAAATTGACCTAAAGAGAAAAGAAGGAAATCTACCAGTTCTTCCCTATTTTGAACATCACTCAAATAGGCCCTAACCAAGACTCTTCCTGTTTCGTTATGCAGAGAAACTGTTTGCCATTCTCCCCACGTGTCTCTTACTGTCTGTGTCCATCCTCGTCAGCGTTTTTGGACAGCACTCCCAGAGGGCAGAGGCTGTGCCTGCCTACAAGATCTCTACAGTCCAGAGCCTTTCTCCACATTTTGATGATGATGGGGGTGACAGGTAATCTTCAGGGCATAGAACAGGGACAGCAGGAAGAGGACTCTCAGACCCAGGCGACTTGGGCAATCCAGCCCTGCTCCTATTACTAAAGAGCAGTGTGAGCTTGAGAAAATCATCCCCCGAGCTTCAGCTCCTGAGGTTAAACCCGGTAACAACATCTTCAGTGTGAGCATCCCTTGTATCTGAGGGAAATCTGCCCTCAAAGAATGGGGAAAATGACCCAATCAAGCCCCTCGTAGCTGCGGACAGAAACGGAAGGAACAAGCCCTTCCTACGTCACAGTTACTGTGAGGATCAACCAAAATGACAAAGGGGGAAGTATTTTTATAAAATCTAAACTGCTACATGACTGGAAAGACATACATTTTTATTTCTAGACCTGTGATTTTATTGATTCTCTTCATGAGGCCGATTTCCACAGATCTGCAGATGTCTTTCAATTTACAGTCTGAAGAAACTTGTCTGGAGGCATTGAGTGGTTCAGTGACTTGTCCTGGGTTACACAGCCAGTGCATGGCAGAGAAGGGACTGGAAAGCAGGTCCTGGCTCCCTATCCCTGCTCTTTTCATCTCTGAGATATGATTACAGTTGTTATTTAAACTGAGAGGCTAAGCATGGCAGGCTGGATAGAGAGCCAGGAAGACCCGAGTTCCAGTGCCTTCTCTGATCCATACTGGTTACATGACTGACATCGCACAGCTTTAAGGCAACTTCCTTAAGACAGAGAAAATCTTCACCTGCATTGGTAGGAGTTTCCTCATCTAGTAATTCCCTGTATTGATGACATCATCATAGGTCTAGTTCCTATCCCTAACCTTATTTAAAATAAAAGATTAGGGTTTTCATGAAATCATAGGATCTTGGAGTTGGAAGGGACCTCAAAGGCAACTGGCTCAACCTGTCCTTGAACAAGAATTCTCTTTTCAATACCCCTGACAAGCAGTCATTCTGTCATTCCATCTTTGCTTGGAGATTTGCCATGTGAGGCGCCTAGGTGGCACAGTGAATAGGATGCCAGGTCTAGAGTCGGGAAGACCCAAGTTCAAATATAATCTCAGATATTTCCTAGCTATGTGACCCTGGGCAAGTCACTCAACCTCTGCCTCAGTTTCCTCAACTGTAAAAAGCTCCCAGGGTTGTTGTGAGGATCAAATGAGACAATAATTGTAAAGTATTATATAAACACTAGGTATTCTTACTATTACTATTGCTTTCAGAGGCAGCCTATTCAAGTTTTGTATTTGTAATTGGGCCTTACATCAAACCAAAATCTGCCTCTACCCAACTTCTAAGAATTGCTCTCAGTTCTGCCATTTGGGGCTGAGCAGAGTAAGATTAATTTCCTTTCATATGGAAGATCTTTAGAGGCCAGAAGACAGACTTCAAGCCCTTTAAGTCTCATCTTCAGTCCTGTCCTACCCACTGAGGGATGCCAAGGAAGTCTCTGAACAGGACTGAGAACTGAGCCAAGACCATGACCACTGTGTATTACTGTATTACCCCAACATCGCCATGTCTCCAACCTACCCCTTCTTTCTCTCTTTTCATCTCCTGGGGGATGTTGCTGTGGTATCAACCCAGATAATTTAGCTGGGATTGGGCTAGAGGGAGTAGGATGAAGGACAGGCATATTTGTGATCTGACACCTTGGAAATTCCACACATGGCCATCCCTAGTCCATTGCCCACTCACAATTTAGTTTCCCCACTCCCACTTAACATCACCCTGCCTACCTCCCCTCATCCCTTGGCTGCCCTTCTACCCACCTCTCCTTGTCCCTTGGCTTCCCTGCCCACCTCCCCTCATTCCACAGCTTCCTTCTGCCCACTTCCCTCTATCCCTTAGCCCCCTCCTGCCTATCTCTACTCACCGTTTGGCCTCCTCCAGGCGGCAGAGATACTGATAGGCAACATTCTGCCGCCTCTGCTCATCCATCTCCTCTGCAGTGAGGCGCTCATCTGGAAGGGGGGAGGTACGACATGGTCAGCTGAGGATCAAAAGGGGGTGAGGATGGCTAATTCCTATCCTTCACTGTCTTCCTCAAATGCAATCCCTTCCCTGCCTGAAAACCTCAAAAAAATTCCCATTTGACATACCCACTCAACCCCATTTCCCTAGACTCCCAGGTTAGCTTTTATCTCCTGTTCAGATGGGAAAAAAAATACTTTGTCCAGGCCCAGTGTTCTCCACCCTCTTAGACTTCAGAGGCCATTCTCCTTTGTCCTTTTCTCACTTTTCCAATTATCATTGGTTCCTTCTCTGCTTTTTCCAGTTTCCTCCTTTAGGAAACCTCAGACTCTTCCTTCCAACCCGCCACTCTCTTCCTGTCACTCTCTACCTCCCTACCTGTCACTCTCTTCCCATCTCTCCTCCACCCTCCAGGAGGGATGTCTGGAGCTCTGGTCACCTAAATCCTTAGCTCTATTTAACTAAGAGTTCCCCAAGAGTCTACTTCTGGCTCTTTCTTCAAAAGTCGGATCAAGTTGGTAAATGATATTTGCTTTTGCTAAAGTTAGATGACTGCCTGTTGGGTATATATCTGCTAGAATTAGATTAAATGCCCTCTAAGGTTATGTCTCAAATTCAATTAAAAAACCATTAATCAAATGCCTTATATCTTTAGGATGCAATGATTGTTGGCATGGGAGATACAGAGATTTTAAAAAAAAATCCACATTTATTACGCATCTTCTACGTGCCAAGCATTGTGCTAGGGATAGAAAAACAAAAAAAATGAAAGTTTCTGCCCTCAAGGACTTTATATCCTATAGAAGGGAGATAACTTATTCACATATATACACTAAATTATATATAAATAAATAAATACATGGTAACTTTTCTGGGGAAATCAGGAAAGGCTTCCTGTAGGAAGTGGTATTTGGCTGAGATTTTGAAAGAAACAAGGTATCCTTAAGAGCCAGAGGTGAGGAAGGAGAGCATTGGATCCATTGGGGACAGCCTGTAAAAAGGCACCAGGAAAGAAAATAGAGGAATGTGCATGACCAGTTTAGCTGGACTAGAGTACGTGAAGGGCAATGACATAGGGAGCCAGGCTGTGAATGTGTGTCACTTCAAATGCCAAACACAGAAGTTTGTATTTGATCTTAGGGGGAATAGGGAGACACTGGAGTTGATTGAGGAGGGGAGGAACAGGGTCAGACCTGTCATTTAGGAATATCCTTTGAGAAACTGTGGAGAAAAATTAAGGAGACAACCCTGTCAGCTGGAGGGGCTCAGGGAAGGCTTCATGGAGGAGGCAAGCTCCCAAGCTGAACATAGACAGAAGAGAAAGATTTTGATAGCGATGAGGTAGGAGTGCATTTTATTTGGCACAGGGAGTGTATTATATTTGAACTCTAAGATTCTATGATTTTACAAATTCAAGATCCAAGCAATCTTCAAAAAACAATCCTCCAAATAGTCAAAACAGAAAACCACTCACCAAATCTTCACTGACAAAAACCATATTTCTCAAGGCCCCTTTGGATCCCAACCCATCATTCTGCTAGTCCCCAAGAAGCATCTACTTTAGGAGACACAGTTAAGACACTGCCCTACCCCCAAGCTCCCACCCAAAAGATTCCAAAGAAAAATGAACTCAAGAGTGAATTAAAAGTAGACACAGAGTTCAGCTGATTTATTTTTGACCCAGTACTTAATTTCTATGGCTAATTATTTTTAGCTGACTGTCGAATTTCTCTTCGAGGAATTTAATTTGAATTGGCAGTGAAGTGAGGTTTTTAAAAATACACTCTCAGGACCATATTCTAAATGACAGGCCAATGGCAAGAAATTCATCAGTTACTCCAAGGGAGGAGCAAAAGGAAAGAGTTGGCAGTTAAGCCTGGAAAGTAAGCTGGTAAATGACTTCACCCCAGAGGTATGAATTGAAAACTGGGCAGGACTCTGTGTGGGTGTGAGTGTATACAAACGGCACTCTTTCTTCCAGACTTCCTAAAGTCTAAAGCCACCCTCACGAGCTTAAACTTCCCCTCCTTTTACAGATTCATGGACTTTACTTTTTGGACCCCCCCCCCCCCAAAAAAAAAATAAACTCACATTGGTTTGAGAGAAGAGGGGGAAGCAAGGGGAGGGGTTTTCTTTCCACCTAGGAGGCCGGACTGAAACCCTAGAATTCTCAGGGGGCAGTGAACTGTAAAGATCTCTAAGTTAAGAATCCAGAAACCTGGGCTCAGTCCCGTCTCAGGCCTGGCACAACTGTGACTCCGGCAATTAACATCTCCCAACCTCAGCTTCCTCATCTGTACAATGCCTTTTCGTCCAGATAGCATTTTATAAACTTTAAGGCATTAAATGTTATTTTTTTCCTCAGCATTTAGCACAATTCTCTGCATAACCACTTAAGTTCTTGTCTGATTTAAATTGATTGACTTGGCTTGAGAACCTCGGACCCCACTCCTCCCTAAAGGACGCCCCAGTACTTAACAGCTCGGCCCAGATGGGAAGCAGATAAATATCCAGGGACTCCGACAATCCTTCAGACTAAGCCCTGCTGTTTTCCTCCAGCCCGATTTTCCAGAGGAGGATGCTAAGGCCTCCCGGGTTAGTGACCTGCCCAAACCCACCCAGCAGGTAAACCGCAGAGTCGGGGACTCTAACCCACTGTATCTAACCCATAGGGCTCGAACCCAGGTCCCCGAGCGCTCTTAGCATTGCACAACAGCGCTTAGCGCAGGGCCGGGCATATAGTAGGCGTTTAATAAATGCTTGTTGACTTCCCCGTGCTGCCAACCCCATACGGCTGGAGACCCCAGCCCCAGCTCCTCTCCCCGTCTTCGGCCACAGCCTAGTCCCTTCTCGACCCTAACCCTCGGTCCGTCACTCACAGGCCGCCCCGCCGGGCCTGGCTCTGCTCGCCTCCATCCTCCTCGCCCTCCTGCTCCTGCTCCTGTTGCTCCTGCTCCTGCTCCCAGGTTTGAATCTCCCGCCGCCACCGCCCCTCGCCGCCGCAACAGTCCGGTCAGGACACTTCCGGCCCGCGCCGCGGAGCCTGCTGGGATTTGTAGTTCCCGGCCACATTGGACTCTCCCTTACCCCGGCATAGTTGTACCCCTTCCCTCCTCTCATTGTCTCCAGCCCTCTCCTCACTATACTCCTCGTCTCTGCTTCTCGCCTTCCTCACTGTACCCCTTGCCATCCATTCCCGCGCTCTCGTCACTCCAACTCCCTCTCACTATAGACTCCTAGTCCCTACACCTCGTTGCTTTTGCCTCCCCAGGCCTTCTCCCCTTAACATAACCCCAGCTCTCACACAGCACCCCTAATTCCCTGCTTCCCTTCTGCATCACCCCAGTCCCACTCTTCACCATAGCATCCTGCCTCCTGCCTCAGTCCCCATCTCCAAGTGTCTGCTGCCTTCGGAGCTAGCTGATTTCAGAGAAGGGGGTCACCAGATTGGCTCTAACCTTCAGACCTTGGGCAAGTCATTCTTCAGGCCTTGGTTTCCTCAACTGTGAAGTGAAGAGTTTGGACTGGATAACTACAAAGGTCCTTTCCATCTCTAAACCTATTTCTGTTATGAAAGTATTGAAGTTTAGGGGTGCTCAGGACCCCAAAATACTGACATGCTGGATCCTGCCAGAATGAATTCAGCCCAAGCTTCTTTCAGCCAAGAGAAAAACAAAGTTTATTAAAGATCTACCATATTGGCCAAACTCTTAAGAAATCTCATCATTGACTCATAAGGAACCTGAGCTCTGCTCTGAGCTAGATTGAATCTGAGCACCTTCGTGAATACACAGAAAGACTATGGGAGGGATCTAGGGGTGGCCAACTATTCTGGGGTGACTAGAGGAGGGGTTTAGGGAGGGTCTTGAGGAAGAGTCTAAGGAGGCTGAGTTGACTTTGATTTGAGTGAGGGAGAGCTATGCAAGGTCACCAGCCTCACTTTCTCCTTCAAAGCCACTGGGTCCAGTGGCCAGATATTCACTAGGACGACTGGAGACAGCCCAGGATGTATTGAGAGACCCTGGCCCTTTTAGGCTAAGGTCTTTTCAGGTTCTCACTTTGAAGTAATGCCCATTCAGTGAAAAGGCCTCTTTAAGATATTAATCAAAGGATGGCCCCTTTAATCAAAAACTCAAAAAAAATAAAATAAAAAGAAAGAAAAGAAACTGGGAGGGGAAGACCCTCAGAGTTCCTGGCCAAAAGAGAAACAGTTTTAGTATTTAGTATTTATTGTTTAGTATTTCCATTCACTCTGTGCTAGGCGGGCAGGGACCTATTGTCCAATCTATGAGTTCCAGAGTGAGTTGGGTTTAAGGCTTGGTTTTTGAAAAACAAATCCAGTCAATAAACCTGAAGTTCGGCCATGGAACTGTACCTTCCTTTGGGCAGAGCACCCTCAAGTGAGGAGAGGAGAGAAGGGGAGGGGAAGAAAGAGGAGGGAAGGTTACTCACAGGTTATATTTGTCCTTCTTTCTGGAAGAGGACCTTGACAATCAGGGAAATGACAACATGACTTGCAGTTGACTGATTTGATTTGACCTTAGCCTAGAAAGGCCAGGGTATCCCAATTCTGGGCTATCACCAGTTGTCCTGGTAAATTAGGCCACTGGACCTGGAGGAGAAAGTAAGGCTGGTGACCTTGCTCCTCCCTCCCTCACTCAAATCAAAGTCAACTGCAAGTCCTGTCATCATTTCCCTGATGTCATCGTCCTCTTTGAAAAGGAAGGACAAACACAAGAAGGCTGGGGTGACTAGAGGTCTGACTCCAGGAATGGAATTAAGTGTGGGAAATAGTTGAAGGCTACAATGGAGGACTAAGGTAGGTTAAAGGTATCAAGGGTAGGAAGTGACTGGAGGCAATCTGGAGGTAACAGACAATGGACCGCTAGGCTAGGTTAAGGGTAACAGATTTGGGCATGGAAAGCTTATGGCTTCAAGCAAAGGCCTGATCTAGTAGGAAGATTCAAGGTAAGGTTCAAGGGGATTCCCAGAACCTATACCCCATCAAAGGGATAAAGTCAGAACCAGGAAGACCACATACACAATAACTACAATATTGGAAACTAAAAAGAATGATAAAATGAGGTCACCAGAATGCTCATGAGGTCTTGACCCCAGTGGTGAAGAAATGCACCCCGCTCTTTTCATTGGAAATTTAGAAGACTATCAATCAATAATAAATAAATTTAGACGCTGAATGATGTAGGGTTAGAGAGCCCTCCTCCAGCCAGAAGACCAGAGTTCAAGTCCCGCCACTGATGTATTTCTAGCTGGGACTGGAACTTTTTAGGTAAGGCAACTTGCTAAGAGCTATAAATGACAAAGAAAGTACAGAATTTCATATGTAGAAGGAGTTCCCTATGCCAGTGAAAGCTCAGATCCAGAGCCTATTCTCATCCCTATGTGCCAGGCACTGTAGAATTTACATTCTACTATCAGCTTCTGGGAGTGGAGGCCTGGGAAGGAAATTTCTATTCTAGAAAGATGGGGTATTGTGAGTAGAGCCCCTGGGCAGTAGTTTGTCCAGTCTTTTCCTATAGCATAATAATGATAGGTGTGGAATTCAGTAGTTCCACTGAAGTAAAAGCAAAAGGGCATTCGTAAAATTTTAAAAATAATTTTATTTCAGTCACGGCAATTCTCTAAGACCATCTCCTAAGTCAAGGAGGAGTTGGATCTGTAGGCTTTGGTTGGAGGGATCACCCACACCCCCAAAGTCATAAGTCCCTGGAATATTGAGCTGTGACTGTTAATACCCATTTACATAGGGCTCCTTTACAACTCACTAACCACTTTCCACCTAATGGCCCCACCTGGAAACTAAACTGCTATATCCATTAGAAAGAAACCAAGGCCGGGAGAAAAGACAATAGAATCCTCGTAGGAGGAACTACAATTTTAATGAGAATCCAGATATCCCATGACTTTGCAAAAAGCACCACCTCAAAGGTTTAGAACTCAGATAGGACGCCTGAGCTGTCAATCAAGGAATCCCTTAGGAGAGGGGAAGGTGTTACTGGGTTGTCACAGTGACTTCTGAGCTCTGAGCAGAGGTAACCCAAGTCTTCAGAGCCATCCCAGAGAGGCGGCAGCACCAAGGCAGATGCAGCAAGAAGTAGGGAGGTACCTGCTGTGGGAAGGGGCTAAGGGACGACCCCGGGATGGGCACAGTGCAGTCGTTTGGGGCAGGAGGCAGAATAGCCATGTTCCCAAGCCCATCCATCACAGAAGCAAGAAATTGTGTGTGTGTGTGTGTGTGTGTGTGTGTGTGTGTGTGTGTGTGAATAAATAGAATACCCTGGTCCCCTCTTCGGTTCTTTCATGAGGAAGGGGAAATGGGAAGAGGCTGGGAGTCACAATTGTGTAACTGAATTGTCTCTACCTCATTTCATCTTTTGAATTTAGGCAGGGTGAAGTAAGTGGCTTTGAGATCCTCAGAGAGGTGCTAAGGAAATGTATGATTATGATGTGTTCTATACTTGGGCTCTTAGGCATACTTGGGCAGCTAGATGGCACAGTGGGGACCCGGAGTCAAGAAGATTAATCTTTGTGAGTTCAAATCTGGCCTCAGACACTTACTGTGACCCTGGGCAAGTCATTTAACCCTGGTTGCCTCAGTTTCCTCATCTGTAAAATGAGCTGGAGAAGGAAATGACAAATTGCTCCAGGATCTTTGCCAAGAAAATGCCAAAAGGAGTCACGAAGAGTCGGACACTACTGAAAATGACTGAATGATACTTGGATTCCAGGATATAAGGGAAGCTGAAAGCAACGTGAGCAGGAGGCAGGATGAAATAGAATGGAAAGAATCAGAGGACCTGGGTTTGAATTCCGACAGTGTAGTGGGGGAATCCTTTCTAGAAGCAGAGGCATGGTCTGTGAGCCTCACCTTGAAGTACCTTGTGGTCCTAAGATTATTGGATAAGGTCCCAGGGGGTTGGGATGGTAAGGGAAGATCAGCTCTTTGTTCCTGGGTAATCTTGGGAAATTTACTTAACTTCTGTGTCTCATTTTTCTCATCTGTAAGTTGAGGGGACTGAATGAGGTCATCTTTAAGGTTCCTTCCAGCTCTAATATTTCATGACTGTTACAGGCCAGGGAGGAGCCAAGGACAGAGATTGAGGAGCATTGAGAAGACAAAGGGAAAGGAGGAGAAGTAGCATCTGAGGTTCTGAAGAGAGATTCTTAAGGAAAAGGGGACTTCAGCATCACTAGTCTTCATCTTCTAGCTGCTACTGCAGCAGGAGAGATAATGATTAGACATCAGACAGTACTTGGGTGGGGAGGAATGACTACTGATTGAGAAACTAAGGTTAATTATGGTGGAGAGGGTCTATCTGGGAGACTAGCCTAGATAACTGGGGGCAGAAGGAAGGGAAAGGAATAAACATTTATACAGCACTTGAAATGTGTCAGGAACTGTGATAAGTACTTTACAAATATTTCATTTAATCTTCACAACAACCCCAAGAAGTAGGAGATGAGTACTATTATCATCCCCATTACAGTTGGGGAAACTGAAACAAACAGCAGTCCAGTGACTTGCTCAAGGTCACACAGCTAGTAAGTGTCTAAGGCTAGATTTGAACTCAGTTCTTCCTGACTCTAGGCCCAATGCTCCATCCACTGAGCTACCTAGTTGCCTAAAGTTTCTTCTAGCTTTAGATTCTATCATCTAATAATAACAAAAGTTCAAACTTCTATGATGTTTTGAAGTTGACAGAGACCTTTACTCAAAGCAAGCCATTGTATAGGTGGGGGAAAAATGTAAGATTTTAAGAGGTTAAGTAAATTCCTCACCCTGGCACCGAGCTAATTAGTTTTGAAACTGGGATTTGGACCTAAGACTTCCGATGCCAAAACTGCTATTCTTTCCACCCTTTATACCACTACTCTTTGGGCTCTCCCTACCAGATAAACAATGAGAGACAAGTCACTACTGCAGTTGGGGAGGACCATTTAGACCATGAGAGGGTCATAGTTGGCCAGGGACAGAACTGAGCTCAAGGGATCCTTCTTTGAAATTGTGGTTGGTTAACCAACTCCTTTTGCCATCTTGTCAGTTCTATGTCTTCTCCTGCCTCTGAGGACAGTTCCCTGGGACCAGGGGCTGAGGCATGGCCAGCCAAGAAGAAGAAGAGAAAGAAGAAACATCTGGAAGCCAATATCCAGAACCTTACCCAAGCTGGGCATGGGGCTCTGAGGAATGGCCGGAATGATGAGGCCTTGGCTAGTTTTCATCGAGCCTTTCTTCTGGCGTTGGAGGCCCAGGGAGGCAGGGGCACCAGGGTCCTCCGGGCCTGTGCCTTCAACCTTGGAGCAGCCTATGTGGAGACTGGGGACCCTGCACGTGGTCTCCGGCTGTTCCTCTGGGCCAAGCCAGAGGAAAAGGCCAAGGGCTCTTGCCATGGTGACCAGTGTTTCAATGTGGCCTTGGCCTACCATGCCTTGGGTGATTTGCCTCAAGCCTTGGTATGGTATCACAAGGCCTTGGGTCACTATCAGCCCTGGGGAGACCAAGGCGGGACCCAGGAGAAGATGGCGGCCTGTTACCAGGCCCTGGGGCAACCAGGGCAAGCAGTGCACTGCCTTCGGGAAGCTGGCCAAGCTTATGCCCGGGCAGGGAGACCTTGGGCTGCAGCCCTGGCATTGGTAGCCGCCAGTGGATGCATGCTAAAGAGCAGGCATCACAAGGTAGGAGAAGTGGTCCAGGTGCTGGAGGAGAGCCGGAGGCTGGCAGAGAAGAGTACCAGTCGGGAGCTTCTGGGTAAGACCTCACAAAAGGCAGCACTCTCATCAATGTTGCAACTGAGGCAAAAATAAAGAATGGTGCCCACCATTCTCTTGGTTTGCTGTGTGTGAGATAATAACATATATTTTGTATATCATTCTATACCCCTCAATTTTGTATACCTAAGGCAAGTACCTCATACCCATGGTACAAGAGTCAAAGGAGCTGAGTTTAGGTCCTGGCTGAACACTACTGTGTGACCTTGGGCCAGTCACAGAAATTCTATGGGCTTTAGTTTCCTTATCTGTAAAATGAAGGTTTGGTCTAAATGGTGCCTTCCAGCTCAGATTCCATGATACTGTAAACCTATGAAACTTGCTTCACACTTAGTAAGGCTATGGGGAAAAACTGAGGTGGAAGAGGAGAGAGGGCAGGGGCTGACAATGTGCACTATGCACACTGCTTCTGTGACATAGCTGTCAACCACTCAATAGAGCAGTTGTGTCCCTATTGACCATGTCTGTCCCTGACCCCCTAGGAAAGCTCTACAATGACCTTGGCCTGAGCTATTCCCAACTTCATCTGTTCCCCTTGGCGGCTGAGAGCTTCCTTCAGGCTCTACCTCTGTGTCAGGAGCCAGAGGCCAAGGCCATTGTGCTACGGAATCTCGGTGCTGCCCACAATGCCCTGGGGAACTTCCGAGAGGCACAGGAGCTCCACCAGAAAGCTGCTGCCCTGTATGGTGGGTGCCGGGAGGCTCAAGCCCAGGCTGGCTGCATGGGGGCTGGCAGGTGGGGGGAGGGGAAGGGCATAGGGATGGGATTGGATTGGGTTAGAGTGCTGGAGGAGGAAGAGGTAGGCAAGATATAACAGGGTATTATAGGCCCCTAGGTGTAGGACAAAGAGTCTGAGGATACAGAATTTTGAGCATGGGACCCATGGGCTAAAGACACAGTATGTGAAGGACCTGAGTTCGAATCCCAGCTCTGCTACTTGCTTGACCTTCAACAAGGTGCTCTCCCTTCTCTGGGCCTCTGTTTTCTCATCTATAAAATGATTAAAATAAATTAATTAAACTAATAATTACTAAATTAAACTAATGTTTATATAAGTGCCTACTGTGTGCCAAGCACTTTACAAATATTATTTCATTTGATCCTCACAACAACCCTGAGAGGTAGGTGTTATTATGATCTCCATTCTACAGTTGAGAAAACTGAGGCAAACAGAGATTTAAGTGACTTGTTTAAGGTCACACAGCTACTAAGTGTCTTAGGCTGCATTTGAACTCTGGTCTATCCTGAGTCTAGGCCTCCTGCCCTATCTACTACACCACGTAGCTTGTCCCCAAATGAGGGGATTGACCTCAAAGGTTCCTTGTAGCTCTAAATCCTATGGGTATTCATTGAATGTTAGAGCTTTCAAGGACATTAGAAATCACACATATCAATTTGCTTATTTTATAGTTAAGGAAACTGAAGCATAGAAAGGGGGAGAGGCTCAAGGTTGCACAGCTGGTGAGAGTGTCACAACTAAAGCCAGGTTCTTCTGACTCCCAAGCTCTCGACCCTTGCTTGGCATCACACTGCTTCCTCTGTAGACTTGGAGCTGGGGGCAGGATGATGACACCACATTGGGGGAGTGGGAGGGGGTGGTGGAGAAGTCCTCTCCCTGGGCTTTAAGGGAGGGAGGAGAGGACTCTACCCTGTGGCTGGCAATCTGTTGGCAGGCTCCACTGGGCAGCGGCAGGAGCAGGGTGAGTGCTTTGGGGGCCTGGCGTTTGCCCTGAGTCAACTGGGGAAACATGAGGCTGCCAGAGACAACTACCTTCATGCCCTCCAGGCTGCACAGGATGCTGGTAAGGAGGTTTCCCTTGGTATGGACTTCCTTTTGCTGCAGGAGGAGACTTTACAGCCTCACTGATGGGGGTGGGGAGTACCAAAGGTTTGGGGAGCCTCCTGGTTGAGGCAGGGTGGAATTACTTGGCTGGCAGGAAGGCTGATGACAGTACCAGAAGCCAAGTATTTTACCCTTTCTCCCAAATGTTGGAGTCAGGGTAGGTGAAGAATTGGGAAGGGCCCATGGAGCTACATGTGGAACGCAGAGTCTCCCCTTCCTGAAGCTTCATCCCCACAAAGTGGGAAACATGTCGAGGAAGTACATGTGTAGAGCGGTGGGAATCTCCTTAAGTTTTCCTTTCCCAGGGGATGTGAAGGGACAATGGCAAGCTCTGGAGGGGCTGGGGGCTGCAGCTGCCTGTCTGGGGCAGCCCGGCCAGGCTGTGAGGCGCTATAAGGAAGCCCTGGCTTTACTGATCCAGTGCCAGGTAAGAACAGCCAACCTAGATCCTAACCTTTCCTATCCTCCTGCTTCACATTTCCCTCTTCTGGGAAGCCTGCTTTGAAACCACAGCTAACTTCAATTCCCCAGTTCCCCAGTGCTGATGTCCAGATCTCTCTCTCTCTCTCTCTTCCTCCTCCCTCTCCTGGTATATGTAGGTGCTTGGAACTTGAGGTTAGGAGGGAGGTGTCCTGTCTCTCAAATCTCTTCCAAGACTGGAATCATATCTCCTCTTCCTTTTTCATTTTCCTCCTCCTATAGCTAGGATTGAGAATGTGTCCACTATGGGAGGAGAAATGAGAAAGACTGACCACTAGACCTCCTCCCTCTTTAATCCATCTGTTTCCTACCACCTTCCTGTCCTCTACTAACCCTCTCCTAAGGCAGGAGAGAGGCCAAGTAATTGTCTTCATCATCCATACCAGAAAGAGCCTGCCTCAGTTCGAGAGAGGCTGGTGGCCAAGCTGGCAGATTCTATGAGGAATCACTTGACCCTGAGAGGGCTGGATCCTGATCCCTGCCTGGTGAGAAGAATCCTAAAATGTGGAGCCCTAGAGTGGGAGGTAGAAGGACCACTTGTGGTAAAGGAGAATTGATGTTCCTTTGAACCCCTGCCCTTGGCTGTCTGATTTGATTCATTTGCATTCTTGTTTGCAATAAGGAATATTGTTCTCTGCTCTTCCCTTGCCCTGGGGCCCAGGAAGGGAAGCCTCCAATCTGAAACAGATTGGGCCCCTGGTTTAGGCAGAACACGTATACAGAGTGTGAGCCTCATTCATGTGGGTATCCATCAGAGCTTCAAAGGTCTCTGAGACCAATTTCAAAAAAAGGCCACAAGATGGCGATGTTATTTAAAGAATTCAGAGTTTGGGTTGGGGGGGGCAAAAAAATCTCTTGCTTGCCTTCTCTATGTGCCTTTTTCTCACTCACTCTTTGTGCCTCTGTCTCCTCCCTTTATTTCTCTTTCTCCCTTCCTCCTTGTCCACCGTAACTGGCCACTCCAGAACAAAAGTAACATTTCAGAATCTCAGCAGATCGACAATTTTGTCCATGGGCACGATGACCACTCGGGAACATAGCTTGTTCTAGGAAAAAGAGAGTAGGAGGGTGCCCAGCTCTGCTCTGCCGGGCCTCCTTCATCAGGCTTTGGTGGGGCAGTGGATGGAGCCTGGGCCCAGAGTCAAGAAGACCCCAATTCAAACATGTCTTTAGATACTTACTGGCTATGTGACCCTGAGCATCTCTTTACCTCTTCTCAGTTTTTTCATCTGTAAAATGAGGCTAATAATAGCACCCACCCCCAGGGTTGTCGTGAGGACCAAATGAGATATTATTTGTAAAGTGCTTAGCTCCGTACCTGTCAAACAATATAAATGTTAGCTATTATTCAAATCTAGCCTCAGACATTTACTAGCCATATGACCCTGGGCAAGTCACTTAATCTCTGTGTACCCGAGTTTCCTCAGCTGTAAAATGGAATTATAACAGCTCCCAGGACTGTTGAGGATCAAGTGGGGCAATATCTGTAAAGCGCTTAGCACAGTGCCTGGCACATCGTAGGCACTTAATAAGTGCTTATTCTTTTCCCTTTCCCCCTCCCCCTTAATCTGGCGAGAGAATCCTACTGAAGCACAGCTGCACTATGTGGGAAACCGGAAAGGGCTGGGGATTTAGGGGTTAAAGTACTCAGTTTCAAATCATGGCTTTGTCACTTAACACTGGTGCTACCTCCTGTTTCCTCATCTATAAAAGGGAGGTTTATCAAAATGACTCATTGGGTAGATTTGTTGGATAGCTTGAGTAGACTTAATGAATGAATGAATAAAAAAGCACTTATTACATGCTTACTGTATGCCAAGCACGGGGCTAAGTGCTGGGAATACAAATACAAAAGTGAAGGTAGTCTCTGCTCTCTAAGTACTTATATTCTAATAGCGAGAAACCACATATATAAAGGAGTGGTACCAGGGAGCGGTATTTTGGTTTGGTAAGTTACAGTATGACTCTATAGTGGGTTTCTTCTTCCTCACTAGAGGTATTCAAGTGAAGACTATATCACTTGTCAAGAATTAACTGCAGGGATGGGGCAGCTAGATAGCGCAGTGAGTAGAGCACCAGCCCTGGAGTCAGGAGGACCTGAGTTCAAATTTGACCTCAGAGGCTTCACACATTTACTAGCTGTGTGACCCTGGGCAAGTCACTTAACCCCAATTCCCCTGCCTTTCTGCCTCCAAAAAAAGAATTAACTGCAGAAGAGATTCTTAGCTAGGTATGGGTTGGACCATCAGAGGTGGGGAACCTGTAGCCTCAAGGCCACGTGTGGCCTTTTGACCGACTCCAAGTTTTACAGAATGAATCTTTTTATTAAGGGGATTTGTTCTGTGAAGTTTGGATTCAGTCAAAGGGCCGCACTTGAGGATCTAGAGGGCCACATGTGGCCTCAAGGCCACAGGTTCCCCACCCCTGGCACTAGATGGATTCTGAGGACCCTTTCAGCTCCCAATATTCTGTAAGTCTGTGTGAATGCTTCCAAATGGAAGTGGCATCTGAATCATGCCTTGAGAGGAGGAAAGGTCTTCAACTGATAGGAGATAGGTAACCCAGTGGATAGAGCACTGGCCCTGGAGTCAGGAAGACCCGAGTTCAAATGCAGCCTCATACATCTAGCTGTGTGATCCTGCACAAGTCACTCAGCCTCTGTTGCCTCAGTCTCCTTATCTGAAAAGTGGGAATAATGATAGCACCTACCCCTTGGGGTTGTCCAAAATGCATGTCTCCATCACTTCTGTGTCAGGTGGCATAGTTCATTGTCAGTCCCCTGGATAGTGAAGGCTTCTGGGTAGAGGAATGAGATATGACCATGGCAGTCCATTAAGAAGACAACTTGGCCAGAGTGGGGAGGCTGGATTAGAGCCAGGGATATGCTAGTAAATATTTAACAACTGGCTCTCCAGGAAAAATGTCCACCTGCCACATTTTTAAGTTTAATGTGTAGTGTTCACATTTTCTCCATCACTTTCTTAAGTCTAGACAATCAACAAAACAAGAAATCAAGCTTTCATTTGAAGTTTCGCCGATTTCCAAGGTGTAAAAGCTCAGTGAAAATTTAACAATCAGCTGATTAGAATGGTCTCCAGCACAATCCTGAGATGTGGTCACAAAAGCATTGATTTAGAGACTTAGAGGTTAGCTAGTCCAACACCTTCATTTTTCAGACAAAAAAAGTATGGCTCAGAGAGGTCACTTGCCTAATGTCATAGGTAGTGGCAGAGTCAGAATTTGAACCCAGGTCCTCTGACTCCAAATCTGCTGGTCTTCCCATTCTGCAACAGCAACAGACTAGAGGCAGGACAACTAGTTAGGAGGGTGTTACGATATTCTAGGGGAGAAGAAATGAGGACCTGAGCTAGGATTATTTTAGCGGGAGCAGAGAGGATCTAGAAACAGCCAGGATTTGTTAATGGATAAGGTGTCTAGGATAAGAATGAGGTAATAGGAAGGATGGTGGTGTTATTAACAGAGATAGAGGCATCACCTGGAAGGGCAGGTTTGGCAAACGGTTATAATAATCACTAGCATTTATATGGCATCCACTGTTTGCCAGTCTCTGTGCTAAGTGCTTTACAAACATGATCTCTTTCAATCCTCACAATAACCCTGAGAGGTAGGTGCTATTATCCCCATTTTACAGTTGTGGTAACTGAGGCAAACAGAGGTAAAATGACTTGCCCAGAGTCACACAGCTAGTGAGGATCTGAGGCTGAATTTGAACTCGGGTCTTCCTGACTCTAGGCCCAGCGTGCAATCTTCTGCGCCACCCAGCTGTCTCTAGGAGAGCTTGATTTTAGACCTGTGCTACCAGACCATCTGTTTCTAGAGTCCCCATTAGTAAAAATTCCCATTTAGCCCTGTTATGACTTCTGTGACCCTTGATTACTTCATTGTTCTGTGGGTCCATGGACCTCAATGGAACAAAGGTTTTTCTGTCATTGGTTTTGGAATGAATCACATCTTTCAGTTGTTTCCAGATGTCATCTTCCTTCAGTTCAGAGGCAGCTCGTCACTATGGGTGTCTCTGTTTTCTCTGGATCTTCTGTCTGTCTGTCTTTCTCTCTCTGTGTGTGTCTCTGTTTCTTTCTCTGTGTGTGTGTGTGTCTTTCTGTCTGTCTCTGTCTCTCTCCCTCCTCCCTCTCTCTGTCCCTCCATTGATTTGTCATCCAGGAAGAGGACAGTCAATGCCTCTGTGCATCAGACAATTGAATAGTTGGAGGAAATATGACTTTGACCGTGGCCACAGCTCCTAAAACCACCCATTCTCCCTTTTTCCCCTCCAGCCACTGATCCGGCTCAGGCCACAGTCTACCTCTTCCTCTAAGCCCTCCTACCAGTTCCTGGAGGGTCAGGCAGAGGGCCCAACGCAATACAGGTGAGATAGAGTGGGCGGGTCAGGGGGACTGGGAGGGAGGGATGTGGAGCTTCCGAGATGAGTAGACTTTAGACTAGAGAACCCGTAGGGGAATATGTGGCAACAATAATTTTGGTTCATAGGACTGTGGATTTAGAGCTAGAAGGAACCGTTCCAGCCCCATCATTTAACAGATGAAGAAACTGAACCCCAAAGAGGTGGACGATTTACTTAAGGCCTAAGAGCAGGAGGAGGCAGAGCCAAGATTTGAACCTAGGTTTTCTTACTCTAAATTAATTTCTCATTCCATTGTGCCCGTGCCTCCCGAAAGAGGCTATGGGTGTGGTTATGAGTAGGCATGGCTGTTGAACAGAAGGGTTATTGAGAATGTTGTCTTGCAATGGGTGAAGGGAAGGGACTCCTCTCCCAGTCTATCTCCCTCCTCCTTTGCCCTGGCAGATCAGCTGCTGCGTGGGAGGAAGAGGAGGAGGTGACAGTCAATCTTCCCATGACATCACCCAAATGGAGACTGGATCGTGAGTCTGAGCAGTCATGTATTTCCCCCTCCTCCCCAACTTTACCCCAATGATCATTTCCCCACATGAGCAAAGTTCACCTGGGGTCATTTTATCCTTTCTCCTGGCTCTTCCACCTAATCCAATCTGAGGTGGGGTGCCTTTCCCCATGCCTCCATCTTAATGTTTCCTGCCCCTGACAAACTGGAAAGCTTTCCTCTATCTAACCTCCAATCAATTAATCAAGATATTCCAGGCACTTTGCTAAAAGGTAGCACTTATATTTCCTACCCCACTTTGCTGTTGTGAGGAAAGTAAACATTACAGTAATTTTTAAAAATTGGAACTTATCGAAGGAAGGAAATTAGCATATATTAAGTACCTTAGATACTGTCTAGTGGTGTGGCTCTGGGCAAGTCATATAACCCCGTTTGTCTCAATTCCTCTTCTGTTAAAATAAAAAATGAGCTGGAGAAGGAAATGGCAAAACACTCCTGTATCTTTGCCTACAAAACCTCAAATAGGGTCACAGAGAGTTGGACATGACAATAAAATGACTGAACAATAAAACAAAGCACCTATTATGTGCTGAGAGTTTGACAAATGTCACTTCATTTTAACCTCACAGTAACCCTGGGAGGTAGATGCTATGATAATCTCCATTTTATGGATGAAGAACCTGAGGGAGACAGAAGTCAAGTGACTTGTCCACAGTCACACGGCTAGAAGGTATCTGAAGCTGGATTTGCATCCAGGTGTTCCTGACTCCAGGCCCAGCGATCTTATCTGCTGCACCACCTACCTATCATTTCGTGATACATTGTCCATTCACCTGCCTGCCCCTCATTCCACTCCCTGATTTTTTCCAAACCACAGGTCTGGATGAACAGAGGCTTATATTTGTGTTTTCACTAGGTCTGAGGCCTCTCTCTTTCCATCGATCAGGTGTCCTCAAAGATGGGGAGCCCAGCATCCTGGCCTCTGATGGTCCTCAAGCCAATAGGTAGGTTTCCTGCTTAGGGAGAGATATAGGGCTTGGAGTATGAATGGAAAGAGGGGTTGGAAACTGGTGTACTTTGGAGTGGCTTGGAGTCCCACTCTCAGGTGACCCCTGAGTTCTCAGTGACTGTGCCATCTGGGGGCAAATTCTGGCAAGACCAACCAAACCAGGAAGGCTCTGAGTAGTCTTTGTGATAGACTCTGGCTCTGTCATCTGAGAACCAGCCTTTGCTAAGTTCCTAAAAGCTTATCATCAGAATGTGGGGGCTTGGGATGGGCAAGATGATGTTTTCTGACACAATCACAACTCGTGAAGACCATGTGCTGAGGCCGAGATGGGTGCAATCTATACTAGTGAAGACAAAGCTCACAGTAATGAAATTATGAATCTTTGCTAGCGTTTCAACTTTTATTTCAACATTTATTAAGAGCCTTCTATGTGCAGGGCTGGGAGGTACCAACCTCACCTCTTCCCCCCAAAAAACCTTCAGGATTTACATTCTGAGTAAAGTGGGTACTTAAGTATTATGGAAAGTTACAACTTTTAAGAAGAGGATGGGGGTGGGTAAGGCTGAGGATTGTGTGCTAAAAGGAACAAAAGAGAAGGCTACCCAGTGCAAGATGACCTGAGCCACTGATAAAGGGATACAGGGCCATCTTTGTTTTTGTCCCTCAGTAACTGTAATAACCCACGGCCGGCCACGGTGCGCCATGAATCGGTTTGCCCGCTCCATCGCCGGCCCCCAGGGGAGAGAGGGAAAAAAGACCCTGTAGAATCTGGGGACCGTAACCTCCAAACCACCTATCCGAGGTGGCATCATGAAATGGGGAGGTAAGGAGGAAGGATACTGAGAGCTCCAAGAAACAGCCAGCCCCTAGCCGGCCTCTCTTCGTTCCTCGGTACCCAGCATTTTCTCCCCGGCTCTGTTCGGGGTGTAAGGACTCCTCCTCTTCCTATTTCCTTCAGATCGCCTGAAGGACCCCCGGCCGCTCTCAGCAGGAATGCCCGCAGGAGGCCAACCAAGTCCAGCTTCTGCACGGTCATGTGACCCTCTCCCCTAAGTCACCTCCTCGGGGTGGGGGGGGAAGTCCCTGGAGCCCTGGCCTTTTCTCCTGGTCCAGTCCTTGGATGGAGAGCACAGCACTGCGGAGGAGGACCGCAGTCCAGACTGTGCTCAGTGTTCGGGTCAGATAAGGGCTTTGAGATCCCCCATGTCACCTCCTGCTCCATTTTTGGTGCGACTAGAAGAGAAAAATAAAACTAGCAGTGAATCTTGTTTCTCTTCCTGTCTGGGCCTGCTTTTGTCAGTTTCACTGAGGATGGCGGGGGCGGGGAGGGTGCGCGGCACAGCCGCTCTTCCCGGTATAGCAATACCGGAAGGCGGAGTGAGGGAGTGGGTTAGGAGCCAGACAGCAGGGGTCGCTGTAACTGCATGTGCCTCCGCCGCCTCTGAAGGCAGGCTCTGTTCATGCCCCAGCTGGGCTCGGAAGCGGCGCACGCGCACTAGGATTCTCGTACCTGACCTCTCCATTCATCCGAGGCTGAAGCGGAGGAGGCGGTGCCGGCGCATGCTCCGAGGCTGGCAGGCAGGGCCTGCGGGGAGAGAGAGGGAGGCCGGCTCGCTGGGGCCTGAATGTCCGGGCTGCGGGCGCTGCTGGGGCTCGGTCTGCTGGTCGCCGGCTCGCGCCTCCCGCGGGTCTTGACTCGAGGTGGGCCCCACTGCCCGGGGCCTGCCTGGTGGGGAGCAAGACAGATGCACCCAGGCGACTCCACCATGGCGGACAAAACCTTGAAGTACTTGAGGTGAGACGAAGCCCCGGGGACGTCCCACTTCCGCGTTCTGCGCAGTGAGCGTACACTGACCTGGACCCCGGGCGTCCCCGAAGTCAGGGTGTGCACCAACCTGGACTGGGGGCGTCCCCAAGCCTGGGGCTAGGTAGGGTCTGCACTGATCTGGGCCCAGGGGTCCCCCGAAGCCTTAGGGGCAGGAGGTGCACTGATCCAGACCAAGGGACACCCGCCCGAACCTGGTGGGCAAGGGATGCACTGACCTGGACCAGAGGCGCCCGCCCGAACCTGGGGGGGTGTGTGGTAGGGGCTGCACGGGTCTGGACCTAGGGGTGCCTACCCGAGCCTGGGAGGGCAAAGGGCGCCCGCCCCCACCTTAGCCTGGGAGGCGGGGCAGGACCAGGGGTTGCAGGAGTACAAGGAATTCACCGAACTGGAGCAAGGGGCACCCCCCTGAGCCTGGGAAAAGGGCCAGGGTCGGGAACTGAGTCTCTGGAGGGTCTGGGTTTTCTCTCAGCCAGGAGGAGGCCCAGGCTGTAGATGAGGAGCTGTTCAACGAGTACAAGTTTAGCGTCGATCAACTGATGGAGCTGGCTGGGCTCAGCTGTGCCACTGCCATTGCCAAGGTCAGTGCCAAGGCTGGGGGAGGACCCAGCACTACCTGACCTCTAAAGAGCAATGCAGAACGATGAAAGCCAGTTGGAGGGGATGGGAAATGGGCCACAAGGAACCTGTTATAGCTACCCATGGGAACCAGGGCCTTCCTGCAAAAAGATCCTTTTAATCCCCATGCATCTCCTCCTTTCAGGCATACCCACCCAGCTTTTTTGGCAGCAGGCCCCCAGCAGTCCTGGTCATCTGTGGCCCAGGAAACAATGGGGGTGATGGCCTTGTCTGTGCCAGGCACCTCAAACTCTTTGTGAGTATGGGGAGGTACCACTAAGGGAGGGGAGGCTGACAGGATGGGAAGGGGCTCTTTCCTTCCATTCAGTCATCTGAATTCTCATCGCCCTCTCCTGCCTAGGGCTATGAACCAAAGATCCATTATCCCAAGAAGCCAAGCAAGCCACTCTTTGATGCTCTGGTGACACAGTGTCAGAAGATGGACATTCCTTTTCTGCCTGAGATGCCACCCGAGGTAGAAGGCATTAGACCCTCTCAATTCACTTAAAACTCTTACCCTAACACATAGCCACTGGCTTCTTTGCTTCCTTTTCCTTGGTGTGAAAACTTTCCTGCCCCAAACAGTGAAACCCAAATGCTTTCTTCTGGACTCCTCTGCAGCCCTACTATGCCCTCTGTCCCTATCTTTTAGTCACTGGGAGCCAAGGTTTTAATCTAGATGCAACTTAGTACTTCTATGAACTTGGAAAATTAGCCTCTCTGGGCCTCTGAGAGGATGAATTTTATATTTAAGATCCTTTTTTTTTATTGGAGGGGGGAAAGACAGGGCAATTGGGGTTAAGTGACTTGCCCAAGGTCACACAACTAGTGTCATGTTCTGTGAGGCAAGATTTGAACTCAGGTCCTCCTGACTCCAGGGCTGGTGCTCTACTCATTGTGTCACCTAGCTGCCCTGATCTTTCCCTCATTCACTTGTGATCCTATGACTTCTGTCCTAGTCCCTGGTACATGAACTTCATCTGAAAACAAGTAGCTGCCCCATAGCACAAAGCATGAGTGTTTGGGACTCTGCACCGACAGGGCTATTAACCACCACTGCCCATATCTATATAATCTTGGTTTTTTCTATACCCATTCTAGTCTTTTCCCTTACTTAGAGGAATACTGGGAAATGGGTTACCAACCCGCTTTTCCTTTCCCTCCTTCCTAGCCGGTGCTGATTAACGAAGTGTATGAATTGGTGGTGGATGCCATCTTTGGCTTCAGCTTTAAGGGTACTGTGCGGGAGCCATTTGGAGCCATCCTGAGTATGCTGAATAGGCTCACGGTGCCCATTGCCAGCATTGACATCCCCTCAGGTACCCTGGGGAATGGGGGTGGGGGCTGGGGAAGAGAGGAGGGTATAGAGTGGTATGATAAATGAGTGATCTCTGAATACTCCCAGGGAGGCCTTTGTGCCCAGGTTGAGCAGGAAGAGAAGGCTACCTGAATCCTAGAATGTTAGAGCTGGGAAGTTCTTGGAGGCAAGAACTTGAAAGTCCTGCCTTTCAGCTCAGCATCCTCTCTGGCTGGTGTCACAAGAGTGCTTTTACTTCCTCCATATGAAGAAACTCCAAAGCACAGAAGTGCCTGGAAAGCCTAGGACAGGGCCTGGGGTTCCTGCTTTCCTCTTTTCCTTCCCCCAAGAGCTGAGCTGACATCAAATTCAGAAGGGGTGGAGGGTAAGGTAAGATGAGAAAGGACTGATTCCTGTAACCACATGCTCCTTGCACCTATAGGGTGGGATGTGGAGAAGGGGAATCCTGATGGCATCCAGCCTGACTTACTCATCTCACTGACAGCCCCCAAAAAGGCAGCTACTCTCTTCAAGGGTCGACATCACTACTTGGGGGGACGCTTTGTGCCACCTGCCTTACAGAAGAAATACCAGCTGAACCTACCCCCTTACCCAGCAACTGATTGTGTCCTGCGGCTACAATGAAGAAAGGCTGGTGTGCCCCCAATAAAGACTCATTATTTTTGGTTTGGATCTGGAAAATGCTTTGAGATCTTCCGGGTGGGCTGGAGCCATCTTTGTGGGCCAGAGGGGGCACAGCATGGTATAATGGAAAGAATAGTGCCCTTGGAATCAGAGGACCCAAGTATGAATCCCAGAGCTGCGTGACCTTGGGCAAATCAAAAATGTCTCTGGCCTCAGTTTCATCATCTGTGAAAGTAGAAGGAATCCTCTAAGGTCCTTTCCATTTAAAATTCTAAAAACATGCTCAAGATGGGCTGATACTGCAGTAGGGTAGATGGGAAGAAGGACTTCCTGCTAGTAAGGACTGCTAAATGTTGAAGTGGGCATCCATGGGACCTTGTGTAATGTCTCTGAATACAAGTAATTCCTATCCATCTGGACTGGGGCAAACTTTTGCCTATAGGCAGGGAAGCAGATGAGATACCTTCAAAGTTTCAACCTTCATTTAGTTGGTGATATTCCTGCGAAAGTTTGAAAAGAGCTAGAAGGGGATCTCCTGTTCAATAGAGCATGGTGACTCTGGTGACTCTGGTGCCTCCTTCTCAGCTCCAGGTCATAGGCAAGAAGCCCTGAGCTTGGGTGGGGAGCGTGGTGAGGGGTGAGTGAAAGAGCCTGAGAAGAACTGAAAGGCAGGGCCCTGGGGAGTGTTTATTGATCCCCCTGTGTAGAAGAACTGGAGGATGAGAGGGGGCCACAACACCTCGATCTCCTGGGGCCTTGGCACCTATAGGTGAACACTCTGTTTTCCCCTCTGCCCCCACCCCCTGCAACGGGCAAAGGGCCCAGAGGCCTCAGCCTCTGGAGTCCTGGTCTCCGACAAAGGAATGCTGGTGATTACTGTGACAGTCCTTGCTAGGCCTCTCGTGGTTCCTTTTTTCTTTTCTTTTTGGTTTTCTGGGTCCTGCTTTCTTGCTCTTCCCTCTCTACTTGAACGCCTACCTCATCTTCTATTTCCTCTTCCCACTGTCTCCTCTTCTTCTTCCTCCTCTTGTTCTCATCAGGCTGTTCTATGATCTGCACATGCTCACTGCTGTTTGTTACTGATGACTCTTCCTGACTTTTCTTCTTCTTCTTCCTCTTGTTCTTGTCAGGCTGTTCTATGATCTGCACGCGCTCATTCCTGTCTGTTACTGATGCCTCTTCCTGACTTTTCTTTTTCTTCTTCTTAGTCTTCTGGGGTATGTCCTCAGCGGGGGAGTCAGGTACATCTGCGTTTTGGCCTTTATACTGTGCCAGAAAGGCCCGCTCCTGCTCTTCCAGCCTTGCCAGCTTGGCCTTCATGGTAAGCCCATGGCGGGCACCCCTGAGGCAGACAGGTATCCAATCAGAGGAACAGCAAGAAAACCAGAGAAAGTATTCCCTCCCCCTGTGGTCTTGCTCGGGTGGGGCAAGAGCCACTTGCTCTCCATCTCTGGGCAGCAGTAAGGCCTTGAGGTAAAAGGCTAGAGACAGTGATCGAAGCTCCACCTGGGAGAGTGAGCCCAGAGGTGAGGAGGCTAGAGAAGGGTAGGAAAAGGGAGAGCAGAGTTTTCAGGGAAGCTTGCAGACTGTCTTACTTGTGTGCAGTACGTCCCTCGCAGGCTCGAATCAACTCCTCATCTGTCAGGCTGGGTTTCAAGGGAGGGAAGAGTGTGTTAGGGAGGCACAGCCTAGAGAAGAAACTCGTCTCCCCTCCAAGCTATCCCAGGTGCAGAGTCCAACCCTCTTAAAGAAAATCTGCCCACACTCTTGTAGGACATGGAATACTGGAGCAAGGCCTTCATAGCACCCTCCAATTCTAAGGGAACTCTCACATCTTTGCTGGTGGAGGTGCCTCATCCTCGCTGCTGTGTTCACTCTGCTTCTCTGCTTTCTCCCCTCCTGAAGTGAGAGTGGCACTCTGGCAGGAGAGTGAACATTTACAAGGTCATCAAATATTTATGAAGCACCTACTATGTGCAAAGCACTAAAGGAAATGCAAAGTTCAGACAAAGCATGGTCCCTGTTCCCACAGGCCTCATATTCTGGTAAGGAGATATGACTCGTATACAAATAACTAGAATATAAAATAGTACAGGCAAATCTAAAACAGTAAGCTGCAGATCAGTCACTGGTCTGTATTGTTAGAAGGAATTGCCTTTGTTGTTCAGTCATGCCTGACTTCATGACCCCATTTGGAATTTTGTTGGCACAGACACTGGCGTGGTTTGCCATTTCCTTCCCCAGCTCATTTTACAGACGAGGAAACAGGTGAACAAGGTTGTTACTTGCCTAGGGCCACACTGCTAATAAGCATCTGAGGCCAGATTTGAACTCAGGAAGATGAGTATTCCTCACTCCAGGCCCAGCACTCTATCCACTTTGCCACCTAGCCACCCCAAATGACAGTAATACTGATATTTTGTTGTTTAGTCAATTAGTCATGTCCAATTCTTTGTGACTCCATTTGGGGTTTTCTTGGCAGAGATACTGGTGTGGCTTGCCATTTCCTTCTCTGGCTCATTTTACAAATGAAGAAACTGAGGCAAACGGGGTCAAGTGACTTTCCCAGGGTCATACAGCTAGTGTCTGAAGCCGAATTTGAACTCAAGTCTTCCTGACTCCAGGGCCAGTGCTCTATCCACTTTGCCACCTAGCTTCTCAATTTCCTTACCACTTAACTCAATCACAGGCACAGGCACAGGCCCAAGCCACCAAAAAAAGCCTTTGAGGTATCAAGTTTCCCCGAGGTTGGGGGTGAAGCTCATCACTAATGGAGGAATTGGGGTTAGTTTCTAGGAGGGCATTAAGCTAGGCTCTAAAGGACAGGTAGGATTTCAACAGTTTTAAAGACGAAGGACATTTTAGGTTTAAATAACATAGCCCAAGGATGGTCTGGTAGAGGAGTTAGGAAATAGCGCAGTTTAGCTAAAGCACAGGATACTTGGAGGGGAGGAGCTGTGAGTTCGGTGTGGAAGTGTCTGGTAACACTAGATCAGAGGGACCTTTGAATGCCAGGCTAAGGAGGAAAGACCTCTACTAGGTAAGGAAGAAGAAGCCATTAAGGATTTTGAGCAGAGGAGAGACAAGACGAATCCTTTTATCACCACCCTCGTCCCTCTCCATTCGGATCTGCTCCAACGGCACAATCCTGGGTCCTAGCTAGCCAATTACCACATGTCCACGTCACATGCGGTTCCATGTTCCAGGCTAACTCACGCAGGTGCTGCATCTACAACAGTGCAGTGACCAGCCTGGCCTCCCCGCCACCTCCCACAGAAACAGTGGAAAGAACACTGGGCGATCTAGATGTTTGCGCCCCTCACTCCTGGGCTACTTGCCTCATCTGTACCATGAGGGCTTTTGGCCAGGAGACCTCCCAGATTTAGATCTCCGATTCTATGATCAGAATGTGGGAAGAAAACAGATGGGAAAGTGCTGTAATTACTACTCCCCAAAGTCAAGATGACAACATTTCTATTACTATTATCATTTTGGTTACACTGCCCATGGGGAACCTCAGCTAAAAGGGAGAGAATTTAACAGACCCTTGAGTTCCCTGAGGGGCAGTGTGGCATCCACGGATAGACGAATGGACTTGGAGTCGGGAGACCCAAGTCTGAATCTTCCTTCAAACACCAAAAATGGAATGATCATGATTAGGTCACTTAACTTGGGCGGCTAGGTGGCAAAGTAGATAGAGCACCAGGCCTGGAGTCAGGAAGACCGAGTTCGAATGGGGCCTCAGGCATTTACTAGTTGTGTGACCCTGGGCAAGTCACTTAATGGCTGTCTGCCTCAGTTTCCCCAACTTTAAAATGAGGATAATAACAGCACTTACCTCGCAGGATTGTTGTGACAATCAAATGAGACAGTAATTGTAAATCTCTTAGCAAAGTCCCTGGCACACAGTAAGCAGTATGTAAACGTTAACTGCTATTATTTATTATTATCATTAACTGGCTTCTCAAAGCCTTTTCCTCATCTGTAAGATATGAATAATACTTTAACTACCAAGCTTCCAGGCTAATTGTAAAGAAAACCCTTTGTAAATTGCAAAGTACCACATAAATATGAGTTCTTATTAAAAGTTCATTTTCTGCATCCTTTCCATGATCTTTCCTTATAATGCCTGCCCCTTTCTTCCTCACTAGAATTCCCAGAATTCTGGATACTTGCTAAAAAACAGAAGGATTCATCTGGAGAACAGGAAAGTTGGCAAAGAACCCTGGAATGCCAGCCCAAAGGGACCTTAGATAGTAGCCAGCTCAACCTCCTTATTTTGCAGATGAAGAAAATGAGAAACAGCAAATACCTTAGAGTAGGAATGGATTTGCTTAAGAACCCAGAAACCCAGGTCTGATTCCATTTATGGCTGTGTATTCATTATATGACCTTATAGCGCACCTCAATCTCTTACTGTCCAGGCTCATGGTTCAGATATAGCCTTAGTTCTGTCCCACTGCCTAATTCATAGAGGGCTGTAAGACAGCTAGTGATGACTTATCTTTTAGAATGCACTGTCTAGTTCTTCCTCTTGCAAATGCAAGTGCGCCTAGTGTCTCCTAATAGTGAAGGCAACAGAGAGTAAGAAACCCCACTTGGACTAGCAGGGGGTGGAGGGTCTCCTTCACCCCTAGCCTCTAGTACCTTTATGAAGTGTCCATACAGCAGGCTGGACTTTGAGCCCCCGGATCGTTTCTGCTTGCTGGTGTCCTTGGCCTGGGTCTTCATCTTTACTCCATCCTGTTGGGGAGATGAGAGTTGAACTGAGCCTGCTGCCCCATGCCTGGTTCTCACACTCCCACAGAGACCAAGTGCTTATGTGTTCTATGGTCATCTCTCCCCTCCAGTACCTTCCCAGTCTCCACCACCAAGCTGGCAGCTGTCTTGTTGAAGAGTTGGCTCCACCAGTGGTCAGTGAACTCCTTGGATGGGTCATGTCCTACCTGCTCGAAGGGAAAGAGACCCAATCCTACAAATGCCAGCCTTCATTCCGATGGGTCCCCAGGCCCCAGACCTGTACGGAGTTCCTTACCCCAGCATTGTCCTGCTTCAGCTTCACCTTGATCGCCTGGGCTATACCATCTTCCTTCTTGCCCAGGCCCTTGCCTGGAGGGAGTAGAGACCAGGCTCATGCAGCTTATCTGTCTGCACTGAACCTTCACAACAAAATCCTGGCCCATGACCACAACACTACCTTCAGACGCTAATCAACTCTGTCCTTCCCTCTTCCCCAGTTCAGTTCCACAGTCTCTACCGGAAAACTTCAGAAGCTCCTAAATCCACTCTAGCCAAATTTCCTGCACTGATATCTAGAACCCAAAAGCTGAGTTCAAATCCTGTCTCTGACACTCAGATATGTGACCCTGGATAAATCACTTAACCTCTCTGTCTCGGTTTCCTCAGCTGTAAAATGGGTATAATACTGTAGGCAACTATCTCACAGGGTTGTTGTAAGGATCGAATGTGATGTCATATGTTAAGCATTCTACAAAACTTAAAAGCATTGTATAAATGCTAGCTATTACATTTCCTTTCTGGTGGCTCTTTTCCATCCCTTTCCCATCTCCTCAGTCTCACCCTACCTTCATTTCCCATTCAAAATAGTTCTTTCTCTTCCAATTCTGCCTAGGAACTAAGGTGGTTGTGCAGTTGGGAATTTCTTTCATAGCCCTGGAGTACTAGAAAGCAGGACTAGGGGTCTGGGGCTTTTCCGAGGGAGAAATGGAGTAGGGCCAGTAGGTATTACCTTGAATCCATCCATGCTTCTGCAACTGCTCCTCAGCAAACTTCATCCCTCGACTCTTTGGCACTGAGGTGACGCTCATGTTGAGAAAAGGGTTAGTCTCTGTCCTCAATGTCTCGCTAGTTCAAAAGTGGTTACTAGCATCTCTCTGAAAGGAAAAAAAAAAGGGTGAAAACCTACCACTCCCAGTCTGGTTCTACTATGAGCAGAACACTGGCCTGGTTTCTGGACTGATTTGGACACAGTAGCAGATGTGGTTCCAGTTCATTAAAATAATTTCCTATGGGCTGGGGACAATTTGAGAAATGTTTTAAATAACAGGCACATTGCTGGACTAAGCATAAAGCCTCCAAAAGGGCCCAATGTCAAATGCCCTTCACCTGGACCTACCAGTTCTGAGATGCTTTAACAAGCAAATATGCCTTAGTCACACTTAACGTGACACGACAGCCCTGGAGCTGCATCCCATTTGGTCTCCTCTGGAGAGGAACTGCCTTTACTTCAAAGAGGATGCTCCATCTCTAGTCTGTATCTTTGCCCTCGCCGTCCCCAGTACCTGGGATATTCTACCCTGTTCCTTCTTCTGCCTCTTAAGTTTCCATGGCTTCCTTCAAGTCAGCTCAAATCCAGCCTCCCCCAAGAAGCCTTTCCTGGTCTCCTTAGCTAATGCCTTCTTCCCCTTTCCGACTACCTCCCGAATGTAGATTTTCTAAGTACCGAGATATTTACAAATGGCCAGCCTCATTAGAGCTCCTTGAGGGCAAAGACTGTCTCAGGGATTTTTTTTTTTTGTATCCCCAGCCCCGAGCACGAAGCCTGGCACTTAGTAGTCACTTGATAAGTATTGATTCCTTGAAAGTACAAGTGTTTTTGCCCTTCTTTGCAACCCCAGTGCTTAGCGAAGTGCCTGGCATATAATCAGTACTTCATATTTATTGACTGATTATTCCCTTGAAAGTGGAGACGTTTGCTTTTCTTTACATCCCAGCACTTATCACGATGCCTGGCACGGGGTAACCGCTTAATAAGCGTTTATTGATGGATTCCTTGGGAGTAGAGTCTGCTTCTGCCTTTCTGTCTCCCCGGCGATCAGCACCGTGCCGGGCACGAACGCCTGCTCACTGACACTCGCAGTTGTCCCTTAGAGCCCGCTCCAGCCGGCTTCCCTCCCCCCGCCGGGGTCGCCCAGCCTTTCGGCGATCTAATTCCCATCCCTCTGGCTGCAGATCCGGAAGGACAGTCTCCAGCCCCTACATTTATCTGCTCCTCTTAGCACCTCTTCCTCCCTTACGGTGTGCAGCCAGCTTCTCTCTACTGAAGGGAGCCGCTCACAGTCCAGTCAGGATCCTCTTAGCAGACACACGCGGAATCCACTACCTGCACGCCGCCATGTTTCCGGAAGTGCCGCCTTCGGGCCCTTCTACACCGCAAAGACCATAGAATGGACCGCGGGGAGACCATAGAGTTCCGGTCCTCCGAGGGGAGGAAGTCCTAAATCTTTCCCGGAAGCGGGCCGGCGCTCAGGTTGCTATGGAAACGCGGACTCTTTCAGGCTCAGTTCAGAAGCTGGTTTCGCGTGTGCGATGCGAATTATGAAGGACGAGGGGTCCTCTAAGCTCTGGCCGCCCTCCCCTCAGCCTCTTTTGAGTAATAATAACAACAGCTCACTCCATAATATGAAGTACTTTCCGCAGGCCCAAGTCAGCCACTGTTATCAGCATCATTTTCACCATTTTACAAGTGGCCACTATAAGGCATAGTTGTGTCAGAAAGGCCTGAGTTCGAATTCTGATTCAATTCATCCTTAGCTGTATGGCCCTGGGCAAGCCACTTAATGCTGCTTTGCCTCAGTTTCCTTCTCTGTAAAATAAGCTGGAGAAGGAAATGGCCAACCACTCCAGTATCTTTGCCAAGAAACTCCCAAATAGGGTTACAGAGTGTCAGACATGACTGAAACGACTCAACAACCACAAGCATCTCCAGCAACATATAGTAAGTGAACAAGCCATAGTCAAGGCCTTTGTACCTTAGTGAACATAACAACTTATATTTATTTGACACTTTGAAGTTTGCAAACTATTTTATATCTATGATCTCCTTTGCGCCTCACAAGCCTATAAAGATAGGTGGTAGTACTATTTTACAGATGAAGAAACTGAGGCATTGAGAGGTTAAGTGACTTAACGTGTGACAAGTCACACCTTGAGTAATTGTTAGAGGAAAGACTCGAACCCAGGTCTTCCTGACTCCAAGTCCAGCACGCGTGTACTCCAGGTGGGCCGAACTTTGGAACCGATTGTGTGACATGGGAGACGCTGGCCATGGACCTCCTGTGCATGGCGTGCCTTCATCAGAGAAGATGCTGCGCTCTATGAGCAAAGCAGAATTGAAGTAGCTCAAAGGAAGCGCAGGATGCTCACATTTAGAGAATTCACTTCCAGTGTTCACAAGGACCATTTGTGCCCAACTTGTGGTAGAACATTTCTGAGCTCGTATTGGTCTGATCAGCCACAGTCCGACACACTACAACTTGACTCAAGCACAGTGATGTCATCTTGGTCCTCTGGGAGAACAAAGGACAATAATCAACCAACCAGTTCTTGAGTAGCTTATATGCCACTGGCACACTCTCGAAGAACCTAAGGCTCACCCCATACCACAGTGAGGCCCTGGAGGAGTATTTTGGTTGAGACGCATAATAATTCAAATTTATAAAGGGCAATTATACATCCTATTTTGCAGAAGAAAAAATTGAGTCTTGAAGAGATTGTTACGTGAACATTGCTCTAACTGAGGCGATAGATTTCCTGTTCATGAAGAGAAAGTTCTTATACACCTTTAAGATTTCCATCAACATCCATCTACGGAAATTTGGCATTTCTATAGCACCTACTCTGCGCCAGGTATTGTGCTAAACACTTTTCACAAATGTTATCTAACAATATAGAATTGGGATGAAGGCTTTTATATCTCCAAGTCTACCCCTATACAGTGGTTTCCACTATCACTGTTATCATTAGCAGCAAAATGTATTGAGTACCTACTATGTGCAAGGCATCTTTGATTGGTTCTAGGGACACCAAGATGATCTCTTTACCCCCAAGGAATTTGCAATATTTCTCCAGTTCAAGGGATCCTGGCTCGAAGTACATATTGTCATCCTAGTCATAAGGAAGTTAAGAAAGGTAGAACTATCTAGTACTTCCTTCCCTAGCATTATTTGTTTTTCTTCTATGAGAGATGAGAGTAACACTTCTATCATTCCTTGGATTTGGAGTTTCACAATGGCTAAAAATTCCCTACTTCTCTCCTACCTCCACCCTCTCTCTCTGGGTTAAGTGACTTGCCCAGGGTCACACAGATAGTGAGTGTCTGAGGCTAGATTTGAACTCAGGTCTTCCTGACTCCAGGGCCGGTGCTCTGTCCACTGTACCATCTAGCTACTCTCTTTTTTGCTTTTTTCTTTCTTTTTTTTTCTATTTCCCTTCTCTTCCTCCTTTCCTCCCATGAAGTCCGTGAGAATGTGAGACCTGGGATTAGAGAGTCAATAAACTAAAATAAACTAATAAAATAAACCAAAATAAACAAACTTTGTCTGATTATAACCTGGCAGAGCAACTGAACATTAACATTAACATTAGCATTAACATTGACATTGACATTAACATTAACATTAACATTAACAGAGGAACCAGTCTGAAAATCAAGAGAAGCTTTGAGGTCTGGGAGAGTAAGAGATCAAATAGGGATCATTGAATTGCAGAGAGTTTCAGGTTGGTCTTGGGAGGTAAAAGCTTCAGGTATTACAATGGTTAAAATATTCATAAATTTGTAGCACCCCTCTGGAATCATTTCCCCAATTCCTACCTGCAATGGCAGGCTGGGTCCCTGGGAGACAGTTGACTACTGCCCCCTTGAGGGTCCTAGCAGTAACCAAGCTTCTAATACTATTGCTCGTAAGACTTATCTGGTTTGCTTCCCTAATATCAATTTACCAATTTATGTCAAGTAGCTTTTACAAAGGGATATTTACTAAGAAGGTATAGAAAGGACAAAAGCTATAAAAACACCCCTCAAACTAGAGGTACACTTTTCCCTTTATGCACACTTGGGCTCTAACTTGAAGCTCAAGGTTCTGAGGCCCACATTTTAGGGAACATGTGGGGCTAAAAGGGATCTCGAGACTCCCAGCCCTGGGGATCCTTTTTGGGGTCCCCACCACGTTCACTTCTGGGTGTGCAGTTACTGATAGATGCAATTGCCCAACTGGCCTGGCTCTTTGTAGGAGGCAGGGTCTTTGGCTCACATGTCAATCCACTGCTGGGCTGTGTCAAGCAGGGTGGGCTCCTCACTGGACACAGCTACTGCCGCTAGCAGCTTATGTGGTCTCTGCTACTGACTGATTGCCGAGGGGATCTCTGATGGTCATTTGGAACCTTTGGACCTTTGGAAGCTCACAAGGTCCATTCCTTTTCCCAATGCTCATTCACATAAGAACAGGAAAAAATAAACACAATAGAGGCGAGTAATATGTATTCGAGAACACATAGCCACTGGGTGGGGAGGTATGGCAGCCATAGCTATTACTTCTCTCTCCTCCAGGAGCCCATAGCTATTCTTCCTCACTCAGAAACGTGGGGTAGAAAGAAACTTAATTCCAGCTCTATCATCAGTTTTTCTGACTATGAAACTCAAAACTCACCACATAACTCTCACCCCTCCATCACCAGGGGCTGAAGAAGAACTCTTTCTGCTTCTGAGTTCTGTGAGTTGCATTGAAACAAGGCAGGGAAATTTTTCACATGCTTTTAGGACAGAGTTCTTGTTGGCCAGTTTCCCATTGTAAAGAGAACAGAATACTTAATTTTGTGATCATTATTGCTAAGAAAATGTAATTTAGTGTAAGTTACTATTAATGATCATTACTATTAAGTAAAATGCAATCTTAGTAGCTATAAAAATAGTTTTAGACAATTGTCACTAGGACATTTTTGTTCCAACTGTGAGTTATCATGATATACTGAACCAATGAAAAATATGTATCATGAAGAATGGTTGAAGGGACTGGAGATGAGAAGGGAGGAAAGGAATAAGTATTTACATAGTACCTACTATATGCCAGGCACTATGTGCTTTTTACAAATGTTATCTCATTTAATCCTCACAAAAATCTTGTGAGTTAGGGGCTATTATTTTTTCTTTTTTTTTTTTGGAGGGGGGAAGGCAGGGCAATTGGGGTTAAGTGACTTGCCCAAGGTCTCACAGCTAGTAAGTGTGCCAAGTATCTGAGGTCAAATTTGAACTCAGGTCCTCCTGACTCTAGGGCGGGTGCTCTACTCACTGTGCCACCTACCTGCTCTGTTAGGTGCTATAATTAACCCCATTTTATGGTGGAGGAGTAGATAGAGTAGTGGGCCTGGAGTCAGGAAGACCCGAGTTCAAATCTCATCTCAGACACTGGCTGTATGACCTCAGGCAAGTCATTTAGCTTCTGTTTGCCTCAGTTTCCTCAACCGTAAAATGGGGATCACAATAGCACCTATCTCCCAGGGTTGTTGTAAGGATCTAATAAGATAATATTTATAAAGCCCTTAGCATAGTTGCTAGCACATAGTAGATGCTATGTAAATGCTAGTGATTAATTATTGAACTCAGGTCTTCCTGACTGGGTCAACTAGGTGGCACAGCAGATAGAGCTCTGGGCCTGGAGTCAGGAAGACATCTTTCTGAGTTCAAATCTGCCCTCAGACACTTATTAGCTGTGTGACCCTGGACAAGTCACTTCACCCTGTTTGCCTCAGTTTCAAAAAATGAAGGAAAAGGTAAGCCACTCCAATATCTTTGCCAAGAAAACCCCAAATGGGCTCACAGACAGTCAGATGTGACTGAAAAATGAGAGAACAACTTCCTAACTCCAGGCCCAGTGCTCTATCCACTAGGCCACCAGCTACCTCAGATCAATACTTCTGACTCAGAAGCTATGATTTTACTGGCTTATGAGCCAAGACCAGATTCCTATGAGCTGGCAAAATAAATAATTTCTTGCATTTATATAACACTTTTCATCCCTCATTTCACTTTATCCTCCCTCCCCCAGAAGGACAGGGCAGATATTACTATCCCCATTTGACAGGAGGCAGCCAGGTGTAGTGGATAAAGCATGAGTTGGAGAGTCAGAGAATCTTTTAAAACCCTAGCTCTGCAATTTGGAATTATGCCCAAAGGGTTATAAAAATGTTCATACCCTTTGACCCAGCAATACCACTTCTAGGGTTGTATCCCAAAGAGATCACACAAGTGGGAAAAGGACCCATATGTACAAAAATATTTATAGCAGCGCTATTC
>CM053626.1:210529881-210582504 GCA_028646595.1 Phalanger gymnotis
GGGGGGGGGGAGGGAGGGAAGAAAATCTGGAACCCAAAATTATGTAGAACTGTATGTTGCAATCTAAAAATAAAAAAAAAACCCTAGCTCTGCTGCTTACTCCCTGTGTGGCCTTTGGGCTTCAATTTCTGTATTTGTGAAATGAGGGGAATTAGACTAGAGGATCTCCAAAGTTTCAGCAGTCCTATGAAATCTGGCCTGGGGCAGGTTAAGGAACTTGTCCACAGAGTTAATTAGCGGTAGAGTCATGACTAGTAGCCAGACCTTCTAACCTTAATCCTAGAAGTTTATCTTTTTTAGTAGCCAAAGAGATTCAGACTGTTATGAATTGAAGGTGAATGTGGATCAATTTCCCTGTGAGTGGTAGGCATAGGAATGAAGTGAGTAGCTCAAAGAAAGCTGAATTTGGAGTTTGTCAGGCTGATCTTTTTGCTACATCTCCTAAAGGCAGGACCCTTTCAGCACTAGGATCCTAGTCTCTTGGTAGTTACAAGTTTGATCTTTTCCTTCCAGATAGCCAATTCCAAGATGCCTCCTGTGCGTGGCACAAAGCCTCTGAAAAGCTAGGTAGGCTCACTGTTGTGAATCTGAGCTCTATGTGGATCTCTGCAAGGAAAGAGCCAGGGCTTCTGACCCACTTCTCTTCTTTGTTGGAGGTGGCCCAAATTAAAGCACAGAGGCCTCATCCTGCTCTTGCCCCTCAATCTCTTCAGGATAAAGATTGCTGGACAATTCTCCAGGTTGGGATGAAGGCAGTATGTACCTTTCCTAGTTCTGACCCTAGTTCTTGTCTGATTTGACAAGAATTTTGGTTACTGGTCTTCAGAAGGAATCCCTTCTAGAACTTTACTCCCCTCTAGCCATAAATCTCCCCATCCTCCGCAGTCCCTCTCCACCAGCCCAGGACATCCACAGTCATCGTTCATTCCAGGTTACTGATGGTACTTGGAATTAACCCCTGCAGCTGAGGGGCAAGGGTTAGACAGGACATAGTTCTTAACCACTTTGTCTCTACCCTCCTTTCCAACCCTTCCAGGATAATTGTTATTTTAAGCATCGCTGTTTATCTTAATTCTTGTGACATGTATTTGTAGATATCAAATATACATCAAGTAATTTTGCAAGGGAAGGCACAATTTCTGAAGCTATACTATACCTCTTAGGGGACAATAAGGGGTCTCAGAAGATTAGAGAGGAATACAGACACAATGTCTTGCCTCAACTTCTTATAGATCTCAGTGGCCTGGAAGAATGAGGAATATCCACTGAGAATGGGAAGGGTGACTGAAAGGAATCTGGTATGCATGCAGGACTCCTGTTAAGATAAGTGGCAGTATTAATGAAAGAGGGGAAAAGTAGCCCCCTCCTCACCCCCAATCCAGACTTTTTACTGACCATTGAGAGCTAAGGGAGTGGTAGCTATTTAGATACAAACTAGAGGCCAAACCTAAGAGCTAGCTAACAGGTAGAACAGTAGGTGTTTTGGGATGGGATGTCTAGGGTCAGTAAGAAGCCTCCCCCTTAGCCATTACCAATCTTACTGCTTCCTTCCCATTTTCCCTTCAAAGAGCTAGAAGAGGGTAGGGGGGAAGGAAGGAAAGAGGGACCCTATGACTCTTAAGGCTATGGTGTCACTGTCGCCTTCAATTTGGATTGTATTCACTTATTGGTGTGTTGATGCTATAGGTTCTGGGCTCACTTTTCCAACCCACACAAACTATTCCAGAATGGAGTCTCTAGACCGTAGATACTACACAGTGTTCTAGGGGGTAACCCTCAGGGATTGAGGATGTCTAATATTATCATTCATGAATCCCCATCTGATATACTCTCATAATAACATGCAATGAGTTAACATCTCTCCAATTGCTATCAATTAGCTTTTACAAAGGAATATTTGATGAAAAGACATAGCAAGGACCAGGATACAAAAACATCCCTTCCCACCCATAGCCTCTGAGCAGGGCATACTCTCTCCCCTACATACTCATTTGGTCCCTGGAGGAGGAGACAAACTTGAAAGTGATTGCTACAAAACGTTCCTCCCTGAGCCCCCCCGGACAGTACTTCCTGGTTCTCTGAGGCCTTTTCTGACTTCTCAGAGTCCCCCCAAATTCACTTCTGGGTGTGGCAGAGCTGAAGGACAAGTTCCTCTCTTGCTTAGTTGGGCTGGCTCCCTGCTGGGTTGGGTCACTCCCTTGACTTCAGGACATGATATCTCTGCTGCAAGGTCGATTTTCTGTTAAGCTGAGTCAACTAAGTCTCCCTTTAGGACTCTTATATTTCTGTAATAGTAATAATATTTAACATTTATACAATCTGATGCTTTTTCTTTTATCTTGTTATGAACTCATCGTGTAGGACAGATCGATGGAGAAACTGAGCACAGATAAACAGTGGACCCAAAGTCACTGTTGAGTTGATACCAGTGGATCACATGCTGACTGCCCACTGATAATACTTAGATTTCACTGTAGAGCCAGCCCACCTCCTCCAGTCATATATGTCTTTCTTTCTTTCCCTTTTTTTTTGGAGGCAATCGGGCTAAGGTGACTTGCCTAGGGTCACATAGTAAATATTTGAGGCTGGATTTGAACTTACCTCCTGACTCCAGGGCCAGCCACCTAGATGCCCCCTCCCATATTTCTTTGATGATGATGTTTTTACAACTTCTGTGTAATTATTTATTGATAATACGGTATAACTTGGGTCAGTGGATAGAGTGCCAGGCTTGAAGTCAGGAAGACTTATCTTCTTGAGTTCAACCCTGGCCTTAGACACTTAGTAGTGGTGTGACCCTGAGCAAGTCACTTAACCCTCTTTGCCTCAGTTTCTCATCTGTAAAATGAGCTGGAGAAGGAAATGGCAAACCACTCCAATGTCTTTACCAAGAAAACCCCAAATGGGGTCATGAAGAGTCAGACGCAACTGAAACAACTGAACAACAACGACAACAGTATGCTGTAACCTACTCACTCACATCATAAATCTCTCCATTACTTTTTGGATGATTTCCAACTTTTCTTCTTCAGAGACAGTGGTATGACTTGCTTTGCATCCATATAGCATCAGGGCCTTGGATTCAGGGTAATGCTTGAGACTGTACAGTTTTTCAAAGGCAAGCCATCCTTCCCTCCTCTTCCTATTCAGTTCTGAGCCAGTTCATTGTCTATCTTTAGCATCTGTTCAAGATTCATATTACTGGACCAGTTCTATGAAATGCCCATCCAACTTCATATTGTATTCAAACAATAAACATTCTTCAACTTGGTCTTTCATGTAGAGTTAGCCTGAGTTCTTGATGGATATTGTTTAGAAGGCTTTGTAATGTTCTGTGGCTTGATATAATAAGTACAATGTCCTCAATGGCAGACATTTTGGTGAGTATGTTTCCCTGCTTTATGTCTTTCTTAATATAAATAGTCAAAGGATTGTTGAACAAAATTTTATCTGTTGTTACTTCTTTCAAGAAACTTTGTATGCGTAGCACCTATTCTGGAAAATTCTACAGTTCCTACTTGCGTTGGCAGATCAAAGATGGCTGGCTACTACTTCTTAGGGATCCCGGCTAATCCTGAATAGTGGGTGTTTCTAGCACTTTCGGTCATGATCCCCCACCTATGTATTTCCCCCTAATCCTAAATGGCCACCAGATTGTGGATTGGGTGATCTATTGAGATATTATAAACTTCAAAGGAGAAGAGGTGGCAGAAGGACAGTTTATGAGTAGCAATGGGGAGCAAGGAGTATTCTGACTCCCCCAACACAAACAGTTAATTGTGGTATAAGAGAAAGTGCAGCTGGTGCTATAAAGGATGGTCAAGAATGCAATGTCATCACAAGGGAACCAGATCTTACTGAGTGCCAGTAGATAGAAAGCATGAGAGGGGAAGAGGTTTAAGATGAAAAGAAGTTTGTTAATTGTGGAGCAGGCATTCCAGAGGGCACAATGGAACAATGTGAGCAGATGTAGAATGGGCATTAGTGGGATAAGGTTGGAGTAAATGAAAATGAGGGAGTGGACAGATGAGGTTGCGGAGAAGCTTTGTCTTTCCATAGTGGGGAGTTCAGAGTTGAGAATCAAAGGTGTGGAAGTGTGGTGAATATTGAAGAATGAGTGCAGAAAGGATATCAGTGGATGAGGAGAGGTCTGCTCAGGAAGGAAGATAATTAAAAGTTCAAAGTCACTCCTCAGTGACCTCCGGACAGGGGGTTTTGTTGTGCTCTCTGAAGTCTCAGGAAGCCTGCCTCGTGGCAAGCACAAGCAGGGAGGGGTATGTTCCATGGAGTCCGGGAGTCCAAGAGGCAGAGAGTGGCATGTCTTGGGGCTCTACCTCTGGCAAGCATAAACAAGGCCTGGCATTGGTTTGGATTTTTTTAAAGAGGATTCTCCAGAAGCTTGCTAGCAGGCAATAGGCTGGACTATTAAATGTCTCTGTGGTGACTTGGTGGTTCAGTGATTAGAGTGCTGGACTTGGAGTCAGGAAGACCCGAGTGCAAATCCTGCCTCAGACACTGACTAGCTATGTGACCCTGGGCAAGTCATTTCATTTTTCTAATCTGTAAAATGGGAATAATATTAGTTCCTACCCCACAGAGTTGTTGTGAGGATCAAATAAGATAACACAGGTAAAGCATATATACTATATAAATATTAGCTAGCATCATCATCATCATCATCATGAAGTTTCCTTCAACTCTAAGATTCCAGGAAACAGTCCTACTTTCCCTTATCAATTACATTCCATTTATTTTTACTGTCCCATGAAGATCTCAAAGCACTTACCAAGAACCATTCAATTGTTAAAAATAGTATTGTTGCCCAAGAGCCTAAAATGGAGATAAGACCCAGGCATAGAGAGCCTCTGGCATGCTCACCCTCCTAAAGGAAGCCTGTTTATTTGGGTTAGATTGGCTTAGGGCCAAGCAGATGATCTGGTTCAGGGTGTCCTGTTTGAGGAGACAGGAGGTTGTTTGTCCTCTTTCTAGAGAGCCACTGGTCCAGGGGGAGGAGGAAGGGACCAGGGACAAAAGGAATTGAGAGGAAAGGGAAGGCAGAGCTGGGACAAAGCATTTTCAAGCCAAAGGGAAGGGTTGAAAATTGTGCACCCCCTGGATTACCGATCACTCTGAGCCTTAATTATAATACGTGCAACTTGATTTACCAGAATTAATACTTACATGACATAATGAGCACAGTTATGTTTTTTCTTCTGGCATTAAAAATAGATGCATTTATAAAAAATAATCTTAAGTCCCTCTTCTGCTCCTGTATATACTGTTACCTTGCCTACTCATACTCCAAGCTCTAAGGGAAGGATACGTCTTTTTGATGATGGCACTCATATCTGGATCTCAAAAGGGTATTGGTAGGTTCTGAGGAAGAAGGAGTTGCTTATACTCCAAGGAATAAAGTAGTAGAATCCCAAAAGATACCAGGTGAGAGTTCGTCCAGTAAATGGCAGAGGGGGGAAAAAGTTGGTAGGTTGTGGCTCCCTGATCAGGAGGGTGGAGACAGTTATTTGTCAAACCAATAACAGTAAAGAGGTGTGTTGTCTTCCTAGACCAAATATTCAAGAAATAAAAGAGAATCTCTTAAGATCTGTCAAAATGGATGACTACTAAACCACTTGTGGTAATTCACAAGGTACAAGTGATACTGCCAGAAAGAACCTAAAAAGTATTGCCAAAGATTACAAAGTCCTGGAAAAACAAAAACAAAACCTAAAGACCATCAGGGGGCACGTTGTATTTCCCCCTCTGCTGCATATTGAAGGAAAAGGATACAAAATAGAAAATTATTTGGGGAAATGAACAGTTGGCCAAGAAGATGGTATCCAAGAATAGGATTTGGATTTCTGGGCCATGACATAATATAGGGATCAGAGACCACTTGCTAGTGATGGAGTGTACCTAAAAAGGGTATTGAGGATATATTGGCTCAGTATTTTGCACATCTAAAAAAAGAGCTTTAAAATAAAAAGGATGGGGGAAGGAGAGCATGCCTAGGTGTATTCCTTAAACCAGATGTCATAGAGAGAGCAGCTGAATAAAAGGAAGAATAGTTTCTTGGATTTGTATAAGTTCACAAGTGCCAAAATCTCCCAAAAAGGAGTCTGTAGTCAAACCCATACCTTCAAATGTCTATTCACGAATGCTCAAATTTTATGCAACAAGCAAGATATCTTAATTCAAGTAGGCAAATTTGGGTTGGGTGGAATGAAACCTATGGCTAGACCATAGCTGTGGAGAGTATAGATACCTTATTCAAAACAAATAGGATAGATAAAAGGGGGATTGGGGTGATGGCTAGAGGCATAGCATTGTATATTAAGAAGGCACACTAGTGTGAGGAAATCTAGGAACCAGAGTGGGGAAAGCATGATGGAGAGCTTTTGGGTGAAGGAAAAATAGAAACCATTTAACATTTGTATCAGTGATTTGGATAAAAGCATAGATGTCATGCTCATCAAATTTGCAGATGACACAAAGCTGAATAGTCAAAATGCTAGAGGATGAGAGGATCCAAAAATATCTTGACAGCATTTGGTTGAATCTAATAAGATGAAATTCAATAGAGACCAATGTTATACTTGGATTTAGAAGTCAATGTCTTGAGTACAAGATGAGGGAATCACAGGTATCAATTTGTCTGAAAAAGAACTGAGAGCTCTAGTGGACTGAAGATTTAATATGAGCTGGGCAATAGGATGTGGCAGGCAGCAAAGCTAATGTGAGCTTTATTTTTTAAATTAATTTTCTTTTCTAATGTGAATTTTTAAAAAGCAAATGTGGGATTCATTAAGAGGAGAATAGCTTCCAGAAATAAGGAGCAGATAGTCCCTCCTTACTCTGCCCTCGTCAGACCATAGCTGGCATATTGTGTTCAATTCTGAAATCTAGCTAGAGCTTTCAGAGGAGGGCAACCAGGACAGTCAAAGGGCCTTGAGTCAATGTCATGTAAGGATTGATTCAAGAGACTGGGGATATTTGGCTTGACCCGCCCTGGAGGGCCTTTTTTCCTATAATTAATTCCCCAGTGCTTAGCACAGTGCCTTGCCTATAGTAAATATTTAATAAATGCTTCTTGACTGGAGAAGAGAAGAGGGGGGAGTGGGGAGTAACTTGATAGTCATATTCAAGTATTTGAAATGCTGTCATGTGAATAAGGGATTAGATTTGTTCTGTTTGGCCCCAGAAGTTAGAAATAGGAATAGATAAAAGGCAAATTTAGATTTAACATCAGGAAGATTTTCCTAATAATTAGAGCTCTTCAAAATTGGAGTGGGCTACCTCAGGAGGTAGGGTTTCTTCTCGCAGGAGATCTTCAAAGAAAAACTGAATGACCACTTGTCGGATATATTATAGTGGGGATTCCTTTTGGGTTGGACTAGATGTGGAGATGCTTTATAATGCTAAAATTCTGTGACTCTTTGATTTTTGTAGGACAGAATGGGTCCCCTCCTACTGGATTCTGCCAATCAAGTCCTGGTCAGAATCTTAAGGCTTCCCAGAATCTAAAGGGTACAGAGAATGAAGAGAAAAGGCTGAAGAGAGATCCAGCAAGAAAGCAGCAGAACATTATGTGAAGCTGAAAGACCTGGGACACTGTTTAAACCTGATAAGAAAAGACCGAGGGATTCTTTAAGTCTATTCCCTGTGCTACAGAGGATGGGGCTCCATTGTTCTTGCCTTTATACTGTGGACAGAATTAAGGAGAAGGGTTCAAATAAGAGCAAGCTGTACTTATTTATAGCAGCACTTTTGTGGTAGCTTACTTACATGAACTGAGGGCAAAGTGAGGTAAGCAGAGCCAAGAAGATAACATATGTTACTACACCAATGTAAACAAAAGAACAACAACCATAACTGAAAATAAATGTTGCAGAACTACAAGGAACAAGCCTGGTCTCAAAGAAGAGATGTGAGAACAACATTGCCTCCACCCCATGCCTTTGCAGAGGTGGGAGGTCCTGAGGTGTGGGAACATTACATATGCTTTAAGATTTTTTAGATATGTTGATTGGTTTTGTAGATTATTCTCCTTAAAAATATTATTTATTACATGGAATGGTCCTCTGAGGGAGGAAGGGTGAATACTGGTTAATGGTTATAAAAATGAAAAAATCAATAAAAAATCATTTTTAAAATAGTAGGATACTGAAATTAGGCCAGGATGGGCTTCCTAATGGCAAAAATGAGTGATTTATCACACAGGGAAATTCTTTCTCTACAGAAATTTCAACTCAGAAGATATAATTATCAATTACTGCTAGAGAAAGTGGAGTAGAGAGAAATTAATGAACAAATGATTCCTTCAGAGAGTTTCTCAAAGCCTCAACTCCCTAGTTCAGTGTCTCCTAGACATGCATCTTTGTTGTTTTTCAGTCTCTTCTGTTGTAGTAGTAGCTTCATTCAATCTCTGTGGAGGTGGGCCGAGTGCCCATTATTTTGTTGTTGTTCAGTCATTTCAGTTGTGCCCAACTCTTCATGAGTCAATTTGGGGTTTTCTTGGCAAAGATACTACTATGGTTTGCCATTTCCTTCTCCCACTCATTTTACAGATGAGGAACTTAGGCAAATAGGGTTAAGTGACTTGTCCAGGGTCACAGTAAGTATCTGAGGCCAGATTTGAACTCAGGAAGATGAATCTTCCTGACCCCAGGCCTAGCACTCTATCCACTGTGCTACCTAGCTTTGAATTATCCGCTCTTCCCCCCTCCTTAAAGAAAATTCAGAGACTGGGATATTGTCCCACTCAACCTTCTCTTCTCTGGACCCCCATTCCTTCTTTGTCCTTGAGGACTCTATCCTCCCTCTCTGAATCCCTGGCCATTTTTTCCGGTGGCCTGTGCCAGCCAGCCCTGCATCCCACATCCCCAGCTGTTGACATTTCGTTGACATTCCCCATCAGATAAAGAAAGGGCATCTGTTATACAACAATAGGGAGAAAGGCAAAGACAATGAGAAATTGTGCTTCCGATGGGGTGGGGACAGGGAAGTAAAGGACAAACAGACAGACAGGGGGTTGGGCAGAAGAGGTCACGGTTTTGAAGCTGTTGGATGTCTGGGTCTCTCTGGGTAGAAGAATCCCTTCTACCAAGCAATGCTCGGATCGGGGCCAGGACCAGGACACAGTGTGCAAAGGTGAGAGAGCTTCTGGCTGGGAGATCTGTAAAGGTGAATGGACATAGCAGGAACATGATAGGTAGTTATACCCATTTGTAATTTATAGACAACCTTCCCTTCTCTCTCACAGATGTAAACACCATAGCGAGGCAAGCTAGCTCATCCCTTCCTCTAGCACAGCCCATTGGGCATTCTAGAGATCTTCGGGGGAAGACAGCCCCCAACTTGCCCATTCTTCAATACCAATTGTCAGGATATCCTGCATCAATTCTGTCCTCCAACTGACTTGCAATCAGCCAAACAATATTTACTAAGTGCCCATTATAGTCCTACAGATCTCTCAGGGTCCCTACTGTACCACCCCTCCCATCCAGGACTGGCATCTTCCCTTTGTTCCTATGGCAATAAGCTCTAGCAGATGGAGTGCCAGTCTGGGAAGCTGGACATCTGACTCCCATGCCTGGCCTAGACTTATGGAATAACCTAGGATGAGTCTTGGAATCTCAGTCTCTTCAAGTCTTGGGAATGAGCAAGCACCTTTTTTGGGAGGGTGGGGGAAGACAGTAGAGACTAGATCTGTAAGATGGTAAGAGATCTTTGTGCTGTAAAGTACTTGGAGATCTGGAGATGGGAGCAACTTTCAATAGGATTCTCTTTTTCTCAAACAGGACAAGAGGTTACTAATTACTGCCTTACTCTGTTACTGTGGAGCTAGCTTCTTCTTGGTAAGGAAGTAGATCCCTATTCCCACCCTTCTCCCTGCTTAGAGATATTCAAACAAGATAATGTCCGTGGGCATGCTTTGAAAAATACAAAGCACCATACAAATATTACCTATCTTTTTCATTATGCCTGAGCCAATTTCAGTGTTCCTTTTCACCTCCAGATACCCAGTTCTGCCAGATAGCAGTCTTTCTCCTTCCGCAAGATCTCTTGGGGGGAGGGGGGAGAAGGCACTTTCCTCACTTACTTCCCAGTTCTGATTTCTTCCCCTTCTCTCCAACAGGAAATTTTCTTTCTGCCATCTAACCTTTAGTTTTACTGCTGTAGCATGTTTGTCTCTTGTTCTTTCTTTCTGGGGAGACAGAACACAGTCAAGCCTTTTCCTTATCCCCTTAACTCCCTTCCACTGCTTCCCCCAAGCAATCTTGCCTGTGATTCTTCCTGCTACCAAATTCATTCCCTGTGGCTGTGTCCCATTGAATATGGAACCCGGGTAGGCGCCTCTCTCCGGAAAATGCCTGCTCAGACCTCACAAGCCCTCCTCTATGCCTTCTGTTCTCTAGGCTCACCCCACGATGTTTCGTTTTCATTTCCTGAAGTCATGATTGCCCTGTTCTGACTGTCGTTGTAGATCACCTTCTAGCTGAGTTCCTGACATGCCTAATCAACTAATCCTCCCTGTCCTCTGGAGTCTCCTCTTTCCTCTAAGTGTTGCTATCTATCACAAAGGCACAGGGAACCCAGGTAAGATGGCCCCAGCCCAGGGAACAGGAGTGGCTGGATGGGAAAACTCTGGGGTACAGGGACAGGGACTAGGTGAGAGACATCGGAAGGATGGAAGGCGGGGACTGATGAGATATTGAGAGGAAGGGGCAAAGACTTGAGGGACACCCAGAGGGAGGGAACAGGAATTGGGGTGGGGAGGGGTACACTGGTAGAGAGATGGGCAGGGGCTGGAATGGGTCACAGAAGACAGTTTGGGGCCAGGGTGTCCCTGTCAATCTGGCCCCCTTTGCCAGCACCCCACCCTGGTCCCCACTACCTCCTGCCCCCCATCCACGAGGTCATTCACTCTCGCCGCGGTGCCACGGTCACCCTACCCTGCGTTCTGGGCACCCCACCCCCCAGCTACAAGGTGCGCTGGAGCAAAGTGGAGCCTGGGGAATTACGGGAAACACTGATCTTGATTACCAATGGGCACCATGCCCGGGGCTACGGGCCCCTGGGAGACCGTGCTAAGATGAGGAGGGGGCACAGGCTGGATGCCTCCTTGGTGATCACGAGTGTGGCGCTGGAGGATGAGGGGAGATACCGCTGCGAGCTCATCAATGGACTGGAAGATGAGAGCTTGGCACTGACCCTCAGGCTGGAGGGTAAGGAAGTCAGGTGTCTCTCTCCCCCATTGACCCTCCAATACCCCACCTCCAGGATCCGTCAGCCCCTATCTCTTCACCTCTAGGTGTAGTTTTCCCGTACCAACCCAGTCAGGGCCGATACCAGTTTAATTACTATGAAGCTAAGCAGGCATGTGCGGAGCAGGACGGGCGGCTGGCGACGTACCCTCAGCTCTACCAGGGTGAGCAGACTTCGGGTTAAAGCCCCGGGCGGGCTGGACCCTCTCTCTGGCTCTTGGCACCATCCTCTTCTCCCTGGCCCCGAGTCGCCCTGGGAGCCGCGAAAATAGGAGATGTGGGTGTGAGGAAGGAGATGTTTGGCAAAGGGGAGAATGAGAAAAGGGGGAAGGCGACGAAACGGGGAGGGGAGTGACAGCCCGTCCTCTCCCGGTCCTGCCCATAGCGTGGACTGAGGGCCTGGACTGGTGTAACGCGGGTTGGCTCCTGGAGGGTTCCGTGCGATACCCGGTGCTGACAGCTCGAGCACCCTGCGGGGGTCGGGGCCGGCCAGGGATTCGCAGCTATGGACCCAGAGACAAGCAACGTGATCGCTACGACGCCTTCTGTTTCACCTCCGCTCTGCAGGGTACGGCGAGTGGGAGATGGGGAGCGGGATGGGAGCGACAAAGAGGAGGAAAGCAGACTGAGGCTCCCAAAGCAAAAGAGGGGTTGGGACCCCGAGAGGCGGAAGTAAATAGAGGTTTGGGGTGAGGCTGGGGAAGAGGAGGGACCAATCAATGGGGCGGGGCTAAAAGAACAAGGGCGGGATTAGAAAAAGAAGTGGGGTCCGGGCCTAGAGAAAGAGGAAGGGCTTAAGATGGAGTAGCAAAGAGGAGGAGGACGGGGAGGAGCCGGAGGGGGAGGAGCCCAGTGGGGCTGGGCTAGAGAGGAGGCGGGGCCATATGAATGGGGAGGGATTAGAAAATAAGATGGGCCTGAAACTAGAAAAAAGGTGGGGCCTGGGATGGGATGGGGTGGGGCTAGAAGATGAGGGGGCAGATCAATGGAAGTAGGGCTAGGAGAAAAAGGGCGGGATTAGAAGAAGATGGAGCTAAACTAGAGAAGGGGTGGGGCAAACAAATGGGAAGGGGCTAGGGCAGGTCTGGATCTACATGGAGCTAGAGAAGAGGAGGGACCATCAAAATGGGGCGGGATTGGAGAAAGAGGTGGGGTCTGGAAGTAGAAAAAAATAGGGGCCTAGGATGAGGTGAGGGATAGAGAAGATGAGGAGGGGAGGGCTAAATGAGGTGGGGTTAGGAGAATAAGGGCGGGATTAGAGGAAGAGGCAGGGCCCGGTCTGGGGCTAAACTAGGAAAGAGGGGGAGGGGTCCAAGCTACAAAAAGGAGAGAAACACGCGGCTACATAGGGGCGGGGCCAGAATTTAGGAGAAAAGAAGTGGCGTCTAGTAGGGCTAGAGAGAGAAAGGGACGGTGAAATTAGCACGGCTAGGAAACAGGGGCGGAGTGTGAGAAAGGTGGAAAAGGGAAATAGGACACGAGGCTTGGTTAAGAAGGTGACGGAAAAAGAGGCGGGCTGGGAAATGGGAGCGGGTCTAGGGAACAGGGCGGGGATTGCGGGTAGGGGAAAAGGGCAGTTTTAAAAGGCCGGTCCATGGAGTTTTCATCCAGCCAGAATCAGCCCCCCGCTACTCCCCGCCTTCTGGGAGAGGCCTCGTTTTATTCTCTCCCCCTTACTCCTCCCAGGCCACGTGTTCTTCGTGCCCGGCCGTCTGACACTGGCAGAGGCTAGAGGAGCCTGCGCGAGGCGTGGTGCTGTACTGGCCAAGGTTGGTCACCTCTATGCGGCCTGGAAGTTCTCGGGCCTGGACCGCTGCGACGGGGGCTGGCTGGCGGACGGCAGCGTGCGCTTCCCCATCACCACCCCACGGCCTCGCTGCGGGGGCCTCCCGGATCCTGGAGTCCGTAGCTTCGGATTCCCCAGTCCGGAACAGCCTGCTTATGGGACCTACTGCTTTGCCGAGACCTAGGGGGACATCCTCTCCAAAGCCCCAGTCCAGATAGCAACCCTTCTTTCCATTGTTGGATCTAAGTCCAACTGGGAAAGAAATTGAGAGTCGAGTTGGGGACAGGGTGTGTCTGCACTGCCTCCCTCCTTTCCAAGCTTCTCCTTCTTGCTAGACCGACTGGGAGAGACGGTGAAGGACTTACTGACGCTCTCCATTTCCCGCACTGCAGATAGCTGTGCCAAAGTCCAGGTGGGGCGGGGGAGGGAGGCATTGTGGATGCCCCAGGGCCGCTGCCCTTCCTGGATGTGGTTTGACTAGAGGAGGCCTTTGGGGTGACTGGGTGCAGCTGCCCTGAGGGCTAATATAGGACTTGAATGGTGCTTCCCCCGGAGAGAAAAGAGTCCGGTGTGCAAGAAATGAACAAAGTCTGTTGTCGAAATATTAACTGATCTTTGTAGATTAATAAAATAACCGTGGAGACGTTCGCTTTCCAGAGAAGTTAAAAGCCTTTAACTACATCGGCTCCCACTCCTCCATCACCCTCACTTAGGGGTCAGGAAAGGACCAGCCCATGTCATGTAGCGGGAGGGAGGCTGTAGTGAAAGGGGAGCAATTTGCAAATGGGAGTGTATGTGGATTAGATAGTGCCTAAAGAACACTTCTTGTTCTAAATCATGTGGGAGGAGACCCAGGAAACTGAAGGCAGAAGAGAACCCAGGTGTCCTGACACGCAACTTGAGAGCTAGAGTGGGGGGAGGGGAGCATGAGGAAGGTCTTACTTGTGAAATTGGGGTCAAGTGAGGGGAGGGAGATTTTGAGAAGGAGGAAAGACAATTGGAGTTAGGAAAAACAGGGAGATACAAAGACCGGGATGAGATGGACCAGGGCGCGATCTGGAAGACGCTGAGAGACCGGCGCCACTGCAGGGTATGGAAAAGTCAGGAAAGACATCTCCTTCCTTTACCAGGGAGGTATAGGGCCCAAGAAACTTGCGCCGCCCCACTTCGTCCTGCGTTCCCCTCCTCACCCCCCACCCCCACTTCTCTAGGTCTGAGTCCGGGCTTCCTTCCCCTAGACTCATTCCCCTCCCCCTCCTCCTCTGGAACCGAGGTCCCAGGCATTTCACCCCGCTATTCAGTTTCTCTCAAAGCCTCAATTCTCCCCGCGCAGCTGCTGGGCAATTGCGTGCTGGCGGCTTCCGCTCCGCACCCTCTCCGCTGCCAGCTCCCTTCCTGTCCGCTCCCCCAGAGGTGGCGGCTGGCACATAGTTGGCAAAGGCCCCAGGTGTCCGTGCCACGTGCAGAGTCGGGGCGGGGGGTGGGGGTTGGTGTTCAGTGGCTTTGGTTTCTTCTCCGATGTTTGAGGTGAGGGGATAGACTGGGAGTTAAGTGCCATCCGAGGGGCGGGGACGGGATCTTCAATCGTCCTATCCAATACCCTTTTAATACAGTTTATTTAAATTTTTATTTCCAATTCCGAATTCTTTCCCTCCAGTTCCTCACTCACTCATTGAAAAGGCAAGAAATGATACCCATTATACATATGAAGTCATTTAAATTGAACTGAAAAGGCTCACATGTCCCTCTACTATTACTAGGTAATTCTGTCTAAACTTTCATTCTTCCCGGTACAATTTCACCAACCAGTCATTAAGGAGGACGATGGGTTTCTGGAAAATTGAAGGAGTAATATCTCTAGAAAGTCTGGCTTCCCAGCCCTCCTCGGGGCGAGATGATTGGCATTCTTCAAATCCCTGAAAGCAAGAGGCTTTAGTCTAAGGAAGCTTGCTGAAAAGTCAATGACAATAGATAGATAGATAGATAGATAGATAGATAGATAGATAGATAGATAGATAGATAGATAGATGATAGATAGATGAATAAATAGAAAAGTAACCAAGAGAGTTCAGGAAGGGCTTCAGGATAGACTGCAGCTTTTTGAAGTCGGTTTTGTGTAACCAACTTGGCTAGGAATCTAATCCTCTTCTCCGGAAAATCCGGATATTTAGGGGATTCATTTTGCCCCACCCTCTCTCTTGGGCAGGGCTGCAGCGGGGTGGGGTGGGGGTGGGGGTGTGTGTGCTGTATCCCTGTAGCGTAGCTGTAAGAATATGTTGACCTCTCTGTCCTAAAACATCCATTTGCTAGTGATCAGAAATTCTCCGAAGTGATGGTAGTGTGGTGGGGATAGTTGGAGGAGAAGCCTCGGAATGATACTAATGTGGCTAAAATAATAATGATGCCAGTCATATCACAGAAGATTTCAGCTCAGAAAAGTTAGTTACCTTGCGCTGCCACTGGCAGGCTGATGCTGTTAGAGTGAATTCAGAATGGACCCGGGAGGAGTTACTCTGACAGCCCTGGTATTCAGAGCTGTTGTATGTGCCTTAGCCTCTGCACCGTGGCAATATAGGTGACTTTGAGCCCCTGACCAAAAAACAGCGGGACTCCCCTTGCTCAACTCCCAAGAGACAGGGGCCAGTGGTTAAGTATGAACCGCTTCTGCGATTGAATTTCACTCCCTTGGCTGATGTCTGGCAGGGTCTAAACTGGGCCAGACACTGGAGGTTAACCCAGCACAGAAGGGAATGCCTCCCGCCCCTTCCTCCGGCCCTTCTCCAGCCCAGAATGTTTTTTTTTTTTATTTCTAGAGATCATTGTGCCATTCCTCAAGCATCCACTCCAATATTCAGGTTCCAACACTTTTTTTTCTATCATTTTGGGAAGAGATGGCAATTCTCTGTTCCCCCTTTTCACTATTGGGAATCCCTCCTACTATCTAATCCTAATTTCTTCCACCACCAGCCTTTCTCTGCCCTCCCCTGGGATGGACCCAGGGTTAGCTTTGTATACCCCTCCTTTTCCCCTCTTCATTGACACGGAGATGATGTAGTATGATTTTTTGCTGAAGATTTCAAAGTACTTTTGAGCAAAACCTCCCATGTCACAAAGGGGAGAAACAAAAGGGGTGGGCAGAGAACAGCTGAGCAGCCCCTGGAAGAATCTAGGCGTCCATCTGTCCAGCCTTCTGTCCCTGCCAGTGATCATGTCTGGTCTCCCTGGTGCTGTAAAGAAAGTCAAGTCTGGGAAAGACCCCGGCAAGGTCCTGAAAAAGGGAAGCAAAGATACTGGGTCCTGGGGGATGGTAGAGGGGAAATGGTTAGTATTCTGGGCACCACAGCATTCTGTTTCGGCCAGTGTTTCTGATCCACCCCCTGGCACCAAGGTGCCTGCCACATTCATTTATGGGAGCAGCTTGGCCCAGGAGGCTTCCTCCACACTGGGTAACTGCATGTGGTTTTGCTCATTATCTATACGAGCTGGTTCACCTGATCCCCCTCATATCAGCCCATCGGCCCCTTCCTAGCCTCCCTTTCTGCCCGAAAAGTGCTCCCCTAGATACTACCCCTCTTCCATCTCAGAGAATTCTAAAGGTTTCATTACTTTCTTTGCTTGTCCAATACACCTGCAAGTCTAACTCCCTGCCCTGCTGCTGCAATGTCAGCCCCACCCTATCTCTCTACTCTTTGGGGTGAGAGAACTCAGGAAAGCAGAGCAAACCAAGCTACAGAAAGGTGGAGCAGAGGTAGTTCATTTCATCTCAGTGTATGAGGATGACCAGTCATTTTCAGTCGTGTTTGACTCCACCTGGGGTTTTCTTGGCAAAGATACGGGAGTGGTTTGCCATTTCCTTCTCCAACTTATTTTACGGATGAGGAAACTGAGGCAAACAGGATCAAGTGACATGCCCAGACACAGCTAGCGTCTGTGGTCACATTTGAACTCAGGACCTCCTGACTCAAGGGCCAGCACTCTATCCACTGCGCTTTTCTCCTCTTTCCCCAACCATGAGCGTTGGGTGATGGGTGGGGGTGGGGGTGGCAGAAAAATAGAGAGGTCTGCTTTCCAGGGATATACTGCTCTTCCCTGTCTCCCCTTAACCATCCTTTCCTGAATTAACGGGAAGTCCTTCCTGCGATCTAATCTCCATCCTTTCTGCTGTAGTAGCAGCCTCTTACTTTGCCTTACCCTAAGGATCCCGCCCCGCCCCCTTCCCTCCTCCTCCCTCTCGGTCTGTCTTCTGTTCCTTGTCCCCAGAATAATGTCCTACTTCGCTTGTCCTTTCTGTCTCGCTTCTGTGGTGCTACTGGGGCCAGACTCTGAGAAAGAGCCATAACCCGTGATCTCCAAGCCCCCTAGCTGGGGCGACAGAGGCTGTTCTTGGCCGGAGCCGGCCTTGTCAGAGGGGCGGGGGGCGAGAGGAGAAGAGAGGGCGGAGGGGAGGGGAGGGAAGCCGGGGCTCCCGGGGGGAAGAAAGGGGGTTTTGTGCGGTGCTCTGGGGCCCGGCTCCGCGCCCTCTTTATAGCGTCCTCTCCCTGCACTCGCCCTCCCTCTAGCTCTCACTCTTCCTCTCGCTCTGCAGTCCCCTCTGCAATCTCCTTCCTGCTGCAGGACCAGCCCCCGGGGGCGCCAAAGTTTGCGGGCTCCGCGCCCCAAGCCTCAGCGCCTCCCTGACTCCGCTCGTCTTTCTCCTGAGAGGTGAGAGATCCCCCGGATGGCCATGCCTTCTGCCTTCGGCCCACGCACACAGTTTATGCTATGCTCCCTGCGTGGTCCCGGTTCGGTTCAGCTCTCCCTCCCCATCCTGCAATCCCCAACCCGCTAGAGCTGAGCAATGGCTACCCTTCATCTCCCTCCCCCACCCCAGCTGAGGGGAGATACCTCGTAAAAGAAGCCCACAGCCGTGCTCCAGCAGCCCCTGCAGGAGAGACCGTACAGGTGAAGGAGAAAGGGGGCGGGGAAGAGGCGTTCCCTGGGGGTCCCTGTGTCCCAGGACACAGTATCCTTGATCCACCGGGAGTTTCCTGCCAGCCGCTGCTGGTTCGCACGGGTGTCACCGCTTGCCGGGCTCCGCTGGGCTGTTAGAGCGTCAATTGCGGGGGTGAGGGGACTAAGCCCTGCTTATAGTATGACTAACGTTACCGACAGCATTACTACAGAACAGTTCCAGTCTTGGCATGAGTTCCACGGAGAGCTCTCCTAGCATTGCTATGACTGACGTGGTTATTAGGAGGTTCTGCAGGTTCTGTTAACAGTTGCTAACAGGGTGATCAAGTGTGCTACCAATGATCTTTGCAGTGCTGATGCTAGCATTGCCAATTGTGTTGACAATAATTGCATGGACTGGTTCGGTACCAGTCTCAGTCCAATGTCAATTGCCAATGGCATTGCTCATGATAGGGCTGTTACCAATACATGACTCCTACTAATACCATTAATAGTACTTTTATTAGCATTGCTAATGTACTGATAACAGAATTGCAAATACTGATTATTAGCACTTAATAGTAGTACTTAATCCTAGTTAGCATTAATATGATCACTAATAGTATTGGTGGCTCAGAGCTTTGGACCCGGAGTCAAGAAGACCTAGGTTCAAATCCAGCCTCAGACGCTTATTGGTTGTGTGACCTTGGGCAAGTGATTTAACCTCTGCCTCAGTTCTCTCATCTGTAAAATGAAGATAATAATAGAACCTACCTCTCAGGTTGTTGTAAGGACCAAATGAGATAATATCTACAAAGCACTTTGTAAACCTAAAAGTGCTATATAAATGCTAGCTACTATTATTATAAAGTTGGTCATATTTCTACTAGAGATGTTACTAACAGGATTACCTATAGCGCTATTACTATTACTAATAGTATTCTTGCCTGATGTATTAATGCCAATATTGGTAGGCTAATGTTATCCCTAAAAGTGTTGCCAACAGCATTGCCCACAATACTGCCAATAACATCATGAATTGATTATTAACAGTATTAATTAGCAGTATGGCCAGTTTCATTAAAAGCACCACAGCTAGCACGGCTGATATTGTTACTCGCAATATTGCCAACAGTGTGGCTCATTTTACTGAGATTATAACTAGCACAATTAATTATGCTGCTAATATTAAAAGAAGTGTTGTATAGTAGTGGATAAAGTGCCAGCCTTGGAGCCAGGATGACCTGGGTTCAGGATCCATTTCTGACACTTATTGGTTAAATCACTTAGCTTCTCAGTACTCTAGGCAACTCTCTTAAGATTCTAAGTTGTCAAGAAAGTATTGACTTGCATTAGTAGATGGAGTTCCCTCATCAGGGTGTTCCCTATACCAGTGAAACCTCAAGTCTAGTCCTTATCCTATTAATCGTCTTGCTAGGACTGTGGCACAGCACACAGAAGGCCTGCCTACCTTTGAGTCAGAAGAACCTGGGTTAAAGTTCTGCCTTGGATACAAGCTAGTTGTTTGGCTATGTTGACTATGACCATGACCGTATTTAACCTCTCAGTCCCCCCAGACAACTCTCTAAGACTAAGTTACAGATGAGTTGCTTAGTAAAGAGTTTCTACATTGGGAGTTCTTCACAAAGATGAAATTCCAAATCCCATCCCCTCAAAAAAATGACTTGCATCACATTGGATCAAAGTATGTTCACTGTTACTGCTGATCTTATTGGCATGATTATTAATGACCATATTCATACTAATATGATCATGAATGGTATTATGAACCATATTACCAATATTATTGCTTCTAGAATGGCTGACATTACAGGCAGGGCTGATAGGGACATAATTAGTTCTGGATTTATCAGCTGAAACGCAAGGGGACTGGATGTGCATGCTGTAATTCAGAGAAGAGCCATGGTTCTCTGGATAGAGAACTGCTTCCGTGAGGTCTTAGAGTGATATTGATGACCGTGGGCAGGATGTTCAACAAGCTATGTGAATAATGTGATAGTAATGGACATTCTCAAACAGCTGGGAGTGTCCCAGACAAGGGCATGCATGTAGGTGCATAGGAAGGGATGGGGAGAGAGGGAGAGGAAGAGGAGCAAGAGAGAGGTATGGGAAGACTTCAGGGGTCCTTGGGGTGAGTTGTAGAGGTAATATTTTTTTTTCCTTCTGAGATATCTAATGGAAGGGCTGAGAAGGTCCTGGTAGAGTCCTGGTGGTTATGCAGGGAGGGGTCAGAGAGAAGGCTAATCACTTGGTTAACTCAATTCTAAGCCTGGTGTGCTTAAACAGAGGGGATAGAGGCAGTTAGGGCTTCTGAATGATGCAGTCTTGAATTGGGAACAGCAGTGTTGAGGCTTCAGTCTGAGTTTAGGGAGCAGATAATCAAATGGGGACTCCTATTTGGAAGAGCTCCCTAAATTAGGGATATTTTGGACTCGGGAGGCAGAGGGTTAGGGGAAAGGTACAGCCTGAGTGGAAAGCCTCACCCAGGTCCAGATCTGGAGAGGGAGAGGTACCCCTCAATCTATCTGGCAGGGTTTCTGGTCATGAGATGGGGAATCCGAGGCTGTGTCTCCTTAAGGGTGGGGAAGGGAAAAAGTTTCCCCACTTAGATCTTCTATCCATATACACTCAACCTCCATTTCCCTTCCGCTCCAACTTCCATTTTCCATTCACCTTCCAGGAAAGCAAAGTAGGAATAATTGGAATAGGAGCCAGGAGAGCCCAGATGGACACATATCAAGAAATCCACATGTATATAGACATATTCAGAAACATACACAGGAACAAACAGACATAGGAGCGCACCCACAGATGCAGAAAAACAAAGAAGCATATGCCAACATATGAATTCATAACATATAGTACACATTCCATGGTGCTTAAAGATTTGTAATGCACTTTCCTCACAAATAGGTGATGTATGTAGTACAAATATTGTTATCCCCATTTTAATAGATAAGGAAACAGAGGCCCAGAGAATTGAAATGTGTCTTCTTTGGATGTACGCATACTAAGTGTCAGGTCCAGGATTTGAACTCATGTCCAACTCCAAATCAAGTGACAGACATATAAACATACTTACACACATAGAAACAGACACACACTGTACCCATTCTTGGGTTCTCAGACATATAGAGATCCCTCTGTTCCCCTCACCCTAGTCACTGGTTTGCAGCATGAGAACTGTGGATGCACTTGCAGCTGAGGATTGCAATAGTGTCTCATTATGAAAGTGAGGTTCAAAGACCAGGGATACACTAAGTGTAAGAGGAATTGCGATGACTTTGGAGTCCTGAACTACCTCAGACCAGCTTCCAAGGCCTTTAGACTCCCCTAATGTTCCTCATCCAATAACATGATAGAAGACTGGTCTGCAAAACATTGTGAAATAGGGAAAAGGCTGGAGGAAACAGTAACAGAGAAGGCTTTTTGGGTTCAGCTCCAAGATTGGATGAGTTGAGACAATTCCTTCCAGAAGCTGGGAGTAGAGGAGGAGTCTATAAGCAGAGATGAAGCTTAGGAGTGTCTGACACTGTAACTGCAGATGAGAGACTGAAATGGCAAAGAGAAGGTGAGGGTGAGATCAGTTCAGCTAAGTGCTTTGAAATTTCCAGAACTGAAAAGGAAGGATTGTTTAAATTAGGAGAAAGAAAGGCACAGGTGCCTGAGTTCTTTTCTCTTACTTTCTCCTTCTAACTGCCTTACTCACTGCTGCAGGATATGTGCCCAACTGGCTCCTAGCAGTCTGTGGGACATGGGAGGGAAAGCAATGCCAGGAACGGGGGTTCCTGTGCTCTCTGGCAGAAACCAGATATGGGGAGCTATGCCAGTCCCAGAGAGAAGAAGGGAGAATCAGGAAAATAAAATTGGGGTGAGACAGTCCACAGCTAAGGGGAGGGGGGATGCCCAGGTCTGGCACACTTCCCTGGCATAACTCCAAGGGAAAGGAGAATAACCCTCCAGAGCACCCAGTGGGCATAGCTTTTTATCAATTCCCTGCCCCCAAACCTGAAAGATTGTATGAATTTCCTATGTTTCTTTTGAGTAAGAGGTCTCAAGATATTCAGATATCCTTGAGCCCTCACTCACTGAGAGACTCCTGTCCTCCAAGGTTAGCAAGAAGCCCCAGGCTTCCAGTTTCCCTGGCCATGTTCCCTTCCCTAACCCCAAAGGTTTCTAGGAAAATTGGCTTTGATTCAACTTGGGGGGTAATGGTAGAGGTGGGGGTGGAGATGGGGAATGAATGGGGGAGAGAGTGATGTCACTTCATCTATTAGCTCTCTGTTCCTACATCAGCCTTCCTGCACCTCTGTCTCTCCAGACCATGCACTGTCCTGTTTGTATGGCAGGCTCCCCCGCCCTCCTCCCTAAGTTGAGGCCAATACCTGGAGGCAGCAATGGCAGCTAGATGGTGTCCATCTCTGTCTCTCTGGAAGATAAGAGCTACTAAATGTTTAAAGAATCTCAGCTCCAGGGCCTGATGACATGAAGACCACTCTGAAAATCAAGGGCAAGGATCCTCTTCCTCTACCTTTCCTCCTACCCTTGGTGTCTCTCTCTGGACTTGCGTCCTTTTTGAGCTTCCATTCTGGCCCGTGAGGAGAGCTGGTTAGAGCGAAGGATCCATTCTTATACTTGCTTCGAGATCAATAGAAGAAAGTGCTAGCCTATCTATGGTGGCCACTAATCTGAGCAACAGAATGTCTTGTGGTCTCTTTTTTATTTTTTAATGTCCCTTTAGCTGCCCAGCCCCCTCCCTAAGGAGGGAGAATAGCCCTTTACAAAAGGTGCAGCCTGGAAGGGGGGAAGTGCTGGAAGGGGGCCAGGAAACCAGAGAGAGGGGCTTTGTCCCAGGCTGGTTCCTGAGCTGGGGAGATCTGGTGAGAAAGCCAGTGCCAGGGGAAAAGGAGAGGTTGTCAGGGAGGGGGAGGGGGTCAGGGACAGGGTATTAAGAGAAAAGAGGATGAGTAGTGGAGTCCCCTGGAGCAAGGACTGGGGAGAAAGGGGGAGAATTCATCACATAAGGGGGTGGGGAGGGAATGTTAAGAGAGTATTTTAGGGAAGTTGGCTTTGATTCAATCCCAGAGCCCTTCTTGGAGTCGGCAGCCTTGGTTACTGATATTAGGAATGAAAGGGCAAGAAAGGACTGGGGGAGGAGAGTAGATGGAAAGAGAACTCAGAGCCCTGAGAGTACAGCCTAGAGAGAGCAAAGTCAGAGGGGAAGGTGGGAACAAGGAGCCACAAGGGGGTAATCATAGGATCATAGAATCATATGATTTCATTCTGGAAGGGACCTTCCAGTTTGTCTAGTTCAACCTTCTAATTTTATAGACAAAGCTGAGGGCTTCGGAAGTGATGTGACTTACACAAGGTCACAAGGGTAAGTAGTAGAAGCCAGGTCTTCTGCCTCAAAATCTTGCGCTCTTTCCCCTATGATATTCTGACGATGGAGTGGAGGTATTCTTAGGAAGACATGTAAGCCAGGAGAAAAGTGATAGCCAGGGTCTCTCCATCAGGGAAAATGTTGGCTCTCAAGTTAGACTTCAGGTTAGACTAGCATCCCACCTGCTTCTCCTGCCTCCCAATAGCAGCCCTGGGCATGGCACAGATGCTCCTGCTGCTCCTGACTGCCTTGGTTCAAGCCCTAACTTCCTCATCTGTGGCCTTCACAGGTGACAGCTCAGGTAACAATCGGGAAGTGTTTAAGAGACTTTGGGTGAGGGGTTGAGAATGGGGGGATGCTAGAGAAGAACTAAGGGGACTAAGTTTTACTGGTGGGGAGAGGAGGAGCCTGGGGAACACTGGGGGAGGGGGGACCAGTTATAACATGAAAAGAATCCATCCTCTTCCCCTTTTTTCCCTTCCCCCTACAGAGGATCAGGCATTCAAAGTGTCCATTGGGGGTGACTCCCCACTTCGAGGGGTCCTCGGGGGCTCCATTACTATCCCCTGCCACATCTCCTACCTTAGGCCACCACCCCCAACCCCTCCCCCAGGCCGCAGGGCTGTCCTGGGCTCTCCCAGAGTCAAATGGACTTTCCTATCTGGGGGTCGGGAGGCTGAGGTGTTGGTGGCCCGTGGACTCAAGGTCAAGGTCAGTGAAGGCTACAGGTACCGGGTGGCTCTACCTGGATATCCAGCCTCAACCACTGATGTCTCACTGGTACTGAGTGAACTGAGATCCAATGACTCTGGCTTGTATCGTTGTGAAGTCCAGCATGGGATTGATGATGGCAGTGATGCCGTTGAGGTCAAGGTTAAAGGTGAGGAGTACAGAAGTCAAACCTCAAAAAGAACATCTTTCTCCCCAAACCCTACTATCCTGAGTGCCTTGTGAGTAGGCGCCTGTAGGCCGAGTAGGCTGAGGGGTGGGGTGGGGGCAGTTTGAGAAGAAGACAGTCACTGTCCTCAGGAAGCTCCAAGTCTTGTGGAAGAAGATGTAGGGCAAAGGACAGGGGTGGGGGAAGGGGGGAGGGTAGATAGATTTTTGTCTCTAGTCCTTTCCTTAATGGAAAGGAATTTCTATGTGAGGTTTAACCTAAATCCTTCTTGCTATAAGATAATCTGAGTTTGATCTTTAGTTTTTGTCTCTCAGGAGTAATAAGTAACAGTGAGAAGAGGGCAGGAACAAGCATTTATTAAGCACCTACTATGTGCCAAGAACTCTGCTAAGGTTTTATACGTCTTATCTCATTTGAGTCTTAAGTAGGGTGGGGTAGGTAGGCAGGTGATGGAGAGGAGTGGGCTGAACACTTGGATTGGGGGGGCCTCTCTGTCCTTTAGGGGTCGTCTTTTTATACCGAGAGGGATCTGCCCGATATGCTTTCTCATTCTCCCGTGCAAAAGAGGCGTGTGCTCGTATTGGGGCCCGAATTGCTAGCCCTGAGCAGCTCTATGCTGCTTACCTGGGGGGCTACGAGCAGTGCGATGCTGGATGGCTATCAGACCAGACTGTAAGGTAAGAGGATGTGAGGCTTCAAGACTTGACATAAGGGGACCCTAAGAGTAATTGGAAGACATTGGAGGGGGGAGGGGCTTTAGGGAAACTGAGAGGAAATGATAAGTTCCTGTCCCGAACAGGTGTGTTGCCTGGGATTGTCCCCCCCTACACACACACACACACACACACACACACACACACACACACACACGTACTGACCCTGGGTCCTCCTTTCTCTCCAGGTATCCCATCCAGACTCCTCGAGAGGCCTGTTATGGAGACATGGATGGATTCCCTGGAGTTCGTAACTATGGCATGGTGGATCCAGAGGATCTGTATGACGTTTACTGCTATGCTGAGGATCTAAATGGTGATTAGGGTTTGTGGGTAAGGGAAGGATCCCCTTTCAGAATCTCCAGGGAAGGAGACGACCCAAGTTTAGTGGAAAATTCCCATGTTAGCACTGAATGAGGCTTTCAGGACCGACCCCATCCCTGTCTGGACTTCAGTTTCCTCATTCACAAAATAAAGGAGTTAGAACAAATGATGTCTAAGACCCCTCTACCGTGATTATATCTTTTTGCCAACCCTAGAAGGCAGGGAGAAAGTCTTCAAGTCTCTTCTGGCTCTAAATTCACTGATCCCATGTCATTGATGAAAAAACTGAGACCCAAGTAAGTTGAATGATTTGCTGAGGGTTACACATTGAGTTAAATCTATAATGGGGACAACCCAAAAGTTGTATTTCTGCAGTTGGAGTCAGTGGGTTCGAATCCCAACTAAATGGGATACATGTATCATCTCAGACAAGTCACTATACCTCCTTGGGCCTCAATTTCCTCATCTATGAAATTAATGGAGCAAGGCTGGATGATTTGTAAAACCCCTTCTGGCTTTAAATCCTGACTTCCCTGCCTCGCTGTTTGTTTCCTCTTAGTAGCCTTATCTTCTTTCCTTGTGCTTCATAGGGGAGCTGTTTCTGGGCTCTACCCCAGACAAACTGACCTTGGAAGAGGCACGGGCTTATTGCTGGGAACGGGGAGCAGAAATTGCCACAACAGGACAGCTTTATGCAGCTTGGGATGAAGGCCTGGACCGGTGTAGCCCTGGGTGGCTAGCTGATGGCAGCGTGCGCTACCCCATCGTCACACCACGACAGCGCTGTGGGGGAGGCCTGCCTGGCGTCAAAACACTCTTCCTCTTCCCTAATCAGACAGGGTTTCCTAATGCACACAGCCGTTTCAACGTCTACTGCTTCAGAGGTGAGCCTTGCCTAAGAGACTTACACCTTCTAGGGTAATGAGAGAAAGGGCTAGAGACACAGAGGCATAGGGTCCAAGAGATCTAGAGAAGCTCACATACAAAGAAACAGAGGCATAAGAGAAAAGAATGACTTAGAAAGAATATATATATGTATATACATACATAGTGAAAGAGATATAGGGTGGTACAGGGAAAACAACAAAAAAGAGACAGAGGCACAGAGAAATACAGAAGGATAGAGATAGAATGAGACAAAGAGGTGAAGAGAAAAACAATCAGGTAGAACTAAAGACAGTCAGACCAACAATCCACTAATACACAAAGAAATAAAAGCAGAGAGATAGAGGAAGACAGACACACAGAGAGACATTGAGACAGAGAAGCAGAATAAGAAAGCTGGAGGCAGAGATAGAAACAGAAGTGGAAACCCTGAGGAACACAGAAGAAGGCAGAGATGGAACTAGAGAAAGATACACAGAGGAAGAGGACAGGGAGATGGAGACAAAAACAGGCAGAGATTAAAAGAGTCAGAGATAGAGAGAGAGGAACCTACTGAGGTACCTGGAAGGGAAAAAGAAAGGCTGTGTGTATGTGTGTATGTGTGTGTGTGTGTGTGTGTGTGTGTGTGTGTGTGTGTGTGTGTAACATGCTGGTCATGTAATAAGAACACAGTTTAGATAGAAGGGTAGACTTCCAGACAGTTTGAGATGGAAGACCATGGGGATGGCTCCAGGCAGGAGAGTATCATTATAGTTGTTTCCCACTCTTCCTCTCCCAGATTCCAACTGCCCCAATTCCACCTGCCTCTCCTGGAGCCACTCTGGTTCCATTGCCATCACTGCATGATGATTCCCTTGCCTGTTCTTCCAGAATGATGGGAAAAATCCTTTCTCTTTCAGTTTTGCTGAGACAAGGTTGGAATCTTTCCAAAGGAATTTTCACTAGGAAATTCAAGAAACAAACTACACAAGCTTAGAAAAGAATGTGTTCGCTGAATGCAGAGTGCTGTTCCTGTCCTAGTCTGGCTTGGCTGTTCTAGTCCTCAGCTCTCCTCTCTTTTCAGCCATCTGAGCTAGATGGCGTAATGTTGTTAAACAGAGTTATCCAGACCCACAGCCATAGGCAGCTTTAGACTGGCACTGTTTCTAAGGCTGGTTGGATGGAATCCTTACTGCCTCCCAGAACCTGCCCCCACCTGATTCCATAAGGCTTTGAGGAGGACTGCACTGGACACCTGCTCTGCAGCTGTATTGAACCATTTGGGTCTTCCCTGGTCCCTGCCCTCCAGGTGAAGAAGGCCCTTCTTCATCTGGCCCCAAAGATCCCTCAATCGGAGTCGGGTTTATCCGCCCTACACCAAACCTTAACGCTGCCTTTGTCCCTCCTAGAAGTCTTCATGGTTCTCTCTTCTGGAAGTCCTACCTTTTTTCTGACCCATTTCCTAAATTAATAGGTTATTAGAAGAGTCCTTAGAATTGTCTTTTTATTTTTAAAATTGTTTTCATTGTGAACTTAGCAATCATTTCCTTAGTATTCGATGTAATTTAACAAGCATTTGGTATCAGCTTAGGTATACATACAAAGAAACTGAGGCACAGGAGAATGGAAAGACTTAGAAAGAAAAAAATATATAGTGAAATACACAGGGAGAGATTGAGGGAAAAATACAACAAAAAATAAGAATAGACTCTGGTGCTAAGGATACACTTGCTCGGTGCAAGGGACAAAAAGACAAAAAAGAAATAGTATATGCCCCCAAGAAACCCAAGTTCTAGATCATCTAGACCATTTAGATCTCTAATTTTATAGAGGAGGAAACTGAGGCACAGAATTTAAATGATTTGCTTAGTCACACAAGTAGCAAGTAGCAGAGGTAAGATTAGAACTGTCTCTGGATATCTAGTCTGTTATCCTTTCTACTACACCAGGTACCTTCTCTCTGACCTGTTAGGTTTCCCCAAAACATCCTTCCTAGTTGGTTGATAAGCTGGATCCATCCTTTGATGAAACTTGTCTTCATCACCCATTGTTCTAGTCTCTCATTAGGCCAAGTCTTCATAAAGGCCTCTGTGACAACCCTAGTTTTTCCCTCTATGATGTTGATCTCCTTTAAGGGTTTATGCAGACTCTCAGTTTCTTCCTATTTCCAAGTGCTTGCCCCTTTTTTTGGACCATCCTAAATGTTTCTTGCCTAAGGGGAGGAGCCTTTGGGTCTTAGATAATTTGTAAGAGCAGAAATGACTAATATACTGTGAGTCCAACGGGGGATACTGTATTTAATAGTCCAGATTCCCAGTCCTGCCTGTTCCTCCATTCTCTTTTGTTACTTATAACTTAAGTGCCTCTAGGATTATTCAGATGTCTTTTTTTTTTACAAAGAGTCATGTCATTTTAGAGTTGAAATACTGTGAGGGTAGAGGTTCTCCAATGAATGAGTCTTTTTTATAACATCCTTTACAAGTAATCATCCAGCCTCTGTCTGAGTACTTTTAAAGAATAGAAAGTTAGTTCATTCCCTCTTTAGGTAGCCCTTTTCATGTTGGGTAGCCTTGATTGCTAGAAAGTTCTTTTTGTTAAAACAAAATCTGCCACTCTGAAATTTCCACCCATTGGTTCTAGTTCTACAATCTGAAGATACACAGAATCAGTGTAATCCTTCTTCCTGAAGGTTCTTAAAATATTTAAAGACTGAAATAATGGTTTCCTTAAAGCTTCACTTCCCCCAGATGAAAATTGCTATTTCATTTGCCAATCTCTTATATGATTGCCCATCACTAGCTTAGTCAGCCTCCTCTGGACTTGCTCCAGGTTGTCAGTGTCTTTCCTAAATATAGTGCCTGGAACTGGAAAGCAACAGGAATTATGAAGAACTGAGAAAATTATGGAGGTGAAAGAGTTAAGGATCCCTGTCAGACTGGACTTGAGGAGTTTAGTGTGCAGGTAGGAGGCAAGTCTCTATGACCTCTGGATAGATGTTGGAAGGACTCCAACCAGAGAATAGATGCAGTATGACCAAAGTCAAAGAGAAGAAAGTATAACAGATAGTCCCAGGGCAAAGTGTTCTATGTGGAAGCAGTACTGAAGATATCTCTTAGTTTTCTTCTAGCCTCTCATTTTCCATTGCTTAGTCCTCCTGTCTATAGCCTAGAGCTGTGCAAAGGAGAATTAGAGGAAACCAGAGAGGTCACCTTCTCCATCCCCCATCTGATGAAGGAGAATGCCTCTGCCCTTATGGAATCCTCAGTTGTAATAATGGAAACCTCTGTTTTCAGGGGGCACTGGGTGTAAACATGGGGAGACATAGTCCCTGCTCTTGCTGGGCCTTCAGCCTGATACCTCAGGCTGCACCCTTTGGACACAGACACAAACCCAGGGACAGGAATGAGGGCAGGCAATTCTGTACTGGAAGGATGGTGAAGGATTTTCAGGAGTGGAGTCCTGATTGAGAGGAGTCTGTCAAAGAAGTTTCCCTTGAGGAAGATGAGCATTAAGTTAAAGAGGGGAGGGATGGGTGCATTGGGCAAGGAGGAGGGGAGAAAATTGTCCCAAGGTTGAAGGAGCAACTATGTGAAGGTGAAGTGCATGGAGAGGAAAGGACAAGACCTACATGAGGCTGGCAAGGGAGGGAGATGTCAAGTTTGGAGTGGAGCTGTAAGCAGGTGGTGAGAAGACGTGCTGTTCCTGTCTCGCCTGGCTGGGTAGAGAGATGGTCTAAGAGTCAGGGTGAGGGCAAGGCGGGAATGATGAAGTCTTTCTTTTCTTAGCTTCCCCTTGCCTCCCCGATCTCAATTCACTGGTTTTCTCCTTCCCTCTTTTCCATTCTGAGTCTGAAATGATTCATTTCCAGCCCCTCTGGTTTTTCCAATGCAGGGAGCCCTGAAGAGCAGTAGGGACGGTTATGTTATCATTCGCTTCCCTGGGATCATTATGGCCTTTCTACTTCCTCTATACCCAACTGTATTCACTCTATAATCCTCAGCTCATTTCATGAGGAAGGAAGGATTATGCTTTTCTGGATTCTTAAGAAAGTCTGTCTCTACCTTGCTTCCCCAACTCTGAGATTGCCTCTAGTTCTGACTTTTAGAAAGTCCTTTCTATAATCTTACTATCATCTTTCCTGCTATAAGGATAGCCCATTTTCTCTCAATAAATTCTTTCTGTAGATACTGATTAGTAGGTCTCTTCCTTCATTTGAAAGAGGGGAGATGACTTGTTCAAGATGGCACAATCATGATTTGAAACTAAGCTCTCTAATTTGTAATTGAGGACTCTCTCCACTTCATCAAAACTGTCTGGTTTACTAACCCATGTGTTCACTTCACATGTAATAGGATTACATGATACGAAATAACCTTTGGGCACTTCTTTGGTTCAACTCAATTTGATATTTATCAAGTGCCTTATCTGTGCAAGGCACTAACTGTGCCCTGGGGATACCTCTGTTTCAGGGGCCCAGGGTAGCTAAGGATGAAGGAAATCCCTATCTAGCCCCACCCACTCAAACCCAGATGGGTCATGTGATGATCTTCCTCACTCTCCTTTCAACTACAGACCCTGCTCAATCCTCTGTCTCCCCGAGGAATTCCTATCCAGCCTCAGATGGGCTGGAGACCATTGTCACAGTGACAGAGACCCTTCAGGAACTTCAGCTACTTCAGGAGGCCACACAGAGTGAGTCTCGAGGAGCCATCTACTCTGTCCCCATTTCAGAGGACAGCAGGGGAATTAGCTCCACCCCAGAGGACCCTGAAGAGGCCCCCAAGACATTCCTAGGTAAATCCTTCTTTATGCCCTGCAAGTTGCAGTGACATGAAAGGGTAAAGGTGGTGTAGGGACCAGAGCCTTCATCAGTCGTGTGCTCTTGAGGTACACCCATCCCTACCACTCTGTCTGTGCCTTGCAACTCCTCCTTTGGCCAAGTCTAAGACTGGATGACATCTCTTCTGTCTCCCAACTCAGAAATTAGAGGAAATTTACTTTTCCAGCATCTCTACCTGCCCTCATCAGCCTCTATCCCTCCTGCTGATAAGATGGTGTTCTTGGGCAGAGACAAAGAGCTTATATGAGTCCAGTTTGGAAGGGCCTGAGGATTCTTAACCTAAGAAGATATTGGCTGGGAAAGAGAGGCTTCCATTCTTTGGCACCTCTTCCTTTTCCCCTCCACCGTAGAAAGTGCTGAATTGGAGAAAGGAAGAGAAAGTCATATTTACTCATGTACCAGTTGCCTCCTCATCACCTCACCTCAAGTTCAAGGTCCCCCAACCCTCTTTCATCTTTTTCTGTGTCTCCCAGCCCCTCCCCTCCCCTCCAGGGTCCAACAGTTCCCTCCACTGCATTCCAGTGTCCACCCCACCCTCCCTATCCTTCTCCTCTCCCCAGAAACCTCTCAGTTTCCTGACTCTTCTCAGGTGATCCCCCACCCAGTGTCTCCAATGCCCCTCTCCCCTTGTGACCCACAATCCTCTCTTCCCTAGTCCACACTACTCTCCCTGGGTCCCTGAGAATTCCCTGGGTCTCGAGTTCCTCTTTAGTCAATCTGCCCCTAGAATGCTGTCCATGGTCCTGATATTAATTTCATTTGTTCAGAGGATGAAGACCAATCAGTTACCCCGACCATGCGGTCTTCTGAGGAGGAGGAGCAGGAGGAAGATGAGAAGGTAATAGAGGAAGAGGATGAGGAGGGGCAAGAGGAGGGAGAAGAGGAGGAGGAAGTGGAAGATGAAGCTCCTTCTCCAGTACTAAGTGAGATCCGGGAAGTAGCCATAGAGAATGGCTCCCTCTCCACTGAGCCTCCCCATGAGAAAAGGCTATCTGAGTCTCCTCTGGTGGCCCAGGTGTCTGTGCATGATGGCACCATGCCCTCTCCTGGGGGGCAGCCAGAGGGGCCCAAGCATCCAAGAATCAGGGGGCAGTCCATCGAGACCCTACCAACCCTTGGGGCTATAGCTCACGGGGAAGGGAGCCAAGCATCCCCTCCACCCACTACACCTGTCCGTACTGAGGAAGAAGATGAGGAAGAGGTCGGGGCACCAGAGCTGTCTGGGGGCACTCCTCCCTGGGTCCCTCATGGAGAAAGTGATGAAGTGGGGAGCTCAGAAGAGGCACCCGGTCTGTCTCCAGCAACTGGGACACTTCCAGGAGTGGAGGGGAAGGAGGGGGCGAGGGACAGGGTGGCCCCCCCTGAAGAGGCCCTGGGAAGGACAGCACCTGTGGAGACCTCTGTCAGGGCCCAGCCAGCGCTACCCACTGAGAGCGCAGGCCTGGGAGCTGCGGGGGCTGCAGCCCCTTCACCAGGTAATCCAACCCACTACTCTGCCTCCCTCCTCCTTCTGCTGCTCTGGACTGCTGTCTTCTAACCTGCCCCTTGTCCCATACCATTTCCAGCCTTCCAGACAGTACTAAGCTCTTCTATGACTATTTCCACCTCCCTCCCATTCACCAGTCTCCTTCTGTAATCTCCCTTCCATTACCATTGCCATAGTTTCCTGTGATCCCCCTTCCACCTCCCCCTGGCCCTGTAACTCCTCTTCTCTCCTCTCCCTTCCACTCTGACACTCTTATCTTACCCTAAGAGAACCATGCCTCTTTTCCATGTCCCCTCTGTAATTCTCCTCTTCCCTACTCCAGGCTTGGTACACTCCTTTCTACTCCCTTTGTGGCTCCCTCTGAGACCTTCTTGTCATTTCTCCAGGTCCCTAATAGCTTACTCCCTCTGACTTCCCCAGCTCGTCCCTTCTGGAATCCTCCTTTTGCCCAAGACCTCCTCACTCTGTAACTCCCACCAGCCCTCCTAGTCTGTGACTTCTATTTCTGCCCCTCAGCCCTCCTAGCCCTAGTATCCTTCCTCCTCCAGTCTCCCAGCTTTTTTTTTACCTTTACTTCCATTTCTCCCTCTCCATGTACTCCCACTCCCTTTCTTTCAACCATGTGTCCCATTCTGGATGATATCAGGGAAGCCTTTGGATTGGAGCCCCTTCTCTCAGTCCCTGGGAACAAACCCCTCCCCCAGGAGCCTTAATTGACACTACTTCTGTGAAGTATTTTTATGACTGTTTCATGGAAAACAAGCCTCGGAAATAAATCTCAATTAAAGCCAATTTATAACCAAACTCCGGGTCCCTCTGTCTCCGTTTCCCCCAATCTGCCTCTCTTTTTTCTCTGAAGAATTATTTCTTTCTTGTCTCTGTCTGTCTTTTTGTCTGTCTCTTTTTCTCTGTCTTTGGCTTTGACTCTGTCCCACTCTTAGCTTCTGTCTCTCCCTTTCTACCCTTTGTCTGCTTCTCTGTTTCTGTCTTTTCCTTTATTCTCTGCCTTTTTCTGTCCATCACTCTACCTCTGCCTTTCTCCATCTCTGCTTTTTTGTGTCCTCTGCTCTATGAAGGATTCTATTTTTCTGTCTTTTTTTTTCTGCCTCTGGCTTTGGCTCTATTTCTCTCAGTGCCTGACTTTGATTCCCTGTTTTCTCTGTGTTTATCCTTTTATCTCATCAGCCTCTTTGCCTTTGCCCCTGATCCATGTTCTAACACCCCCATGCTGTGCTCTCATTTTCTTCACCAGTATTCCATTCCTACCCCACCCCAGGCCATGTCTACACTAACTGTCTCTCACTCAGCCCTCTGAAGTCCCAACTCTGAGTATTTATTACCAGTCTGGGAATGTGTATGGTGAAGGGAAAGAAGCAAAGAAACATGCTCTCTCACTCCCAGTTGGGAGAAATCAATAAAGGTCGGCAGATGTGGTGGGGTGGGGGGAGATTTCTATTTCCCAATGACTTAAGTTATTCCAATGTAGATATAAACACGAGTTAGTGAGTCCTTCTCCTTTGAAGGGACAATTTCACAGGAGAAACCTTTTCCTGGGCCTCTGGGGAGAGCTTACATTAGCATGCTAAACCATAGCAGGACCTCCCATTTCCTCCCTAACATCAGTGTTGTATCTTAGCAGTATATATTGGTATCCATAATCAGCATTTCGTTCCCCTCCTGGATTTCCCATCTATACTACCACAGTCCACATTACTAATAACTTTCCTCTCACAATTGGGAGGGTTCACTAGCCCATAGTGAACTCAAAGCACTCATTTTACTTATGTATGTACAAGGTGTATGGGGGGAGCTCTTGAGGGAGAGAGAACTGAAGCTGTGGGTGGAGGAGACATTTGGGGATTTGGAGAGAAAGGAAAGGGAAAACATTCTACCACTCAAATACACTCATGGCAGAAATTCAGGATGAAAATTTATGTCAATTACTCTGCTTCCTGGTCTCTTCAAAAGTACAGGGATGGAGATGGGGTAGGAATGGCTTTCCTATTTTAGACCCTGGAATTCATTCCAATTCTAGGCTTTCTCACTCTTTCTCTTCATGATGATCCCCACTTTTTAGGGGGAAGAGGGCATAGAAATGTCCCCTTGGACTTTTCCTATGCTCCCTGTCCATGTTGTGTCTAGGACAGAGCTGCTAGGCAAGAGAGATGATAAGTAAGTAGCAAGAAGCATTTCTCTACTCTTAGGAGTTTGGAATGCCAGGAATGGGAGATAGGGGGGAGTAGGAAAGATGGAAAAGAAAGATGTCTTTCATCTCCCTGCTGGAAAAAGGACAGAGTAAAAAGTGAGGAAGAAGATGATGTGGGACCCAGATCACTTGGGAGATGAGGAAAGATCTTCTAGAAATGGGGGTGGAGAACAGAGTCATCTGAAGGTTCTTAGTAGGAAAGGGTCCTTTGCTGGAGTATTGCTATAGTAAGCAAGGGTCATCCCTTCACAACCTTCACCTGATCTGATGTTTAAGGAGTTAATATAAGAAACAACCATCCCCTGCAGTGGGCAGCATGGACCATATTGGGAGAAACCAACATGATTAGATTAGTAGAGGGAGAACAGAAGGGTATAGGACTGAATCAGCTGGACCGTTCTTCCAGAACTGGCCTTGTCATTCCAGGAAAGTTATTTGAACTAATTCTGTCCTTTCTTCTTCCCCAGACCCTTTCTTGTCCTGTTATAGAACTAATTATGCATTAGGGGACATTTCCTCTATATACACTCTCACCATGGAGATGGTAGGGTCCTGCTAGTCCTTAACTCTGTGAGCTCAAATTCCTTCGTAGAGGATATTATAGTTCCACTTTGCAATGTAGACTTGGAACTTTATGAAGTGACTGAGACTGCAGCAGGTGAGATGGGTGATGTTAAAAAGACCATAAATTTAGAACTGGCATGCATAAGAGAGATTATCTAGGACAATCCCTTTATTTAAAGTTGAGGAAACTGAGGCCCAAAGAGGGAAGGAATTTGCCCAAGGTCATACATTCTCCAGTAGTCTAGAGGGATGATCTGATGCAATAGAAAGAGCTCTGGCTCTGTTCAGGAGATTGGGTTCTAATCCCAGCTCAGACCCACTAGCAGTGTGCCCTTGGGATGTCACTTGATTCTGTAACACTTCAGAATTTACAAAACACTTTCTTCATAATAGCTATATATGTATGGATAGGGATTTTCACCATTTTACAGATGAGGAAAAAGGCTCAGAGGGGATCTGTATCTTGCCCAAGGTCACACAGCTAGAATATGGCAAAGCTGGACCTTGAATCTTGTTTCTAAGTTTAGGACTTCAGCTTTCCTGTTTGCAAAGTGGTTTTAAGGATAATTACAATACCTGCTTCACAGGATTGTTGAGAAGTACTTTGTAAACCTCTGTTCATTCTAGAAAATGTGAACCAGATTATCCCTGATGTAATCTATATCACTTTTATTGAGTTTCTCTGCAGGCAGACAGGCAGACAGGCAGCCAGCCAGCCAGTGGGGACAAGGCCACCTGAGCACAGATCCCTGAACCACTGCACAGTAGGGATCACCTTTTGCCTATCTCTATAACCAAGAACCACTTGCCCTACCTACTCTGCAACAACCTTGCCTTGGTTAATAGGATATTCATCATCTTTGATTACGCCCTGGTCTCCCACACATCTTTTCTGAAAGAAGGCATTTTGAGACCTTCCAAGAAAATAAGCTCTGTCCACTTGTGTTTTGGTCATTTAGTCCTTCTCACCTCATATTTCTATCTTGAGAACATTTTATGAGTAGATAACTGGCCTAGGATCTGGGGTGGGGGGGAAGGTAAAGGGTGGAAAGGATCCAGAAGAAGGAAGAGGACTGGTTTCTGCCCTTAAGAAGTCAAGAGTTTGATGAGGAAGACAGTGCTAACTCCCAGAAAGTTCCCAATCTCTAAGAAAAGACAGAATCTCTGTCCTCAGGAAGCTCCTACTTTGATGTGGGAGATGGAATCCTCTGACACTTTATACTAGATACAGAGATTAGAACAGATGTCATGTCCGTAAGTATTCTAGATGTCACCTTGGGGGAGAGATAGAGCTGGATGGAGATGGCAGTGATGTCTGGGAAGGCTTCTCAGGGGAAGGGAATATGGAATAGTGTTGGGAAGGAGGGGAACTAATGGAAAAGGAAGAAATACAGAATCTTATATAACAGAAGAGTTAGAGAAAGAGCTGTGATGTGGAATGAGGTCAAGAGCAAGTTCATCTAGCAGGAGTGAAGAGTATGAGAAGGAGTCCTGGAAAACAAAGAGTCAAATGTCCAGAAATATTGAGCAGGAAAGGTATGGAATGGAAATGATGTCTGAGAATTCCCGGATTTGAATTCCTGCTTCCAGTGGCCTCCAGAACAGGCTGATACTGTAAGCAAAGGGGGGAGTCAAATTTCTCCTCTGAAGCTTTGACTGCTGCCCTTCCTCCTGCTTTCAGTCACCTGGCACTTACCACATGGAATCCCAGGCTCAGTGAGATTTGTGAATTATAATACCTGGGAACCAAACAGGGATGACCAGGGGTACCTACAGGATTTTCTAACTGGCCCCTTCTAGAAAGTTAGAACGTTGGGAGGAGAACATAGCCCTTCCTGTGGCTTCTGTCCATTGCTTGGTACTGGTCTCAGTGGGAATGGGAGGGCAGACTTGGGGTCTGGGCTGGATTGAATCCTATCCAAGTCTGGTATTGGTTGAGGGATTGGGGGTAGGGATCTAGGAGGTGGTGGGAGGGGGAGAAAGATGAGAGCTCTGGATAGTGAGGAGGTTTGGTTATGTCCAAGGCCCTACTCTGGGATGGATCTCACATGTGTTTTGAGATTTCCTACAAGTGCCTGAACTCCTAGTGCCACAATTGCCATGTCTCATGCCTCTGCCCCCTTGCAGGTGATTGTGTCCCCAGCCCTTGTCACAATGGGGGGACATGCTACGAGGAGGGTGATGGTGTCCACTGCCTATGTCTACCTGGCTATGGGGGGAACTTGTGCGAGATTGGTGAGTGGAGATGAGAAGAGACAAGAGAAATAGGGGATCAGGCAACTCAACTAGTGGGGGTGTACTCAGAACCAGATGCACATCTCCCTCCCCCAGCCTGCATTCTAAGATTCTAAAAGGATAAGAGATAGGAGGATAAATCTTGAGAGCCCTAGGGTCCAGAGTTTTTATTCCTACTGATCCAGACCTCTAATTTCCACAGTATAAGATCAGAGAGGCCAGTCCCATCTTGGAAGTTAGGGGAAGATAAGTCAAGGAACAAGGCTAGAGAGAGAAAGGATCTGAGAGCCTCAAAGTGTGTTCCTGTTCCCCCTTTCCTCTCTGGTACTCTGACCCCTTGGACTGTAACTGTCACTGCCTCAATTCACATCACCTCAACAAACATCTGTACCCCTAACCCAGGGGTGAGGAACCTGCAGCCATGAGGCCATACATGTCCTTCTAGGTCCTTGGGTGCAGCTTTTTGCCGGAGTCCAAGTTTTACAGAACAAATCCTTTTCTTGAGGGGTTTTGCTCTGTGAAGTTTGGATTCAGTCAAAGGGCTGAACTTGAGGGCCTAGAGGGCCACATATGGCCTCGAGGCTGTAGGTTCCCCATCCCTGCCTTAACCCCTAGCACAGTGCTTAAGTAAGCACTTAATAAATGCTGTTGTGTTGAATTATATTAAATTGGTTAATTGGCTATGTGCTCTATAGCCTTGGCAGCTAGGTGCTGAGGATACAAAAGTGGAAAACAAAATGCTCCCTGCTGTTAGGGAGTTTATGGTTCATTAGTATATACACATAAGTATGATACAAGGTACAATGTGATGGAGATCAATCAATAAACATGTGTGAACTGCCAGGCATGTTGCTAAGCACTAGGTATACAAAAAGAAGCAAAAGATAGTCCCTGGCCTCAAGGAGTTTACAATCTAATTGTAATTGGATTAAAAAATAAAGAGAAATCCAGAAATAAAGTACTCTAGGAAAATTTTAGGAGGGAATTTCAAATGCTGTCAGCTTGGGGGGGGGGCGGGGTAGGATCAGGGCCACCTGCTTTTCCCACGCCTACTACCATGCCTTTGATAACCTGTTAAATAACCTCTCCCACTTTCCTCCTGAGAAAGGGAAGGAGTTTGAGTTTTGAGAATGCTTTTATACCTCCCAAGAAAATAAGGAAAGGTTTTGTGGAGGATACGGTAGCCAAACCGAACCTTCCTGGCCAGCAACAATAAGGCCCCCAGTAGGGTCAAGAGGTGCCCCTCCCCCGCTTCCCTTCCATCTGACCTCATTTCCCTTTCTGCCTCAGGACTCCGATCCTGCAGCTCTGGCTGGGATGCCTTCCAGGGCTCTTGCTATAAGCATTTTTCAACTCGGAGGAACTGGGAAGAAGCTGAAACTCAGTGCCGGCTTCATGGAGCCCATTTAACCAGCATCAGCACACCTGAGGAGCAGAATTTCATCAACAGTAAGCTGGGCCCCTGTGGGCAGGGATAAGGGGGCCCTGGGAGGACTTTGGGAAGCCACTGGTGATATTAATGCATTGATTAAACAAACACTTGTATGCTTGTGGTTGTGGAAGGCCCTGTGCTTTCCAAGGTGCTGAAAACAGAAATATGATCCTCTCAGAAGCCCCATTAGCCAGGCTGGACCAAGAATGCTGCACCCTTATATACACTGAGCCTGGCCACAATATTGTGTCATAACTCCAGGAGTCAGCCCTGGCTTAGAGCTATTTATGATGCTGAGATAAACCAAAATACACCTATTTCTGATGGCCAAAGTTTTGGTGGCAAAAAACCTCACATTTATATAGCGTCTTCAGTGAGTTGCCTGTGGACACACAACCAGTAAGTATGAGTTATGATTTGCACTTAATGTTCTCCTGTCTCACATTGTGATAGTGAAAATATACCAATATTAGAATATAGAAGTAATAGCCATATTGGTATGGCGGAAAATGCTCAGAATTTAGTCACAGAACCTGGTTTCATTTCTAGCTCTGCTACTTAGAACCTGATTGTCCTATACCCATATTTGGAATAATTGACCATGTTTTACCTCGTCGAATTAGTCCCTGATGGTCTTCCAATTCCTCTCCTCCTCCCCCACTCTCGTTTCCCCACTGAACCAGAAACTCTATTTTCTATCGTTCCTGCATATGTGTACCTTTTCCCCTCCCTCCTGTTTTCTGGTTGTCAGAATTTATTCCTTGGTCTCTAAGCCTTGTTCCCTTTAATGCTACATTCTAGAAGAAGAGAAAAAGCCCAAATCCAGGATACCTATGCTGTTGCCATGTTCCTCATCCCCCATCCCTCCCTATAAATATATTCCTTTCTCTTTCCTCTTGGGGAACAGGCTACCAGGATGAGAAATTAGGTGTTTTGGGTTATGATATGATATTACATGCAAAAGAAAGAAAACTGAATTTTGAGTCAGAGAACCTAGTTCAAACCCCAGTTCTGCCATCTACTACCAGTACAACCAGGCAAGTTACAACCTCTCAGTGCTTCATTTTCCCAATCTGTAAAATGAAGGAGTTGACTCTCTAATGCCTTCCAACCTCCAAATCTATGATTATTTGAACAGCTTTCCTACAGCTTAGAGGGTGTACAAGAAAGGAAAGAGATACTACATCTTCTAAGCCATAGGAAAGCATCTCATAAGATAATAGATTTTGAGCTAGAAAAGGGACCTTCGAGGTTCAGACCCTAGTGTTTATTGACTGTGGCTCCTCTGGCTTCTCCTATCATCTAGTCTTCCTTTTCTTACTCTTATATTCCAGTTTGTCCTGCAGAACTCCTGGCTTTGTTTAAAAGTTTCCTTTTTTTTTCCCTAGGGTCAATTCCCCACCTTTTCTTTCATGCTCTGGATAGTTCTATAACCTCATTTCTGCATCCCTGGTTGCCAAATATCAAGCACTATCATTTCCCCATTTGCTTTTGGCTGGGTCCCACTCCCACATAGGGAAGAATGAGAAAAGGGCAGCAGGAGAGATTGAGAATAAATTTTAGAAAGAACTTCCCATAGCAGTAAATGTAGTATGCTGGTCTAACAGGGAAATGGTGCCCTCTGCTGGCCTGCAGTCACACTGCAGGCTTCATTCTTTAAAATCTTTATCTCTGTCTCCTGTTCTCTAGATCAATACAGAGAGTACCAATGGATTGGGCTGAATGACAGAACCATTGAGGGAGATTTTCTGTGGTCAGATGGAGTTCCCTTGGTGAGAGGAGAACCAAGTCTTCACATACACATACTGGTTTCTTCTCAGCCTTTTCTTCCCTTAGTGTCTCCCTCAAGCCCCTCCCCTTCTCCCTTGTCCCCCAGTCCCTAGCTTTCTCCTTCCATGCCCCCAAAGCCCCTGTCCCTATCTCCTAGTGTCTTCCCAGACGCCACCTTCTCCTCCATTACCCCTAAGCCCTGTTCTTTTCTTTTAGTATTCCCCCTGCTCATCTCACTACCATGTCCCCCAGCTCCTTCCCAGGGCTTCCAAAACCTTGCCCTTATTCCTTAGTGTCTCCCAGATCCTGCCCCTCTTCCCTCAGCTCTTACCCTTCTTCAGTGTCCCACAGATGTCTTCTTTCTTTCTTCCCTTTCTTAGCTTTATGAGAATTGGAACCCAGGGCAGCCAGACAGCTACTTCCTATCTGGAGAAAACTGTGTGGTCATGGTCTGGCATGACCAGGGACAGTGGAGTGATGTTCCCTGCAACTACCACCTATCCTACACCTGCAAGATGGGGCTGGGTGAGGAGAGACCAGAGGGAGGGGAACGGGGAGAGAGAGGAGAAACCATGGCGGGGTCAGGGGGCTAGGAGGCACTAGGGGAGACAGGCAGGGAACTAGCAGATACTGGGGGAGAGGAGTAGAGGATTGAAAGATACTGAGGGAGAGATGAAGGGGGATGGGACAGACTGGAAATGGGTAGGGGCTTGAGGATATTGGGGTGAAGGGCTAGAGCTGGGGACAATAGAATGATTGGTTGCCAAGTAAATAACTGTAAAATGGGTACCATGATGACCAGAGATGCTGTACTAACCTTGTGGTTGGGGCAGATTATAGTGAACTGGCAACCCTGACCCAGGAAGGGAAAAGAGGGAGAGTTGATTATCAATCAGTGTGATATGGGCTCCACTTGGAGCTAAAAGGCCTAAGGTATGTGTTTGGGTGATATTCCTGCTGTCTCTGTTGTGGCAGCTGCCACTAGTCCCAGCTAGGACTCTCCCTCCCTGACTGCCTCTCACAATCTCCTCCCCCTAGTGTCCTGTGGACCACCCCCAGAGCTGCCCTTGGCACTGGTCTTTGGCCGGCCAAGGTCTCGCTATGAAGTGGACGATGTGCTTCGCTATCACTGCCGGGAAGGGCTGGCCCAGCGCAACTCTCCCATGATCCGGTGCCTTGAGGATGGCCAGTGGGAGCCCCCTCAGATTTCCTGTGTGCCAAAACAACCTGTGAGTGCTTGAGTCTAGAGGGGTTTGGGAGGAAATAGGGTGTCCAGCTAGGTCAGAACAGCCAAATAGAGGTTATGTATAGGGGCCAGAGATCAAGGTCATAGGTTGTTAGAGACCTTAGCACAAGAGGATCAGCTGGGGCTATTTAGCCTGGGTAAGAGGAGAGTGATGGAGGATGTCCTGGTTATTTCCAAGTACATAAAGAGCTGCTACAGAACAATATTAATGGCAATGACAAAGTAACAGGTTCCTCATTACTTAAGGCCTTGTATGACTGCTTGCCATTATATGGCAGAAGAGATTCCTGGGCAGGAGCATGGGACAATAACTTACAGAGCTTCTGAGATCCCTCCTAGCTCTAGAAATCTGGATCTCTCTGAGCTTGAGAGTCAGACTGGGAGGGCCAAGGGTGGGGAAAAAGCAGCAGAAATGTTTTTCTCCCCCTCAGGCTCGAGCTCAGCTCCGGAGGACGGCCGTGAAGGAGCGACAGGGAGCTAGGAGGGGTGGAGGCTGCCGGGCAACAGGTGGACGCTGCTGACCCCTGTCTCAGGCCCCAGGACACCCAGGCCCCATCTCCTCTCTTCCTCCCTCCCTTTTTCTTGTCGGGGCAGGGCCTCGAACGTGGGCTCATCGACTTAAACTCCCCCGCCCCCCACTCAACACCTCTACCCTGATAGGCAGTTCCTTGGTTGGTGCTTTTCTTAGTATTCTCCCTTGGGGTCACAGGATGCCACGCTGTAACCGGGATGGCCTTAGTGCAGGGAGTATCACCATGAATAGGGACCAGCAGGAATTGACCAGAAGTCCTGGAGGACCAGAAGTAACCTCATTGCTCCTGTCGGGCTGCTTAGGGAAAGGTGCCAATCCTGGGTCCTTCCAGCTACAGGGCCACTGGGACCTCCCTGCTCCTGCTGGGGCTTGGCTTCCCTGGTTACAGCCATCAGTCTCCAAGTGCCTCTGTCGACTCCCCTCCCACAGCCCTTCCTCTCCACTTCCATAGGGGATACTGTGCCTATGGAGGCCTGGACCTCCCTTACTCTTAAAGGTCAAGACCCAGCTACATATAAAGTGGATCCGTGGGGATGGATGGGTTCCTGGCATGGGGGTATTGGTCTAAGTGCCCTCAAGAGGGAAACAGGCAATAAAACTATTTGACATTGAGATTGGGGGTGAGATTGCGCGTGGATGAAAGGGGAAAGGGATTTTCTAATAATAGGCTAATAATAGTAATAATAGCAGCCAGCCTTAATATAGCACTTTAAAGTTTGCTTAAGATATTTCACGTCATTTGATCCTTATAACAACCTTATGAAGTAGGTACCATTATTATTCCCATTCTGTGGAAATTGAGCTACAAAGAGGTTTGGTGACTTGTGTCTGAGTCAAGACTTGGACCCAGGTCTTCCTGACTCCCAGTCTCCCAGTCTGCCCATTCTGTCACGTAGCTGTTGCCACTTAGGAAAAAAAATGACTTTTTAAAATAATTAACTGATGATGATGATGATGATGATGATACTTTCATGGATTCTTTATCTCACTGAAGTGGGTACTTTCTTCATCGGTGCAAATCACTTCTCATCTAATTCTTATCCCCGTTGTCCCCTAAATTCTTCATAGAGTATCTATCTTATGCTGGAGGCCTCCCTGTAGGCCTTGAAGCAATCTGTGGGTACCAGGACAACCTCTGCGCTATCTATCCCTTGCCCTGGATACTTCACCCTTGATAACTTCCTTTACAATCATAATCGATGACATGATGTGACCTGTTTCTACCCACCATGAGTCTCTCCACTGCCCTTTCCATCACCCACTATTCTAATTCTTCAGAGATGATACTATTCTATGATTCATAGCTCAAGAGAACAGAGAATATCAGTGCAGAGAAAAATGGGTTTTTGTGTCAGGGAACAGCTTGAAATCATTACAGACGCATCACAACTTTCCAAATTGTAATGGAATTTCCCATTCTACTCTCCTCTTTGCCCTCAATTCTGGGCCCAGGCCATTGTCCATCTGCAGTACCTATCCACCAAAATATGGATATCATTGGATTAACTCAATGGGTCACCTATCCAGTTTCATGCCATGATTTGGGCATTCTTCATCTGTTTGGGTTTGTCCTGTGTGATTGCTAGACTGACCTTTTTGGTGTAACTGTGGATCTAGGCTTGGCACCATCAGCATAATGTCATCCTCAAACCAGAAGCATCTGAGGGATTTCGCCATCTCTAGGGAATCTCTCTTTCATTTGAACTGTGTTCTAGACATCCTCCAGGACAGTGACCAAAACTTTCAGTAAGCATACATCTCCCTGCTGTATACCTCAGCCCGTACTAAGAATAAGAGGATGGTTAGACAAAGTTCTCTCTATTATAGCCTCTATCAAGGATAATCTTAGATGACCTTGACATATGATGAATAAGACCACATTTTGCTCCATTGTGTCGAACTTTTTGTAACCAACAATTATTATATCGAATTTTGTAGTCTCTACACCTCTTAGTCAATTGTGTAACTGTGAAGAGGGGGTCTGCCTTAGAAAATCATTTACAAAAGCCTATCAGGGTTTTCTCATATTTTCATTAATGACATCCTTGGTAACATATGTAAACCATTCTCATAGAAATTTGGAAGAGATAATAAAGGTAGGATTATGTGTTGGTAGTTGCTGATGTCTTCTTAGTGAACTTTAGAAAATGCCATTAATTACTCTTCCTAAGTGTCATTTCTGTCTTTTCATCTAGTACTTCACTTGCTAAGGTGCTAGGCTGCAGATGTGTTAGCTAGTTCCATTGTCATCGATGATGAAAAAAGATGGTGGCAAATCTGTTTCATTTTGCCCCTATTTGTTGTACACCTTTATATTTATACATGCTCTTCTGGTCTAAATGAATCTCACAACTAGCTTATTGAAGCCTCATTTCCCCCAAGTACTGTTTTTTTGGTTGATGTGTGTGCGTGTGCGTGTGCGTGTGTGTGTGTGTGCGTGTGTGTGTGTGCTGTTTTTCTAAGTCATCACTGCTCACAATTCTACTGCCATCATCCTCTAATATGTTTTGCAAATAGCTCTAGCTTACTCTAAATTTGTGTTTCTTCCGTGTCTCTCTGCATAGCAAGGATATCGTATTTGTTGGCTAAGGTGGTTTCTAGGCTATTTTAATCTCATTGGGGTAAATGTTTTACACTCATTAAATCTCCCTAAGAAATGGTGATAGACTCAATGTCTTTATTTTCATCTGTCTCCCATTTTTCAGAACTTCTTCAAAAAGAAGAATAGGTTGGCATGTGGTATCTTTACCCTTTTGATTGTTATCTTTGCTCTAATTAGTTGGCGATCTGAATAATACAACCAGAAAGTTGCTTTTGAAATGACATCATCATAGCAATCTTTTTGCAATTGTTTATTGTGATCGTTTCCAAATGAGGGGACTGGATATCTCATGAAATGATATTTTCACTTGGGTACAGGATGGAAAATTCTGCTAATTCCAGTTGTTGACCTCTGTGAAAGAATCGGTGGACTCTGCTTCCATTCAGCTACAACTCCCTTAGAAATACACTTTCTGGTTTAATCTATAGTGGAGATGTCAATAGTAAGGCCATTTCTTCAGTGCCGTATCAAGTCATTGGGCAAAGATCTCTCCCTTAGTGTTGTTATTCTGTTGTATCTGATTCTTTATAACCTCGTTTGGGGTTTTCTTGGCAGAGATACTGGAGTGATTTGCTATTTCCTTCTCCAGCTCATTTTACATATGAGGAAACTGAGACAAACAGGGTTAAGTGACTTGCCCAAGGTCACACAGCTAAGAAGCATCTGAGGACAGATTTGAACTCAGGTCTTCTTGACTCTAATCCTGGGCACTCTATCCACTGGAACACCTAGTTCTACTCTACTACTACTACTACTACTACTACTATTACTACTGCTACAACTACTATTACCTTGCAGTCATATGAGACTTTATGGTTTTTACACAGGGCCTTATCCATTATCTAATTTAATCTTCACAGTAACACTATGAGGTGAGTCAATCAAATGTTATTGTCCCCATTTTACAGATAGGGAAACTGAGTTCTAGAAAGGTGAAATAACTTGCCCAATGTCTTCACAGTCAGGAAGTAGTAGAGGCAGTATTTAACCCTTGCTTTCCTGTTTCCAGCTGCTTTGTTTCTTTCTAGTATATTGTAGAAGGAGTTGGGTGGAGGAACATGAAAGAATACTGAAGGCCTAAATGATCTCCTATAGGCTCCAACTCAAGGGAGTCATGAGAAGCCCGGGGTGGTTGGGAGGGGAGAGGGGCTGGAATCTGAGGAATGGAAAAGAAACATTTGAAACGACTGTCTCTTAGCTCTGAGCCTCCGGGAAGGGGATTATTCCTAGGATAGGGAGGAATGGAAGTCAGCTATAAGGAGAGCTTCTGCCATCAAAGGGGGCAGAAAATCAAAAAAAGGATTGGGATTAAGAGACAGGTATTCACCTCCACCCCTGCTGTGTCTGAGCTTTAGGATGGGTCGGCCTGTACAGAGGCAGGGGCGAGGATGGAGTTGATCCCGGGAGTCAGGGACCTATTGTGAACATGGGTGGGCTGTGTGCTTCAGAGTGACCAACAGAGGGTGCTGTGGGCCCGGATAAATTCTGACTAGATGTATTTTCTCTAGGGTCACTTTCAAGCCCTTTAGCTGAGGAGTAGGAGGCCTTGGCCAGTGGAAAGGGAGGATGTGGGGGACGGAGGAGGGGGGTAGGACTATGTGAGCCGACATTTCCTGTCCAGCATGAACTGACTGTGATTCAGCGAAGGCTAAACTGATGAGGTCATCCCAAGATCCGGAGTGAGAGTGATTGTTGCATCTCACTTACATTAGATTTGCAGATAAATACAGATCTACAACACATAAAAACAGTACACAAAAGGAAAACACACACATAATACATTATATATATATATATACACATACACACACACACACACATGCACATATGTACATATTGTTGTTCAGTTGTTTTCAGTCCTGTCCGACTCTTCATAACCCCCCTTTGGGGTTTTTTTCTGGCAAAGATACTGGAGAAGTTTGTCATTTCCTTCTCCAGTGTGGTCCCATTTTGCAGATGAAGAACTGAGCCAAATAGAGGTTAAGTGACTTGACCAGGGCCACACAGATAGTAAGTGTGCGAGGTCACATTTGAACTCAGATATTCCTGGCTCCAAGCCTGGTGCTCTATCCACTGCACCACCTCGCTGCCCCTAATACCTACCATATGTATGCAGCAAAAAAACCACACACATCCACACTCTTATACATATACATCATTCCTTTTGCCAGGAAAGTGGTCATACCTGGAAAGTGAGACCAAAATAGAAGTGAAGACAGACAAAGAGGTGCAGATATGGAGAGAGACAGAGACATATGGAAACTGAGACATAGAAAGAGATAGACGGAAGAAAAGTTAATCGGGCTGAGAAACTGAGAGGCAGCGACAGATGATGGGATGGGAGGGGGGACAGGAACTACTGGGTGAGCCAAGGGAAGGGTAGGATCTGCCTTCTTTCCTCAGCTCTGAAAATGGTTACAAAGAAGGATTGAGCTAGCAGGGCCCCTAATCTCCAATGTTTGATCCATGCGTGTGTAGCCACACATACACACACACACACACACACACACACAGAGAGAGAGAGAGAGAGAGAAAGAGAGAGAGAGAGAGAGAGAGAGAGAGAGAGAGAGAGAGAGAGAGAAACCAAAATCTCAGTCAGCTGGGTCTCTGGAGATGCTAACCCTGGAATCTCAGCTGCTCCCTCACCAGCCTTCACATTCCTCCCACATTTGCAGCCCAGAGCTCAGGAGTCTCTCTGGGGTCTCTCTCCTCTTCTCTCTCTGGTAGCCATGGAGGCTCCAGTCCCTCTTTCCCTGGCAGAGCCCATAAAGGGTGGGGGAGCTGTCTCCTAAGAAGGCCACAAAGAGGGGGAACATCACGGCACCTCAGACACCAGGTTGATCCTGCATTACCAGGACTCAGGAGGTGCCTGTTCTGTTATTTCTCAGAGAACCTTTTGCCTTTTGCCCAGAAATTCTTAACCTGGGATCTGTGAACTTGGTTTTTAAAATATTTTGATAATTATATTTCACCATGATTAATTTCCTTTGAAATATTATGTATTTTATTTTTGTGTATTTAAAAACATTATTCTGAGAAGGGGCTCATGGGTTTACCAGTTTGCCAAAGCAGTCTATGACTGTGAGAAAACACCAAGGGCTTTTGGGCTCCAGAGAAGAGAAAGTTGAGGTGGAGCTAGGGGGAGACATCCAGGGCTCCGAAGGGAAGAGGAGGTGTTTGAGAGTCCTCTGAGCCCCTCATTCTCCTAAGTATCTTAGCTGGCCATCAGAGATGACTTCCTGGGAATTAACATCCTGTAGATTTGGGAACTTGAGGCAAAAGGAGGAGAAGAAAGAAAACACAGGGGTCAGAAAGAATTTGGATAACCTGATTGTAGCCCTATTCCTCTCCAGTTTAGCTTGGCACAGTGCACCTAATAGATGTTTAATAAAGACTGAGCAGATCTCTGTAGGGCAAAGATTGCAGTTCAGCCCCGGGGAGAGAGAACTGGCCACCTGCAGGGGGTTTGGAGTGGGGAAGCAGTCCTTGGGTATGATTGGGAAATTGGGAGCTTCCTCTAGGCTTTGTCTGGGTTTCCTAGGGAAGCAGGGAGCTTGGCCTGGATGGTGACTCAGTTCCATGCATAGAAACCTGACCCCTGTTGCAAACTGCCCCAAACTCCTATCTTAAAGGACAGATGGGGCATTAACCCTTTATTGGCTGCTAATCAGCAGCATAGATGCTGGGATACAGCACAGAGGGGCTGGGGAATAGGGGCCAGAGAAGGTAACCATGAAGTGGCAATAGTGTCTCAGGCTTTGGAGTAGGGTTCTTTTCTTTCTTTCTTTCCTTCTTTCTTTCCTTCCTTCCTTCTTTCTTTCTTTCTTTCTTTCTTTCTTTCTTTCTTTCTCTCTCTCTCTCTTTTTTTTAAGGCAATCTGGGTTAAGTGACTTGCCCAGGGTCACACAGCTAGTAAGTTTCTGAGGCCAAATTTGAACTCAGGTCCTCCTGACTCCCAGTCTGATGCTCTATCCACTGTACCACCTAGCTGCCCCAAGTAGAGTTTTTATAGACTCTTAGAGCAAGAAGACATCTTAAGAAGTCATCTAATTCAATCCCTCCCTCCCTCCCACCACTTCCAAATACCAGTCTACTCTACAAAGACTTCCATATTGAATAGCCCAGAAGCATTTCTAACTCCTCCTAGACGTGAAGCACCAGCATCTCAAAAGAATCCCAGCTGCTGGTGATCCAAAGAGCAGTGGGGAGAGGCATGACAGAGGTCAAGTTACCAACAATGACTGACATGACAAAAGTGCCACAAAAGGCATCATCAAATATATAGACAGCTGGTGGATAAAGCACTGGACTTGGAGTCAGGAAGAACTGTGTTCAAATCCTGACTCAGATACTTACTAACTGGTATGACCTTGAGCAAGTCACTTAGCCTCTCTTACTCAGTTTCCTCATCTATAAAATGGAGGTAATAATAGCACCTGCTGACTAGGGTTGTTGTGAGAATCAAATGAGACTGTATTTATAAAGTGCTTTTTAAACCTAAAGCTCTATATAATTGTTAGTTATTAGTAGTAGTACATCTGCTTAGAAAAGGAGGTGAGTGTATATTTATTGAGATTGAGGCATGACAGAGGGATCTCCCAACGGTTATAATGTTAATCTTGAAATATTTGAAAAATTTATTATTCTGTATGGATTATAAATTCTATGGAGAATTAATGGACAAGAATAAGAATCTAACTATGTGAGGAAGTGTGAAGGGTTACAATCTGTATGAATAGAGGGGGCCATGCTGGATCATAGGTCCAGTCTGGGCCAAGCATAATACCTACAGACCAGCCATCATCATCTACTATTCTCTGAGAGAGGACCCCAAAACTCCATAGGATCTAGAGTTGAGAGGGCTGTTAGAGATCCAGCCCCCTCATTTTACAAATGCTCCCGATGCCGGGAGAGGGCAAAGGGCTTGTCCAGAACTATGCAGCTAAGGAACAGAAAGTAGGACTCAAGCCCCACGTTTCTGACTCCATCCAATGCCTTTTATTTGTTTGTTTGTTTGTTTTTGAGGTAATTGGGGTTAAGTGACTTGCCCAGAGTCACACAGTTAGTAAGTGTCTGAGGACAGATTTGAACTCAGGTCCTCCTGACTTTAGGCTGGTGCTCTATCCTAGCCGGCCCCATCCAATGCTCGTTAACCTACCCCTTGCTACATCTCAAGAGGGGAGAAGAGAAAGATTGCCTCAGGACTTTATGTTCAGGCAAGGCAGAATGAGGGGGGCCACGCTGAACCAGAAGGTCTAGAGATTAGACCAAGGCTGAAGACTTATAAGCTGGTCAATGGACTACCACTGGTGCCGTGAGAGATCAGAAACCCTTGAGAAGCTTTAAGTCAGATACCCAGGCAGCTGAATGATAGATATCTTTACAACGATGAACCCAACAGCTTGGGTTTAAATCTAGCATTTATTCTTGGGCAGCGTATTTGTGGACATCAGCTGTTCAGGGTGGCGATGGGGATATGGCATAGAGATGGATGACCGAATATTTGGGGCTGCTTGTCATCTGACCTCGGGCAGAGGCGGGGCTGAGGGACAAATTGCTGACATTGCTGGGTCTCCCCAAGGCCACCCCTGTGCCTGGCCCTGTATCTATCCCTATGTTTGCTCTTTTACAACCTTCTCGTACAGTGGTGAGTGTTCCCCAAATAGTAGTGACTAATCACTTCTTCTCCTGTGGGAGAATAGGGTTCGACGTGGTTGCCTGACGGGAAGGCAGGCACATTTGGATGCATGAGGGTGTGGGTGTAAGAGCCCTTAACCTTTCAGATTCCCTTTAGGAGTATGGCGAAGTCTATGAAACCCCTCTCACAATAATGTTTTTAAATACTTTGGGTTGCAAAAGAGACCAAATCTATCGAAATACAGTCATTAAAATTTGGAGGATTGTTTTTTTCTTGTAAATCAATTAACTTATTTTTAGTTTACAACATTCAGTTCCACAAGCTTTTGAGTTCCAAATTTTCTCCCCGTCCCTCTCATCCCACCTCCTCCCCGCTCCTCCCCTCCCCAAGACGGCATGCAATCTGATATAGGCTCTAAATATACATTCATATTAAATATATTTTCACATTAGTCATGTTGCAAAGAAGAATTATAACCAATAGAAATATCAAAATATTTTTAAAGCATGTTCATAGATGCCAGGTTAAGGATTCCTCATGTAGTGGAAAAAGAAATAGATAAGGAGGCCAAAGAACTGAGTTCAAATCCTTCTTCTTCTGTTTCTTAGCTGTGTGACCTTGGGTAAGTCATTATACTTCCCTATGCCTCAATTTTGCCATTTATAAAATGTTGATAATATTTATACTACCTGTTTCAACATGGTAGTGAGAAAAGCACTTTGTAAATGTTTTAAGGTTGTATATAAATATGGGTTTTTATTTCTCTTTTCATAAGATCTGGAAGACAAGGTGGGAAACGGGACAGGGGGATGAAAGCCTATGAAAGATGAAACAAGGGATCTAAAAGTAGGAGATGGATTTGGGGAGTGCTCGGGGAGATGGGGGGTTCAGGAGATGCTCTACCACCCACCCTCTCCCTAATTTGTCCCAGTGGCTGTGACCCTCCTCGCTCCCCACCCCTTATCTCTTGCTCTTTGTATTCGGAGTAGTGAATTTCCCTCTCCCCCTCACTGGAGCCTTTGTCTGATATGCTGAGATGCCTGTGGGTCTGCCTCCAGTAGGGGAGAGAATGGGCCCCTTTGTCTGGCCCCCAGCAGTGTGACACAGCCGTATAGGTCACCACCACCCTCCCAAAGACTTCCAAAAATGCTCAGCCTCTCAGAGCCTATGGGGGTGGAGAAGGCTCCACAGGGTAGGACCCAGGCACATGCTAACTCTTCAGTCTTCTTTCAAGACACTGTTCACTCCATGGGTGGGGAGACATTTCTGAGGTCTAACCTTCATACTGTCCACTACAGCGGCAGCTGGTCTCCTAAGGGCATCGCCATAGGGAGAGGTTGAGAGTAAGGACTGAGTTCAAATGGGAAGAGGGTATTGAAAAAGAGAAGTGGAGGAGAGAGAGGGAGAGGTGTGAAGAAACGTTTCATGGGAACTTGTCTATAGGTAAAAAATGTTGGGCTGAATTGAGAAAGGAAATGAATCATAGCCTGTCAGAACTAGAAGGAACCTTGTCACTATTATTCAAACCCTTCATTTGATGGATCAGGAAACAGGCTTAGAGAGAGCAAATGACTTTCCCAAGGTAACACAGCAAGTTCATGGTGGAGTTGAAACTGGAACCCAGATTTTCTGATTCTAAATCTGGTACATTTTCCATTTCTCTACTCAGTGATCAGGGAGGATCTAGGCTGAAGGAAAGAGAAAAACAGAAGAAGAGGGAGAAGGAGAGGGAGAGAGGAAAGCAGGAGCGGTGGGGGAAGGAGGGAGGGAGAGAGAGACAGAGAGACAGAGAGGGAGAGACAGACAGAGACAGAGAGAGAGGGAGAAAGGGAAGGAAAGAGAGAGAGAGAGAGAGAGAGAGAGAGAGAGAGAGAGAGAGAGAGAGAGAGA
>CM053626.1:210583004-210619126 GCA_028646595.1 Phalanger gymnotis
AAGGAAAGAGAAAAACAGAAGAAGAGGGAGAAGGAGAGGGAGAGAGGAAAGCAGGAGCGGTGGGGGAAGGAGGGAGGGAGAGAGAGACAGAGAGACAGAGAGGGAGAGACAGACAGAGACAGAGAGAGAGGGAGAAAGGGAAGGAAAGAGAGAGAGAGAGAGAGAGAGAGAGAGAGAGAGAGAGAGAGAGAGAGAGAGAGGGAGAGGAAAGCAGGAGACAGAGACCAAGAGAAAAGAGTACAAAGGAGTACAGAAGAGATGTCTATTCTAACTCTTTGAAAGTCCACCGTTTCATGATTCTTTAAAAATGGAAGGTATGTGGAAGAGAAGGGGGAGGGGGGAAGAGGAATGAGGCATGGAGGAAGCTGAGCAGCAGAGCCGTAGGAAGGAGAAAGAAAAGGCTGAGATCTGGGGCTTCATTTCTCCTTTTTCTGCCTCCTAAAGCCCTCCCTCCAAACCTCTCAAACCCCATACACAGGGCTGGGGGCAGGAGGTCAAATGAGACACCAGGTCCAAGGAGCCCTGGGGTCTAGCGTATATCCCTATATAAAAATCCTCCTGGGGGCACCTCCCAAAGAGCTCCCTCTGTAATCACAGAGCCCTGGCTTCCAGTGCCTGAGAGGGAAATGGGGAGTGTGGTGACAGAGATGATGGGAAGGTGGGAGGGGAGGGGGTTCCTCGAGAGAGGCCCGGCCGGCATTTGTCTGGGTTTATTTCTGGAACCAAGGCTGAGTCACAGAAAAGCCGAGGGATGGAGGAGGGGGCTGGGACCTCCTGGGGGAAGACTGAAGTGAGAAGAGACAGAGTCTGGAACTAAGAGGTTCTGAAGGAGGATCGTGTGAAGGCAGGAAGCAATGGAATTCATCTACATGGAGGGAAGGAGGGAGCTCAGCCTCTCAGGGGAAGAGATCAAGTCTCTGTGACCAGGCAAAGAAAGCAGCAGATTGGGAGCCCAGAGATCTGGGTACCAGTGAGGACTTCACCACTAATAATTGTGTGCCCTTGCTGGAGTCGCTTGCTTTGGTTTGTCCAACTAGGTTGGGCTTGATGACCTCAAAGGCTTCTTTCCACCAATGCTCAAGCCCTTGTTGAAGATCCCAGTTGTTTCCTTCCTAAGGTCACCCTGTCCTTTTCCCAGCCAACTTTGGGAACTTCATCCTTTTAGGAGCAAAGGGTTTAGGGCTAAGAGGGGCTTCAGAGGTCATTAAGTCCAACCCCTCATTTTACAGACAAAGAAACTGAGGCTTGGAGAGGGTAAATGATTTATCCAGGGACACACAACTAATATGTGTCTGAGGTGGGATTTGAACCCAGGCTTTCCTGACTCTAAATCCAATGCTCTATCCACTATACCACCCTACCCAAGTGGCAGCTAGGTCGCATAGTGAATAAGGCTGGTCCTGGAGTCAGGAAGACCTGTTAAAATCTAGCCTCAGACATTTCCTGGCTATGTGACTCTGGGCAAGTCACTTCTTCCTTTTTAGTTTGTTTCCTCAACTGTAAAATGGAGGTAATAATAACCCCTAGCTCCCAGGGTTGTTGTGAGGATCAGATGAGGTCAGAACATGTTTATAGAGTACAGAGTACAGTGCCTGGCACATAGGAGGGGCCTAATAAATTCTTGTTTCCTCCCTCCCTCCCTCCCTTCCTTCCTTCCTTCCTCTCTTCCTTCTTTCATCTCTTCCTTCCTCCCTTCCTTCCTCCCTCCCTCTCTTCCTTCCTCCCTCCTCTTTCCTCCCTCCCTTCCTCCCTTTCTTTCTTCCTTCCTTCCTTCCTCTCTTCCTTCCTTCCTTCCTCCTTCCCTCTCTTCCTTTCTTTGGTCATCTAGGTGATAGGGAACAGGACCACATGGACAGCTAGGTGACACAGTAAATAGAGCTGGACCTGAAGTCAGGAAGATCTGAGTTCAAGTCTGACCCCAGATGCTTCCTAGATGTGTAACCCTGGGCAAGTCACTTAACCCTGTTTGCCTCAGTTTCCTCATCTGCCAAATGAGCTGGAGAAGGAAATGGCAAACCACTCCAGTATCTCTGCCAAGAAAAAAATCACATCCATTCAAATGAGACCACAAAGAGGAGGACCTGACTAATTGATTAAGCAGTAACAAAGCAGAACCATAGAATCAAATCTGCATCCTCTGACTCCCTATCCACTGCTCTTTCATATACACCACACTGCCTATTCTTCCAATCTCCCCAGAAAGAGATTCATTCAACCTAGTGGTTGCTAGTGTCCTGGGACCTTCCTTCCATGGGACTTATATAAGAAAAAACTTGGCATAGTAGAAAGCACCTAGTTTGGAATCAGAGGCCCTAAATTTAAATCTGGACTCCTCTTCATGTGAATGACTTTGAGCAAGTCATTTAAACTTTGGAGACCTCAGTTTTGTCTTTTATCGACTGGATAATTTTCAAGATCCCTTCCAGTTCAGATCCTATTGGGAGGAATGTGCTGGCACCAGCTCTGGCCAGCTCTGACCAGCTCAGAGGGGTGAGTGTTAAACTTCTGGTGTGAACATTTATACCTTAGAAATCAGCAAATGCTATAAATCAGAGCTTGGCTTATCGATTTGCTGATTTCTAGACTTTAAAAGGTGCTAGGGAAATGTAACAAATACAGATTAAACTTATAAGTGTATCCTGTGTACTTTTTTTGAAGAGCTGGTTGTTAAATATTTAGCTAATGCTAATGCATAACCTAGTCCAAGAGCAGCTGGGTCTTCTCACCAACCTACACCTCAGCCCCAAGAGATCTGTTTTTCTCCTCTGGAGTTTCCCAGCTTATCCTGCATTGATATCCCTCCATCCTTCCCATGGCATGGGGTCATGGCCTCCTGCAAACCTAACCTCAGAATGATGCCATGAGTGGACAAAATGATTGAAATCCTGACTCTTATTTACTAGCTTATGCTCCTCAGCAAGTCAAAGGATTTAGAGCCGGAAGAACCCTTAGAAGTAATCCACAAACATCCATTTTAAGGAAACCGAGACACAGAAAGAAGTGACTTGCCCAAGGTCACACAGTTAACAAGCTACAGAGCTCAGAGTCCCTTCTCTTTCAGTTTCCTCATTTGTTAAATGGGGCTAATAGGACTTATATTACTGAGTCTCAAAGTGTGGTCTAGGACCATGAGGGTGCTGATGATCTCCGCTTCTATTGCAGGACCCTACCCTCTACAGGGTTAGCGAAGTGCTTCTGTGTATAGAGCACGGGGCCCTGGAGTCAGGAAGACCTGAGTTTAAATCCAGCCTCAGACACTTCCTAGCTGTGTGACCCTGGCAAGACCCTATTTGCCTTGGTTTCCTCATCTACGAAATGAGCTAGAGAAGGAAATGGTAAACCACTCCAGTACCTCTGCAAGAAAACCCCAAATGGGGTCACAAAGAGTCAAACACAACTCAACAACCACAACCCCTCTCTCTATGATGAAACCTTGACGATAGGGGGAAGGGGGATGTCATCTTCCCTGCAGAGAGGAGCAATAGGAATGGGAAACAGAGTCAGGAGACCACTCAGAAGTCTTGTCCCACAGTCCAAAGCACTCGGTGGCTCTGGTTTTCTGTCCTTTTCTTTGGGCGGCTCCTTAAGGCTGGGGAGCATATGTGTGTGGGGGGGAGGGGATACATTCCAGCTGTAATTAAATCACATACTTCCCTTCTGGGGGCTGACAAAGAAAGATGACAGCAGGAGGCCGAGGTGGGGGGAGGGGCATGTGGAGAGCAACAGTTGGTTCCCCAGGGAGTGGCCCGCAGAGCTGCAGCACGGCAGGGCAGGGGAGAAGGGCCTGTTAGGGTCCAGAGAGAAGAAAAGAAGACTGAGAGGCAATAATGGCTGGGCTCTGAGGTTTGGGAAGGGGAGGGGGAAGGGGGAATCTGTTTTCACGGAGAGGAAGCTGAGTGGGAAGAGAGCTATGCTCCATTTCTACATCAAGCAGAACAAGAAACTTCAGTGGGAGGGTTTAAGGTTAGACTGCAGAAAGGACCTCCCTAGGAGGGACCAGCTACGGAAGGGACCCTCCCCCTCCACACAAAGGGGCTAGAGGCCAGCCAAGCAGAAGCTGGACAGCTAGGGTGGCCCCTTTAAGAGGCCAAATTCTCTTTTCCTTGGCTGGAACCCAGGTCACCAAAGCTTTTGTTTCCTCTGAGCTGGTTTGGAGAGGGGGAGAAGAGGAGATGTCTCACAAAAGCTTCAGGGCCCTGACCTCACCCTCTGGCGCCTCTGCTTGCTGAGCCTTATAAGGAAATCCCCCGCCTTGGTCTCCCCCCCCCCCACCCCAAGAGGCTAAATCTGTCCTGGAAGAAGCTCTGAGAATAGCGACCCACTTGCCCTTGGCCGATTCTACCCTCCCTTTCCAGGGTCTCATCCCACAAAGTCTTAACTATTGTCTAATCAATATCTTTCTCATTTTAAAGACTCTCTCTCTGTCTCTCTGTCTCTCTCTTCTATCCCCTCTCCCCCATTGCCTTTCCCCTCTCCCCCTCCTCTCTCTCTCTCTCTCTCTCTCTCTCTCTCTCTCTCTCTCTCTCTCTCTCTCTTTCCTCTTTCACCTCTCAGGAAAGACCCTCAGAGCTCCAATCATGCATCCATCCCATTGACAACATCTCATCTCCCTCTCTCCCTCTATTTCAGTGGCACTTCCCCCTACAATGCATACATAAACATAATAATAATAATCAGAATTAGTCCTCCTGGCCCGTTAGGGCTGAATAGGAGCACTGAGTTGGAAAGTTTCAGAGAGGTACATTTAGGTTTGCTTTAAGGAAAAAACTTCCTTACAATTAGAGCTGTCTCAAAGTAGAGTGGACTGCCTGGAGGAGTTTAAGCAAAGCCTAGGTGACCACTTGTTGAGTATTGAGGATGGTTCTCTGACCAGCTGATGTCCCTTTTAATTCTGATGTCCTGTGACTCTGTGATCCAGCTCTTTCCCAACAACAGCCCTGCAAGTTAGGCAGTAGAAATATTATTTAATCTCAATTTGGCAAAGGAGAAAACGGGCTCAAAGACGTCTCTGTGCCTGGTTCATAGTAATTGTTCAATAAGTGCTTATTTGTTGATCATAAATAGAAGTATTTAGAGCTAATAGGAGGCTTAGACATTTTTGACGGGGTTCTTAACTATTTGTGAACCTGTTTTTTTTTTAATTGGAAGAAGTTAGAGTTCATGAACTTGGTTTTTCAAATTTTTTTTGATAACTGTATTTCTTTTTTATTAGTTAATATTTTTAGTTTTCAACATTGATTTCCACAAGATAACTATATTTCAATAAAATTGTTTTCCTTTGTAATCTTTTGTTTTCATTTTATGCATTTCAAGATCTTATTCTGGAATGGGGCCCATAGGCTTCACCAGACAGCCCAAAGGGTCCAGGACACACACACACACACACACACACACACACACACAGTTAAAAACCCCTGCTTCTAATGAAAGTCTCTTTTTCCAGAGGGTAATGCTGAAGTCTAGAGACAAGAGCAACTTGTCAAATGTCATATAGCTAGCAAACATCAGGCCAGCACTCACGCTCAAGTCTTATGACACCAAGGTCAGTGCCCTTTTTCCTATACCACATTTGACATAATTTGTGTCACAAACAGGGAAGTCCTTATTCATCCATTCATTCATTTTCTCATGAATTCATTCCCTCAACAAACGTTTGCTGAGCACCAACCCTATACAGCACATTAAGAAATATAAAAGGGAAAAGACAATATTTTTGTCGAGCTCAAAGTTTAGTAAGAATCAGTAGGCAGTCCTCGCTATCCTAATCCCCATCCCTCGCAGGGTTTGAGAGGATCAACCCAGAAAACCCTTGTTTCTCTTACAGGGGATATGAGCAGCTGTCTTCCCTCAGAGATATAGATACATAGGCGCAAGGACAGACAGTTGGGCTGCATTGTCCTGATCCCCTTGTCGCAACCCGTTAGTACGAGGAAAGGGTGGAGGGAAGGGGGGAAAAGGGGGGCACTACGCACAGGGTGCCTCTGTCTTTGAAGAAAGAGCTGATGTAGCTCTGCCCAGATGCCCAAAGGCCTGGCAGATGGGGTGTAATCAGAAGGGACCTTGTTACATTCTGGGAAAGGAAGGGGCACTCCCAAGGCCTGGAGCTGGTTTAAGGGGAGAGGCTGGAATCCTGGATCCCAGGGGCCCCAAAGGAGAAAGTGGACATAGAGAGGCAGAGATAGAGACAAACAGGGGCAAAATGGCAGAGACAGAGAGAAAGATACAGGGACTAAGACAAGAACAGACAATTCAATTCAACAAATGCTCATTAAGTCCTGAGGATGGATGTAAAGATCAAAAACACCGTAGTCTCTGCCCTCAAGTCCCTTTCTCAGTGCCTGACAGGCCTGGATGCTGTCTTTTCAGTCGGTGTCAGGGCCCCATCAGCCACAACACTAGAAGAGTATTATATCAGCATAACACAAGTTAGAGTATGGTGGCAGCAAAGAAGAGATCTATACAAGTGTTCTAGGAAAATCAGAGAAGGGAGAGAAAATCCGGGAAGACTTAAAGAAAGAAGGTGGTACCTGACCTGGACCTTGGAAACATGAGAAAGATTTTAACAGTCAGAGGTGTAGAGGGAGTGCATTCCAGGAATGGGGAAAGCCTTAACTAATGCATGGAGGTGGTGGGAGATGTCAATATGAAAAGGGGGAACAACTGGTCTAGTTTGGCTGGAATGTAGAGTGTGTGATTGTAAAGTAATGTGAAACAAGGCTGGATAGATTAGGTTGGAATCAGATCAAGAAGGAATTAATGTTTTATCCTCTAAGCAATAGGATAAAAATGAAGACTTATGAGTGGGGTGGTGGGGGACGACTTATTTTTGGCAGCTGTTTGTAAAAAGGACTGGAAGGCAGGAAAAAGAATGGAGACAGGGAGACCAGTTAGGAAGCTGTCATAATAGCCCAGGTGAGGAGTGATGAAGACCTGAACTTGGGTGGAGAGAAGGGGTGAATATAGTATATGGTGTAAGTACAACCAAAAAACCCTAAATAATCAATTAGATTTGGGGATATGAGGGAAAATGAAAAGTCCAAGATGACCCAAGATTTTAGCCTGGGTGAACTTAGAAGGAGAGTTTCAAAGCAGCCAAGTGCCACAGTGTATAGAGTAACAGTCATGGAGTCAGAAAGACTCATCTGTCTGGGTTCAAATTTGGCCTCAGACTCTTACTAGCTGTGGGATTATGGGTAGGTCACTTAACTCTGCCTCATTGTCCTCATCTGTAAAATGAGCTGGAGAAATAAGGGGCAAACTACCCCAGTATCTTTGCCAAGAAAACCCCAAATGGGGTCATGAACAGTCAGACATGACTAAAAGACGACTGCATGATAAATCAAAGATAGAAATTGGGAAGTTGGGGGAAGGGGAAATGGGTTTAGGAGGTGCAATGATGACTCCAGTTTTGAATCTGTTGAGTTTGAATTGCTGATGGGACATCCAAATAATGTCTAAGGAAGGTTGAAGATTCCGAGCTGGAGGTCCGTGGTGGGGATTAGGGCTAGATAGAAAGATTGTAGATGGTCTGTATAGAGATGATAATTGAACCCTTGGTAGCAGATGACATCATGAGGACAGCAGAGAAGAGACTGGGACAAACAGAGATTGAAATAGAGGGAGAAAGATAGAGACAGAGAAAGGCAGAGAGACAGAGACAAAGATAGAGTCACACACAGGGACAGAGAGACAGAGATAGGTACAAACACCAAGACAGAGTGAGGGACAAAATGGTAGGAATAAAGGGGTTGGAGAATGAAGTCAGAAAGTCAGAGACAGAGGCAGAAACACCAAAATAGAGGTATACAGAGTCAGATACCTGAAGATCCAGGAGAACAGGGACCACATACTTCTTAATTATCTATGTAATTACCCCAGCTCCTAGCATGGTGCCCTGCACACCTAACAAATGCTTTTACAGGGAATAAAAAGAGATGGTAGCGTATAGAAACAGATAAATCTCTGAATTCCCACATCTCTCCTTCTTCCCCTTCCCTTCCACTCCCCCCCAGCCCCCAAACCCTGGAGGAGATTGTTTTTGCTGTCTTCAGGGGCCAGCTAGGGAAGCTGAGGGTGAAAGGAAGGGAAAGCTTCTCCCCTGGGGGACTATGACTTTGGTGAGACTGGGATGGAAGAGGATGATTTCACCAGGGAAGGCCCCCGGGGACAACAGCCTATGACTCCTAGCCAGATCTCAGATCTCCCTAGGAAGGGTGTGTGCGTCTCTCTCAGGGACATCTCTGAATAGAACAGATTTATTCTGTGTTCTTCAGGGGTGCAGAGCCTGGGGCTGTCACCCACCCTCCCCACCCCTCCTTCCACACACCATCCCCACAGCTGAGAGATATTTAAAGGCATTCCCTCCCCCCACCCCCATGCCTCCGTAGGTCTCCCTAGCCCAGGGTGCCCTGGGCAAAGCTGAGAAACTGCTTCTATTTGGGGACTGTGATTTCAAGGTCATCCCGGAAGTTCCTGTTCCTGTCCATCCCCCAGTAGGCGCCACCCCAGCACAGGGGCTTTTTTCTCGAAGACTCAAACAAGATCGTTCGATTTAAAGCTAAAATGAATTTAAAAGGCCATTTAGTCCAACCCCCTTGTTGAGGAAACTGAGGCCCAGAGAGGCTATGAAGTGCCCCAAGTCACACAGATAATAAGCGAGAGAGCCGATACCCAAGCCTAACCCCTCTAATTCCAAATCGAGCATTTTTTTCTACCATACGGTGGGCTGGTTACAATGTTGCCAGCTAGGAACTTCTTCTTGCCTTCTAACCTACATCCCAACCACTACAGTATCAGGCATCCTCACACTATAAAAACTTACCTCCCTCCCACCATAACTTACCTCCTGGAACCCCTTGCTGCCCCTGCTCTCTGGTGCTTTCTCTCCAGAACTTGACCCCTCCTCTCATAACACAGACTTTTTAAAGCTTGGGGATCATCAGCTCCAACCCCCACAGCTTCCAGAGGAGGAAATCTTGAGGCCCAGAACAAGGAAGTATCTTGTCCAGATTCATACAAGTGGAGCATTCAAATCCCCACTTAATAGTTGAAGAAATTGAGGCCAAGAAAGATCAAGTTAGCACCTTACCAGCTAGTGACGGGACTAGAACAAGAATCCAGGTTCACTACTTTCCCCCTTCCCCCTGACACTAACTCAAAGTTACATAATACTTTCCTCCCTATAGTCCTGAGCAGTACATGCATCATCTCCATTTTACAGATGAGGAAGCTGAGGCTAGGGGTAGCAAGGGAGCTTAATGCCACCAATAAGCAGCAGAACAGAGACTGGAACCTGGATCTATTGACTGAATCTAGGGAACTTTCCACAATCCAGGAACTGCCTCTACACAAAGTTTCCTCTGTCACCCCTCCCTGACCTTGGCTGGGTACAGAGGATGTTGGAGGTCTGGCTGAGACAACTGTTTGTATTTCAGAGCTGGGGGCTCATTATCTGGGCTGGGCCGGAGTGGGCCTGTGGGGAGATAGGAAGGGGGTGAGTTCTTTTGCTTTGGCTCTTTAGCCTAATCACTATAATTGGGCAGCAGTGGGAAGAGATGATGACTATTTTGGTGCCCTCCTTGGTGCCCCTCATCAAGGAAGCTGAGGTCACTGGCGCCCCACCTCGACCCACTGGCCTCTAATGTCTGATTGTCTGGTCTGAGATGCCCACCATCCTCAGGCCACTCTCCCCAGACCTCCCACATTCACTTCTCTGCTCCAATCTACTCTGCTCTTTCTCCTGCTGAAACCCCACACCCCTACATTCCCTAGCCATTTCCTATCTCCTCTTTCTATCCCTTCTCCCAGTGTCACACTTCCCTCTTCTAGGAAGTTTTCCTGGACTATACATACAGCCCCTGCCTCCTTTACCTTCTCCATATGGGTATTTAGAGCTACAACCAGCTGTGTCTCTGTCCTGTCTTAACATGAAACGGAGAGTGTGGGGATAGGTTTAAAACAGGTAAGGTCTGATGAGAACAAAATCATGAAGGCCCCCTTCCACTGAAGATCTATGCTATCCATGATCAGTGGATTTGAGCTGGAAAGGACCTTAGAGATCATCTATTCCAACCTCTTTATTTTATAGCTAGGGAAACTGAGACCCAAAGCTCTTTCTACTATACTGCCTTTCCTTTCATTTTCCATAAGGCAATCTAACACAAAATGGCTTTTATGGATCCCTGAAACTTGGGGACCCAGGGACCACACCCCTTTGACCATAAAATTAATCTACTTCTTCCTGGGGGACCCCCTAGTCCCCAGCCTCACCCCCAGCCCAACTAGACACTTTTCTCACCCCCTGGGAAGGTTGACCGCCTCCTTTAAATTAGTCCCCGGTCCTTTCAGCCAACCTCTAAGTAGCACCAAGAACCCCACCTGGGGTAGGAATGGGGGGGGGGAAAGAAAAGTCAGGACACAATGATGAGAGTGGTGGTGGCTGTGATCACTTTATTCACAAAACCAACCTAGATACCATGAGGATAGAGGGGCTAAAGATTCAGTCTGGGCATATTAGAATGCTTGGTGGTCCCTCCTCTCTTGTATTGGGTCAGCAATGAAGGGACATCCACCACCCCCTCCCCCCCATTGCCAGATTGGATGGAGGCAGAGACTCACAAACTGTCACTACCAGCTCAAAAATAGTTAGAACCCTGACCCATAACTTTCCCCACCATGACTCTTACACTCCCACTGCACTCAAAATAGGGAGTGCCCCTTATCTTTTCTCTTTGAAAAAGAGAGTTTTGCGGGGAGTGAGGGGATGACCACAGTGAGGGACCCAGGCAGGTCTGTGGTGACCAGGATCTGGTCTAAATCTCAGAGAGGAGATGGAAGAAAGTACTCCTATACCACTTTTCCAAGAGAAGGAGGAAGGGACTGAATTGCTTTTACCAGAGCATCCATTCTGGGGAAACCCTTCTTCTCCAACCCACCTCCTGACCCTAGGGGTCAAAACACTGAAGTTCGGTCATGAGTCATGTCAAGACTAAGACTCCCAAGCTTGAGGGGAATGTGGGGTGGGGAGGTTACCATTTTCTCTGTTCCTTGTCCCCTCCCCAGAGCTAGAGGAGAGAAAAGAGATCCATTTCTACTCATCCCCTGAGGACCAAGAATCTCCATCCTCTTCTTTGCTCTGAGTGAACTTCAGGAATGGTCTCTGCTCCAGGATGAGGGGACCTCCACTCCATTGGGTATGGGAGGAGAGCTCCTCCCCAGGGGCTTTCCCTTCACTTCCCTCCCTCTCCAGGTCCCACAGCTTCCCCTGGCCTGCTCCCTCAAGTTTCCCCAACCCATTCAATATTTCTCCCCTGATGTCATCTGGTTGGTCCAGGCTGGGACCCCCACCATTGAGGCTAGCCCCAGACTTCCTGACACTGTTGTCCACTCTGCAGGGTATCTCTATCAGGTCACCAGCTAAGGCTTGGTTCTCCTTATCCAAGGGGGTCAGGTCACTCACTCCTAAAAGGCCTTGATTTTGTGGTAGGGGAGTCTCCAGCTCCTCCTCCAGGTCTGAGTGCCCCCTATCTTCAGTTATGTGAGAATGTTCTTCCGAGTCAGATTGTGTATCGCTGTCTAGGGACTTGGATCTGCCTGAGGGGTCCATCTCTTTCTCAGCCTCCAGAACTGCAGAAGAGGGATTTTCTGCTCCCTCTCTCTCTCTAGCATCTGAGGGGACATCAGCATTTCTGTCCCTTTCTTCCTTGGGTTCTTCTTCCTGATGGTAGCTCACTGAACTTCCCAAAGATGGACCCAGCTTCCAGTGCCTAATCCCCTCACCTCTCCCATCATTGTCATCATCATCATCATCACCATCCTCTTCCTCCTCTGCACTTTCTTCTTCATCAGCAAACCCATCAGACTCCCCATCTCGATCCCAGGTAGGAGGATCCAGCACCAATTCTGACCCAAGCCCCACAGTGTCCACTAGTCCCCCAGGGCCCCCGGGTAAGAGAGAAGCATCAGCAGCAAGATCCTCAAACTCTTCAGACACTTCAGAGTCAGGAGCCCCATCCTCATCCTCCTCTCCCTCACCAGGCTGAGCCTTACTGGCCTCAGCTTGACTGGGAGGGGCATCCCAGGTATCATTATGTTCCTCTTGAGGAGAGGGATGTTCCTTTCCAATAATCCCCCAGCTAGGTGACTCTGGGTCCCTAGAGTAAAGGCCCAAGGGTGTGGAGTCTGGGAGAGTCTCACTCAGATCATCCTCCTCACTCTCCTCTACCTCCTCTGGAAAGACTGCTGAGCTGTCTTGGGCACCAACCTTCCCAGTTTCCCTGGCCCTTGTTCCCTCCTCTGTTTTCCAGCTTTCCCATAACTCTTGGTTGCTCTCAGCCCTAGAAGAGGATGCCAGAGGGTCTTTGGGAAGTGAGCTGGAGGGCTGTGGCATTTGCTCTGATTCTCCCTCAACTTGGGGGCTCTGGAGATCTTCTGAGGCCCTTATCTCTTGTTTTGTTTCTTCTTGGGGTCCTCTCTGGCCCATGAGATGAGACTGAATGGTAGTACCCTCATCATCAGCAGTGTTGTCAATTGTGGTTTCTGCAGAGAAAGTGTCTAAAGGGGGTCTAGGGTCCTCCCCCATTCCTAAAGACTTCCCCTGCCCTGCTTCTTCCAATATCTCTGGGGCCTCTAAATGGAGATGACTGCCATTCCCCATAAGCAGCTTGTTAGACTGCTGGTTCAGTTCATCTGCTTCCTGCAAATCCTTTCCAGTCTGTCTCTCCAACCTCTCCCCTGAAGTCTCTAAAATCACTTCCTTGTAGTGTGGTTCTGATGGCCCCTCTTCCCACTTCTCTGATTCTGATTCCTCCCTTTCCAGCTGTTCTTGATTTCTTACCTCTTCTCCCTCTGATGGCTCTAGCCCCACAATAGATCCATTATCCCCTGGGGCTACACCATCACTCTCTCTGAAGGTGCCATTCTCCTTTGACAGATGCTCTGTCATAGCTCCAAGTTCCTGTGACTCTGCCTCCCCGAACTCCACCTGGGGGCCTTTGATCATCCCCTCTTCAATTGTTTCCTTTGTTGGGAATTTCTGCTCTTTAGATTCCTGGCTCCCCAGCTCCTCTTCAGCAGGGCCACCATACTTCAATCCTGTCTCCTCTACAACTTCCCAGTTGCCTTCAAGGCCACTTTGTTCTCCTGGTTTCAGCTTTTCAGTTTCTTCATGATCCTCTCCAATCTCACATGGGTCTTTTACATCTCTCCCACTGGAGTACTCTTGGCCCATCCTAGCCACACCCTCTGGTTTTTGAAGATCTAGACTTTCCACTTCCAGAGACTGCAATGTTTCCTGGTTCTCCTTCCTCTCCAAATATCCTTTTCCCTCTTCTAGGATCTCCTGGTTTGCTTCCTCCATCTCCAAGTTACCCTCATCTAGAGATCTTAATGTCTCCTGCATTTCCTTTTCTGGCAAACCTAATATTTCTTGCATCTCCTCCCTCTCCTGGTTTCCGTCTTCTGAAAAACACAATATTTCCTGAATCTCCTCTTTCAGAGGCTTCAATATTTCCTGGTTTTCTTCTTCTGGAGGTTCTAGTGTCTCCTGGTTGTCCTCCCTCTCCAGGTCTTCTAGAGTGCTCACTATCTCCTGGATGTCTTCTGGAGAGCCTAGAGTCTCCTGATTCTCCTTCCTCTCCAGGAATCCTTCTTCCAGAGAACTCACTGTCTCCTGTTTGCTCTCTTCTGGAGAACCCATTGAGTCCTGGTTCTCCTCTCTCTCCAGGTTGCCTTCTTTTGGAGAGCTCAATATCTTTTCATTCTCCTCTTCTAGAGACCTCAGTGTCTCTCGCATTTCCTTTTCTGGAAACTTTAGTATCTCTTGGTTCTCTCCTGGAAAACTCAATATCTTTTGGTTCTCATCACATGGCAGATTCTCCTGGACCTCCTTGCTTGGAAGAATATGGGTCTCCTGGAATTCTTCACTTGGCAGCTTCTGGGTCTCCTGGATCTCCTCACCTGGAAGAATATGGGTCTCCTGGAATTCTTCACTTGGCAGCTTCTGGGTCTCCCAGATCTCCTCACCTGGAAGAATATGGGTCTCCTGGAATTCTTCACTTGGCAGCTTCTGGGTCTCCCGGAATTCTTCACTTGGCAGCTTCTGGGTCTCCCAGATCTCCTCACCTGGAAGAATATGGGTCTCTTGGAATTCTTCACTTGGCAGCTTCTGGGTCTCCTGGAATTCTTCACTTGGCAGCTTCTGGGTCTCCCAGATCTCCTCACCTGGAAGAGTATGGGTCTCCTGGAATTCTTCACTTGGAAGCTTCTGGATCTCCTGGATCTTCCCGCCTGGAAGAATATGGGCCTCCTGGAATTCTTCACTTGGCAGCTTCTGGGTCTCCCGGATCTCCTCACCTGGAAGAATATGGGCCTCCTGGAATTCCTCACTTGGCAGCTTCTGGGTCTCCCGGATCTCTTCACCTGGTAGATTCGGGGTCTTCTTGATCTCTCCAGCCATAATCCCAAGTGTCTCCTGAAACTTCTCGCCTGAAATCTCAGGTGTTTCCTGTATCTCCCCTGGCAGCCTCAGGGTCTCCTGGATCTCTTCCCTGTCTGGGGCCCTTCCTTTTTGCCATGCCTCTCCTTCCAAATTCTCTGTGATTGTCTCTTTAGCTTTTTCTTCCTTCTCTGCCACCCCCTGGATTTCCTCCCTCTTTGGGTATTTACTAGGCTCTGGAGCTGGGGGCTGAGGACTGCTGAAGCCACTGGGCTCCTCTTTCTCTTCCTCCCCATCTTTGGCCTTCACAGGGTCAATGCTAGAGTCAGTCGCTAAGACAATTTTTCCATCCTCAACTTGTTCCATTAGCTCATCTGGACAGGGAAAGCTGAGGGTCTGTTGTTTTTCAACCCCCAATTCTTCAGACCCCAGGCTACTGCCCACTCCAATGCCTACCTTGGCTTTGGGCCATGGGAGCTTTGGAGCAGCCAGGTGCTCACTATCCTTTGGCTTGGGTCCATCAAAAGATGGCCCCTGGAGAAGGTAGGAGGGTGTCACCTGGGCTTGGACTTCCCTCCTAGTGCCTGAGTGGTGAGCTTGGGAAATGTGCGGGATGGGGGTGCTGGCCAAGGTGGGTGTCTGGGTTGGGACGAATCCTTGACTCTTCAGAAACGTAGGCATTGGGGTCCTAGGTGTATCCACCATGGGAAGGGGCGTGGGGCTCAGGACAGGAGGCCGGGGTCCTGGACGTTGGATCTCAGGTGTCACATGGGTACACAACTCCACCTTAGGGTCTAAAATGATAGAGGGGATGGGGCAGAGTCAGTATGTGAACTTGAAGGAAAACACCCTTATCTACAATATTCCCACTGAACTTCTCCCCTTATATTCCCCACCACCACATTCTTGAATCCTTTTCTGTCATCAAGATCTGGCCTCATTTATCTTCCCTCGATTGAGGGAGATTCCTTTGAAGTGGAATTTATTCTCAAATTTGGGTATCTATTGCGGAAAGAAGTCTAAGATTGGCAAAACAAGGCTCACCATGTACCAGCAAGAGGAATAAGGTTTAGGAAAGGGTGTCAGGGTAGTGAAGGAGCCTTCCTTTGATGAGTGGAGGGGCAAGGGTAGAGGATAGAGTGAGTGACAGCCAGAGACACCATCTTCTTACCAGGGAAGATGACAGTGGCCTTTGAGTCTATACTGGATGTATGCAGCCGGGAACTCTCAGCCTCCAGGAGGGTCCTAGAAACAAAGGAAGAGGTCCTGGGTCACTCTGATTGCCTGATTAGTTAAACCAATCCAGCATAGAAAAATGACTGTTTGTGTCCTTCCCCCTGCCCCAACATGACAGATTCATTCACAAAATGAGAGATCCAGACACAAACACATATCCACAGACAAAGGTTATAGTCCCACAGACACACAAATGTGGCAGTCACTCACTAGGGTACTTCCACACAGTTATACTACCATACCAAGTCACACAGCCACATAGACACAAAGTTACACAGCACAATCACACATGCATACACACGTTGCTTTGGAGACTGTGTGTCTCTCCCACTCTGGAATCTATTCCCTCATGCCCATGACCTCATCCTCTCCCTGTGGGGGCTGGGGGGCACTATTCTCATGCTAATCAGCTGCCATTGTTCAGACAGCCATCTGGAGGGTCTGGGAAGGGGGGCTTCCTTGGGGAAGCAGGAATTCTCAGTCCGTTCCCATGGGATGAGCTCCCCCGTCTTGCCATGTAGAATGAAGTGGAGCTGTGCTCAGACAATAGTAAATGAATTCAGAATTCTAAACCCTTCTGCCCCAAACCCCTACAAAGAACCCAAGTTATAATTCCTCAGACCCTCCTCTCCTTTTTTCCTCTCTGTAGTTTGATTGGGGTGTCAAGGCCTTTGTCTTAGGATCTCCAAGCACTCTGTATCTCAGGTCCCTTTAAAGATAGGAATCATGTCCATCCCCCACCTCTAGGTAGGACATACTTCCTACCTACCTCTCCCTATCACCAATGGAAAAAGGGAAGACAATGTCTTGCAAGTCGATTAAATAAACATTGTTCAATGTCTTTTCTCCCTGTCTCCAAAGAAGTAAAAGCTATTGACATTTCTCTTCCTCACCCCTGACCATGAAGAAGTCCTCCCTTCTGTCTAACCTCCATCTTTCTGACAACAATGTTCACTCCTCCCCAACCTTCTTTCCTCTGGGTCCCGATTACCCCCCCCCAATCCTTCTGATCCCTCTCATGTTCATTCTCTCCCTGCCCCTCTCTCATCTTTCCCTATCTAACATTGTGTCCTTGTGTCTTGTGGACCTAGCCCAGGATTCAGGACTTTCTCAGGGGCTTAGGACAGAGATCAGCAGGGAGATGGGCTCATCAAGCCAACAGCATAAGCCTCCTCCCACCTTGCTGCATAGAAATAAGGAGGCAGGCTTAATGAAAACTAGGAAAATGGGCACTGGAAGACACAAACATCCTAGACCTCAGCTCTTTTGCCTCTCTGTATTGAGCTCATCTGGAACCCGGGCCTGAAGGAATAAGGGTGTGAAGGGATGTGTGGGAAGAGAGATGTAGAACTTATGGGGAGAGCTGACGTAGTGGTTCTCTCCCTGGAGCTGGAAAGGGGTTGTAAAAGAAAGAAGGGACCTTAGAGATGCAGTTCAGAACCTTTGTCCTGCTTATGACCATAATGAAACTGAGAGGAAGGGAAGAGACTTGTCTAAGATCACATGGTAAGCTAATGGCAGGTCTGGGATTTGAACCCAGGTGTTTTGACTCCTAGTTGAAGGATTCCTGTTTTCTGAACGATGATGTCTTGGGGAAGAAGGGAAGAAGGCCTCACCTATACGTGGCCACTTCTAGGCTAAGGGACATTTTCAGGTGCATCAGCTGTTGTCGATCTTCCAGGACCTGAGCAATCTGGTTGTGGAGATCCTGTTTCTCCTGCTCCAGGGCCTCCACAGCCAGCTGCAAAACAAGGAACAGAAAAATCATTATCTCCCTTCCATTCTTCTCAAAAGATAGGAAGGCCTTCCCATCCCTTCTGTCCCAATAGCAGCTTATTCCTTCTTGTTTAGTGCTCTGGGGAGATGCCCGTTACATATGCCTTTCCCCAGGAAAATTTCCCTTTGGAGTCCCAGAGGCAAGAACTTCATCTTCTCTTTTTTAGGGGGCTGGAATTCTTCAACAATGTTCTCAAATGGTTTGTATCACATGGCTCAGCCCTCTGAGGATGCTCAGCCTTCCAACATTGAAGTCCAAAGCAAATAGATAAAGGAGAAGAGAGGAGAAAGTTAGAATAGAAACAGAAAAGGAGAAACAAAAGAGAAGTGGGAACTGCTACTTGAGAACTTGAGCAATCCCCTACCTCTCTATACCCAATTTTGTGTCCTTCCCTTTCATTCCAAGCTTTAGCTCCCTCTCCCTTCCCTGCCCCTTCCACATGTTTCCTGAAATCCTCCTTCCTCAGATGAGAAGGGGGATGGAGAGGGAGCAGCCAGTGCTTCTCCTCTAGGACCCTGGCCCCCCACTCCCCATTCAGATCCAAACTGGGAGGTTGTTTTCACAGCTGTCAGTCACAGCTGTGTGTGAGAGCAGGGACAGCTGTCCCTGCTCCCCTGGAATGTGGAGCTTCCCCCGGGAGCTTTGGAATGAGACAGAAAGGGACTGGAAATTGGGATGCCTAAGTCCCCTGACCCCTTTCTGGGCCCTGTCAAACCCATTGGGAATCTTTTGTTGGCTCAATAGAAGCTGCCTAAGTAGGGAAGAGTTCAAAGTTGCTGTGGACCACTAATAGGTGTGTGGAGATTGGGGAATAAAGTGTTGATGCTCTTACAAAATTGTTTGGAAGTATAATGGATGGCATTCTCTCTGTGTGTGTCTCTCTGTCTCTCTGTCTCTCTCCGTCTCTCTCTGTCTCTCTCCTCTTCTCTTTTTCTCTCTCTGAAAAATTGCCAGCCAATTCTCTTCATTCTACCAGGGAATTCTTGAAGAAAACTTTGAGATACCCCAAAGAATATCTTTGGGTGTTGGAGTTGGGGACTCTAGGTGTCCTATATATAGAACGTGATCCTTTTCTGGCCTTGGGAATGTCTCCAATGACAGAGGGAACATGGACTTTGCTAAGGTTCCACTCCTCTGGCCAGGTCCCTAACTCCCTTTTCCTTTCATCGTCTCCACCCTTTGGAGAGCGTAGGAAGACCAATCTCTTACAACCAAAGCAGATTCCAATAGAACTTCTTCAATAACACTAGCTAGGGGAAGAGATGTCAAAGCTGGAAGACACTGAGCAAGAGAGGCAGAGACAAGGGCACGCTGGGAGCAATCATTTGGGCAGCAGCTGAGAGAGGAAGCAGGGGTTAGAAGAGAGGAGCAGAGGGGCAGGAGAAACCCTCTCACCTGGAACTTCTCTCCTGACTCCTGTTGCTCCTGCCACTGTCCTTCCAGCCTCTGCTCCAGCATCTCTCGACGGCCCTGGAGAGCTGCCCTCTCTACGTCCAGCCGCTGCACCTCTCGTTGTCCTTCTCGGGTCCCTTGCATTGCCTGTCCCAGTCTCTCCCGGGCCTGTCCCAGGGAAGCTTCCATGCAGGCAACTCGGGCCTGGTAGCCTTCCACTGCGCCCCTCCACGCCTCTCCGAACGTGCGGGCTAGGTCCTGCACGTCGGGGGCAGGGGTATTGTCTGGAGCCCTGCGAAAGGTCTCCAGGCCCAGGGCGCAGCGGGCCACCTGGGCGCTCATTCCCGCCCGCTCCTGCTCATGTGCCGCCACCAACGCCTCGAGCTCCTTCTCCAGCTCGGCTGCCTGGTTCCCCAGACACACCCCCGCCCACTTCTCGGCTTCCAGCACCCGGCGACTCTCCGCCACCTGCTCCTTAGCCCGCTCCCGGGCTAAACGCTGCTGCTGGCACCGGTTCGCCACCCCTTCTACCTCCTCCAGAAGATTGTCCCGGGCCACTTCGGCAGCGTGCTTCTCGCTCCAGCGCTGGTCCAGCAGGGCCCGCAGAGCACTCAGTTCCTCCTCAGCCTGGCTTCTCCAGGATGGCTCCCCAGGTAGCTCCCGGAGGCTCCCAATCTCTAACCGAAGCCTCTCGTTCTGCTCCTCCAGAGACTTGACCCGGGTTAAATAGGCCTCCAGCCTCCGATTGAGCTCCCACATCTGAACAGACTCTTCTCCCAGGCAGCCCTCCATCATCCTTAATGCCACCCTGGAGGGAGAAGGGCAGTGAGTGAGAGGAGAAAGGGGCGGGTCCCCAAGCACCTCGGAGAGCCGGGAGGAGAACCAGGGTGAGAGGGCTAGGGAGAGACCGGGGGAGCTTCCGGAGAGACTTGGAGAGGAGAGAAGAGCGAGTCCCGCTATTCATACTCCCGCCGGCTGGGAAAAGGGGGCGGGGGCAGAGACGATTTAACCCCTTGACAACCAAAAGCTGTGTCCAGCACTTGCACTGGGCTTCTCTTTTAGGCAGTTCTGTACAGAGATGGGATATTCCGAGAAGATATGGTCCCTGTCCTGGGGAGCCACCAGCCTGATTGAGGAAAAGGATTTAGGAAGGACTTGATAGTTGTTATCTTCAAGCAATGGGAATTCTGTCATGTGGAAGAGGGCATATTCTGCTTGGTTCCAGAGAGCAGAAGCAAGACTTCGATGAGTGGAAATAGCAAACAGGCAAATTTATTCTAGATGTCAGAAAAAACTTCTTGTCAGAAAAAAAAATTTCCTGTGCAAAAGTAAAACCAGTTTCCACTTAAGGTACTGAGTTCCCCAACCTCATAGGTCTCCTAGCAGAGGCTAGATGACAAACATTCACGTTAGAAATGTTTTTCTAAGGGATTCCTGTCCAGGTAGGAGTGGACCGAACAAAATGAACTATTTTCCCCCTTCCAGCTTCAGTGTTCTGTGATTCTATGCTTCTTAGGGAACAAAGATAAAGACACGGAGATTGAGATAAGGACAGAGGATCCAGCTCCACAGAGTTCTAGGTAGCAGGATAGGGAGAATGAGAAAGCAGAACAGAAAGTGACAGTCTAGGGAGGCTTCTTGGAGTAGAAAAATATGGAAAAGGGTTGAGAAAGAGTAAGGAATGGACCTAGCAGAAAGCTGTCAAGTCATCTGGCGTTTATTAAGCCTTTACTATGTTCTGGGCACTGTGCTAAACTCTAGGAATATAAAGAGAGAATGTATGGAAAATAATTTATGAAAAGACAGGAGAAGATGAGATATAAAGACTGGGTCAGGGTAAGGACCAGTAGCTATAATTAGAGCCTAGGAAACAGGGCCAGGGACATTGCAGGATACTCCCTTTCACAGTCAACCTGTCCCATCTTCCCCATCAACCTGGAGTCCTGAGCCAGGGATCGGGTGGAGGGTTAGGACTTGTGGTGCCAAGGACCCACAGAACTTCTTGGTGCTACTTGACCCTCATTCCTCCTGCCATTTTCTCTAACCTGTGGATGACAAACTCCTTTTAAGTATCCGGTTTTCTCTTCCAAAAGACATTCTAAAGTCTTCAGTCTCTACCTGGCAGGAAGGCTGAGATTATCAAGAAGAGAGTGCCCTCTGGTGGCTAAATAGGCTAGTTTAAAAAAGGATAAATCAGACCAAGTGGTTTGTGATAGAGATGAAGAAACAAAGTGTAACAGCTTCTCTGGATTTGGAGAGAGCAGGTTTCAAAGCATTCAAAGGAATAACAAGCACAAAGTACATAGTAAGATACATTATTTGTCATATCCAACGTGGGAATTTGTTTTTCTTGACTATACATGTTTGTATGGGAGCAGGGAAAAGTGACTATTCCACCTTAGCATTTAGGACTAGGCTGGCAAGCTCTGAGCACAGCCAGTTTTGTTTCTAAGACCTTAGAAAAGCTGGTTTCAGAAATCTCGGAGATAGGATAGATGGGATCCCATCGCCTGAAAATTTAAAAGGGAAAGCAACTGAAAGATGGGATGTTGGAGAAGGAGAAGGAAGAGAAAGGAAGAAAAAAGAAAAGAAAAAAAGTTATTCTGATAAACACAAACGATCTTTTGGAAGAAAAATATGTAAAGGGTAAAAATAGAGGCTGATTTTTTGTTATTATTAAGTTGTTTCTGATTATAGTTACTCAAAGAGTTCTCCAAAAGTTTTAGACTTTAATAGATAGATAGATAGATAGATAGATAGATAGAGATATAGATATGATGGAAGAAAGGGCTCATAGAAAGAGCCTGAAGGGACTTTAAAGACTATCTCATCCAACATCCAGTCTTAAGAGGAATCTGATGCGGAGAGAAGGCTGCTGTGTGACCTTGGAGCAAGTTGCCAGTGGCATAACTAGGCTTGAATGATTACACAGTATAATGCTCTTTCCAGTTATATTCACTGCTTGAGCAACCAAGGATGAAAACAAAAATGTTAATCAGAAACCTGTCAGAATAGTAACAGCAAGGCTAAAGCCAACCATGAGCCTTGCCAAAAATTCTAGGGAAAATAAAAGGAACTTTTGAAGGTAAAAGTTAAAATAAGAAGACAATCAGCCAAGGGACGACCCAGGACTTGATTCTCTATAGATCCTGATCTATAGATCATTTCTGTATTCCTTCCTATCTTTCCAGTCTTCATTCCACCTTAACCATGCCCACCATCTATTCTTCCTTCTAGTGACACTGGCTTTGACATTTATTCTTCAAGCAAGTCATTCTATCTCCTGACTCTTGACAATTATCCTGGCTAACCCCTATTCATGGAATGCTCCACCTGCTCACCTGACCCTCTTGTCTTCAAGTCCTGGCTAAAACCCTTTAGATGAAGCCTTTTCCTATCCCCCTTAATTCTGGTGCTTCCTCTCTGTTAATGATGTTCAGTTTATTCTATGTATATCTAGCTTGTACATCATTGTTTGCATGTTGTCCCCTTCTTCATCCTTGCCCCCTTAATTAGAGTAAGCTCCTTGAGAACAGTAACTGTCTTTTGTCATCTCCTCCTCTTTTTCCTTCTCCTCTTCCTCCTCCTTCTTCTCCTTCTCCTTCTTCGTCATCTTCTTATTCTTTCCCCAGCACTTAGCACAATGTTTGGCAGTAGTTGACTGTCTGATTGTCCTTTACTACAGAACTGTCAAACACTGCATTCAGTGGAGACTGTATTCAACCCTATTTGAGTTTGACACCACTACCTTATTATGTGATTAAACGAACCTATGTTTCAAAGCCTTGTGAACCTGAATGTCTGCAAGGGGAGGCTAGTGGAATCACTTGGGAGATAGTAAAGTTCTCTTTTAACATGTTATCTTTGTTAACTAAGAGCTGATCTCAGTTATTTCTATTCTGTTAAAGGACTGCAAGTGCCACCAGTCCCCTCTGAATTTCAGCTCCCTGGAGTAAAAGCCAAGTTGCCCTGCCCAGTTACAACCCTGGTCAACATTTATGCTTTAAAGTTTGCAAAGCACTTTACGTATGTTATATCATTGGACCTCACAAATAAGGGTTTTTATTTAAGTTCACAGTTCCTGATAATGATCTTAAAGTCCTTACTATTTTTCTCCCCAAATGATTCTTAGAGATTAACTTCTCACCCCAACACTGATCCTCCTAGGGCACACAAAACTTGCTCATGTGTAAAATCCTTATTATTAATTTTGGTCTCTCATGTGCTGGTGCTCTCTCTCTCCCTCCTCCCTCTCTCTCCCTCTCTTTCTCCTTTCTCTTTCTTTCCAGGAGAAGTCAGTGCTTTTCTCCACAGTCTATGTTGCATTGCTTTTTCACCAGGGACTTTCTCAAGGCAACATTCCATTGCTTTCAACAGGTAGCAAGGTCCATTGTCCTTTGTCATTGTCATTGTTCTTTGGTACCAGCAGTTTCCATGGGTTTTTTTTGTACTCCTCTATCTCTGCTTGCCTTCTCCCCAAAAGTCAACTCTTCTCTAGCAGAAGGTGCTCGTTATGCCTCTTCACAAAACTTGCCTTCAGACAGCTGCACTATGCATTGAGAAAGGGCAGCTAGGTGGCAAAGTGGTTAGAGCCACCAGCCCTGGAGTTGGGAGGTCCTGAGTTCAAATCTGTCCTCAGACACTTGGACAAAATCACTTAACCTTGTTTACCTCAGTTTCCTCATCTCTAAAATGAGCTAGATAAGGACAATGGCAAAGCACTCCAGTATCTTTGCCAAGAAAACCCCAAATAGGGTCATGAACATAGGGACATGACTGAAATGATTCAACAACAACATGCATTGAGGAAAGGTCAAAGTATTCCAACTCTCTCATTTCTCCAGGCAAGAGTACCTTTTTAAACCTTGTCCTTTATCACCCCAAATCCTACCGTCTGCAAAATGGCTCTCTTATTTCCTTCTCTCAGCCCTTGAATAGTGTTCCTCTGGCTCACATCAGTGTCCCACCTGATTACTGTAATTCAGAAGAGTACTTCTGTTCTCTTATGTTTCTCTTTTCAGGGGCGGCACTGGACCTGGAATCAAGAAGACAAGTTAAATCCAGCCTCAGACACTTACTAGCTGTGTGACTCTGAGCCAGTCATTTAACCCCTGTCAACCTCAGTTTTCTTACCTGTAAAATAGGATAATAATATCTCCTACCTCCTAGGACTGTTATAAGTATAAAATGAAGTAATATTTGCAAAGCCCTAAGGCACTATATAAATGCCAGCTACTATTTAGTATCTTTTCATTAATCTTTCTGTCTTCCATCCTCCTCTAAGGCATCTGAATGTTATCTAAATCATACCAGGCTACTTCCCAAAAGTGGGCAGCTAGATAGTTTAGTGGATAGCATGCTGGGCCTGGAGTTAGGAAGACCTGGCTGGGGGTAAGGTGATGGGGAAGAGAATATATATATATATATACATATATATCACATATATGTATATATATAATATATATATAAAATTTATTTTTAGTTTTCAACATTCACTTCCACAAGATTTTGAGTTTTGAATTTCCTCCTCCACTTTTTCCTCCCCCCTCCCCAAGACCATGTGCAATCTGATATAGGCTGTACTTATACATTCATATTAAACATATTTTCACATTACACATGATGCAAAGAAGAATTATTACTAATGGGAGGAACCACAAGAAAGAAGAAACAAATAAAACAACAAAAGAAAAGAAGAGAAAATAGTATGCTTCCATCTGCATTCAGACTCCCATGTTCTTTCTCTGGGTGTGGATAGCATTTTCCATCATTAGTCTTTGGAGTTGTCTTAGATCCTTGCATTGCTGAGAAGAGCTAAGTCTATCAAGGTCAGTCATTGTACAATGTGGCTATTACTGTGTACAATGTTCTCTTGGTTCTGATCATTTCACTTAGCATCAGGTCATATAAGTCTTTCCAGGTTTTTCTGAAATCCGTCTGCTCATCATTTCTTACAGCACAATAGTATTCCATTACATTCATATACCACAGCTTGTTCAGCCATTCCCCAATTGACGGACATCCCCTCAATTTCCAATTCTTTGCCACCACAGAAAGAGCTGCTACAAATATTTTCGCACATGTGGGTGCTTTTCTCATTTTTATGGTCTCTTTGGGATACAGATAGTATTGCTGGGATAAAGGATATGCAGAGTTTTATCTATGATATTTTCAGTAGGATGTAGTTTCCTTCTTTATCTCTTTTAATTTGATCTATTTTTGCTTTTGCTTTGTCTGAGGTCAGGATTGCTACCCCTTGCTTTTTTTTACTTCAGCTGAAGCATAATATATTCTGCTCCAGCCTTTTACCTTTACTCTGTGTGTATCTCTCTGTTTCAAACATGTTTCTTGTAAACAACATGTTGCAGGATTATGGTTCTTAATCTACTTTGCTATCCACTTCCATTTTATGGGAGAGTTCATTCCATTCACATTCACAGTTATGATTACTATCTGTGTCTTTCTCTCCATCCTATTTTCCCCCATTTATGCTTTTTTCTCTCTTTTCTCCTTTTCCCTCCTCACTAGAGTTTTGCTTTTAACCACCACCTTCCTCAGTCTGCCCTCCCTTCTATCGGACCCCTCCCTTTTCTTCCCCTTTACCCTTACTACTTCTTCCAGAAGGGTATATATTTTTGAAGGGTAGTTTAGTGGCACAGTGGATAGAGCACTGGTCTTGGAATCAGGAAGACTCATCTTCCTGAGTTCAAGTCTGACCTCAGACCCTTACTAGCTGTGTGACACTGGACAAGTCACTTAACCTTGTTTGTCTCAGTTTCCTTCCTGGAGAAGGAAAGGACAAACCACTCCAGTATTTTTGTTGAGAAAACCCCAATTGGGGTCACAAAGAGTGAAACTCAAACTGAACAACAACAAACAATGCTAACAACTCAAATTAACAAAGATTTAAGGGGACAGCTTAATTTTTTTCATAATTACTACTGCAGTTGAAAAACTTAATAGTGTGCTTTCTTGAAATTAAAAAAAATTTAAATATCTGGTGCAAAAAAGCATCAAGGTTTTTGAAGATGGATATAACCCTTCTTTTTACTGATATGCATAACTATGCCCCCTCCTTTGGTATTTACCATAAATTGCCATTTCAGCCAATAAATTTGTGATTGTATGTCTAAGGTACTACATGCATTGTATCTCTATATAGATGTCTATTTATTACTGTTGGGCTTGCAGGTTTAACATTTTTGGTGTTAGAATTGTTAAAGAAACATACTATGTTTAATAAACATTGTAAACTATATGTTAACTTTCCAGTAAAGAATCTGAAATTCACAATAATTCATCAAACTTATTTTACATAAATTATTGAAAATTTAAATAATTGAAAAAATTTAAAGGACTGCCAAACTAAACTTGAAATAATGGGCTAAAGAAAAATAACTTTCAAAACAGTCATAATTGCTTTTATTTAGCCCCTTTCACAAAGTTTCAGCCTGAAAAAACAGCAAAATCTATGCAAAATTTTATTGCAATCATACATGGGTTACATCAGGTCAAATACAAAAATATTATGATGCAATTTTATGTTTATTAAAGTACAGTTCAAAACACAAACTCACACATTCTAAATACGCTAAAAATATCTAAATAAAGTCACCCTGGTTTTCCACTGACATTTGATATATCTGGGCAAAAGACCATAATTTTATAAGACTTTCTAACAGGAGTCCTTAATATAAAAACTACGTATTTATATGCAAACAGTCTATAATGAGGAACCCAAGTGATGTGCTTCCGTCTCCACTAAGTCATTTGCTGCATATTTTATTTTAAATGCTTAGGGGTTAGACAACTGGTAAGTTTAAATCTACACACATTATCTAATTCCCACTTCACCCCAAAAAATTGTAGTTGTAAGCTGGTTTTTCCCAGTCTCAATTAGCTATTATCATTAATTTCTTTCAAGTTTCGGGGAGCAGTTAAAATTGTCCAACTTTTCTTCCACACTGGAATGTGGATCAGACAGGCTTAACTTGCAACTCCAGGTCTAAAAGAAAACATTAATGCCTATTTTAATCTTCAGTGGAAAAGCTGCTGTCGTCTTGGCTCAGTTGAATGCAAGAGGGTACAAAGAAGACTTCATCATTGTGTCTGAAGTAATTCCAGCATTTTGCATCTCATACCAATCACTGAATGACATCACATAATAAATAGTTGGCCTCTGAAAATCATTAAAAGCAGATGGCTCATGGAGAGTGTCTGCTTCCATATTGTTAAAGATCAGCCAATCTCCCACATTCAGCTCAGGAAGAAGACAGTTTTCCACAATTTGATCGAGCCCATCACAGCATGGACCCCAAAGGCTGCTTGTAAACAGAGGAGCATCTTTCTTGTATTTCCTGTGAACCTCTGGAATAGTATTCAAGTTATCAGTTTACTTGCAAAAGAACCATAAACACCATCATTCATGTAATACACAAAGGCTGGTTCCTTATTCTGGGTTTTTCCTACTCCAGAGAAAACATCATTTTCAACAACTTTCTTTTTCAGTGACATTAACTGCTAAAGTGAACACATAGTAGCTTCCAGGTTCTGAAACGACCTTAATGTCAGATCCTTCAGGAAAGTAAAAGTCCAACAATGGGCTGATGACATAATTAACCTCTTGCAACTGAAATTTACTACCCATGAAGCCTCTGCCAATATCCACTATGGTCAACTTAAAACCAAATTCTCCAGCCATGGCAAACACACAGTGGGCATCAGATAAAGCATGAATATATACATGAGGTTCTTTGCAAGAGCTGGAAACATGAAACTTAATACCAGCTATTTGGATGTCAAGTTCCTTAGCACATTCCAAGAGATGCCTACAATTCTTCAGCATGGTGCCAAACTTTATGTTACTGTCTTCACCTCCACCAATATCTTCTGTTGCCATGTGTAAGAGCTTAGCATTTGGATGATTATGTGCAATTTTATTCAATTTCATTGTCATATGACATGATGTTAACCCCAGTTTTTGCTGCATGCTTTATCTGAGAAGATTGCTTACATGGACTTTTATCAATGATGTTTCCAGGACAAGCACCCAGCTTTTACATCAATGCCATTTCATTTTTGCTGGAACATGCAGATCCAAGTTCCAAGTTCTAAATCCAAGTTCCAAGAGCTACCAAAATCTCTAGAACAGCTACAGCCAAATTGCATTTTACTTTGTAGAATTGCTTTATTTGAGCCACAACATTCTGCCACTGACTGTATTTCTTCACATTTTTTTTCCAAGATCTCCAACAAAACAATGCATTCTTTCCTTTTAGTATATGTTCATAGACATAGTTACCAATAACATTTCCAAGATGTGTTCCTTCATCCAACAAGCCGACAGAGTTGTTGGCATCTTCAATAAATCCTTTAATCTCAGCCACATTCCACAAAGCTGAAAGTCATAAATCAGGAAAAACAAGAAAATGGGCCATTAAGCCTTACATTTGGATCCTTAGAATAAGCAGTAAACTGCTACAAAGGCTTCTATAGTTGATTGTACTTCAGAAGACACTGATACATCTCTCAAATAATCAGAACATAATTCCGGCACCAGCAGCCCACTTGATGCCAGGCTGGATGAACATGGGTCTTGGATTTCTGAAGTGGATGGAGACCTCTATTGACAGGTTAGGAGATGGAACCCTTCTATCATCAGCTAGGTTCCCAACGTGGCTCAGCATTGAAGTGGAACTGCTCTCTACAAAGTACTTCTCCGAGCTCCTCTGAATTATGCCTGGTTAGAAATTTCACCATGAGAAAACAGCTGAAAGAGTCAGGTAAAACGTCTCCTCTTTTTAAGTGGAATTTTAAAAGACAGATGTGGTCACCTACAGCAGAAATACTGGAGGCATCCTAGACCCTAGGCTGCTGAGGAGAAAAAAAAATAAACACTCTTTAAAAACTCCCAAAACAATGTGGGGGCAGGTGGGGATTTAGGGTGATAGGCAGGTTCCCTAAAGAGAAGAGCCACAGAGTGAAAAAGGGAGAAAGAAAAAAAAAAGGTGACGATGCAAAAAGATGAGGGAAGTTAGCTGGGATGAAGAGCGAGTGTCAGGAATTCTCTTTCTAAAGAATTTCTTTCTTCAAGGGAGACTCTTGGCATAAGCTAGGAGAAGTACATAAGTATTTAAGCATTTAACCTTTTAAGGTTGTGGGAGCAGAGACACTTCCCAGGCAAAAAAAAAAAAGGTGACTAAAAGATATAAAGCAGAATCAGTCTAAAGATATAAAAGTTCCAAAAGTGTCCTATGTAGGCACAACTGATTTCTTTTTGAAGCTTCATCACTCGTGTTTAATATCTGGATGTCTGACTTGTCATTTCCATTTCATTAGTCATTGTTTCAGTTGGGACTCATGGAAGAGTCCATCAGTCAGTCCTGTGTCTGTTTTTCTGTGTTTCCGTGTGTGTGTGTGTGTGTGTGTGTGTGTGTGTGTGTGTCTTACAATTTTTTCTTCAGTCAAATCTAAGAAAACTTTTCTAGAATAATGGGAGCTAAAAATAGGAAAAAAAATACTGTGCCAAAAGGAACTCCCTTAGAAAAACTTCTTGAAGCCAGGGATAAAGGGGAGCTCCCAGTTGAGCCTGGAATGAAAAAAAAAAACCCAAGCAATTAGGTTATGTAATATTTGGTATAAAACAGCTAGAAATTCTGCTGGTGAAAGGTTTTGGCCTAGATATAGTAACATCAATTATTATAAATTAAAAGATTTATGTCTAACCGTAAACGAACACTCAAAGCATTTAGAGTACTGGTTCTGTGGGAGCAAAATGACTAAGCCTCTATCTGAGGACAAGCCATCTGATGCCATTTGCCTGACATCTTCAAGGAAACCTCTCTCCTGGGAGGGACCTTCTCTCTTTCTGGCTCCCCCACCTCCCTACCCTGCCTCACTTTGATACTCTCCCATTCCATTGTCCTCACTCCCACCTCCCTACCCTGCCTTATCTTCTCTCTCCCACTCCCTTGACCCCTCCGGTCTCAACTCCTGTCTCCACAGCTTCTTCTAGAAATAAGAGTAAGCCTAAAGGCGTCTTCCCTTGTGACCATAGGGGCAATGTAGTCCTCAGACCTCACAAGCTTTCCAATCCTCTGACCTTGCCACTTGGAAGAGTAACATTCCCAGTTTCGATAAAGACCCTGGAGACACAGAATGATTCTAAGCCATATGCTTAGTGTTTAACTTTATGGAAGATTAGACCCCACCAACCCTTGAGATGCACACATCATTACCATATACTTTGTTCGTCGATCATTGCCTGAAATATGAGAATATTTCTATGAGAGATGCCCTGGATGGCTCACATTGCCTATGTGTGAGCTTATGACTGTTGCCCAATATGCTTTTGAAATGGAGAAAAAGAAGGAAAAAGAAGAGGAAAAAGAAGAGAAGGGATAACAGGAAAAAGAGAAAACTGAGCAGATTGTTTGAGAGGCTAGATCTAGGTTTGAGAATTATGCCAATGTTTTTACTGTAAAAGGAAGGGCCACGTCCCTGAAGCTGTCCTAAGAGACAAAGAGCCCTCAGAAATAAGGAGAGGAATGACCCTAGAGGTTCCCAGAGAAACTTTGCTTCATGAAGATGCATGGGAAGGCTTGGGACTGGGGAATTTGGAGAGGACTCTTGTATTCCCTGAACCTGGTGTCTTGGCCTCAGTTATTCCTGTCCATTCCTCTTCCCAAAACGATGAACCCCATGTCACCCTTAAGAGTGGGGACTGTAATGACAATACAGGGACACACTCTATGATTGCTTATTGGACACTGGAACCTCTTATTCAGTTCTAGTGAATAAACCTGGTTCCAACTGTATTGGGTCTTTAAATGTTGTTGGGGTCTCAGAGAAGCCTCAAAATGTTCCAAAATTATCCTATCCCATGGTGTCCGTGGGGTCCCTTTCTGTTGAATATTCCCTTCCTCCCAAATCTCCAATAAACTTAGTGGAGGGAGATCTCCTAAGCAAACTTAGGGCTACTATTTCCTCTTCCCTTGATGGGGGGTTATCCCTGCTGCTGCCTGGGGATTTTCTCTCTCTGTTCTCCATTCTCATGATTAGTGTTCAGGAGGCAGCTAGGGATGCTTGGCATCCCATCTGACATACCTGACTCCTTTTGGGCCTCTTCGTCTCAGATGTGTGACTTCTAAAATCTATTCCTTGTCACTATTCTCTACCCTCTGTCTCCCAGTATCCTTTGTCTAAGAAAGCCACTGAGTGTATTTCACCCATCATTGACTCCTTAAGAGACCAACATATTATAATTCTTTGCAAATCACCTTACAAAATGCCAATAATCCTGGCTAAAAAGCCTAAGCAGGTCCAGGTGGCAAACCTGTTTATCATTTTATTCGAGATTGGTGCAGTATTAACACTTATGTTATTCCTAGTGAAATAATCATATCAATCTCTTTTTTTCTTTAATTGATCCCATTTACAGTTAATTGATTTTTGTCCTGTAACTGCCTAAGTCTTTGTCTCTGAACTTAATTAAGAAATGTAGCTGGCCTGTAATGAGTTAAGTTTGGAAATCCAGTTTTCCTGTTAATCACTGCTCTGTTCTTGTGTCAAGGAAATCTGTTACCCTTGAAGGAAGCAGGTGGACCAGGGAGTCTGGCTAGTATCTTTATACCACTGAGCTATCTTTCAAAGATATCTGCTTTGTTATCCAAAGAAGTCTAGTTTGCTGTCTCTGTCCTTGCAGATGCAGCTGGATTCAAACAATGAACATTTCTTAGTCACAACAGGGAAGGAAGGAATTGTTGCTAGCCCTCATTCCCAATTTCTATCCAATCATATTTTCTTCCATCTATGATGCTAGCCTCCCTATTTTCTGTACTCTCTAAAACTATAAAAGAGAGCTGTCTCCCTCATTTGAGGTCTTTTCTTTGCTGGGGAAGTTGAAATCCTATTTATTTGGGAAATTCATGCTTTACTAATAAATTGATTAGGCTAGGAACTTTGTGCTTCTGTATACCCTAATTTAACTGTTATGCTAGACATCCTGTGGCAGCCAACCCTGCTACCATCATTTCCTTAATTCCTTGTGAGGTAACCTGACTTACAATGGCAGATCTTTTTTCAGCATTTTTTTCAATCCCTGTACACCCAGATTCCCAGTACCTGTTTTGCTTTTACCTGGAAAAACTCACAATGGATATAGTCTTGTTTCCCTCAAGGGTATGTAAAGAGCCCCACTTGATTCTCTCAAATCTTGCAGCAAGATTTGGCTTCCAACACTTTTAAAAGTGCCACCTTGGTCCATTATGTGGGTGATCTGCTTCTGGCAGCTCCAGAAGCTGAGATTTGCCAGGACAGTCATCTACTTTAACAAAGAAGCTATAAAGCCTCTAAATCCAGTGGTGCCTTCCACAGGTGGAACATCTGGATTTATCCTAGCTGCTGGGACTCGTTCTGTTTGGCCCACACCCATTCAGACTATCCAGCAACTCTCTGCACCCACCACTAAGTGGAGCTGCATACAATCTTAAGAGTGGCTGTATTCCGCCGACAGTAGAAACCTTTTTTCAGTGGGATTACCCAGCCCCCTGTTGCATTTGACTAAAGATTCTGTTTCAGGACCTTGACAATTAATACCTTTCTGCTCTTGTGGAGCTCAAAAGGACCCTGTTATCAGCACCTGCACTGAGACTCCCAGATTACAGTAGATCCTTCTTTCTTTTTGTACTCGAGGAAAAGGAGGTAGCCTTCAGTGTCCTAACTCAGATGTTGAGACCTGCTCCTCACCCAAATTATTCTTATTATTATTGATTTTGTGGATGTGGAAGCATCACCCTGCTTACAATAGGCTGTGGCTGTCACTGCCCTTTGGTGGAATAGACGTGTGATTTTAGTTTTGGCTTCCCTTTTGACAGTGCAATACCCCCATGGGGTTGAGGCACTCTTATTTCGCCACCAAACTCAGGCTTTTTCTGATCAGAAACTCACCAGATATGAAAGTGACTTTGCTCTTAGTAAAGACAACATCACTCTCAAATACCAAGCTGTACTAAATCCTGCTGTGTTGCTCTTTGACTTGCTGACCTCAGGGGATCTCACCATGACTGTACTCAAAAGGAGTGGATGAGACTGAAAAATTCCATTGCAGACCCTCAATGACTTCTTGTATCCTGACAGATCCTCTTTTATGAGAGATGGTGTTAGCTATACTGGTGTTGCTATAGTTTCTGATTGTGACGTAGTTTGGGTGGCTTCGTTGACCGCTAATCTCAGCTCCCAAGCTGCTGAGCCTGTGGCCTTTATCCAGGCGTGTCACTAGCCAAAAGGCAAAGCACCATGAATCATGTTGACTGGCCATTTGGCATTTGGTGCTGTGGGGTTGCTCTGGCTACAGAGAGGCTTTCTGATATCAGCTGATACAGGCATTGCAAATGCAGAATTCACCAAAGGTCTCTTGTCTGCTCTGGTCATTGTTCACTGCTCTGCCCACATGGGAAGGATTAATGTTTCAAGAGGGAACAATCATGTTGATGCTTCTGCCAATCTTACCACCTTGGAAGGCCCTGGACATATTTTTAATCTCTCCTTCTGGTGATGATAACATCCTTCTTTTCTATAATGATGCTGAAGTGAAGTGGAAACAACACCATAAGGCAAAACAGATTGTTGGGGTCTGGGTGACTGCAGAGGACAAACCATTCCTTCCCTGGAGTTTCTATCACTCAGTAGGTCTACCTGTTCATAAGGGGGGGGTCACTTTAGTACTCAAGGAATTGTGGATTTGATTAGGAGTTTGGGATTTGCCAGGTGTCACCAACACAGCTGCCCTGTATGTGACTCTTGCCCTACTTGACAGGCTTACAACCAATGTGCTTTCTGTGACAAAGCTCGTAGTGGGCATCCTCAGTTTACACACCCTCAGAACATTTGCAGATTGACTTCCTTTGCATGCCTAAAGATGGCCATTGCAATGTCTGTCTTGTTATCATTGACCACTCACTTGATAGGTAGAGGCTTTTCTTGGCTTTCATGCTGTAGTTGGATTTGTTGGCAAAATACTCCTGAAGGACAGCGTCCCTCACTTTGGCCCACCAACCTGCAATGACTCTGATGAGGGCACCCACTTTACTGATTCTTTCCTATCCCAAATCTACTCTTGTCTAGGAGTGATCCCAAAATTCCACATACCTTACCACCCCCAAAGCTCAGGCCAAGTTGAATGTATGAATAAGGAGCTTTAAATCATGATTGGCATATTTGTGTACTGATGTTTTCCCCCTAGCATTGTTCTATCTGTGCAGCAGACCAAGGTGGGAATTACATATATCTCTTTTTGAAATGCTTTTTGGGTACACTCCTATCCAAGCAAAGTCTTTCCCCCCAGTATTACTAGGGCAGATACCTCTGTTACTTCCTAAATACAGGAATTACAAATCAGGCTGCAGGAACTCCTGCTCAAGATATAACCCAAACCACCTCTCAAACATCCAGTGAGATTAATAGAGATTAATTCTTTAGCAAAGGCAGTCCTGCCGAACCCCTCGGCCTTAAATGTTCTCACTGCGGCTTTAGCGGGAGGATGTGTTCTTATTAATCAGTCCTGTTGTTCTTACATCAGTAGCTCAGGGGAAATTGTTTGCAAATACCCATGGGCTCCAATGTTTTATGAATGACACTCAGCAAATTGTGACAGAAACTCATGGAACGTCTGACGATAGGTAATGGTGGAATCCTTCCTCTTGGTTCACATGGTTACAGGGAATTGGCCTGTTAGTCATCCTTGTTAAATGGGCTCGTATTACCCTCAATCTGGTTATTCTCTTCAGGCTGTGCCTTAGTTGCTATGTTAGAGCATGTTCCAAGCTTTCTCTAAAAGGGAAACTTATGGTAATGTGTGCTAATGATAATGACCATGTTAAAAATCTTATAGAATTAGCTTATAGATAAATGATCCCCTTTTATCCATTGATAAAAGGTGGGTGGCTTCCAATGTTTTGATTCATCCCTCTAATCTGCCTACTACTCTGCTGGATTTGGCTCTGTCTGATACCATAGAGGCTTCCCCCATGCCTTGGGAAACTCTTGAATATGGTTACCCTTAATTGCCAAATCATCAATTTCTATTTCACGATGAATTTAAACTAATAAGACCTATACGTATTTATTTTTAATAGTTATTGCAGCTCAGCGCTCCGTGGCCTGGGACTGGTCTCGTTCTCAGCTCACTGGAGCCGCTGCCCCATAAACCCCCTCCAACATCTCCCCCCCCCCGCCCCTCTCCTCTCCTCTCCCTTATATAGTTCCTGCATCGTCCGGGATGTCTGGACAAATTTTTCAGGGTGAGGAGAGGACAGGCCCCAGGGGGGAGGCTTGCTACTGAGGAAGAGCCGCCGCGAGGAGCTCAAGATGATAGAGGCACTGGTAACAACTGAAGCTCAGAAACTGCTGCACCAGCTGAAAGTCCTGTTGGAACAGGAGTCCAGATGTCAGCCAAAGGTCTGTGGCTTGAGACTAATTGAATCTGCTCATGATAATGGCCTTCGGATGACGGCAAGACTGAGGGACTTTGAAGTGAAAGACCTTCTTAGCCTAACTCAGTTCTTTTGGTTTTGACACGGAGACTTTTTCTCTAGCTGTGAATTTACTGGACAGATTTCTATCCAAAATGAAGGTACAGCCCAAACATCTTGGATGTGTGGGATTAAGTTGCTTTTATCTGGCTGTGAAATCTACAGAAGGAGAGAGAAATGGGGGGGGGGGCGGAGCCAAGATGGCAACTGGAAAGCAGTAACTGGCGTGAGCTCCCCACCAAGTCCCTCCAAAAACCTATAAAAAAATGGCTCTGAACCAATTCTAGAACTGCAGAACCCACAAAGTGGCAGAGGGAAGCAGGGCTCCATCCCAGGACAGCCTGGATGGTCTCGGGGTAAGGTCTGTTCCGAACGGAACTCCCAGCCCCCAGCTGAGGGGAGCGGAGCTGAGCCAAGCAGAGCCCAGCGCGCTGGCTCGGCCAGCGTGGCGTGGCAGATCGCGGACTGACGAGACCAGGAGTGGAGCGGAAAGTGCCCTAGCATACTGAATTAATGAGCTGTGGCATGTACCAGATTTCACAACCCACAAACAGCAAAGACAACACAGAAGGTTAGTGGGAAAAGTTGCGGGATGGGAGTTTGCGGTTCGACTACCACCCCTGAGGCAACGGAGGCTGGGCAGCTTTAGAAATTCAGCTGCAGTTGCTTCTGGCCCCAGACCCACCTGGTGGGAGGAATTAAGTGGCTGATCAGAGCAGGAGTGCAGAGCCTGCTGAAGATTTAAGCCCAGTCC
>CM053626.1:210619626-210655222 GCA_028646595.1 Phalanger gymnotis
CAATGGGGCATAGAGATTTATCTTGCCCTACAAGAAAGGAAGGGAAAGGGAGATGGGAGGGGAATGGGGTGACGGAGGGGAGGGCAGACTGGGGAACAGGGCAACCAGAGTGTGCGCCATCTTGGAGTGGGGGGGGAGGAAATGGGGAGGAAATCTGTAATTCAAACGCATGTGAAAATCAATGCTGAAAACTAAACATATTAAAAATAAATTAAAATTTAAAAAAAGAAGAAGAAGAGAGAAATGTCCCATTGGCCACTGATTTGATTCAATAAGCCAATACAAATTCACAGTTTCTGACCTGATGAGAATGGAAAAGATTGTGTTAGAGAAGGTGTGTTGGAAAGTCAAAGCTACTACTGTCTTTCAGTTTCTACAGCTCTATTATTCGCTCATTCATGAAAACTTACCATTCGAAAGGAGAAAGAACCTAAGTTTTGAAAGACTGGAAGCTCAGCTTAAGGCATGCCACTGTAGGATTATGTTTTCTAAAGCAAAGCCTTCTGTATTGGCATTGTCTATAATTGCACTGGAGATTCAAGCACAGAAATTTATAGAATTGACAGAAGGAGTAGAATGTCTTCAGAAACATTCCAAGATAAATTGCAGAGATCTGACCTTCTGGCAGAAACTTGTAGCAAAGTGCCTAACTGAATGCTCACCACAGAAGTGTTCTAAACCAAATGTTCAGAAGTTGAAGTGGATCGTGTCTGGATGTACTGTGCGTCAATTGAAGCATAGTTATCACAAAATCACTCATCTTCCAACAATCCCTGAAACTGGGTCTTAATAGGATTCTTGTGGTGAAGAAATTCAACTATTTTGAAGGCTAATTTCACATCAGAACTGTGGACTCCAATATTAGAATGGATTTAAGCTGTGAAGCCTGAAACATAGCAACTAGGTTAGCATTGATGTTTTCAGACTTGTGAGGAAAACAGGCTATAGTTGGAAATTGATTATGTGTGCTGCAGTTGGAAAAGTGTTCAAGACTAAATTATGATCTTTTTTGAAGCATGTTTATAAAAACTAAAACTCAAATGTGAAACCCTAATGTAGAATAAGGATGGGAGACTACTGTGAACTGACAGTTAATATTGATCCAATCTAGTAGTGTCTGGATCAGTATACTGATTATAGGTAGTATTGATGGCAAGGCGTGATTGATTTTAATTGATATTATTTGAATTGTGATGCAAGTTCATATCAAAACAGATCAACTTCAGAAAAATGGTATGATGCACTTTAGTATAGTCGGGGTTACTAGTCTTTGAGGTAGTATAAACAACCTTGTTAGAGCCTTATACAGCTAGATAATCTAATAATTCTGAAGATTTATTTTTGTTTGGCATATTTTTCATTTAAATTTGATTATAAAATTCTATTAAAGTTGTAGACAGACATGTTAAATTTAAGTGATCTTCAACATTATCTTAGGGAACAAGTGATACAGTATACAAAGTTTTATACAGAATGATTTTTATCTCAATATATAGCCCCTTAACAAATTTCTCTTACTACAAGCAACTCTTATAGTCTTGCAAATCTGAAACCTCAGCTGTGCCCTTCTAAAGCAATATATGCTAATGCTATTACTCTAGAGCTTTTAAATAAGGATTATGGTTGGTATGAAACTGGACTGTTAGTATAGAGCTTTGTATTTAAAAGCAGTACATATGGGTATACTATTGTCACAGTGCTCCTGTAACAATTCAACTTAGAGACTAAAGTGATTTGTCTGTCCAGATTCGAGTAAGCAGCAATTTAATTGGCTAATTATGTGGCAGGTGGAGCACTTAAGGTTAGTTGTAGGTTAACGAATCTAAATTGACATACAGGGTTGGGAAAGCATATAGTTAATCAGTGCAATATATAGTTTAATTTCCACAATAGCTACAATTAGTTCAAATTTCCCTTTGACATCATGTTGTGGGGAAAAAATCTTCCCTTTAAAGATAAACCAAAGAACCACAGTATGTCTCATGTCTTATGCTTCATTTTGTAAAGCCTTTTGCAGATGCACTCTTCAGTTACTCCTAAACACCTGATTCATTGAAGAATTTCCTTTCTAATTCATCCATGCAAACTTAAGTTGGCTGAAGTAACCTAACAAAAGTACCATTATGTTCTGGTACTAAGAAAGTGACCTTTCAATAAAACTATTGAAATGCAAAAAAAAAAAAATAGTTATTGCAACTTGTAAAAGGCAACAGTAACCTAACCCCAAGCCATGATTAATAAAACTTTGCTGTTTGAGGTAAAATTTTGTGGGACTGTAGTTGATAATATTCTGAGTTTTATTTCAGGTATGATTAGGTCATTAAGTTGGTATTTCATCATTCCAAGGAAAATGCCAACAGCTCAATGGAAGTGGGATCTGTGCACTGTTTCTACTGGTGAATATTCGTCCTTGGGGAATAGTTGAGGTAGTAACCTTGTGAAAGCTAAGGTAAGACCCTCTTGACTCAATTTCCCATATAAGAGATTTTCCCACCTGGTGAATTCTGAACTGGCTGTGATAATCCTGTTTTACAATTAGCCACTTTTATGTCTCTTGCCCAGAATCATAATGGAGCCAGGGGAGCATCTTCTCTGTGGTATAACTATGTCCTCTTTTTCCTTTTATAGCAAATTTCTATAATCAGGGCAGGTGAACAATGCTGATTTCATAAATTTATCTAATTTAATTTATAAGCATGAGATATACATCCTCCTAAGGTGGGAAATAGAATTAGATAAAATTAATTTTTAATTAGACAAAATTTAATTGGCATAATAAATTTTAAGAAAGTAACACAATCACAATTTGGAAATTAACAAGTTCTTAAAATTGTATTAAGAATTCTACCTATAAAATCCCAAATTGACTAGAAATCTTCTATCCTTTCTGTGTTGTAATTTTAAGAAACAAAAGAGCTTATTTTCACAAGTCAGACCCTCATGGATTCCTTTTTGAGATTTTTCTTCTTCAGCATGTTGATGGTAGTGTTAATATTAAGCATAAAGATAGAAACAGCAAGTAGTAATTTGATAGATTAAGAACTGTAAGGTTTGAGATGATTTAATTATTGAAAAATCAAGAAATTCTAAACTGTTGAATTGGGTTTTATGTAGAAAGCTGTACTAACTTGTATCAAGCTCTGTGTTGTAAATATAGCAGTAAGCACCTAAGAACCTCTGCTGGTGACCTGGAACCAGAGAAACATCTTCTAGGAGAAGCGATCTTCAGAGCTGCCCTAAGAATGAGACCTACTCCAGAATGAGACCTGTGCTGTGATCAGAAAACTATCTGAGACATCTAGGACTCAAGATTATATGACCACTGGGAGTCGATATGACGTGCAGATCTCTCCTCCGAAGGAGACCATCCCCAGTGGATTTTTGTCAGTCAATGGGAATGGGTTGTTATAAGATTAGGCCAGATGATTTTGTAACCATCATGACAATCTCACGTAAGGAAGGCTATAACATGCTCAGGGGCCCTAAAATATTGTGCACTCTCATGGCCATAGGCCTCATTATGAGCTTTTGGTTTTGTATCAAATGTTGGGTTATGTGTACTACTAGGGTTTTCTCATTCAAAAATGTCCAATGTTTAGGAACTTGACGAGAAAGGGAAGAAGAGAGGGAATAAGCACTTATATGGCTCCTACTATTTGCTAGCCATTGTGCTAAGCACTTTTGCGCTAATAAATGCCTAACAACAGGCTCACAAAAAAAATTGTATGCACACTTTTAAGTTGAATCTGTGTTCTTAATATTTTTCTATCACTTTCTTAAATCTAGATAATCAACAAAACAATAAATCAATCCCTGCTTGTAGCATTTGCATATTTCCAAGGAGTAGTGCTCACACTGAAAAATCTAACAATGTGTGTGTGCCACACACACATATATGCACAAGCAAGACAGAGAGAGAAGGAGAGAAAGGGGGGGAGAGAGAGAGAGAGAGAGAGAAAGAGAGAGAGAGAGAGAGAGAGAGAGAGAGAGAGAGAGAGAACCAATTCTAGTTGGCTCCGGCACACCCCTGAATTCACCCAAGGGAGTCCATTATGTTTTTGGATAGCTCTAATATTTAGGAAGTTTTTCCTTTTGTCAAACATAAATCTTCTCTGGAAATTCCACTCACTGGTCCTAGTTCTGCTCTCTGGAGCCAAGCAGAAAGACTATAATCTCTCACTTAAAAGGTCTTCAAATATTTGAAAATAGATACCAGGTTCCACTCCTATCCCCAAATCTTCACTTCTGGCTTAACATTCCTAGTCTTTTCAAGGGCATAGTTTTCTTCCATCCATCCATCCATTTAGCAAATATTTGACTGAATGTTTGCTGTGTAAAAGGCTCTCTGTGGGGGAGACTTCCAGTCTCTTAAGCATAATTAGCTGCCAAGCTTCCAGACCTCACACATGCCCTATTTGGGTCTGAGTGGGCATGGAGAGGACTCAGAAGATATGAACCAGAGATTTGGCCTTGGCTGATACTGCAAATATGAGTTTATCAAATATCATTTCCCCCATCAGAAGTCTGGGCAGTGTGTGTGGTAAGGCCAAGGACCCAGGAGTAGGGAAATGCTAATAGGCATGTGCACTATGGCTTCTTCCTTCTCTCCCCCGGCACTGTATGCCTCTGAAAATGCCAAGTTAGGTTTTCAGACACAAAAGAGGAAGCCTGCAGGCCTGCTTGCTCACCGTTGAGACTTGGGTAAGAAGCTCCTGAATGACCCAGATGCATTCCCTCTTCTACTGATCTAACAGATATGGTGATAAGATTCAACTACTGCCCTGGAGGCTCTAATATTCTGACAGAGTCTTGCCGTATATTTAATAAATGTTGAATTATACTAACAAAACTCTTGATTCTCCTGTGGTGGGAGTTTGGCCACACTTGTGTAATGAGGCCTGCCCTTATGTGACTCAAAGGGAGACAGAATAGACATCTCTAGCTTCTTCTCCCTTCCCCCCCAATCCCTCTCCAAGGGAGACTTTTCTCCCAGGAGTGGAAAAAGGAGGTTGGGGCTAGAAGCCAATCTGCTCTCTTCAGAGAGAGGTGGTACCACGCTAGAAGTATATCTATCTGTTCCCTTAAATATTTTTAGTTTAGAGGATATGATTGAGTCTCATCTAATTTCTGGTCATTTTGTCAATTTTAGGGGAGAGGGGCAGACCCCAATATCTAGATCCAAGGTCTGAACTCTTTCCCAGAAATATTGGGAATTAAAGAATAAACACAACACATTGGGAATAGCAAAGAAACCCATTTATCCAAATCAGCAGCAAAACAGAAATCAGAGAAGAGAATATATACCAGACAATATAGAATGAAGGAGTTCTCCCATTAGGAGCAAAGTAATTCAGCTCAACCAAGACAGACCTTATTCTCACCCGAGGGGAAATTCTCCTAAGTCTCTAGTGCAGCAAGCTGGGAATAGGACATGATAGACTCACCAGCCCCTTCCATGTCTTCCCAGAGCAGCCTCAAGTGGAGTTGACGCTTCCATCTTCTCTCTCTTGAAGCTGGAATCCTGAAGTGTCCAGAGCAATTAGACCCAAAACTTGATGAAACCCAAAGGGGACTGGACTTAAAAGAGTTCTAGAAAGGACTGGCAAAAGCTGGAACTCTTTCACCTCTTCCCAACTCTACCCTGCCTCTTAAGGCATTCTTCTCCACCAATAAGGAGAGAGTCCCATACAAATTGGCTTTGGGACAGGGGTTACACTCCTATGGGAAATAGAGCTCATTTGTATGGGTTTTGTCTCTTGTCTCCCCTATTAGATTGCGAGCTCTTGAAAACAGGTGCTGTCTCTTGCCTTTCTTGGTATCCTGGTTATTGTTGTTGTCGTCATCTTCGAGTCGCTTCCAACTCTTTGCGTCCATGGGGTTTTCTTGGCTAAAATACTGGAACAGTTTGCCATTTCCTTCTCCAATGTCCCCATCTTACAGTTGAGGAATTTAGACAAACAGAGCTTAAGTGACTTGCCCAGGGTCACACAGCTAGTAATTGTCTGAGGCTAGATTTGAACTCAGGTCTTCCTGATTCCAAGCCCAGTGCTCTATCCACTGCCCTGGCACATAGTACATACTTAATACATGTTTATTGACTGATTCAGCTGGACTGGCACTTAGTAAATACTTAATACATGTTTATTGATTGACTCAGCTGGACCAATAGTGTTGCCACAACAGTTTCTATAACCTAAATCTTGAAGAGATACACAGATTACATAGAGTGTGGACTGTGTATGCTTGCACACCCTGGCATTCCCAGATCATGTTCAGCACGCACTTATGGGTCACGTATTGTCTGTTGGGACTTGAATTAAGTTTAACAAACTTTTATTACAGTCCTAGTCTGCGGCAGGCACAGGGGATACCAGGATAAAAGCTGGCACAGTCCCTCCCCCTCAAGGAACTTATGTTCCACCAGGAGAAGGGGGGGGGGACAGATTACATCACATACAAAGATAAATATAAAACGAGACAAAGTATGGTGAGATTCCAACAATATGGAGCAGGATATGGGCCCCTGTTGCCTCTTTATGTTTGTTCTTTCTTTTGGAGGGTAAAGGAGATTGGATTTAGCTACAACCTTGTGAGTTTTGAAATGTAAGAAGAGTGAGCCACCAGCTACTAGGTGGTGCAGTGGACAGAGCACTGGGCCTGGAGTCGGGAAGACCCGAGTTCAAATGTGAGCTTTGTGAACCTGGGCAAGTCACTTAATCTCTGTCTGTCTCAATTTCTTTGACGGCAAAATGGGGATCATAATTAAGCACCTACATCCCAGGGAGGTTGTAAGGATCAGATGAGATAATATTTGTAGAGCATTTAACACAGTGCCTAACGCATAGTAGGTGCTTAATAAATGTTTATTTCCTTCCACCAGAAGTACAGAAGCTGGAGTCAGTGGCAAGATTTGCCAGAAGCCTGATGGTAGGTAGTAAGCTAAGATTTGCCTGACAGAGTGGCCTGTCCAGCCTAATCTAGCAGCAGCAGAGGTGCAAACTGATCCATGCATTGGTCATGCACATTTGGAAGTGAACCTGATGGGAAGAAGAGTATACAGAAATTTTCATTCAGCTTGAGCTGTCTATTCCCAGGGACCAAGATGGTAAAGAAAAGATTGCGATCCCAGGTATTGGAGGCGGGGGATTTTTGTACTTCTGTTCTTGCATGTATCTTTACACTAACTATCCTTTTATAAAAGCCTAAAAAATGTGAAGAGGGAGAAAACTCTTTTAGTATCTAGGGGTATTAAGAATGGGGAGGAAGGCACCTATAAACTGGCCAGAAGACCTAGTAGAGACGTATGTGAACTGTCTTGTCTTATACATGGCCTGGGTGCCTAGTTCCCATTTATATCTTCCCATGTCTATATAATTCAAGTGCTACAATGCCTGGCTTCCCTTAATATTCACCTTTGATCCCTCATAGTGCAATTTTCTTACAGATCAGCCCATTCCCCAGTGCTCTACATTGAGGGCTCTGTCCAGACTCGTGTTGCTAATAGTATGAAAAGCCCATGCTTACATTCACTCTTTAGGTCTCCTCGGCCAGAGCTTTCAGTCCTGAATGGTGCCTTGGGCATTTTCCAGCTGGTAAACACTCTGATAACATCTATTCTACCATCTATCCTAGAGTCATTAGTGGTGGATCTGATAACGTCTTGGCTCAACCAAAATATCTGAAAGGTGTTCTAGACCCTGTAAATAAAGAGTCTTAGATTTTTAAGACTATAGGATTTAAGAGCTGAATAGACCTTAAAGATCACCACATCCTCTTCCATTTTACATAAAAGGAAGGGAAATCCAAGGAGGTGAAGTGATTTGTTCAGGCGGGTAGTAAGTAGAAGCATATGAATTTGAACCTAAGTTCAAAGATCTAAGATCTTAGTGCTATAAGGAAACCTAAAGATTATCTGGTCTAACCTCATACCCCAGGAATTCAATACAGTTGTGCTACCTCTGCTGGACCTCTCCCAGTGATAAGGAGCTAAATATTTCTTTATGCAGTTCATCCCATGATTAGATTGTCCTATTAGGAAGGTCTTGCTGACCTATAATCTACTCCTTGTTGCTCCTACTCCTGCTTTCTGGGACCAATCTTTCTTTCATGCGACAGTACTTCGATTATTTGACGGTGTAGTCAGAGGTGGCCGCTTTACTGTAGAGAAGCTGGTTGAAAGTCTAAACCTAGAGAACCAGATTCTGTCCACCACTGCCGTCTAAGAGAGGCATTCTGGTACAAGGAAAAGAACTCTGGATTTGGACTCAGAAGACCGGATTTTGAGTCCTAGATCTGTTACTGGCCATGTGACCTTCAGCAAACAATTTCCTCCTCTCTGGGGTCTCATTTTCCTCCCTGGTAAAATGGTGTTGCATGATTTATAAGGTACGTGAAGAGTGGCACCTGTTTTATGTAGGTTGAGATGTTTTTCCTTTAAAGGGACAAGGAGGCCATTCTGAAGATCAGCATTAGCTTGGCTTCCTTACGTTCTCAACCTATAGGAAGTTGTCAGAGGCTGTAGCAGAATTCCTACTGCCGTGCAAGAAATTACTAGCCCAGCCATTTACTGTGGTGAAAATGGAGGCAGAAGAGAGTAACTATTTTATTTGAATTACTTTTTTATTATTTATAATTATATATAATTATATTCATATAATTATATATAGTTATAAAATAATAAAAATTATTTTTTAACCTTAGGAATTAGATCTTTTTATTCTTTGTTGTTAGTAAAATCTTCTTTATTCCATATTGTGATCCACAAGTCTTCTCATTGCCTTCTAACCCCAAATCTGAATCACTGGGCTGGCCTGATTTAGGCCTGCATCACAATATAAGGTTCCTTCAAGTTCTAACTTGACTGGTACTACAATCAAGAGTGTGCAAGAGCTTGGACTAGATGGCTTTGGGCCTGAATAGGCAGTAAGGTACAGAACATTCCAAGGAGGGATATATGTATGATATATATGTATAGAATGTATGTTTTATGCATATATATGATATATATGGATAAAATATGTGTGTAAAATTTATAAAATATAAAATATATGATACATATGTATAAAACTGAGGGTTTTATACACACACACATGCACACATACAAGCACACACATATACATGGCTAAAGATAGATATCTACATATATCCCTCCTCAGAATTTGTATAATTTGGATCTGTTATTGTATGTGTATATATATATATATATATACACACACACACATATATATATACACACATACGTGTGTGTATATGTTATATATCTTATATATATACACATATATACACACACATCCTGAGGGATGTGTAGACATAGATTCCCATATATAGATTCCTCAGGAATATATATAGATTATGACAGAAGAGGGATGTATTCTGAGTGGAAGGAGAGAGGGAGTGGAAGCATGAGGGACCAAGGTTAAAGAATAGGAAAAATTTCACTTCTGAGCAGATTTGAGACATCCTGTATTTTGTGGGCCTTGGGAGTATCTGTATTGGAGTGGATCTGGGTCTCCTGATTCAGGGAAGGTGATAAGAACCTGGAAATCAGCCTGGGGAAGTGGGTATTTATATTAAAAACCTGTGACTCTCACTTGCGAAGATCAAATGAAATAATGCCTGTAGCACAAAGGTTAATCATAGTTCAAACTAGGGTTGGGAAATTGGAGGTTTGCCCAAGGGCACTGAAATTTAGAGAGTGGTGACTGTACTTTCAGTTCTTCTGACAGCATAAAAACAACTGAGTTGAGTTCTGGGGAGAAAGGGGCTATGCTATGCAAATGGTCTATTTTCTTCTTCCAGCTATCCCTCCCTACTCCTGTGAGCTTCTCTCAGTTTGCCCCCATTCAGAGCACCGGCCTTTCTAACAGTACTTTTAAGTAATAGTTTATGCCACTTGGCCACAGGTATATCTTGTACTACTTAACCCAGATGAGAAAATTGGCAGTTAGGCCTCAGATGTTAATAATTTTTGTTGTTGCTGATGAAACTTCATTCTTTTCATCATTTTGTTTGATGTCATTTGAATAAAAATGGTCTTCAGATAAGTTTCTATCCTATTGCTATTTTATTTTTCTGTGTTCAGTGAAATATTGTGGAGGTGTACAAAATGATTTATTTTTGTAATTGAGTGAAAGTGTTGAGATATAGGCTTATTTCAAGTAAAAGCATTTTTAGGACAACTTCCGTAGCAGTTAGGATGGCGGTGATGATATATACTTCTTTCTGTTAGCACATGGTTTTGATTTCTTCTACCAGTTCTCTATATTTATAGTTCCACATAATTAGAGTTCCTGAGTGTTTGGTATGATAACATGTTTTTAAAATGTTGTTCTTAATTTTTGTGGATGAATGTTATGTCCAGGTAATTGTGGGTAATAATTTTGCCTGTGATAATGGCTTTAATTCCAGTGTGGCTTATTTTTTGAATTCTCAAGAATGTTTTGGAATTTATACTAGTTGATTGCCAGTTTGTTTAGAACAACAAGCTCCTGGTATATAATTCTGGCTCATGCCTTTCTAGGTATTTAATAGGTACCAAATTCCTATAAACCTTCAGCTATAGGTTTTACAGTTTCCACTATCTTATTGCAAATCTGCACCAATCTAGAATCCTGGATTCTTTATAAATGAACCTTCTGTAGTTTCTTGTAGCAATGAATCAATATTATCATATTGCTGTCAAGAACCCCCTTTGTTTCTGTAGAAGAATCTACTTGACTCAGCCATTTGTTCAAGGATTGTTTGTCAGCATACTATTAGATGAATACGTGTAGATGTCAGCCACAGAGGGCCTTTTGGCTTCCATTCTTGAATCTTAGCTATTTCATAGTCTCTGTCTGATGGTAAGCCACTATCAGTCACATTCCCTATATTGAGTGATGTGTATCCCTTTTCGGCCTTGTTATTACTTTATGAACTGGACTCTGTTGTTCAGTAAGTATTGTAACAATACCATATTTAATCAGCATTTAATAAGTTCATTGTGGTTTAATAGGTATCAGTGATCACAGTAGTGATTTAAACATAATAGGATTAAATCTGATAGTTAATGCTGTTAGGATAAGAGTTATGATGGATTAATGTACTTTCTATTAGTGGCAATGTCCATGTTGATTGTACTGTTCAGATTATTTACATGTTGACCTATGATAAGTATAGAGAAGAAATTTGCTGTGCCCCACATGCCCCACTGATGTCCCTGTTGGTTGCTATGTTCCAGAAAACCAGTGTCTTATTTGTCATGGCCAGATGGTTATAACAAATGTTGAAAAGTCCCAAGAACTCTGTTGCCTAGCCACTGACTAAACAGTAGAAAGTCCTGGACCCCTGTTGCCTGATTAAACAAGCAGATGGCTAGAGGACATCACCCTTGACCAAATATGGGAGTTCCTTCCTTTGGCTACTTCTTATAGCCAAACATGGAGTTCCACTTCCTCCCTTTGACCAATCATGTATCTTTTCTCTTTAGGGAATTAACCAATCAAAGATTTCTACTGCCCTCTTTCTATTTTTAGTATTCTCTCATTCTCCATAAATATGCCTGACCCTCAGATAGAAAAGGGTCTTTGACCACAGAGGAGAATCTTGGATCCAATTTCTTGGGGACTATTGGTTTCCCTAATAAATTGAAACTGTTCAGAGTCCTCATGCCTCAGTGGTCTTTTGTGGCACATTGAAATTTTGGAGTCGCACACTTTCCATAAATTTTTAACCTGGTTGTTTGTGATCATTGTCATCAATCATCAAATGTTTCGATGTTTGATCTGGAAAGCAAGAGTTTTGGAACCTGTGCCTGAGTCTCATCCCATTTTTATTTCCCCATAGCACAAACCTAGCTAAGTGAGAAAGAAAATCAAAATGATTCTGATCTGGACTGGTGGCCCCAAGGGCTCTCAAAGTTGCCGTTACACAAGGAGGAATATACAGGGCAACCTTTCCCTTAATCTAGTTGCTAGTCAGATCTAGTCAGATCCATGTGGAAGGAGATACAATCTTCCTCCAGCCCCTTTCTGGAAGCTCTTTTGCCCAGCATTTTGTTGGGAAAAGGCATTCAAACTTCTTTCACCCTTCTTTCAGCTCATGTCTCCTCATCTCTAAAGTGCACAGATGGACACTGGCCACAAGGAGGTGCTGTTTCCAGAAATCTGCACTTTCCTGGGTGGCAGACTAAGAGCAGTTGTGTCAGGCCAAGGCCAGGACAAAGAGATTGTCAAAGAAGACAAATCCGTCTTTGGTGCCTTTTCATCTTCCTTTAGAGGGGATTAAGAAAAAAGAGAAAAAAAAAACTTACTGGATTCCCTACTGCATGCTGCACAGCTCCATCTAGTTTTATTTGCTCCTGCTGTCACTTCAAACTCAATATGAGTGACCCTGAGCTCATCATCTTTCTATTTAAATTGGTTGTTGTTCAGTAATTTTTCAGTCATATCCAACTCTTCGGGACCCCATTTGGGGTTTTCTTGACAAAGATACTGGAATGGTTTGTCATTTCCTTCTCTGGATCATTTTACGAATGAGGAAACTGAGGCAAACAGGAGATTAAATGACTTGCCCAGGGTCACACAGATAGCAAGTGTCCCAGCAACCTTTGTTGTTCTTCATCCTTCACTCTCGAAGAGGACAGAGGTCAGATTTGAACTCAGGAAGATGAGTCTTCCTGACTCCAAGCCCTATATTCTGTGCACTATAGTGCCACCTAGCTGCCCCCTCCTATCTAAGCTCGTCCTTGCAACGAATCCCCCAATTACTTTTGATAGCAAGCACCATCCTCCCAGGCACACACGCTTTAAAATCAACAAGCCACCTTTGACTCTTCTCTCTATCCCAGAGTCGCCCTCTATTGCCCTCTCTTCTACTTTCCCAATATATTTTGTAGTCATCCTCTCTATTCCACTCACACAACCATCAGGACTCTCCCTGATACCACATCAAGAGTGTCCTCATTGGTCTTCCTGAGTTATTTCTTTCACCTTGCAACCTGTTCTTCAGTCAGCTGCCAAAATCATCTTAATGCAAAGCCCTAGGCTTGTCATTCCCCTATTGGAAAACTGTTAGCTCTTCCTCATTGCCTGTTGGATGAAATGCAAACCCCTTAGCCCAGCATTCCTGGCCCTCTACTGACTGGTTCCGACTTGCCTTTTCAACCTCATTTTATTCTGTTCTGTGTTCCAGCCCGCAAATGGACCACTAACTGTTTCCTGATCTCCTTGTGCCCTTTTCTGACTATGAGTTAGCTCAGGCCACCTCCAATGCCTGAAATTTCTTCCTTCTTCCCTCTCCATCTCTTCAAGACTTAGCTCAGGTACCACCTCCTCCATGAAGCTTTCCGAGCTCCACCTCATGCCTCCAAAATTTTTCCTTCTCATAGCACTTTGTCTGAATGTTTCCTTTGTCTCTATCACATTTTACCTACATCATACTTACTTGTATACATATTCTATATCTGCTGTTAGACTAAGTACTCCTTGAGGGCAGGGACTGTGTTGTTTTTCATCTTTGTATCCTCTCTGCTTACATATGGTAAGAGAATCTTAAGAAACAGTTGTCAAATTCTATTGAATGAATGAAAAAAACAGATTAGTACTTCCAGTAAATAGTTGGACTAGATGACATTCAACAATTCAACCGTCCTTCCAATACTGATACTCTCGGAATCAATGCTGTCTCACCCTTCCCTCCCCACTATTTGTTCCAAGTAAGAAGAATGAAATTAGACCATGGGAGGGACTTCCAGTAGGCCAGAAATCAGTGGTGAAGGGGTAAAAAAGCAGAAGAGTCTGGGCCCTTGTTCTTGAAGATCTGGAAAAGGGTTAGAATGCATTAGAAAAATTAAGTCTTAGAGCTAGAAGGGACCTTAGTTATTATCATTAGTTATTATTATTGAAGATCCCTATTTTATAGATGAGAAAATTGAGGCCCAAAGACATTGACTATCAACAGTGTGACAATGCGGCCAAGAAATGCTTAATGTTATCTCTGGCCATACCAAGAAGGACTTTGACATTCTCTGTTTCTTTGACTTGACCAAGGACACACAGGGAGTCAATATTAGAATGAGGATGAATCACAGAATCTCAGAATTGGAAGAGACCTGAGAGTGTGTCTAATCCAACCTAGTACTGACCAAAAGTCTCTTCTACAATCAACTTCAAGTCTTTACTTGAAGACCTCAAGGGAGAGAGGATCCGCTACCTTCTGAGGTGGCAATTTTTGGTGAGATATAATTGTTAGGAAACTTTTCTTGACAAATGAATGAATGAAAAACATTCGTTAAGTACTACTATGTGCCATGCACTAAGTGCTAGGTATGCCATTCCAAAAAGCAAGGCAGTCCCTCCCTTCAAAGAGCTTAGAAAAGACAACATACACAAGGGAGTAATGGCCAGGAAAGAGTGTTTTGGAAGGAGAAGTTGCAGGGATGGGGAGTTGAATTCACCAGAGGGCAACTTATTGACACATCTATTCCAGGAATGGTAATGTTAATTTGATTGTTTTATCCAGGGCTAAAATGGAAATCTTGAAGGGAAGGTTAGAGGGGGGAAAGGTGGGTGTTAAGGCAGCAGCCTGGCATAAAGATGGTCGAAGAACAGCATGCCAGAGTTTGGGTCAGGCCTGTTGTGGAGAATTCTCACCAATCTGCAGCCTAGGGCCCCAGGGTAAGAACTGGAGAACTCAATCCCATTCTACTTCAAGACATTAAGCCTAAACTGTCCACTTTGCAATTTCCACCCACTTGCTACTAGTTTTGCCCTCTGGGACGAGGCAGAACAAATCTAAAATCTCTTACAGCCCTTCAAATATTTGAAGATATCATTCATGTCTCTCCAAAGATTTTTCAGCCCCCAACTAAACGTCCCATTTCCTTAGACCAGTTTTTGAGTAGCTTAATTTTTGTAAGCCTTCACCGACTGGGTCACTTTCTTCTGCACACTCTGTAGCTTTTCAATGTCATTACCAAAATGTGATGCCCAGAACAGAAAACAATATTCAAGATTTGACTTGACTAAGCCAGAGGATAACAGAATTGACATACTCTTCCTTCTGGACATTATGCCTGTCAATGCAATCTACGATCACATGAGTTTGTTTGTTTGTTTGCCACCATATCAAGCAGTTGGCTTATATTGAGTTTTCGGGTCTCGAAAGCCTTCAGATCTTTTTCAGACAAAATGCCATGTGGCCCAACTCCCTTCTGTTGTACTTTGAAGTTGAATTTTGAACCTGAGTGTAGAATTTTACCATTACACTTTTAAAATTTCATCTTATTAGATTTAAATCAATAGTTACAGAATCAAAGAATTAGACCTGGAGGGAACCTTAGAAGTCATTTAACTTAGTCCCCTCATTCTACAAATGAGGAAACTGAGGCCAGAAAGGTTGCGATTTGCCCAAGATCACATATGTAAGGACAGAGGTAGGATATGAACCCAGAGCCTCTGGCCTCCAAAGCCGGGGTTCTTTCTACTTTATTAGCCTGTCAGTTTTTTTTTTTGGATCCTGATTGTGCTATCTAACATTTTAGCTATCCCTCCTAGTTTTGTGCCATATGCAAATTTGGTAAGCATGCTATTAATATTTTCACCTAAATCATTGATAAAGAAGTTCAACAATGTTTTGCCAAGCAGGTCTACTGGAGACTCCTACCAAGGTGACTTGACCCATCAATGACTCTTTTAGTCTGGCCATTCCACCTGATCTCAATCTACCTAATTGTTCAGCCCATATCTCTATTGACAAGGACAGCATGAGAAGCTTTGTCCAATGCTCCACTGAAGTCTCAATAGACTACATCTACCAAATTCTCCTTCTTCTACTAGTCTATTAACTCTCTCAAAACAAAAAGAAATGTTATTCTTGAGTGACCTGTTCCTTTTTTATATTTATTTATTTATTTTTGACTTTCACTTTCTAAAAATTTTAAGTTCTGAATTCTCTCTCACTCCCATCCTTCCTCTACTCATTGAGAGGGCAAGAAATATGATATTGATTATACAAACGAAATCACACAGAACGTATTTCCATATTAGCCATGCTGCCAAACAAAGCAAAAAAAAGTGAAAAAGTTATACTTCCATTGCCATTGAGTGACCTCTTCTTGATAAAGCCATCCTTACTCTTGGTGATCAGTATTTCCTTTTCTTTAGTCATTTTTCAGTCCTTTTTTTGTTTTGTTTTGTTTTTTGAGAGCACTTGGGGTTAAGCGACTTACCCAAGGTCGCACAGCTAGTAAATGTGTCAGGTCCTCCTGACTCCAGGGCCAGTGCTCTACTCACTGCAGCACCTTGCTGCCCAACCCACTCTGTGTCCAACTCTTAGTGGCCTCATTCAGGATTTTCTCAGCAGAGATAGTGGAGTGGTTTGCCATTGCCTTCTCTAACTCATTTTACAGGTGAGGAAACTGAGGCAAATAGGGGTTAAATGACTCACCCAGAATCACGCAGCTAATAAGTGTCTGAGGCTGGATTTGAACTCCAGGAAGATGAATCTTCTTGATTCCTGGCCTGGCGCTCTGTGCACTATGGTGCCACCTAGCTGTCCAATTCCTTTTCTAGATATTCAATAATCATCCCTTTGGTAATCAGCTCTGGAATTTTTGCCGGTAGTCAAGTCGAGTTCATCAGTCTATTGTTTGTAGATTTCTTTTTTCCCTTTTTAAAATATTGGTATGGTTGCCTTTGTCCGTTCTTGCAGCATCTCTCCCTTTCTCTGTGATAACTTTACTTAGTAGTCACACCTTGGACCCTGAGATGCAGTCTGTCTGGGTTTGGTGATTTCTACTTATCAAGAGTAGCTATGTGTTCTCTTAAAATCACCTTACCTTGGACATTAACTCCCCTTGTATTTCTAACTTTTCTATCCTTTCCAGTTCAGAGATCATTCTAGGCGAAGAGTGCATGGTTGTCTCTTTTTCCTCTGACCCCTTATCATCACATCGCATCACATTACAAGTAATGATCCTATGCCTTCTTTATTCCTTCTTTTTTCTCCAATACACCTCAAAGAAACTGTTGTTGCTGTCATCACTGTCATCGTCCTTGGCATTCATCACTAGCTTCAGCTCATTCAGAGCTTTACTACTTGTGACGCTAATCTTAAGGGAAGGTACCATTTTTGTATTCATCTTCTATTACCTTCCCTTGCTTCCATCTGCTGCATTGTTTTGAACATCTAAATTAGCCAGTGAGTTCCCTGTACATCCATATCTGTCTCTCCCCTTTTGCTCCTCATCAGAATTATTTCCTTTTGTACCTTCAGAATTTCATCTTTAAGAACTTCCCACCCTTCCTAGTCTAACTTTCCCTGGACAGATTTAAACCATGGCATTCTACCTGTCCTTCCTCCAACCTTTTTGAAATCTCTTCTTCCAAAATCTAGGGTTCACTTGAGCCTATGTTCATTTTTCCTTTTCTATCACAAATTGTAACCTGTTCCTCCTTGCAGAATAGTCAAGTCAAATCATTAAGCATTTATGTGCTTATGCTTTATGCCTTACAGGCTCTGGAGTTACAGAGAAAGGCAAAAAAGAGCCTGAAGTCTAATGGGGCAACAGCATGCAAACAACTATGTACAAATAAGATATATACGAGATAAAGTGGAGATAATCTTGGAGGGAAGACACTAAGGTTAAAGAGGAGTGAGAAAGATTTCTTAGAGAAGATGGGACCTTAGCTGAGGCTTGAAGGAAGCCAGGGAAGCCAGGAGGTGGTGATGAGTGGGGAGGGAGTTCCAGGCATGTGTGACAGTCAGTGAAAGTGCCCAGAGTTGGTAGGAGGGTCTTGTTTGAGGAACAGCAAACAGGCCAATGTGACTGGATCATAAGGTATATGGAAAGTAATGAGAGGTAAGAAGACTGGAAAGCTAGGAAGGGGCCATGTTATAAAGTGCCTTATTTGATTTATTTGATCTTGGAGGTAATAGGGAGCCCGCTGGGGTTCACCGAATAACAAGGGAGTCTTGCCACTTCTAGGGTAGCTAGGTGGCACAGTGGATAGTGTCAGTCTTGGAGTCAAGAAGACTCATCTTCCTGAATTCATATCTGGCTCAGATGCTTACTAGCTATGTGATCCTGGGCAAGTCACTTAACCCTGTTTGCCTCAGTTTTCTCATCTGTAAAATGAGCTGGAGAAGGAAATGGCAAACCACTCCTGTATCTTTGCCATTGATTGATAAAGACATGATCCCAGAAGATGGGCTGAACATTTTCGTAGTGTTCTCAACAGACTGTCATCAGCCAACACTGAAGTCACTGACTGCATACCTCAGGTTGAAGTCAAATCCCTTCTAGCCCAACTCCCAACTAAAGAAGAGGTTTTGAATGCTCTTAGGCTCCTCTCCTGTGGCAAAGTGCCTAATGCTGATTCTATTCCGGCTGAGATTTACAAGACCGGGGGTCTGCTGCTCATCCAAAAGCTGACTGAAATCTTCTCGGCTATATGGCAAGAGGAAGTTCTCCCCCAGGAGTTCCAGGATGCCTCTGTCGTCTATCTCTATAAAGAAAAAGGAAATAGGTTGTTCTGTGACAATCATAGGGAGGCCTCTCTCTTAGGCAAATTCTTGCCAGAGTCCTTCTTAATAGGTTGATCCTTCACCTGAAAGATGGTCATCTACCTGAGAGCCAGTGCGGCTTCAGAAAGGGCCAAGAAACAGTCAATACGGTGTTTGCTGCCTGAGGACTCCAGGAGAAATGTGAAGAGCAGATCAGAGGTCTCTACACAACCTTCATAGATCTGACCAAGGTCTTTGATACTCTCAGTTGTGAGGAATTGTAGAAGACCATGGCAAAATTTGGTTGCCCAGACAAGTTCATCAGTATTATATACCAGTTCCATGACATGTGCTTATGCAGGTTCTGGATAATGGGTAATGCTCTTGTGCTTTCCCAATCATCAATGGAGTGAATGAAGCAGGGCTGTGGGCTTGCTCCCATGCAAGATGTTTTCAGTGATGTTGTCGGAAGGACAGAAATGGCATCAAGGTCCGCTGCCAGATTATTTAACTTGAAAAGGCTTCAAGTCAAGACTAAAGTGGAGGGAGAGTTGGTGCTTGACTTTTCGTTCCTAATAATTGTATACTCAGTGCAGCCTCTGAGGCTGAAATGCAACAAAGTATAGAGTAATTCTCTGCCACTTGTGCTAATTTTGGCCTGACAATCAACCACCAAGAAAAAAGAGTTTCTCTACCAGCCAACATTGCACCATCCATACATGGAACCAAACGAAACATCCATACGTAGAACCGCATGTGGAATTAGCAAATGGAGAAATTTTGAGTGCCGTGGATAACTTCTCTTACCTTGGCGTATGCTTTCCAGGGACGCACACACAGATGATGATGTCGATGCAAGCGCTGCCAGAGCTAGCTCAGTGTTTGGGAGGCTCCGAAAGAAAGTGTGGGAAAGTGTGGCTGCCTACCAAACTGCAGATCTGCAGAGCCATTGCTGTATGCCTAGGAAGCCTGGATAGCATATCAGCACCATGCCAGGAAACTGAATCACTTCCATCTGAGTTGTCTTAGGAAGATTCTGAAGATCACTTGGCAAGATAAGGTACCAGATACCGAAATCCTTTCTTCAGCTGAACTGCCAAGCATTTGAATTCTACTGCAGAGAGTGCAGCTCCGATGGGCTGACATATTCAAATGCCAAAAGCACGTTTGCCTAAAAGATTATTTTACAGAAGACTCGCACAAGGCAAGCCCTCACGTGGAGGTCAGAAGAAGCAATACAAGGACGCTTTCAAGGTTTTTCTGAAGAACTTCGGGATCTATCGTGAAAGACATGGGACACTGTGGCATAGAACTGCCCAGAATGACATCCCCGCATCAAAGAAGGCACTGTGCTCTATGAGCAGAGCAGAAGTGCAGTAGCTCAAAAGAAACACGAGATGCACAAATTTAGAGACATCTCCTCTTCAAACGTTCATTTGGACTATTTGTGGCTGACCTGTGGTAGAGCCTCCTGAGCTCATATTGGCCTGATCAGCCACAGATGGACACACTGTACCTTGTCCCTGCCATAGTGATGTCATTTTGCTCCTCTTCAAGCATGAAGGGCAACAACTAACCAACTAGCCTTACAACCTTGTGCAAATCACTTAACCTTTCTGGGCCTTGGTTTCCTCATCTGTAAAATAAAGGGGGTCACACTAAATGACTTCTATGGCCCTTTCTACCATTAAATCTAGGCTTCTATGATTCTTTATGAAGATTTTCTCCTTTCCTCCCTTCCTGAATAGCTCATCTTTTATTCATTGGCTTTTCTCTTTCATTTCTGTTTTCTCTCTCCTATGCACTTATCGCCTGATATATTTTAGTTATTTGTGCACATGTGTAGACTGTAAGCTCAGAGAAGAGCTTAGGAATTGTGGTCTGGTTTTTTCCCCGCAGCCTAATGTTTTGTACATAGGAGGTACCTGAATGTCTGTTGGATTCAAATGTATTAAAGATAAGGGTCAAGAAGTAAATGTAATAGGGTCAAGAAGGTTGAAACCGACTACTGGCTCCCTGAAGGGACTTTTGTGAAGTGTGACCACCAGGTGGCACCAGTACTCAGGGTCTCACTCCACCTCGCTTGGAAGAACTTTGTGGGAGTCCCAAAGGAGAGGGGATAGGGGTGAGGTAAAGCAGAGAGGAAAGAAGAGGTTAAGCAAAGTTGAGGGTAAAGGGGACTTGGGAAAAGGGAAGTGGGGTAGTGGGGGGAGGAGGTGGAGATGAGATCAGAAAGGCGAGGGAGCTGGGAGGGTAAGGAAGGAGATGTTGCTCAGGCTTAGGCAGCTAGGAAGGGTGGGGATAGAGGAGGTATATTTATCTGCTGAGCTGTTGGCATTAAAAATAACCAGGGGCCCACGGTAACCCAAGCCTCCCCCCTTCACCCCCCCTGCCATTAGCAGGGGACTATGGGGAGGGCAGGAGTGGAGAGGGAGGTGATCCCCCCTCCCCCACAATACCCCCAACCTCAGGGCTGGGCCCAGAGCCAGGGAAGGGGCCTGGCTGGCACCCCATGGGCTGGCTGGAGCCAGCGAAGTGGGGAGGAGGAAAGAGGGAGGAGGGGGAGGGGGAGCCAGCCAGGAACAATGCTGGCCCCCAGCCAGAAGTTGGGGAAGGGGGAAGAAAGAGAAAGGCAAGGAGGAGGAGGGAGCAGTCAATGAGAGAGGAGAGAGGAGGGAAGGGAAGAGAATAAGGGGGCAAGAAGAGAAAGAGACAAGGAAGGAAAGGAAAACGCCCACCCACAGAGAGGGAAAAATAGGTAGGGAGATGGATCAGTACCCAGAGGAACACAGAAGAGGGAAACAGAAGAAAAGCAAGGGGAGAGGGCCAGAGAGACAGAGAGACAGAGACAGATGAAGAGATATTGAGAGGAGCAGAGAGAAAAAGACAGAGAGACAGAGACAGAGACAGAGACAAAGACAGACATAGAGGGAGGAAGAGATACTGAGAAGAGCAGAGAGAGACAGAGACAGAGACAGAGACAGAGAGAGGCCAAGAAGAAGCAAAGGTAGACAGAAAGAGGGGAGAGACAGGGAAGAATAGAAGAAACTTGGAGGCAAAAAGCAAAGCCTTTATTGATAGGAAAAAGAGACTTTGAATAAAGCAGATAGGTTATCTCCATTTCCCCCAGGAGCTTGTAATAGTGCCCTCCCAGGCAAATAGGTGCTTTGTCTTCCAATGCTACCCCCATAGACACAAGACACAAGGGGTAGCAGTAGAAGGCATTGAGATTAGAGTAGGTAGAAATCCCAACTAAAAGTGTGGAGTCTCATTCTCTTGGGGGCCTATAATACCGGATAGAATCTCATAAAGTTAATGGGAAAGGGGTGGTCCTCCCCCAAGGCAGGGGGCAGGGGACACGATGACCTCTGGCAGTCCCTTCATGCACACTATTTGTGCTTTGATTTCTGAGTCTGGGGCTGTGATGATGGAGGGACAATAACAGGAAAGTTTTGTTGAAAGATTTAACTTCTAATTCCCAGTCACAGAGGGGAGAGGAAGGGAGATTTAGGATAGGGGGTGCTGTGGGCTAGGCCACCTGGTTCTGGTAGAAGGGGGAGGAAGGCCGGATGCCCCCACCTTCCTGCTATAGAGCTCCCTGGCCCCAGGCACTGTGGCTGGCACACTGGGCAGGGATGGTGGTTTGATTCAGCTTCATGGGAAGGGAGTGGCTTGCCTGCTTGGTGGAGTTCACAGTTCCTACAAAGTTCAGAATGAGAAAAGACCTTCAAGATCATTGAGTCCAGCTCCTTCCTTTGACAAATTAGGAAACTGAGACCCTGAGAGCAGAACTGGCTTCCAGTAAGGAGTAGTAGAGACGGTATTTGAACCTAGATCTCCTGACTCCTATCTGGTACATCTGGCACTTGAACACCTCACCTCTGCTGAAGAGGTCTTCTACTAGGTAGCTAAATGATGCAGCGGATAGAGAGCTGAAGCTGCTGTCAGGAAGACCTGAGTCCAAATCTATCCTTAGACACTTAACTACCCATGTGACACCAGGCAAATCAGTGAGAGTAACCCCTGTCCCCCTTCCCCCTCCTTATGAAGTTCAAATGCTATGTAACTGTGAGTTATTATTATCCTAAAAATGTAAGGAATGGGATTTTATTATTATTGTAACTATACCAGGAGAGTGCAGCGATGAACCCTTCCTTGAGAAAAGCAATGAGTCCATTGTTAAATCTGATAACAATACCTACTACGTGTCAGAGAACTGGGGGTGTGACTGATGGGCAGAGCCTTCATCCCTCTATGCCTTTGTGTCCGCTATTTGGACAACATAGGAGGTGCTCCGGACATTCCTTACCTCATTGAAGACAATGTTCTCGGTATGTTCCTGTCCCAGGGTATATTTCTGTCTGTGTGCTGCATAGATCACTTATGGTGTGCCCTGGTGGGCAGTCTTTATTCAAAGAATCAGAATTGGAGAGTTGGAAACGGAGCCTAGCAATCCTTAACTAATAATAATCGGCGGTTTTATTACACTTTAAGGTTCACAAAGTACTTTACAAATATTATCTCATTTGATCCTCAAAACAGCCCTGGGAGAAAGGTGCTATTATTTCCCCTCTTTTTACAGATGAAGAAAGTGAAGCAGATAGAGATTAAGTGACTTGTCTAGGGTGACTCAGCTTGTAAGTGTCAGAGGTTGGATTTGAACTGAGATCTTCCGCATCCCAAACTGCATAATCTAGCCTAGTGGACTATCTTAATACTAGGACAATCCATACAAGAAAAAAGAACTCTCTCCACTTTTGCCAAGAGGCTTCCCAAGAGGGGACTCGGTCCATCCCCGGAGGCAATCCATTCCATCTTTGGAAAGCTCTAATTGTTAGCAAACCTTTCCTGACGAGAAGCCCAAATTTTCCTCTTTGCGATTTACACCCTTTGCAGCTAGTTCTGCCCCCCGGGGGCCAAACAGAACAAAACTAATCCTTCTCTTACTGGCAATCTTTCAAATACTTGAAGACGGATCTCCGCGATAGCAGCAAACCCCACCCCTCGCCCCCAACTCCAGTCTTCTTTTCACCAGGGCGATTGTCCTTGTCTACAGGTCCCAACGTTAGTGGCTGTTCCTGCTAGTGGGTTCCTATATCTCAGGCGGGACAAACTGAACAGGCTTTGGGCACTTTCTGCTGAGGAGTAAATGGTATGGTGGAAAATGGGTTCATATTAGAGCCACAAGAATCCGAATTTGAGCTTTATCTCTGCAACTTAATTATGTTGTTGCTTAGCCGTTTTTTTTTCAATCATATCTGACTCTTTGTGACCCCATTTGGGGTTTTCTTGGCAAAAATACTGGAGCGGTGTGCCGTTCCCTTCTCTAGCTCCAGATGGGGAAACTGAGGCAGACAGGGTTAAGTGACTTGCCCAGGGTCACACAGCTAATAAGTGTCTGAAGCCTCATTTGAACTCACCTTCCCTACTCCAGAACAGGCTCTCTATCCACTGTGCAACTTAGCTGCCTGTTTCCATTTCTTACCGTACACTAATGTTCCATTACATTCACATAACTACAGTTTGTTCAGCTGTTCCCTGTTTGATGGACACTAACATTGTTACCAGTTCTTTGCTACAGTTCTAAAAACAAACAAAAAATGTGCTGCTATGAATATTCTGGCATGTATTGGATCTTGGTTCTTGTCTCTTTGGGGCCTGGGATGAAAGAAGGGCGAATGAGTTCGATTCAGACAGATCAGGGAAGGATGTTGGGGAGGACAATCACCATACTCTTGGGAAGAGGGGGCTACTTCAAGCCAGGAGAGAATCATGATCCACCTAGGACTGAGGACCTACATTTGGAAAAGAATAAGTGTAGACGGCTCAGTTTGGGCCTGGCTCACTTTATTTTTTTATACACTTCCAACTCCTATGCTCTGATACAGTCTTTCTATATACACAGACTCATTTCCCTTGTGAATAAACACTAGAAAAATATACTCTTGCTTTAAAATGCATGGTATGATGAGGGGAGAAAAGGAGAAAAGAGAGGTCTACCAGAATTGTGGATACAGTTAAGCTATGTTGGACAGCAGAGGGGAAAGGCGATTAGGAAGGGGGTGTTTACTGACTCTCAAAAACAAAATGTATGCAGGACACACTTTTAAGTTTAATGTGCATTAACACTTTCTCTGTCACTTTCTTAAGTCTAGAAATCAACAAAATTGCAAACCAAGCCCTGATTTGTCGCCTTTGCTGATTAAATGAAAATTTAACAGTAGGCTGTGACCATGGCTAGCTCCACCCCTCTGGGTGTGACCGATTTTGAACTCCTGGCAGAACCAAGACCAAGAAGATCTATCAGCAGGAAGGGATCGTGGAGGTTATCGTTTCCAATCCCCCTATTTTATGTAATAGGAAACGGAATTCAGACAAGAGAACTGACTTTTCTAAGCTCACCCAGCTGGTAGGTTGCAGAATTAGGATTTGAATCCTGGTCATTTGACTTCAAATTCAGAAGAATTTGTCTATTTGGAGTTCAGCAATCAATGGGGTTCAGAAACAAGTAGCATTAAGAAAGCCCTTGGCTCAAATTCCATTTCACTAGAATCGCTGAGGAAGCTGATGCTGTTCATAGAGGCCTAAGGCTCAGGGTAGATCCATCCTAGTGTGTCCCTAAATAGGCTGATGTGGGGGATGGGGCTACAGCCAAGAGATGTGGGCTTCTAATAAAATCTTTCTCTGTTTTCTCCCCCATCCACAACTCCTCCCCTATTTTTTTCTTCTCCTCTCGAGGCCTGGGGGTATTTGGATTCCTCTTGCCCTTCCAGAGACAGTCATGGGGCAAGGGCCCTGGGAACAGATCAAGGGTCAGCCCTCCCCCCCAACCCTCCCTAGCTGGATCACTGGCTCAGCTATGGTAACCTTAGGACTTAATCCTCCACCTGAATAGGGAGTTTTTTACACACACACACACACACACACACACAGCTTGGAGACCCACTTAGGAGTCCTGGGAGCATAATCTTTAAGCCTGGGAGGCAGGGAAACAGTTTCATTCCAAAACCTCCACCAGGCAGGAGGCCCTACACCAAGATTAGCCAGCAGGAAAGATTTCCTTTTCTTTCCAAAGAATCCCATACATATTAGATGGGAATCTGTTTATTGTATGTGAAATCCAAAGACTTCTTTTACCAACAGCACCAGCGCCCAAAACAACACACTTAATAGTCAGCATTGCTGAAGTCTTTTCTGTATCCACTTTCAATACTTCAAATCCAATGTAATCTCAGCTTCTCACTGGGGCTTTGGCAGCCCTCCCCTAGCTTTTCCGTCTGTAAAAAAGGTGTCAGATCTGAGGATCCAGTACCTACTTCTAGTTCTAACCGTCTACATTCCTGGGTGCTTTCTTGCTCTTAATGGTTTATCTCCTAACATTCTATTTCCTTAGATTCCTCCCAGCTCTAATGGTATAAATAACATTTGGCGTCCCAAAGTCCCTTTCAGCTCTGACATTCTATGGGTCTATGGGACTTGGTGAGTCTAACCACACCTCTCCCACTCCCTCCCCATCAGGAGGAAAAGGCCAGTCAGAGCTGAGAAGTCTGTCTCTCTGCAGTTGCTGCCTCAGGCTGACTCAGATTTGCTGAGTCTCCATTCCCAGAAAACCCTGCCTGGCAGAGAGAGCGATGAGGTCAGATCCCAGGTTCTCTCGGCCTCGGATAGAACCAAGTAAAAGAAGCCAATTACCCCTGTGCCCAGCATCTTGAGCTCATCATAGGAGAGTTTGACCTCAGCCTGGGTATGCCAAATGGAGTCAGAGGAAAAAGTTGCAGGTGGGAGAGTGAGAAGTGAGGGAGATCCTGGTTTCCAGCCTCAGAGCAAACAAGTGTTTATTCATTGACCATTTATTAATCTCCTATTTGCACAAGCCACAGTATTAGCTAGGTACTGGGGGGACAGAAGAGGATAAAAGGGACAGTTTCCTTTCCCATATGGATCTTCTAGTCTTGCTGTTCAGTCATGTCTGATTCTTCATGACCCCATTTGGGATTTTCTTGGCAGATGCTAGAGGGGCTTGCCTTTTCCTTCTCCGGCTCTTTTTACAGATGAGGAACTGAGACAAACAGGATTAAGTGATTTACCCAAGATCACACAGCTAGTAAGTGTCTGAGGTCAGATTTGAACCCAGAAAAATGAGTCTTCCTGACTCCAGAACCAGCACTCTATCCACTGTGCCTCCTAACAGGACAAAAAAAGACATGGGCACAAATATCCATAGAACAAATATGGAAATCTCACTGTATCCCACAGCTGAAATTTTTTAAAAAGATTTTAGGTCCTATTCCTTCACTTTACAAATGAGGAAACTGAGGCCCAGAGAGGTTATGACTTGTCAAAAGTCACACAGCTATATGAGGCTGAAGTAATTAAGTCTCTTTACAGAGAACAACCTCTCCCTTCTCCTGCCTTAAGCTAGTCCTATTCCTATGTGTTTCTAGGCTCCCTTCAAGGCTTTAGCCTCAAAGAAGCTATAAAGAGAGCATAACCAGCTGGACCCAGAGCAGAGCCCAGCCTGGGCATTAGAGGGTGTTGGGGGAAGAGAGGGATGGGGGGGAAGGATGGATGAGATGACCTCTTGATGTCCCTTCCTACTGGAGAGTATGACCTAAGCTCCTGGGGGTGGGAAAGGTGGTAGAACTTTGGGGAAAGCTGGGTCAAGTGGGGTCATCCATATCGAAACCCCCCAGTGATGGTGACAGTGACAGAGGACTGCTGGGCCCACCTCACTGCAGGGGAGCCATTGATCAGGGCAGCTGTTGGGATGAGACAGGCAGGTTGGAAAATAGGAACCAAAGGGAAGAAGAAGGACCTGGGGCTGGGGGAGGAAAAGGGTGCAGAGAGGGGAGAAGTGCTTTATTCATCAACTTAATAAAACCAATCAGCCAACAAAAATATAAGTTCTCAAGGGACAGCTGAAGAGGGCTTGGGAGAGGTTATGTCTTAGAACGTCAAGACTGGAAGGAACCATTTTAAAGATGAAAAAAATAGAAGTCCAGAGATGGAGAGTGACTTCCCAACAGTCACAGAGCATTGAGTTAATAGCATAGAGATCTGAGAATACAAGGGAAGCTGAGGTGGGATAAGATGGAGGAAAACTCCGAGGATAGAGGAAGGACAGTCAGTCCTGCAGTGGGAAAGCTGAAGGTTAGACAGTTTTCAGTGGATTTTATAGGCGATGAAGCTAGAGTCAGAAGAGGTCTCCCTAGGTACCATCTACCTAGTCAACAAAACGTCCTAGGGATATCCTAGGGAATAATGGATGGATGGGTAGACAGAAGCACTTCCTGATGGTCCAGGGGTCAGAGACATCAGGCCAGAGGAACACCAGGCCTGACTTAAAGAGCGAAAGCCTACCCCCTGGCAAGGAAGTGGGATGGCTAGGGAGATCTTGATTTAGGAGGATGGAGAGTGAGGGGGAGCAATCTGGGGACTAAGGTCTTCTCTCAGGGCGAGGGCTGCTGTCCTACCGCCAAGTTTCTGCTCCTGCAGGGAGGAGCCCAGCCCAAAGATTCTTATCCCAGCTCTTCGGAAGTAGAACTGGTTTATCCACTGGCAGTGCCAAAGAAGGGGGGGGAGGCTGAGGCTGAGAGGTCAGGAGGTTGGTGCCTGCCCACCCCCTGGCAGTACCCTTTAGGATGAGGAGAAGATTCCCAACCATCTGACTTCCCAAAGTGCCCAGCTGCAGAAGGCTATTTTCAGATGTAATCTGCATAAGATTATCTCATTTTCATCATAGACAAAACTCTCCAAGTGCAGCATCCTCTTCTCCCTCAGAATTTTCCCCCACAGTGTCTCCCTAATTTTCTGTCCTCTCCCTCAGTGGCTACCCACCTCTTCCCCTTTCTCCCTGCTCCAGAGGCTTCTCAGTTCTAGCCTAGTACATTCACTGGGAAAATAATGAGATTTTTAGTCAGAAAATCTAGGTTTGAATATTACCTCTGCTACTGTGTGATCTTGGGCAAGTGACTTCATCTCTCTGGTCTTCAGTTTCCTCAGGAGGTTGGACTAAATGACTGCTAAGAATTCTTTCAGCTTTCTCTGATAAGGCTGACTCAGTCAAGAGAAATACTTAGTGGATTCTCTCTCTCTCTCTCTCTCTCTCTCTCTCTCTCTCCACCCAAAGCCCTCCTTTCTCCTCTCTCCCTCTGAAGGAGTGAGATAAATCTGACTGGGGGCCCCAGTGGGTAGGGATGCTGGGGCTGTGGCCCTGAGATTCCAGGCTGGGGTGAAAATAGGAGGTTACATCCTGGAGGGGCTCACAGCAGAGCTTCCCTTTCCCTAGTTCTCTTTCTTCTTCCATAGCAAAGGCCCCCAGAGGCCCCATCACCTCATCCATCTTGCACCCTCTGGTTGATGGCAGCCTCTTTATCATTAGCAACCCCAGGTCAAAGGGCACAGCCCCCAGGCCCCTCTTTCTCACTGCTATTCCCACCCCCCAATCTCCAGCTGATGGCTTCTGTTTTCTGGTCTCCCCCTTCCTTCTCTAGCCATTTTCCCACTTTCTTCTCCCCTCACCTGGCCCTTCACCCCGATCTCCTCAGTGATTTAATCTCACTCTCATACTTCTTCTTTCTCTCGATCCATCACCTCAATCACTGAATGGGCGTCGCCTCAGTCAAATTGAGACCTGGGGAAGACCTTAGCTTAAAAGAGTCAAGGCCTCCCACTGCACCCCGGGCCATCTCTAGTCGTCTTGATCTATATCTCATCACTGGGACCAGATGGCTCCAGAGGAGAAGGTGAGCTGGTGACTTTGCACAGCCCTCCCTCACTTAGAGCCAATTCACTTGCGTGTCCTGGAATCACCTCCCTGATGTCATGGTCCTCTTCGAGAATGAAAGACAAACAACACCCTCATATATTTCTTTGTCTACATCTATTCTTTTTTCTGTTTTTCTTTAATTCTACATCTATTTTTCTCTCTCTTTCTATGTCTTTCTTTTTCCATGGATCTTTTCTCTTAATCTCTTGATGTCTCTGTCCCCAGTCTTTGAACAAATCAGTGCGTCTTGAGAGTCCATTCTGTCTCTATCTGCCTGTGTGGGAGTGAATGTGTTCACATAGAAGTTGGAGTGAGACTGGGAAGGGGCTGAAAATAGGATCCTAATACTCTGGTCTCTGACCTCTCTGCCTTTCCATGATTTCTGATGTTTGTGTCTTTGTGTAATGAGGGGCTTTCTTGATGAATCTGTCCCAGTTCCATCAATGGCATATCTCAGACCTTGGAAAAGGCATTGTCCATGCTCCCTATCTGACTGATTTGGGGGACACTGAGGCTCCAGGGAGGTAAAGGGTAAGGAAAGACCCTTAGGCAGTTCAGGGATTAGGGGAAGAGGGTCTGGAAATGCTTCTGTGGGTTTCATCATTAAGTGAATCACATGCGAATGAGATGTAAATCACCATGGAAATGAGCGTCTGTTCCACTGGAGTCCCTCAGGGCCAGGGATGGTACCTGCATCCTGTTCTCCCAGCTGTCAGGGTTAGCGGAAGGCAGACTAGGGTGGGCGAAGGGGAAGCCTGGAAAGGATTTCTCACCAGCTGGGTGGGGCAGTCAGGGTGAGGCTGCCACCTCCCTGATCCAATCTCTTAAGCTGTAGACAAATCATGGCTTTATCTCCCTTGCTGTCTCTGGCAAAAGTCTCCCTCATCCTGAGCAGCGCCAGTATGATAGTCTTCGGCGTCCTAGGTCCTAGGGGTAGATCCAAAAAGAAGAAGAATGGGATCACAGGATTTGGAACAGCCAATGACTTTAAAAATCTTCATATCTGAACCCTTCATTTCACAGATGAGGAAACTGAGGCACACAAAAGTCATTTCTTGAAGGGAAAAGAACTCTAGATCCGAATCAAAGGAGCTGGGTTCAAATCCTAGCTCAAATACATTTTTTATCTGTGTGATATTGGGCAAGTCACTTGAGAAAGCTGAAGTCTAGAGACATTAAGTGATTTGCCCAAAATAGCATAGGTCCTTTGACTCAAAATCTATCATTCTTTCCATGACTACAATGAAATATTTTTCTGAATATCAGTCTTCTCATCTATAAAAAGAGAGAGTTCTCTTAGATTTCCTCTAAGACTTTTTCCTGTTCTAAATCTAATAGAAGGTCCTCAAGTCCAAGGGCTATCTTATTTCTATCTTTGCAACCCCACTACCTACCATAGTACCATAGTTGGTTGTTGTCCTTCCTTCTCAAAGACCAAAGTGACATCACTATGCTAGAGTCAAGTTTCAATGTGTCCTACCGTGGCTGATCAGACCAATATGAGCTCAGAATGCTCTACCACAGGTCGGGCACAAATAGCCCATGTAAACAGTTGGGGTGGATTCTCTAAATTTGCTCATCTTGCATTTCTTCTGAGCTGTTTCAATTCTGCTTTGCTCATAAAGAACAACACTTTCTCTGATATGGGTACACCATGCTGAGTGGTCCTGTGCCAGTGTCTCCCACGTCACACAATCAATTCCAAAATTCTTGAGACAGACCTTGAGAGTGTCCTTATATTGCTTCTTCTGACCACCATGTGAACGCTCACCTTGTGTGAGTTCTCCATAAAATAGTCTTTTTGGCAAGCGTACATTTTGCATTTGAACAATGTGGCCAGACCATCGGAATTGCACTCTCTGAAGAAGTTTGAATGCTTGGTAGTTTAGTTTGAGAAAAGACTCAGTGTCTGGTACCTTCTCCTGCCAGGTGATCTTTGGAAACTTCCTAAGAGAATTCAAATGGAAGAGATTCAGTTTCCTGGCATGGCACTGGTAGACTGTCCAGGTTTCACAGACATACAACAATGAGGTCAGCACAATGACTCTGTAGACCTTCAGTTAGGTACTTTATAAATACTTGTTGAAGGGAAGGGGAAAAGGAAGGGAATAACCATTTATTTTATCTCATTTGAGCCTTGCAACAACTCATCAAGGTAGGTGCCCATTATGCAGCCCAATATGCAGTGTTATCCTCACATTGCTAGTAAGTGTCTGAGGTCAAGTTTGAACTCAGGTCTTCCTGACTCCAGACCCAACACCCTGTCCATTGTGCCACCTAGCTGCCTATAAATAATATAGTATTTGTTTAAAAAAAAAAAAAGAAGCCAAGCTGTATGCAATTGATTCATGGTTTCACATATTTAAAAACATTTAATACAGACTTGAAAAAAGCAAACTATATGCACAACATGGTCATTGTTTCATATATTCCTCTTTTCTGTTCTTTGTATAACAAAATTTTCATGTGTGTTGGTGTTTCTTCAATTCACAATAAAAGAAGAAACTTTTAGAAAAATAAACGCCTGTTTAATTGACTCTTAAGTCACTCATTCAAGGTCACATAAATCCTAAGTAGCAAAACTAACATCACGGAATCACGGGACTAGAGCGTTGACTGAGACTTCAAGTGGCCACCTGGTCTAATCCTCTATCCCAAAAGAATCCTCACAGTGATACACGTGACAAATGGCTGTCCAGTCTCTGCCTGAAGACCTCCAGTGAGCGAGAATCGATTCCTTCTTGAGGCACCCCACTCTCCTCTCCAGCCTCTCTAATTGTTTAGGAAAATATTCCTCACATCAGATCCAAGTCGGTCTCTTTGTAATTTTCACTCCTTCCTCCTTGTTCTGCCCTCTGGGGCCAGACATAATAAGACTAATCCTTCTTCCACATGACAGGCCTTGAACTCAGTTATCAGGACTCTCCTGATTTTTCTCTTCTCCAACCTAAATAGCCTTGCTTCCTTGAACCAATTCTTATATAACGTAAGCCCCAATTCACTATTCCTGTCACTATACTTTGGACAATCCCCAGTTTATTATCATCCCCAGAACTAAACACCATCCTTTGGATGAGGTCTGCCTAGGACAGAGTACAGAGAGATGGTCACCTCCTTCTTCCCCGGGATATTATGCCTCTATTAATATAGTCCAAGGTCACATTGGCTGGTTTTTTTGGCTTTAACATCACACTACTGACTCACATCCAGTCTTCAATCTGCTAATTGCTACCTAACCATGCTTCCTTCGTACCCTACTTAAAGAATTAATTTTTTGAACCTAAGCATAAGACTTACATTGAATTTCATCTTATTATGTTCAGTCCAGTATTGCACCCTGTCAAGATTTCAGCTCCTGACTTTTGTCTAGTATCTTAGATAGGCCTCCCAGTTTTGTGTTAACCTGCAAATTTGGTGAGAACGTTAAACAGCAAAGCATTCAGTACATATCCCTGAGGCACTCCACTGGAGAGAAGAGGAGGGTCTTGGCCCAGTCGACAGAGAAGAATTAATGAACGATGATATTGAATAATTCTAAGGACTTTTATAAATTAAGGAAGAGTGAAATGAGCAGAACCAGGAGAACAATTTATATAAAGAATAATACTGTTAAAACAAACAACTTTGAAAGCTGTAAGTACTATGATCGAGATAAGGACCATTCATAATTTGAAGGACCAACGGTGAAATGTGCCATCCGTTATAAAGAGGTGATGGATTTAGAATGTGGAATGAGACATATTTATATATGTATATGTACATATACATATATATATATATATATATATATATATATATATATATTTGTGCACGGACATTGAGGGAATCTGTTTTACTTGACTATGTACATTTGTTACAAGAAATTTGTTTTTCCTTCCCTTTTTTTTAAAATGGGATTGGGAGACAAAATGAATTTCTATTGACTTTTAAAAATACAGAGGTGGCGAGGGGGAGGGCGAAGTATGTGCTACAGATGTAAAGTTTTTCATATACTTTCAAATGAAGTCTTTGTATTATTAGTTTTACATAACTGTTTTACTTCTTTACAAAATATTTCTCACAAAATGGGAGCAATTAGTAAATGTTTGTAATGTAAAAACAAAACCCATCAATAAAATTTAAAATGAGCCCCTCCAAATATTTTTTAATTTAAAAAAATAGAGGATTGATGAGGAAGAATGCTACCCACTTCCTGACAAATGATGGATTCAATATGCAGAACAAGATCTACATTTTTGGACCTGGGCAAAATAGGAATTTGTTTTACTTCATTATATATGTTTGCTATAAGGATTTTGTTTTTATTTTTCTTTTGCTTCTCAATTGAGGAAGAGGAAGGGGAAGGTGGGAGAGAGAAAAAAATAAATGCTTATTAATGGAAATATTTTTAAAATAATTAGTTTACTTAATTACCTTTATTACTTTTTTAGTTCAGCCTTCAACCAGTTCTGAATTTTTCTAATTGTATTATCATCTTAGATAGTCCAAATCTCTTATTTTCCCCACGAAAATGGTATGAGATACTTTATCAGATGCATTACTAAGGTCTAGGTATATTACATATCCAGCATTCCCTGATACCAGAGAGTCCATTGTTGTTCAGTTGTGTCCTATTCTTCCTGGCCCCATACTGTCCGTGGGGTTTTCTTGGCAAAGATACTGGAGTGGTTTGCCATTTCCTTCTCCAGTGAATTAAGACAAACAGAGGTTAAGTGACTTACCCAGGGTAACACAACTAGTAAGTGTCTGAGGCTGGATTGGAACTCAGGTCTTCCTGATTCCAGGCCCAGAGCTCTATCCACTGAGCCACCCGGCCACCAAAGAGTCCCATATCTGTGGACTTTGGGACTGGGATTACAAATTTTTGGTCTAGACTTGTGGTTTCATTGTAGTAGGGAATTCCCAGTGAGAAGACTCCCTCTAAGATGGATGATCTGAAAGTTCTTCAACTAGTCTTACAGTTGCCTGAGGCATGGAGATATTAAGTGACTTGCTTAGAATCACCTAGATGTTAAGTGTCGGATGCTGGATTTGAACCCAATCTTCTTGCCTCGAAGGCAGGCTTTCTGTCCACTATGCCTAGTTGACTCTTAGGAGCTCTATGAAAAAAAGTGAATTAAGGCTAAACTAGAATGACCTGTTCTTGAGGAAGCCATGACGGCTCCTGGAGATCTCTTCCTTTTCTCGATCTTCACTAATCATGAATGATGGGTTTTTTTTCCCCCCCAAGAAATTAAATTCACCCTTGTTGGCCTATAGTTTGTATAGGCTCTGTTTTCTTCCCTTTAAAAAAAAAATCAGAACAATGTTGATGTTTCTCCAGTCTTGTAGTATCTCTCCCATTTTCCATTAGTTTTCATATAACACTGATGACAGCACAGCAGTAACAGCTGTCAATTCTTACACTTAAGAATGGAATTCTTAGATGGTGGCTGGAAAGCAGAGACTGGCCTAAAGCTCTCCCCCAGGACCCTCCAAACACCTATAAAGAAGGCTCTGAACAAATTCTAGAACTGAAGAACCCACGAAATAGCAGAGGAAAGCAGGGCTCCATCCCAGGACAGCCTGGATGTTTGCTGGGTTAGGTCTATCCCAACATACTGGGAGCAGAGCGGAGCAGAGCCCAGCCTGGACTGCACCCGGACAACCAGACCAGGAGCTGGGCGGAACAGGCCATAATGCCCTGAATCAGTGAGCTGTGGCAATTACCAGACTTCTCATTCCACAAACACTGAAGACAACAGAGAAGGTCAGTGGTAAAAACTGCGGGGACAGAGTGAAAGGAGTTGTTGGCCAGCCACCACTCTGGGGGCGGCAGACATGGTGCAGTTCTGAGGTTGCTTACTGAGCTACAGCTGCATTTGCCTCCTGCCCCAGGCCCACCTGGTGGGAGGAATTAAGCGGCAGATCAGAGCAGGAGTGCAGAGCCTGCTTAAATCTGAGTTGAGGTCCAGGTTGGCAGTTCTTGGGGGAGAAGGAGTGCTGGTGTGGCAGAGCTTTCTGTGTAGAAATGGCTCTTAAAACAACAGCACAGTCCCTCAAGCTTGGGACAAGGTACTCTGTACTCTACAAGCAGTCATACCCCGACAAAAAGCTCAAGGGTCAAGTAGCTGACTGGGAACATGAACAGGCAGTGAAAACATACTCAGATTCAGACTACAGTCAGAAGAAGTCAACAGAGTCAAAAAGCCTATATCAAAAGCCTCCAAGAAAAACATGAACTGGTCTCAGGCCATGGAAGAACTCAGAAAGGATTTGGAAAAGCAAGTTAGAGAAGTAGGGGAAAAACTGGGAAGAGAAATGAGAATGATACAAGAAAACCATGAAAAACAAGTCAATGACTTG